>CM019179.2:42355776-43074030 GCA_009739505.2 Apolygus lucorum
TTAAAAAAATTGTTATTTATGTTGATAAACTATTAAAATATTTATTAAAAAATTCATGATTCAGAATTTATTTACACTTTATTACTCATTGGACTTTTTTCTGTTATTGTAGGTAATATTTTCTCTATATTTTATTTAGACTTTTTTTCAATTTTGTAGATATTATTTCCTATTAGGTAGGTATGTTAGACTTTCCTAAAATAAATTTTCAATTAAAAAACACGTTAAATACTTACGTTACAAATTTTGATTGGAATCTCGACAACTTCGCCTCGCACAAAAATAGCTGTACTACAGGTACTAAACATTTTGTGAATTTACGTTTCATTCGTTCGTTTGTCATGTATTTAATTAAATTCTGTCTTTCTGTGGTTTTTGAATTTCGAGTACCTACCGAATGGAGTAGAACCGTCACATTTCAATTGTACGGGTCATCGAATCTTTCGTTCGTGCTTCATGAGAAGCGCGAGATCAGGCCTAACAAGGCACTCCTGCATTCCCTCTACCTCAGCAATCGACGGGAGCAGTGGATTGCGCTGTAGGATGCGTTGATTCGACACAAAACTCTCCCAGGGTTATCGACCAAAACGACAACTAGGAGTCGTTACCTGAATGAAGCATCGAATAACAGAGGGAAAATGGCGACAAGATTGAGCAACTAGACTTCAAGTAGGTATTTTCAAACTTGTAATGGTTCCATGAACACTAATCATTCATCCAAATAGTGGTTTCTTATTGTAGATAAAACCTAATATTACCCTGTTCTGGACAATTAATCGCGCTTAAAAGAATGATGGATTGAAAGATGAAATACAAAAGTTGTATTTTGAAATCAGGGAGATAGAACATTTAACGCACTTTTCAATGGTGCATGATTGTTTCATGATATGACTTTTAGTGATAGCTACCTACCACTTTTCATGACTAATGATAATAATATTAATATTTAGCGACAGTAACTCCACTGTATCTAACCCTGGATCAGCTTCTGCGGTGGTACTTGTACCACTAATGTGCTCGCCATAGTAATCCACACTGGCATCGTTAGGAATGTTGGGAAATGCAGCTGAGCTCTAGTATCATTTCTATACCTTGAGCAAATAAAATAGGAGTTCGAGTTTTGACAACAATCGATTGGTTACCTGAATACCTGAATCACGAGAAGAAGGAGAATGGAATAAAGAGTGTGTTTGCTACTTAGTACCATTTGACGGCAAGAGCAAATTTTGAAAAGTCCAATCATGCAGCATGGGTTAATGAACAAATTTTCAAAGAAATCTTCAAAGCTTTGGTTAAGAAAATCGAAATATTAGCTTCACGAAAGGGTTGTCAGCTAGTGGGTGTGGTAAGAATCGTTAGAAGAATACAATCAACCCCTTGATTACAAATTTTAAAAACATCAAAAATATTCTCCACGACATTTTGAACTCAGAACACACACTTAAATTGTTATTTTTTCCTATTTTCTGTATAAGTACCACATCAACATACTGTATGCACGGGATATGTTTTAAAGATGTTAAAGACTCCACATTCACGTTCTACTTGTATCCACGATTTTTGGGTACAACTATACGCAAGTTTTCATTAATTATATACATTTTTGATAAGTAATTATATATACCATTTTTTGACAATTTTCAATTTTTGAAGATATTTTATGCCGTAATTATGATTATGATGGTGATATCCACAAAAAATCCTATATAAACACGTTTTGTTTGGCCGTTTATTGACCTTTTTTTTCACATTTGGAGCCCTCAGGTTTTCCAAAATTTCTGGCTAACGTTTTTTGGTTTGGTATTATGAACAACCCCTTTTTTCCCGTCCTCCTTCACCCGTCTACCTACCTATACCTTCGCTACCTACCTATAATAATATGATTTTTCAATAATTTATTGTTTGTTGACGCGTAACAAAGCTCTTACCGCGAATGTTATTTACAGTTCTTTTAACTCAGGGGTATATCTCAGTTTCTTCCATAAGTACAGCGGTTTTGGCAGTATTAATTTATGCATAAATTTAGGGCTTTCCAACGAATGGTGTAAGATTTTTCTTCGAACACGAATGACGAAGATAAAGTTCCGTTGCAACGACTTGGTTGTAAGTGGATATCATTAAAAATTTTCGTTAGCGATTCTCGTGACGTTTTTCGTTTATGTGCCAAAGTAAAGACATAAAATGTCAATAAAGTTGGCATTTGGGGAAACTTAGGAAACCAACGGCATTATTTGATGTGCATCAGACTGGCTAGGGAAATTGCCAATGAGCCACTATGCCAATTTGGATTATTGGAATATTGGATCAAACTAAAATCCAAGTGTACCGCCAAAACAAAAAAAAAAATAAATAAATAAATAAATAAAATTTAAAAAAAATAATAAAAAATAAAATAAATAAATAACACCATCTCGAATTTTTGGTTAGATTGCATGAGCTCACTCGCGATTTCCCAACATTTTATATTTTGGCGAAAAGGCCCTTTCCCCTGGAGAGCGTCGATATATTCATCGTACAAACTTATGATTTTTGTAAAAACTTCAGGAATCGTTATAGAATGTTCTAAAATGGATTTCAGTGATAAAAGACAATAAAAAACGTCCATGCTAAACATTTTGAGTCCATTGTAATAGGTTCATTACCTATCTTTGAAAATTGCTTATAGCAGTTTGAGTTTTAACATCAATAACTGTGGTTTCTCTCTGCATATGCCGGTACGAGTAGGCCATTTCATTGGTGACAGTGGTGGGATTGGAACGCACGCTCTTTTGGGCTGGCAATAGTTAGATACCCGAATTCCACAAAGCAAGTATGCACGATTTTAAAAAACTGAGAAAAACATTTGGAAAATCTTAAAAAGTCCATTCATGCAGCATGAATTAATGAGCGAATTTTCAAAGAAATCTTTCATTTGAAGGTATGGTCAAGAAAAGAAACAATGGTGGTGGCGGTGGTGGTTTTTTTCTAGTCTATTCATGTTTTTTTTTCGATTTTTAGTATACCATACTAACATACTGTATATGCACTTAGGAGTCCATATTTATGTTCCACACGTCTTCACAAACTCGTAGAGTACTCACACGGCTATTGTTGATTTTTTCGATTTTCAGTATATATTGGTACCTACCAATATACTGTATGGACAGGGTATGTTTTGAAAATGTTAGGAAAAAGGTATTTACGTTCTACTTGTATCCACGAACTCATAGAGTACCCACACGGCTACTGCATTTCTGGGTGCAACAAATATACGCACGTTTTCATTATATATATATATATAAATATATATGCTTTTTTAATTTTTGGACAATTTTCATTTTTGGAAAACGCATCGGTATCAGAAATTTTGTGCTGAATCTGAATATACCATGTATTACTATAACTGTGAAGGTAATAACCACACAAAAAAAAATCAGAAAAAAACGGGAAAAACCCCTTTTTTTGAAATTTTGACCACTTAGGGTTGTCTCTAATTTCTGGCTAACGAACTTGTCCTAACTAAAAAATAGCCTTACTTTCTTTGAAAATTTGCTGAAACATAAGAAGAAGGAGGAAATGCACGTGTTTTCTGCTTAGTAACATTTGTAAATTTGCCTAGAGCAAATGAGAATAGCTGTTTTGACATTAATGACTGTTCCTCTCGACAATGTAGAACATTACAGTATGAAGGTTGTTTAAGAGTACCTAGGTATCGATTTTCAGATTTAGTTATTATGTGAGTTCATCAGTGAGTGAAATTATAGAACCAAGTTATTAATAAACTGTAGCCCTCAGTATTGTCGGATAGTCGTTTTCAGGGAACCTCATTCCGGTCGGCTATAATGACTCTCTGCATTACCCCTTCCGACCACCACTTCTCTATAGAAAATATTAATATGGAGAACGAAGGGTCATGAGGGGGGGGGGGGGGTACGGGGAAAACTATTAGTCACGGTGGAAACAATAATTTTCTCCCTCGAGAAAATGAAATATATTCGCCTGGTTACGAAGCGAGAGCTTGCTTCGGATGAGAGATGATTGGGCCTGGGAGGTATTGCGAAGAAGCGGGGAGGGGAGGGGCCTCACAATAGCTATTAGCTCACAATTCTGTAATGGAAACTCGCAATTCAATCGATAAGCAGTCTAATCCCCCCTCCTCTCACCCCATCTCTCTCTACACGGTTTTCCCTCGACGTTGGAGCCCCCATTACAAACACGATTTCTTCTCAATGAAATGAAAAATGACTTTTTTGACTTGACCGTATTTTCGAGAGCCCACCCCTTCATATTTCGTGCGCAGTACAAACCTACTTTCCTAATAATGCCATTAAATTTTCAAACTTCGACATAAGTTCGGCTTATAATATAGCAATTTTGACCTGAGGATGAGGGATTTGGTACCCTAATATTAATATTGTCGAATATCAGGAATGGAATCATAATATGATATATGATAGATATATATGATTCATTCATAATATAGATATATGATTCCATAAATGATTCCATTATGGAGAAAAACGTCACAACTGAGCTTTCCGAAAATATGTCTTTCATCGGAGCCTAAAAACAAAGCTTCCGCTACCTTGGTAGACTCGGAAGCAAAAAATGAAAGTATAAATTCATGACTTAAGGGTAGGGGGAAATTTTTTCGAGTCAAAAATCGATTTTGAGAAAAAAATAGTTTCGTAATGTAGATTATTTACTGGTCAGTTTAAAAAAAAAAGCATGTCAAAATTCCAACGGGAAGTGGTTAAAAAAAATTTACAAACACGGAATAGTCGCGCTCCACTCGGCTAATAGAGGCCAGCGCCGTAAGCCGGGTCGTCCCCCTCTTCCTCTTGAAACATATCCTCAAGTCTTCGCTTTGCCTGATTCTTTTTTATTCTTCCTTCCCTCGACGAGGTACAGGTTTTCGTTTTTTTAAAATTCGTTGAGATCTCGGCATTATAGAAAATACGAACGGCAACTGAACGAAAGGTAAAGGTGACGAACGAAAAGCGATAACCGGTTCAAACACTCCGCAAAACTTTGTCAACACCGGTTGGTTATACACACAGAGATTAGACATATGGTTATAATTATGTCCTTCTTCTTCTTCTTCTTCCAAAGGGTTCAAAATGACTCATCAGAAGCTAGGAAAGGTTTACGGACACACCAGATGACGTTATAGATGGAACACGCTTCTTTTTTAGAAAATCGCGTTTCCTGAAAAACCACGTTTTTCAATACTTATGTTCCTTTTTCTCGGGTTCTACTTGCCCTATCGCCTTGATTATTTTTTCTAATTGTGCATTAGATCGTAACGAACAGACGTATTCGTTTGTTTGGCAATTTTTGATCGAGAAGTTGAGGAAAAAAATTCATCTATCACCTAGAATTTTGGCCGTATTTGAAGATTTTTTTCAAATAGCCGTACCTTTTCCCGGAGTGTAGTATTTTTTAAAAAACCGTGTCAGGACCTACAGGACTAAATGCTTTACAAAATAAAAAAAAAATCAAGGCGATTGGGCAAGTAGAACCCGAGAAAAAGGAACATGAGCTTATACGCGATTTCATCAGAGAGCGCAAAATTTCCCCCTACCCTTAAAAAACGGCAAACAAACAAACAAAACAAAATATCCCCACTGATGCTCTAAAACAAAGGAAAAATCACTAAAACTAGGTACGAACTAGGTAACATTAAGATTCAAAAACTCCTCCTTTTTTGTAAATTTTGGGTATATTTTTTTGTGAAATTCGACTAAAAATTGTGCAAGAAAAATGTTTGTATTAAAATTCATTTTGTCAATATTGAAGTGGTTCATTTTTCATTCTACAAATTACCTATATTATTCTCACCATTGTTGGCTTTAGGGGTTAAGAGGGTTGAAATTCGCTTGTTATGTACTAATTTTGAACAAAGTATGATTAAATAGTTTGACAAATGGTTATACGGGAAAATTTTGGTGAGTCTGCATAGTTGATGGTTCAAATACAACATCATTTCTAGTACTTTTTTAAATCGGGTTTGAGATCTACATTTGCTTGAGACTTCGGCTTTGCCCCGGGCCTCTTCATTTTTGTTTGAAAATAGTAAAAATTCAATTGAAGATGCAGAATCTATCAAATTGTGTCGAAAGTGAAGGATGACGTTTATTTCTTCCATTTAGAATTTTTGCAATATGGGGATATTTATGAGAATTCGATTCATCAAATGGTTGTTTAGTTCGAATAATTTGAAAAGTTCCGTTGTGAATAAAAATATTATTATGAACATTCAGCATAACTAGGTAGATTTGTAATTGAATGTAGTACACTATTTAGAAACTGCGGACATACGCCTAGAAATTCATTGTTTTCTGGAGCCTCCTGTCCGTAAGCCGATGCTGCTGATGTGGATTTGCCTTTCAGAATCCAATGGTGTGAAGCGACATCCCCGAGAAATTTTACACGTGATAGGTACACGATCTTGTTGTGAAGGTTAGAGCTCCACAAAGTTGCCAAAACCCCATTATGAACCCCTCCCGGGGTATAATGGAGAAAGACAATTTCGTGCGGGAAAAACATTACACCGAGTAAACCGGATTCTTCTATAAACGGATCAATTAGCGTTGTGGGGAGGGCAGGCCTCTAAACGCGGACAGGACTCTGGTTGTTGAGTATTGAATTTCTTGGCCTCCCCTCGTGTGTTTGAGAGCGACGGGAGGGATCGATGGGCTAATGGCCCTAAGAAGACGCGTGCCAGACCCGACAGGGAGATAGCATCGGTCACACGACTCATCCATTCTCCACATGAGCTGCACAGGGTATCCAAAATGCTCCTGGAGTTTTGAGCAAAGACGAAGAAGACAATCAGCTGCAGTAAACACATTGCAGTAGAGCACAGAACAGGGAAGCTTTTGAGCTATGTGGCAGGAGGCAACCGGCACACAACAGGTACTATCAGATAGATCTGATAGAACGAAATGAGTGACGTAATTTTAGAGACACATTCACCGAAATAAGCACGCGTCTCAATGAGAACTCTCACAGTCTAAAACCATCGAACAGTCCAGCAGTACAGCCCTGCTCTCCACTGCTGAATGTCAGCAAGACCCTCTGCACAATAAATGAATCTCAAAATTGTAAGAAAAAAGATTTTTATTGATTCACATAATGAAATCAGGATGGCCAATTTGACAGGGTTTCAGCCAAAACCTGAGCTGACAGAAGAATTCCTGAATGTTCTTCGAGGTAGCAATTATTCACCCCATCATTTTGAATTATTATTTTCAATAATGAACCTTTGGAATGTAGCTAGAAACAAAAATGTAAGCTCCTACAAAATCGATGGTTTACGTTTCAAGGTACGAGTAGAATCCGAAAATAAAATAAACATTTATCCGTCCGCCCGCTGTGCGCGGCACTTAGCCCAGTTCCCTTGGACCAATTTTGATGAAATTTGGTACCAAAATAGGCCCCGAAGATTTTGGTTATTGTCGGTCACAGGGGTAAAAGGTGGGAGAAAACCACCCAGAGCTCTGTTGGCCCAACCGTTTGCTAATAAGGGGGATAATATTAATTAGGTAACTAATACTAATGGTTTATTATTTTCAATAATAAACCTTTGGAATCGCCCAAGAAAAAAAATTGTTTAACCCCCCCCCCCCCCCTCAAAATTTGTTGGTTTACGTTTCAAGGTACGTAGAATCCAAAAAACGCTGCAAATTATTACACAACGGTTTATTATTTTTCTATATAGATCACTCGTCTGCAAAGAACACGGCTTTGCCATTGTTACCACCAACCAACTAGAAGAAAAACATAGATCGCATTTCGGTCAGCTAACATTTGAACGGAGATTCGGCCTCTCATGCGATTCACACTCGTGTTTCTGATTTATCGTAAGTCCAACCCTTAAATTCTCGTAGGGAACGAACGGGTTGTTCTACAGGGCTCCGCGAGGTCTCAAAAAATTCTATCCTTTCTTAAATTGATGGAAAAACAATACCTTTATATCAAAATTTTTTGAGTTAGGGCGTTTTCAAAATTTCAAACCTTATTTTTCACCCTTAGAAGTGACCTACCACAACCAAAATTTTGTGTGTGTGTGGGGGGGGGGGGTAACAATTTTAACCTTGAAAAGGTTTTAGCGATGGGACCCCCCGCCGAAAAACGACAGGAAAAATCGACAGTAAAAAGCGACAGGAAAAAGCGACAGGAAAGTAGCGCTATGATTTATCATATGCTTGACGACAAATATGCTTGACATCCTCTCCTGTTGAACGCAGGAACCTGAAATTTGAGAGGGCGGGTCAATGGAGAATGCTGAAGGCGCCTGAGTGATCACTGATCAGCTGAGTGAGCTCCAAGGCCATTTTCTCTCCTGTTGAACGCAGGAAGCTGAAATTTGAGAGGCAGGGTCAATGCAGAATGCTGAAGGTGCCTGAGTGGTCACTGATCAGCTGAGTGAGCTCCAAGGCCATTTCCTCTCCTGTTGAACGCAGGAACTTGAAATTTGAGAGGGCGGGTCAATGGAGAATGCTGAAGGCGCCTGAGTGATCACTGATCAGCTGAGTGAGCTCCAAGGCCTTTTTCTCAACACACAAATAACAATTTTTTTCTTGGTCGATTCCAAAGGTTCATTATTGAAAATAATAAACCAAACTCTATAGGCCACATTTTGTTGAAACTTGGGTTGTTGTAGGTAGTCGTAGTTTTACGCATATAACGTGAGACATTCTGTGTAAGTAGGTACCTACTGTTTTCCCTTTTTCGATCATTAGAAGGAATAATCAATTAATGCTTTGAAGATATTTTGAACAACATTTTGAGGAAAGGAGATGTCATTGTCTCCAAAATAATTCCTGGATCCTCGTCCACAAATGGATCGTGGGTCTGATCGAATGATTCCAAGGATAGGGAGATAAGAAACGTTGTAAGTTGCACCGAATTATTTAAATGAAGAATTACTAGTAGTCACATTAATTGATACAATCACTCAATCAGCTTAAAGCTTTGAAGGCTCTACATTTTCTGGAGATCTACGAGGTAATATTACTTTGAAAGTGAGGCATAGTAAGTATTAGTCGTGCAGTTTGGAGGTGGTTTCTTGTACATCAAGTATCACGTATTATTATTGAACATATCATTAAAATAACCTTCTTAATTCATGCAGTATCAAATAGTTGGTGTAGTTAGAATAGATAGATCTACTCGGACCAAGATTCGATCAGTTTCACACTACAGTCAAAAAGGAAGAGTTAGTAGAATACGAGCTGATATTTTTATTTCTAATGAATCGTGAATACGCAAAACCTTGGTAGTTAGCAGCAATAAAAAAATGCCAGGTGGGTGTGGCACATAGGTTCCTCGTATCCATAACACGATTGTATAGAAGATCCGATGCATAATACATTAGCTCAGAACTTCTAATGACTATGATATTTTTATTGGAAACCATACAGAGTCTCAACCACACAACCCTTGAAAATCCCAATGAAAACTGTAAATTAATGTTAGTTATTGGAATTCCACGTTGGCGCCATGTGCAGAGGCTACTATCACTCCACAATTTTCATCATTTTCATCGATTTTCATGATTTTCATTTTGCTTCCGAGGCTACCAAGATAGCGGAAGCTTTGTTTTCACTTTTCAAGGACGAAAAAAAAAGTTCTCCGAAATCAAAATTTTCACTCGCGTTTTGCGTTTTAGACCTTTCTGAACAATTTTGGTTCAGTGTCTGTCTGTCTGTGTGTCTGTCATGAATTCCTTGTAACGCGCATAACTATACGAAGTTATTGTCCGATTTCGATGAAATTTTCAGGGATTGTGCGGATTGGTGTGTAGACGGTCCCCTATGAAAATCATCATCCTCGGACTGATAGAAGCGACTGCGCATGCGCAAACGTGAATTCCTTGTAACGGCCATAACTTCTACATTTTCCATCCGATTTCAATGACATTTTCAGGGATGTTACAGATTAGTGATTAGATGGTCCCCTATGAAAATCATCACCCCCGGACTGATAGTAGCCGATGCGCATGCGCGAACGTGAATTGCTTGTAACAGCCATAACTTCCACAATTTCTACCCGATTTCGATGACATTTTCAGGGATTACGCGGATTAGGTTGTAGATGGGCCCTAATGAAAATTAAGGCCTTAAAATTTACAGTAGCCTCTGCGCACGCGCAATCGTAAAATCCTTGTAACAGCCGTAACAGTTGCGACTGACGTGAGAATCTCAAAGCTCTCAGTGAGCAAAGTACTTGACTCACACCCAGGAAACCCAGGTTCGACTCCCAGTCTTGTTAAGAAATTTTTTGATTCCAATCACTACCGCACTTACATTTTTCGTCCAAATTTGATGAAATTTTCTAGGATTGTCCAGATTAGCGTGTAGATGGTACCCTATGAGGGTAGTGAAAGGTACTTAGAGATTGGTGTTTTCAGATTAACTACTATGCATCGGATCATCTATATAATCGGATTATGGATACTAGGAAGCTATGTGCCACACCCACTTGGCAGACGTTTTTTTTTATTTTCGATTTTCATTTTTTTTTTTTTTTTCTACACCCCAACCCGCACAATCCATGAAAAATGTCATCTAAAACGGAAAATATCTTCGTATAGTTTCGCCCGTTATAAGGGTTTCCGGACAATGACCTGACATAAACGAGACCAAAGTTGTTCGAGAAGGTCTGAAATGTAAAACGCGAGTGGTCATTTTGATTTGAGGATTTTTTTAACCTTGAAAAGTGAAAACAATGCTTCCGTTACGTGGTAGACTCGGAAGCAAAATAATAAAATGATGAATTTAAACCAATACAGCATTACAGTTTAATGATCAATAATAATTTTGTTCGATAATAATATTTTGGCTAACTTGTCAAAATGAAATTATGTGAAGAAATTACGAGAACAATAACTCGTTCAACCGTCCATAATTCACACTCCCGTAATTTGATACTTTGTTAAAATGCTTGTAGTTTTTGTTGAAAGTACATAACGAACAGATTTTATTGAATTTTTCTCATGTTTAATTTTTAATTAGGTAACTTTTATGGGCCTTTTTTTCAAACTTTATTTTGTATCACAGAAATGTCTTATTTGCAAGACTGATTCAATTTCAAAAATGAAAGATATCACGGAGATAAATATGATGTCATTCCGTTGTAAAACGCAGGAATGAGCTAAAATTTCATCGCTCCACCGAATATTTCGCTAGAAAAATCAATCAGAACGTCCTAAAGTCGGATTCTTATTACTTTCCGCAACACAAATCATTGAAACTTCCTCCGCGGGTTTACGACCATGTCAGCCTGCTCTCTCTCTTCATTCATCAACCTGTAAAAAAGGCTATTTTCGCTTCAACCTGAAACATCGGTCGTTTTTGCGGCAGAGTTCTCAAGTTGGATGTTCACAATAAAACTTTCTGAGCATTGAGAGCGGGTGAACTCACCGTTTCTATTTTCACTGTCCGCTGGTTTCATTTGGATCGGATGGTGCATCTGCAACAAACAAGAGAGCAGATATGAGTAAAAAGTCACCAGATCGACATCAAAATAAAAAAGGCATCAAAAGTGAGTTAATTAATTAAAAAATAGTCAAAGAATTTTTGGTTAGTAAAACAACTACTAACAGAAACTTTGTCAATTATTTTTTTAAGGACAACAAAGTTTTGAAGCTTCCAGATAAATTCATTTTATAGAATTACATCATTTAATTTATGATAATAAGAACATAATAAGAACTAATTTCACTTTTCGGATTCCAATAGGTAGGTACTTGCCATATGAAATTTTTGCTGGTTTCTGATGAAATCAGAAGTAAGCAGAACTAGTCGTAGGTACATAAATTAGGTACCCAAATCCACCAGACGATACTGGTGACAAATTATGTGTCGCAAAGGTTATGGTTATTGTCAGTTTTGGGTAAAATAGAGGATGCAATTTGTAAAACGCTAGAAATTATTATATAAAGGTTCAATATTTCTATATAGATCACTCGTCTGCAAAGAACGCGACTTTGCCATTGACATTACCTATCTGCTACATACCTATTTAACAGTTAAGAAATTAAGTTTGGAAGAAACAAACGCTTCACACTCAATTCGGAGAAATAAAGAATTGTGGGTAGCTCCATTAGGAAATTTGATTACTGGTTGCTAAGGACGCTTGCTAAGGAACGGACGCTATGGAAGGTTGCTAAAAACTGAGGACAACTTGAGAAACAAACAACGATCCCATTTTGGGTAGCTGAAATTTGAACGGAGATTAGGCCTCTTTAGTGTTTCACACTCGTGTGTCTGATTTATCATAAGTTCAACTCTTAAGTTTTCATGGGGAGCGAACGGTTGATCCTACAGAGCTCTGGGTGGTCTCATTCGATTCTAAATTTCAATACTATTTTGAATTTATGGAAAAACAATATCTTCATATCGAACGTTTTTGAGCATCTTGAATATTTCAACCCTCATTTTGAACCCTTAGAAGTGACTGACATCAACCAAAAGCTTCGGAGCCCAACTAGACCCCAAATAGAGCCCATACATCAAATTTCATCAAAATCGGTGCATGGGAACTGAGGAAAGTGCCGCATACGGCAAATTTTTTTTTCGATTTTTGGAGTTTGGACGTACTTTGAAACGTAAACCAACAAATTTTGAGGTTGGTTAAAATTGATTTTTGTCGAATTCAAAGGTTTATTATTGAAACTAATAAACCAGAAGCTCAATAACTTTTGAAATAAAGATATGGTTTTTTCATCAGTTTAAAATAGTATTGAATTTTTAGAACCGAATGAGACCACCCAGAGCTCTGTAGGATAGACTATTTGCTCACTTTAAGGACTTGAGGGTTGAATTAAAAATAAATCAGAAACACGAGTGTGAATCGCCAATAAATGTTTACTGACGGAAATAGACCACGGTTCCTTTCAAATTTCAGCTGATCAATACGATCTTTTTTATTGCTTCGAATAGCATGACAAGATGACACATTGTGTCAGTCAGTTGTGCTTTCTTAGCTTTCTAGGATGGATCTAGCTACCTTCCGGCTGATAACAATGTTAATGCTGGTAGGTAGGTCGTACTTTTTGTCAAAATAAACCTGATTGTTAACTTTGCTCGATAATCCGGTGATAACAGTCGTTTCCTTTGAAGACCTGCTATTCAGCAAAATGGTAAACCGTTGTTTCGTAATTTGAAGCGTTTCGAAACTTGCGGGAACATTTGAGGGGAAAACTACAAGAATCGTTTAAAAATCAGTCTCCAATATAGAGAAAAATTCCAAATTTTCTAAGCTTGGTACAAATTAGTACGAGTCAAAATCAAAATTTTGCCAACTTCTCAAAAATTATATGAAAAAAGGTTCAAAAGTATAAGTTCAAATGCTTCGGGCGCTTTTCGAAGAATAAAGATAGAGAAACAATAACATTTAATGTTTGGTTGGAGTTATTCCAGGGAAATAATTTTGCTTATTTTGGTCTACTTGACTCTTAACGTTCATAATATGGATATTATTAACCATTGATTGATGGATATTTTAATGATCATAATTGATGGATATTACCCATCAATATTATCACCGTTCCTATTTTCATTCTATTATCGATCTATTCTACTTCCTTGTAGGATAGTGGCATCACATTTCTAGGCGATATGGTTCGGAATACACGAGAATTTCAAGGGTCTCAAGAAAGGGACTATGATTAGTTTCAACTGTTACCAACTGTTAGATAATGACTGTTTATTTCTCTATACCTATAATAGACACGGTTTTCACGAACATTTATTCTTGTTATTAACTCACTCAGTTTTACTGCGGAATTTTCGTGAACTGAATAGTTGGAATGGTTTATCACCCATTAAAAAAAAACGGAAAAAATGCATTAAAAAACTTCTGAAAAAGAATAAAGAACTTCTAACAAATTAATAAAAAACTTCTAGTTATGAAGAAACTCACTACATCTTAATGAGTGAATGTTTACAAAACCAGAAGAAGAATCGTGACAAAATTAGAGGAAAGATAGGTTTTGTTGATGACGTTGATTTAGAAAATCTAAGTAGAAAAATATTGCGCAAAAAATTAATGCCAAACGGAAAATGGGAGAACACCAAGCTCCTACCTTCTTAAAAGATGTAGGAAGGATGAAGTTAGTAATTTCATGTAATATTAAAATGAATTATATTTTGTCTTGTGTATACATGAAACTTCATTGTAACACAATAAATACATTTCTCGTAATTAGATTAATTGAGTCGTATAGAAGATCGATCGATGATTGTAGGATGTGGTACGAAAAGCTTTTCCCTCAATAATCTATTTTTTCCTCGATGCAGATCGTTCTGGAATGGCATCTGGGGGGTCAAAAAAAAAAGTGTCTATTTATAACAGTGCCCTCTCAATCTCTGACGATGGTAAGAAAAGAAATCAAAGAAATCGAACGAGCGCAGCAGGACAGCATGGTGGAATGCAGGAGTTTGAAAATAGAGGAACAACCTGCATTAGGGTTGGGAGAGAAGACATTCGTCTAGGTAGGAAATGAAAGAGTGGGGTATTTGTATCTATATTTGACGTAACCATTCAATTGGATTTCAACTTGGGAGACCCAGTTTAATTAATTGTGAGTGTAATTAGACTGGATAATCATTGAAGAATCCAAACACCAACTAATAGTAGTCCCTACCTTTCAAAAAAGGCTGCCAAGTACAAAAATTGGCACAAATGTGTTTTTTTCGTGTTCAAAACATTATCGACGCTCTTTCCTTCGTATTCAAAATTTTACGTGTGTTTTGGCATGATGATGGTCCGATTGTAATGAAATATTGTCGGTAAAAATCCTACAAGGCAGTACAAACGTCAATCATTACATAATGGTAAATAAAAGGTTAATAATATTAAGATTAAAAAAATAGAATTTCGTAATAACAAACCACTAGACGTACCTACCTATCAGAAATACTTGACAAAATCGATAGTGCAAAAACTCGACACAGTGTACAGTTCAGCACCTTTATTTCTCAAAACCTATGACAGACAAAATAACGGTCTATTATTTTGAGACGATTATTCAAATGCCTATGAGGCTAACAGTAACCGCCTATCATGACATAGATGTTATGCATGGAAGTGAGAAAAATAAATTCACTGGCATCGACTACATTCCTGGATGGAATACACCTCATGAACTGGTAACCCTTGAGAACCTGACCACTTTTCCATTACCAGTCCCAAGATTCCTGGTATCCAACCGAAATTCCTGATTGGTATGATTCCTCTACTCAACAAGGACAAGAATCTACTCAACGCTCAGTGGAAATTCATACTGGGCTTTAACAGTAGAGTGTGCTGTAGGAGTTACAGGTTATTTTCCCAACAAAATACGAGAACATAGGGGAACTTCGTTCATACTGGGATTTAACAGTAGAGTGTGCTGTAGGAGTTACAGGTTATTTTCCCAACAAAATACGAGAACATAGGGGAACTTCGGCCCCGCCCGGGTCAACCCACCATGGTGGCGTCCCAAAACCAAAAGCGTTCTCGTGAGGCACTCCGCACGTTCGACCAATGGTCAAAACCAGGAGAGGCCAAGGCCGCCCCAACCCACGATACACCCGCCAAGGGCTCACTGACAAAAAAGTAAATTTATCTAAAAAACAAAGATCAATCACCTATTTCTACAACTTCACAACAAATGGACACGCAGCTTAACCTAATAAAACCTATTATGGCGGAAATGAAACCTAGCGAGAATCTAAATATATGTATCCAATTTGCAAATGGGAACTTATGATGACAGTGTTGTGAATACAGATAAGGATACTAGGTGTCTGTTTGGTAACCGAAAAGTCAAAGCTAAGGAATGGAAAAAATATTATTACAGAAAAATTTTTATAGTAGGGCTGTTAAGAGACATTATACACCTGGTGATCCTAGTGTAGATGGCTAAAACCCTCAAGAAATTAAAACTATACATAATTTTATCGATTATTTATATTGATTGAGTAGTTTACTTAATTTGCTTTCAATGTTGAATTCAGTTTTTTCCTGAACAATCTGTCAGGCACCTCCGCTGGAAGAAAGTTCAGAGCCTTGCACCCACTTGGGCTTCCAGTCATTCATTTGCTGAGACTGACAGCAGATGGGCACAAATCATTACAACTCCGGGTGTAGAAAGAGTGGGTTTCTGAGTGCTTCGGAATGTGGTCAATGTTTTCTCGGACGAAAATGAGAGCGCTCAATACATGAAGAGCTGATACAGTAAGTGTTACCAGCCTCCGAAAATAACTGCGGCAGCTCTGAGAGGTCATCAGGTGAAATATGGTTCGGATTGCGGACTTCCGTGCCCTGAAGGCCACCAAATGAGCAGAATTACCCCATAAAGGAACTCCATAAGAGAGCCTGCTGTGCATGCACGCGAAGTATATCGTTCGAAGCGCGTGAAACGATACAACTCCAGATGAACGGCGTAACATAAAATTTGACGATGCCAGTCGAGGAGCCAATGCCTCAATACGAGGCCTCGTATGCTCGGACCATAACAAACGGGAATCGATGGTTATGTCGAGAAAATTTACTGACGCATCCAAACGCCCGTTTAGGTTGAACTTCAAGTTTGAGTGAAATCGGGAGATTACTAAACTAAAGATATCGTCGATTTTGTGCCGCACACGCAATTCCTCCTTATGTCATTGAAAACGATTGACAATTGTAGAAGTTATGCCTATGACAAGGAGTTGCAATCACGCAAATAGTTACATAAATATTTTGATTTTGAAGAACAAATTATTCTTCTTACCAAGTAGAAAAATTGCTTTCGCTTCCTCCCTGTTGCTATCGCTGCCGTCCTCTGGCACTTATTTTGTAAAAATTTGAGAGGTGTTGCTTTCTCACACAGCACCTTTTTAGATCAAAATGTTGCTCAGTAGTCTCAGTCGGTCGCCCTTCGTTCCTTGTTCCGGGTTAGTATCTCCCTAAATTGTAGGGGCAAAAACATGAAAATTATAACTAAATTTGATATTTTTAAGGATTTTAGAAATTCGTTATTGCGTGGGCCAAGGGAATTGAAAAAGTGGACGATTGCCGCTCATAAAAATTGAACAATAATTGCCAGAGAAAAATGGGAAAAGGTGTTTATTCAGTTGTTTTTCCGATTGTTCGATTTTGATGATTCCAGCGGCAATCTTTCAGTTTTTCAACTCCCTACGACCATGCACTAATGAATTACTAAAATCCTTGAAAATTTCAAAGTTAGCTATAATTTTCAGTGTTTCCCCCTACAATTTAGGGAAATACTAACCCGAAACGAGGAACGAACGGCGACCGTCGGCAAACACTTTAAAAGTTTTAACTATTTGTGAAATTTTTAAGGATTTTACTAATTTGTCAGTGCATGGGCTTAGGGGATTGAAAAACTGAAAGATTGCCGCAGATTTCACACGCAATCCCTGCTTATGTCATTGAAAACGATTGAAAATTGTAGAAGTTATGATTATGACAAGGAGTTGCAATCACGCAAATATTTAGATTTTGAAGAACAAATAATTATCCTTTTTACCAAGTAGAAAAATAGCTTTCGCTACCTACCTGTTGCTATCGCTGCCGATGTGCTCTGGCAGATATTTGATAGACATTTGAGAGGTGTTGCTTTCTCACACAGTACCAATTATAAATCAAAATGTTGCTAAAGGAAATTCATTAGTGCATGGCCCTTGGGAATTGAAAAACTGAAATATTGCCGCTAGAATCATCAAAATCGTACAATAATTGCCCAAGAAAAATGGGAAAAACTAATGAATAAACGGTCTTCCCTATTTTTCTTGGGCAATTATTGTTCGATTTTGATGATTTATGTCCCCAAGGCCCATGCACTAATGAATTTCTAAAATCCTTGACAATTTCAAGTTTAGCTACATTTTATGGGGAAAACATAACTGAATTAATTGTTTTTCCCATTTTTTTCTGGCAATTTTTGTTCAATTTTGATGATTTTGGTGGCAATATTTCAGTTTTTCAATTCCCTAGGGCCGAGCACTAATGAATTTCTTAAATGCTTTAAAACTTCAAATTTAGGTACAACTTTTCAAGTTTTAGCGCCTTCAATTTCGTGGAATACTGATCCGGAACGAGGAACGAACGGCGACCGACTGAGAACCCCCTTAACCCGAAATAGGTAAATAAAAATTGAATTGTAAGAAGGTGGCTTAATAAGTAGCTATCAAAAGTTGGTGGCTTCAGTTGTTAGAATTTTTTAAGATTCCAATAAATTATTGTTTCTTATGTGAAGTTAGACGAAACGTTTGACTACACTCAAAGAGTGCGTCGAACGTCAAACATTTCGATCGTAAGTTGATATACTTTCAAAGAACGCCCAGGTTACTATGCGTCTTAATAGAAGAGCAGTTAACTATTTTTTCATGCAGAATTTTCTTGTCTACCATTCACAAGTTAGAACGTGAAGTTAAAAGTTGCTTGAACTAACTATCTATCTTCAGGTCTCCGATCAATTGTGAGAATGTGGATTTTATCACGTGATTCGCGACATCCGTGGATTGATGTTACAATCCTTGTTCGTTCATGCGGGGATGAGTATCAGGTGACAGGAGGTCGGTATTCGTTTCATAATAATTTTTTGCAGAGCTCAATAAAAAAAGTGCTCAAAACTTGCATACGAGAAACTTGCATTTTATGTCTTTACTGTACCTTTTAGGTGAGTCCATTTTATGCGCTGCGGTAGAAATTATCGAAATATTCCTCGTTCCCATGAAAAAACTAGTTTGTTACCACTGACTTAATCAAAAGTAACGCTTTTCGATTCTATGAGCCAAAGTAAAGACATAAATATTGGTAAACCAAAAGCCGGAGAGCACGATCGCGGACAGAGCTGCCTTCTATCGGCGATCGGTCAAACTAACGAGTCGAGACTCCACCTTACCATCACAACTACTCTGAGAGGTTTGTCACCCACTTCGTTCTCAGGCGGCCTTTGTCAGCTCAGTAGACGAAGAAGGTTGCAAAACTTCTATTAATGGGAATAATGGGACGTATAAAATGTATAATAAGTAGTACAGGAAAGACATAAAAGTTCATCCATTCATGCAGCATGGGGGAATTATCAAAGAAATCTTCAAAACTATGGTTAACCCTAATTGGACCACGGTGTCACTAGTGTCACCGAAAACATCTTGGAAATTCCACAGCTGTTCCAAGGTGACTAAGTAGATTCAAATTGAAATTAATGGACATAGTTGAACTGTTTGAACAATTTTATGTGAGATATTAGAACCTAAAAATGATTGTCATAACTATATTTTGAGACTTCCAACAGCCCACAAAAAGCTGTTGTCAATTAAATTTAAAATTGCACTTTATGCAATTTAATTTAGGTTACTCCGGTGACAGCTTGAGTCAGCTGTGGAGTTGCTGAGTTGTTTTCGGTGAAACTAGTGATATCATGGTCCAGTTAGGGTTAAGAAAATCGAAATATTGGATTTATGACAGAGTAATCAACCTTGTGGGTGTGACACATGGTACTAATCGTTAAAATAATACAATCAATCCCATGAACGGTTAAAAATGAATACTATAATATTGGTTAGAAAACGAATCTTGGTTAAAAACGGATACTATCCTTTGGTTTTTTTTATCTATATGTACAGGTTTACAGGAGGTTTGTTGATGGTCCTCCTGCCACCTTCTCATCAGGTGAGCTGTTCATCTCCTCACTAAACCAGTCGACCAAGAAAAATTTTTTTAAACCCCTCCTCGAAATTTGTTCGTTTACGTTCAAGGTTCGTAGAATCCGAAAAACGAATAAAATTTTGGCCGGCCGTCCGACGTACGCGGCACTTTTCTCACTTAGCATTGGACGATTTTGATGAAATTTGGTATGTGGGCTCCATTTAGGGTCTAGTTGTGCCCCGAAGATTTTGGTTGATGTAAGTCACTTCTAAGGGTTGAAAAATAAGGGTTGAAATGTTGAAAACGCCCTAACTCAAAACATATTGATATAAAGGTATTGTTGTTCCATCACCTCAAAATAGTATTGCATTTTTAGAGAACCCGTGGAGCCCTGTAAGACAAATCGAAAATTTTAGGGTTGGACGTACGATAAATCAGAAACACGAGTGTGAATCGCAAAAGAGGCCTAATCGCCGTTCAAATTTTTGCTGACCGAAAAGCGATTGATGGTTTTCTTTATGTTGGTTGGTGGTAACAATGGCAAAGCCGTGTTCTTTGCAGACGAGTGATCTGCATAGAAAAACCGTTGTGTAATAATTTGCAGCGTTGTCTATACCAGCGCTGTGCAGCCTCTTTTGATGAATACATCGGATAGGTACCGCACACAATAACACTGGTTAAAAAACAAGTCTGCCAAGTGTGTTTAGCACATAGATTCCCCGTATCCATATCAAGACTGTGTGCATATAAAGATTTATTTTTTGTAGGACTTTTTAGTTTGTTGGTACTGTAACGTGCCAACACACAGAAACGATTGTTGGAACTCGAAACACAATTATATTTTTAGGCTGTTAAAATTACTTCCTAGCTTATCAACTTTTAGAACAACACAACACGTATTTCATACTTGATACCACAAAACATGCGTCTTCCAACAACTACCAGTAAACATAAATTCCATCATAACAATCGGAGACATCTAGGATGTTACAGTACATTAAGAAGCTATGAAAATACAAAGATCGAAATCATAAATACCGACTTCCTGATGAATTTTCGCGCACTTTTCAAAATAATAGGTACAATGTATGATAGGACAAGGTTGAAATGGTTAGGAGAAGCCACGATCGAAATCGAATGAAGTAGTTTAAGTTATTTTCATACTTGGATCCATAGAAAAGACTCATACTCATACTCATACTTTCATACTTTCCTTCCATAGAATGGACTCGATACCAATGAACAACGGAGTTGTAGCAACAGCGTTTTACATCACAATTTGGAGGCAAAAACGGTGCAACTTACGACAGAGTCTAGATTATATCAGGATAGTGGAGCTCCATTGTGAAAGAGCCCTTTGTAAACTAGAGGAAAATTACCTCTAGCTCTATCCCATCAGGTAACCATTTTTCCAGCCATCCTTTCCAGTTTCACTTTATTTCCTGGCGGACGACCCTCTTGGAACAAATGAAAAAAATATTAGGGAGGCATATTTCTCCGCAACATTGTTTTGTCCACAGGGAACTTGAATATTTAAATGTATTAATTTTTCATTCGATCTCAACCCGTTGAGGGACTTGTTTCTATTTATTCATCATTACTGTCGACAGTAAGTTGTATGAAAATGGAAGAAAAAATGCCATTAATTTTGATGCCCATAATAAATTGGAAACATCGTAGTTTAAATGAAATATGTAGATGCTGAAGGAAGTTCTCTTATAAATACAGGGGCACCAATAAATTAATGACGAGTCAGTAATGAAAGCTAGCAAACTACGCGTGTCTACGTGTGTGGTGGTGATACCACGGAGTACACCTACTGAGATTCCCAACTCGCGCAACTCCGTGACACTTTTCCCGCACCACATTCCGCGCCACGACAAGGTTGCAGCCATCACCCTGATGTTGTTGGGTACCTACTACTCCCTTAGCTCCTACGCCGCCTGCCGTAAATCATCTCTATCATACTTTCTTATCTTGGTCCGCCAAGTCTGCTCCATGTCCAAGCTGCCATTAACAACCTGGACATCCAGTACCAACCATAGGTGCTACCTACCTCCTTCACAATCAAGTTATTTGGAAGAAATAAACGCTTCTCACTCAGTTCGAAGAAATAAGGAGTGGTGGTAGCCTTCATTAGGAAATTTGATTACTGGTTGCTATGGACGCAAAACTGGAGACAACTCGAAGAAACGAACAACGATCCTATTTTGGTCAACTAAAACTTGAACGGAGATAGGCCTCTTTGGCAATTCACACGCGTATTTCTGATTTATCATAAGCTTTGTTGTTTGTCCTACAGAGCTCTGAATGGTCTCATTCGATTCTAAAAATTCAATTCGATTTTTAATTAATGAGCTTTCTGTGATCAAGTTTTTGAACTAGGGCGTTTTCAAAATTTCTGCCCTCATTTTCAAGTTACCTACATCAACCAAAAGCTTCGGAGCAGAACTAGACCCTAAATGGAGCCAACATACCAAATTTCATCAAAATCGGTCCATGGTAGTAAGGAAAGTGCCGCGTACGACGGACGGACGTCAACATTTTTTATTGGATTTTTGGGATACCTTGAAACCTAAACCAACAAATTTTTTCATCTTGGTCGATTCCAAAGGTTCATTATTGAAAACTAGCTGAAAAGCCTGCTAGAAGCAGGCAAAAAAATTGTAGATATGTAAAAAAAATTTGATGTCGCGGCCTGGAATCGAACCCGGGACCCCCACGTTCGTACGACATACGTACGTACGTACGTACGCACGTACGGTTGGGGTTTTATGTAATTAGATAATAAACCAAATTGAATAAACTTGAAACAGGCTTGATGCACTCTCCAGAACAATCAAGCAAGAAACCCAAACCAGGGTACTCTTTTGGTTTATTATTTTCAACAATGAACCTTTGGAATCGACCAAGAAAAATAATTTTTAACTCCACCTCAAAATTTGTTGGTTTGCGCTTCAAGGTACGTAGAATCAAAAACGCTGCAAATCATTGCCCAAAGGTTTATTATTTTCTGTATAGATCACCCTTCTGTATAGATCACTGGTTCTCCATCAATAGCACCTACCACCATTTGTATTCTCCCTTGATCTTCCCTCTAAAATTTCAGCTTCCTGCGTTCAATAGAATTGAAAATGGCTTCGGAGCTCACTCTGCTGATCAGTGATCTGAAGAGTGAAGAAGATCTTCTCGAATGCTGGAGATGCCTGGAAGAGCACTGATCAGCTGAGTGAGCTCCAAAGCCATTTTCAATCCTATTGAACTTAGGAAGCTGAAATTTGAGAGGGTGGTCAAGGGAGAATAAAGATTGAATTGATACCACCATCAGAATACAGATGGTGGTAGGTGCTATTGGTAGGTGGTTGAAAAACTGTTTTGGTTTATTATTTTCAATAATGAACCTTTGGAATCAACCAGAAAAAAAATTTTTTTAACACCCCCTCAAAATTTGATGGTTTACGTTTCAAGGTACGTAGAATCCAAAAATCGAATAAAAATTTGGCCGTCCGTCCGCCGTACGCCGTACGCGGCACTTTTGCCACTTAGCATTGACCGATTTTGATGAAATTTGGTATGTAGGCTCCATTTGGGGTCTAGTTGTGCCCCGAAGCTTTTGGTTGATGTAGGTCACTTCTAAGGGTTCCAAAATCAATTTTGAAATTTTGAAAACGCCCTAACTCAAAAAATTTTGATATAAAGGTATTGTTTTTCCTTCAATTTAAGATTCTATAGAATTCTTAGAATTTTTTGATACCACGCGGAGCTCTGTAGGACAAACCGTTCGCTCCCTACGAAAATTTAAGGGTTTATATTGAAATATATATATATATAAATCAAAACACGAGTGTGAATCGCAAAAGAGGCCTAATCTCCGTTCAAATTAGAGCTGACCGAAATGCAATCAATGGTTGGTGATTTTGATTTTTTTTTTTTTTTTTTTAATGTTTTTTTTTTTTCTTCATATTGGATGGTTGGTGATTTTGTAGACGAGTGATCTATACAGGGTGTAACGGTTTAGGTCGTACCACCGGCCAGGGTTCGATTCTACAACTAATTTGTGACTTTTTTGTCTCATGACTTTTTTTTCTTAACCCCCTTAAAATCGGACTTTTTCCACTTTTAAGATTTTTTTCGTATTTTCGACCTTACGCCATTAAAACAGCCATAACTCCCTTGTTTTTCAGTCAAAATTCAAATGTAATTATACCGTTGGAAAGAGCGTTAAATTCTCTATGTCCTTAGTGTTGAATGAAACTTTTCAAAGAAGACTAAAATTTTGAAAAATGAGCTCGAATAGTAAAATCTCGAAAATCTCGGAAATTTTTCGTTTTTTCAAACGTTCGTAACACTAACTGAAACTGCCGGTTAAGTTCTCACTGTAACCCCAAAAGTTGACCCAAAATTTAAGCTTTCTAACGGTATGGTCATAAAATTGTTTACAGTGGACTAATGGTGTAAAATCCTCGTTCCCGTGCCAAAAACTGTGGATCTTCCAGTAAAAATCGACGTTTTTCGCGAAAGACATTTTTGCTCTAAAATGAGTTAGACAGCCATCTATTCGTACTTTGTCTCACTGAGTCAAATGATGACACAAGACTTATCGAAAAAGCAGTCACTGATATCAAACCACCCTGTTCATAATAACACTAGGTTTCGAACATCAGATTATTTATCTGATCAGTGATCAGTTCGTGACCTGCCTACACATCTACTTGTATCATAGCAACTTTTTCCAATCAAGAGTATGCCGATATGCTGCTGGTTTATGGTTTCACAAACCAAAACGCCAGTGAAGCTGTACGGGAATACCAGCGGCGGTTCCCACACAGGCGCGTAGCTTCCAAAAACGTGTTTTCAAGGGTGTGTAACCGGCTGACTATGCTGTTCATGTTTTGTGTTCTGTGCGCGTCACTAACAAAGGGGATTTATGTCATTTCGATAAGTCTTGTGTCATCATTTGATTCAGTGAGACAAAGTACGAAAAGATGGCTGTCTAACTCATTTTAGAGCAAAAATGTCTTTCGCGAAAAACGTCGATTTTTACTGGAAGATCCACGGTTTTTGGCACGGGAACGAGGATTTTACATCATTAGTCCACTGTAAACAATTTTATGACCATACCGTTAGAAAGCTTAGATTTTGGGTCAACTTTTGGGGTTACAGTGAGAACTTAACCGGCAGTTTCAGTTAGTGTTACGAACGTTTGAAAAAACGAAAAATTTCCGATATTTTCGAGATTTTACTATTCGAGCTCATTTTTCAACATTTTAGTCTCCTTTGAAAAGTTTTATTTAACACTAGGGAGATAGAAAATTTAACGCTCTTTCCAACGGTATAATTACATTTGAATTTTGACTGAAAAACAAGGGAGTTATGGCTGTTTTAATGGCGTAAGGTCGAAAATACGAAAAAAATCTTAAAAGTGGAAAAAGTCCGATTTTAAGGGGGTTAAGAAAAAAATGTCATGAGACAAAAAAAGTCACAAATTAGTTGTAGAATCGAACCCTGGCCGGTGGTACGACCTAAACCGTTACACCCTGTATAGAAAAATAATAAACCATTGTGTAATAATTTGCAGCGTTTTTTTTTTGGTCGATTCTGAAGTTCATCATTGAAAATAATGAACCAAACACGGGAGGAAATAATGTACATTAAATAACCGACGATACCGGGCTTTTTATGTTCAATTTAGGAGTAAAACAACCTGATTTTGAAGGCACTGAATTTTCTGAAAAATATTGATATAATATTGTGCCTTATTATTTGGTTCTAAAATCTGAAGTGTCGACGAGGTACTGGTTCGCTGTCAAGTAATGAGGTACCTTTTAGTTTTTCGGGGATGTGGATGATTTCAGTTCGAACAAAATTCAGGGAATTTTACCCGGTTACCCGTGCATTGCACAGGTAGGTTTGTCGCTGGGCGGGTACAGGTTGGTAACCATGTTTCGTAATTACGGTAAAATCACAGGTAGTAGTTGCTGTTCTACCACAGAATTACCCTTTGATTAGTGTTGGTAGTCCGGCAATTGAGCCGCCAAGACTAGGAAATCAACTGTATGGAGGCGGTGCTTGGGGGGGGGGGAGACCCCTTCCAGGCTGCCACTTCCGCAATTTGATAATCAAGTAATTAGTTACCAAGGTGATTGGGGATAGACAGGAATAGACTTGATAATGGTAATAGATGGTGGGGGGAGGGGTGAGTCGGCGTAGAGTTCGACACATCAAGTTTACTGCAGGAGTATTATGATGTTTGCGGGGGCGGTGGTGTGGGGGGGGGGGGTTCAGGGGTTCGCTGTTACATATTCAAACCTTTACCCCGCCGTTGAATCACCGCCCAATCACAATTTGAACCCCCGCGGAACAACTCGCCACAGTGCAGTCTCTCCTCGACAATCCGGCACTTTGCAAGCACCACAAGCAAGACGAATAGGGCAATAACGTGCGAAGCACTCCGCCCCTCCGACCATTTATTCCGTACCGGCGAAGAACCCGCAGGGGATGGCTCCCTGGGTGTTTGGGGGTTGGTTTTCATGGGTGAGGGGAGAGTTTTCCATGGGTTTCTTCGGTGGGGATAGACTGTACGCTTTCTCAATGCACCCCGTTAATGAAGGCCCTCCCACATTCGAGCCCTCCCCCCTCCCCCGCACCCGCTAACCAACTTCGCGGTTGATCGGAGTCGCGAATCAAAACCTTCGCTTCCATTTTCACCGCAAACACTGTTGAGGGAACTTTAGGTGAAACTAGCCCAAAAACGCTGCAAATTATTTCAAAAAGTGTTAAGACAACTGATAGGTAAGTTACCTACTCTATTTTTTTTAAGAGTGACAATCAGTGAACCTAGTGACCCAGTGAAATCGAGTGAAACTTCGTCATCTCCCAACACCCAATGAGAAGCCTTCCCTACCCTTGCTTCCTCGCGTCGACGCTTGCTGGCGCCTACAGGTCTTCCACAGTCTCTCTAGTCCATCGTTAAAGGCCATAGCTCCCTTAAGCCAATTTAAACCTAACGCCATCTACCTACTGTCAATCTGGTTGATGAGATCACCAGCATTCTCATCCTGCATTTTGGTTTATTATTTTCAATAATGAACCTTTGGAATCGACCAAGAAAAATGTTTTTTAACACCCCCTCAAAATTTGATGGTTTACGTTTCAAGGTACGTAGAATCCAAAAATCGAATAAAAATTTGGCCGTCCGTACGCGGCACTTTTGCCACTTAGCATTGACAGATTTTGATGAACTTTGGTATGTAGGCTCCATTTGGGGTCTAGTTGTGCCCCGAAGATTTTGGTTGAAGTAAGTCACTTCTAAGGGTTCTAAAAATAATTTTAAAATTTTGAAAACGCCCTAACTCAAACAATTTTGATATAAAGGTTTTTCCTTCAATTTAAGATTCTACAGAATTTTTCGAGACCACGCGGAGCCCTGTAGGACAAACCGTTCGCTCCCTACGAGAATTTAAGGGTTGGACGTACGGCAAATCAGATACACGAGTGTGAATCGCAAAAGAGGTCTAATCTCCGTTCAAATTAAAGCTGACCGAAATGCTATCGATGTTTTTCTTCATGTTGGATGGTTGGTGGCTTTGCAGACGAGTGATCAATATAGAAAAATAATAAACCATTGTGTAATAATTTGCAGCGTTTTTCTTTCAAAGGAGCTCCTAAGTAGGATAGGTGGATTTACCTTTTGTCTAAGATTTTGGACCCATAGTTTGGTCCTTTTATTTTTCCTATTTTTCAAAATAAACTTATTCAGACTAGACTAGTTAATTTGTTAGTTTTATTATTTATAACCATACTCAGTCTAAACACAAAGGTTTATCATTTTCCTGTATACAGGGTGTAACACTACAAGAACGTCAACCCGAAGAATTTCGATTCTACAACTAATTTCCAATCTAAATTTTCGTTTAACCTCGTTTTTCAATTTAAAGATTTTTTTTTAAACCTTATGTCACTAAAACTTCCGTAACTCCCTTTGGATACAGTACAACTCATCATACCGTTGGAAAGAGCGTTAAATTTCCTATCTGCCTGATTGAGAACCAAAGCTTTTTAAATAGGCAAAACGGGTGAAAAATGAACTTGAAGAGGAAAAATTGGTCAAATCTTGAAAAGCTCAACTTTTTTAATCAGCTGATAAGTCCCTGCTTTTCAGCGCGTAAATGCTAGTCTGTAAGCCTAAAAGTTGCACCAAAAGCTCACCTTTCCAACAATTTAGTCATTTTCATTTTTAAAGTAGGATTTATTATAGAAATTTGTGTTTGAACGCGGAAAAACGGAATCGAAGCTCCCGAAACCCTGAGATTGTCTAAGCCAGAGCGCCGATTCCGTTGAAAAAATTCACGTTTTTCCGCGTTCAAACACAAATTTCTGTAATAAATCCTGCTTCAAAAATGAAAATAACTAAACCGTTGGAAATGTGAACTTTTGGTGCAACCTTTAGGCTTACAGACTAGCATTTACACGCTGGAAAGCAGGGACTTATGAACGGTTGAAAAAAGTTGAGTTTTTCAAGATTTGACAAATTTTCCTCTTCAAGTTCATTTTTCACCCGTTTTGCCTATTTAAAAAACTTTGGTTCTCCATCAGGCAGATAGGAAATTTGACGCTCGTTCCAACGGTATGATTAGTTTTAGCGAATGGATATTGCAGCAATTTACGAAATGATTAAGCAGCCTCAGGCACAAACTCGGAAGTGTACTAAAGTCCACTGGAAGAAAAGCGTACAGGTAAAAGGGGAAGTGCACCAAGACTTTTTCCAAATTTGTTTCTCCGAAACTAGGAAAGAAGGGGTTAGGTCTTGGGGGTTCTTCTCTTGTACTTCTTCAGAGTACGAAGAACAGGAATAAAGAACTCCGGACAAACAACGATAAACAGATGTGCCTGAGCCGAAGAACCAGGAGTTACACCTCGATGGGAAAGAAGGAAATACCGAAGGAGAAACGTCGAAGAGTCTATACAGGGAAAAACGTTTTTCCAACTCCCATTGCCTGTACGTTTTCTATAGCCCCCCTCACATATAGAGCTCCTCTCTTCACCTTTACAAGTCCCAGCTTAGGTTCTCTATACCCCCTCCGAGCAACTATTGCCTGAGAAAACCCCTTCCTTCACAGGTCATTACGCGTAGCAGACCTGAGACCGTTCCGCGGGGTTATGGTCCTTTTTAATTCGCTTCCTACCCTCTTAGCGGTGCCCTTTGCCTGGAGGGCTAAAAGCTCTTCCGAGTTATCAAACTACCTCTACCGGACATGGTTGTAGGTGAGGAGGCGGGGCATAAGGTTTCCCTCGCACCCCATAAATGGAAGTCTAACCTTCATTACCCCGATACGGGGAGAATGCGAGGAAGTTACGGATAGGCAAAGCTACTTTTAGGTAGAATTTTAAATGAGGGACAAAGCACTAAAAACAACCATCACACGGCCAAGTAGCTATATTCCTAGGGGGAGTTGTGATGACGAAGATGTTAACTTGTACAAACGATCACTTCGGATCTACACGTGTCTCGGTACATCAAATCACATAAACCTGAACCGTTGTCTCTAAGGAGTGAAAAATAAAGAAACAAGGGGGAATGTTCCCCCTTCAGTGCAACAGTGGAAAGTGGGGAAATGTTCATGTTGAGCAACATGAGTTGATTATACAAATTTCCTTGAACCATTTAAAAGAAACTCAAATTTTGATTTACTATTTTCAATATTGAACCTTTGGAATTGACCAAGAAAAAAATGTTCAAACCCCCTCAAAAATTGTTGGTTCACGTTTCAAGGTAGGTACGAAGAATCCGAAAATCGAATAAAACTGTCAAAGAAAACATAACTTTCAGGCGCCTCGGAAAAAATACCATCGATGTATATGTTTTTGAGGTGCCGAATCCAAATCTGACCTCCGTTTTTCTTTATTATTTGCAGTAATGAACATTTCGAATCGACCACGAAAAAAAAGTTTAACCCCCTCAAAATTTGTTGGTTTACGTTTCAAGTTACCTAAGTAGAATCCAAAAATCAAATAAAAATTTTGCCGTCCGTCTGAACTTTTCTTAGTTACCTACTTAAAATGGACAGATTTTGTTGAAATTTGGAATATGGGCTCCATTTGGGGTCTGATTGTGCCCCGAAGCTTATGGTTGATGTCAGTCAGTTTTGAGGGGTGAAAAATGAGAGCTGAAATGTTCAAAACGCCCTAGCTCAAAAACGCCCAATATAAAGGTATTGTTAGCATGGAACATGTTTTAGCAATCACCTAACTGGGCAAAAACGTGACGAAACCGTGGAACGAAATGGATTTCGTGATGATTTTCACTTACAACCGACCCGTTTCTAGGGATATGTATCGCCGTTAGTTTCCATCCCATGAAAATCGTTCACCACTCGTTGAAAAGCCCTCAATTTATGCGTAAATTATAAACTGCCAAAAGAGCTGTAAATATGGGCGAAGCTGAGATACACCTCTGATTTAATAGAACTGTAAACAACACTCGCGGTAAAATCCAACATCGATTTAGTGGATTAAATTACAGGATCTTGAAACCTAGGCGAGATCTTGTTATAAACGCGGGGTTTATAGAGCTGAATTAAAACAACAGACAATAAATTCCTAGTGAAAGGAAACAGCAAACAAACAAAACAAGGCTAAAGCATGTTCCATGTTTCTTGAATTTTAGCCAAAGGCTCTAAGCAGTAACCATCCAGTGGTCCACAGAGGGCTTGCCCCCTGGCGAGGCCCGTAGGGCCGAGTTTTTCCATTAATTTAAAATAGTATTGAATTTCTAGAATTAAATGAGACTACCGAGAACTCTGTAGGACCAACCGTTCACTTCCTTTAATGACTTGAAGTTGAAACAAATAATGAAGCAGAAAGACGAGTGAAAGAGCTCCTAAAAAAAGCTGATAAAATGCAAACTTTTTTCGTTTCTCGAATAGAATTTGTTGTCACTTAGTTGCGCGTCCCTAGCAATCAAGAATTCGTAATGAAGACACCAATAACTCTGGGATACGAATGTTAATGCAGTAGTAGTTAGATAGATACCTAATTTCTGTCAAAATAACCAGCTAAACAGAAAAAAAGAAGAATCAAAAAGAAGAATTTCGCTCAAAAGTTTTGCTGATGAAATCTTAACAACTAAATATTTACTTGTTAACAAAATTTGAAATAGTTTTTCCTTCGAATAGAATTTCATCTCACTCTGTTGTGCTTCCTTAGCAAACAAGTAGGTACCGACCAAATTTCGTGTTGAAGGGACCCACGACTCTTGGACGATGTTTTACTGGTAGGTTGCATGATGATGTGGTAGGTACTGGTAGGTAGATAATGGAAAAGAAGTGTTCTTTGCAGGAAAAATAAAAACAGTTGTGTAATAATTTCCAGCGTTTCTTTTTCCATGATTATGTATTCTGGTAGAGTTCAAGAATTTAGCGCTGATTTCGAATATGTCTACTATAACTAATAATAAAAGATGGTAATGTTACCTAAAATCCTCGAATATTACTATTTTTGACTCTCAATCCTGAACATTTGAGCTCATCAAATAGTTACAGAAACTGGGCTATTTTCAACAGAAACTAACCTGGTTAAACTGTATGAAGCACACTGTTTAAATAATCATTCATTCCAGGGGTCGGGATAATGAGTAGAACTCAAGTCATGGCGGAGGAAGGTTTTCGGTGAAGGTATAATTTATAGCGTTAGGATGGTTCGCCATTGATTGGTAGAGGCGATGAGTTCGCAAACCTGGGGGATCTTCATGTCCCTGTGGAGTACAGAATTCCCCACACACCAAGCTGCGGACGTGATTAGTGTTAGTACTCTATTCTGTTGCACTTGGATTCTGTTTATGTGACTAGCACTGGCGGATCCCCGAAGCCCTGAAGCGTACTGCCATATAATAACCGTCTAATGGCAAGGTTAAGTGGAGCCTATCTCCCTGAATTAGTTCATTCAATTCTCGAGAGGTCACGCACAAATTCTTGCAAGACAACGAATTGTGAATATATTGATATTTATGTAGAATTGGAAAACTTCAGCAGCCAACATATCAAACTCGATATTAAAAATCAAGAGAAGTATCATAAAATAATGGATCTGATGAGTTATTGATGATAAGAACATTGAAAACCGCGGGTTAGGAAGAAGGGTCTCGCTCTAATTGGACAGCCAAAATCGCTTTCAGTTGGTGAGACACTCCGGGTGAGAGATAAGGCAAGAAATAAGGGGCCTGGCGAGTTGAACTCAGGCCAGGAAATTATTTCCTTGAAAACGGGCTGAACCGCCCCCCTCCTCTCCGTCCATCGCTACCACCACAATCAACCACTTGCCCCAAAGCCTGATCAAATCTCGACCAAAAAAAAAGAGGGGGCGATAAGATTTATGTTGAACAAATTAGAAAGAAGGGAAGAAAGTCTAACTGGGCGGGCAGAGGTGGAAGGAATTGCTTCGGAAATGGCTGGCTAGGGTAATTGTGGAGCAGGCAACTAGGACGTAGGGTTTGCCGCTGGACTCTAATAAAAATCGGCTCTTGGGAAATTGCTAATAAAATGTGGCCACTTTTCCGACTTCGACGCAGGTAAAGCAGTACATTCAGCTACTACTACGGCGAATTCAAAAGTTCCAACACGTATCTTCCCGAAGATATTTTAGGGCGATGAGATGTATTTACCAATTTATTTAGTTCTTGATCTTGAGTCATGGCATGAGAATGTTCAACAACATTTCAACGGCTATTATGGCACGAGGATTTTACAAATTTATGAAATGTGCTTGTGAGTCCTTGGCTTCCAATAAAGCTCTACTGAGTGCGTCATGAGTGGTCATATTTTTACAAGTAGATAAATAGGCCAGAGCTTTGCGATGAGTTGGTAGTGTGTTATGGAAGTAGTTCGATTAGTGTGCGACTTTCATGATTCAGCGATAAGTTACAGTCATTGTAGTGCATTGGTACCACTCGGATTCGCTTGCTGTAGATGTCAGGTACAAAGTGTTACGTCAAGAAGGCAATTTACACTGAACATTTTGAAGATCTCATAAATCTCTATTCAAAATTTGTTGCACATACGAGTAAGTAAATGCCTCTACACCCAAAACATTATGCAACATCCTGTTGCATAATTTGCTAAGGAAGTCAGTCACGGCATTTAACTCAACATTTTATTATATTTAAAGTCATTTGTCATTGTAATTGATGTTCTAAAATTAGTTTTGTTTGGTTGTTAGATAGTTGGTAATTATGAATGAATATTTGACTAGTGTTATGCCACTTGGTGGATTCGGACAACAAAAAAACGATTTGACATTTTGACAATTGTCCCCTAGGTCATGAGATTTCTTGAGGAGATGGCCAGTGAATGGATGATCGGGAACGAAGTACTTTAGTAAAAAAAATCATTGTTTGACGATAAAAGGAGGAAGACTCACTGAACGACTCCAAGGGAACTTGATAGGCAAGTGAGTGAATTGTTTGAGAGCGGAAGTGTTATTAATCGTAGAGGAAAGTAGAAGTTTTTGTGAGAGGAAGAGCCGTTCTGTGATGACTTCTCCCTCCTACCATCCCTTTCAAGTCTTAGTTTTGGTGATGAAGTGAGTGGAAGTATTAAAGGAGGAGAGAAGCATGCATGGTGAAGAGTTGTGCAGCCTCAGTACTCCTCTCTCCTCCCTTCTTCTAGCGCTTTCAACAACTCTGGTGTCGCGTATTTTTTGAAAGAGCGAGCGAGTGGGAGAGTAGTTATAGCGAATGCGGGAGGACTTATGGTGAGTGGAAGAGCCTTGGTGATACGACACTCCTTTCTCTTTCTTCTCCCGCTACTGCTTCTAGTCTCAGGCCACCCATCTTCAAGAGTCAATTGATGTGCAAGTGGAATCATCGAATGAATTGAGTGGTTTATTCGTCGGTTCAATGAAGTGAGAAGAGAAGCTCAGTTCAAAGTGAGTTGTTGGGAGACAACTCACTATTTTGTTGTTCTTTCCTCTACTAGATTCCTCCACTTTCGACCCAGTAAGAAAAACGATAAAATCTCTTGGGAATGTGAATAAAAAATATGAGAGGACAGAAATGTTCGGACTCCTCCCTTGTGCACGAAGTTTCATCACTATCTTTAGAAGAAACAGCAAAAGCTGAGCCCGTTGTTTAGAACTCCGGGTGTTGTGATAAGAGGAAAAGGATAGAAAACGACGTAGAGAGCAGAAGGTTATCAAGGGATAGCTGACGCCTGATTCCGTATGCAGAGGCGTTAGTCTGACCCCGAGCCCCCGAAAACCTTTACCCGTCCCATCCACACTCCAGACACGGTAAGGTGTGTTTTTTTTATCGATGCGCGCCGCCTCCTTGGAATAAAGATTCACCCTGGAAAGAGAAGACCTTCCTGCATCCCCTTTGTAGCCAACTCTTCAGATCCTTCAACGCTAATACTGACTCAAATAGCTTTATCGTACTTTTTTCTTGAACGAAAAAAAAACAAGAAAAAACGAGTCTATCCCACGTTTAGTTGGGATGCCTCGGAGAAGATCTATGGGGAAACTGGAAGCTGGGGACGCAAAAAGGGAATGAGATCCAGAGTGGGGAATCAAGTTCCAACGTGCTCTACATAAATATATCCTAGAGTAGGAGGAAATGGATGTTCTATCACGTGAGAGCACTTTACCAATCGGATACATTAAATTTCAATGTGAGGTTACCAGATTGATGAGCTCGTGAATTTCTTTACATAGGTATTACAGCGAAGTACTCAATCATCAACTTGCTCAATCTGCCTTCGGTGTTGTGGAGGTGTATTGTATAATAGAGGATTTATATGAGAATTGGTAACATTCTGGACACAGCTTATTTGGCTACAAATGACTTAGGTATAGTCGGCAATGATTTAACTCAGCTTGAAATGAAGCTGACTGCCTCCAGGTACATTGGAGTTAAAAACACAAAAATCTATTTAAAAAAAACTGTCATATACAACCAACGATTGTTTAATTGTTAGCTGGTTGATTGAATCGGTTCTCGTGAGATCACCGAAGTTAGGGCCAGTCGGCTCGAGAGATTATTCGGATAGGTGACAGCGAGCGGGAACGTAGATCGTAACAATTTCCGAGTTGGGCCGTTGGTGAAACCCTTTCCACCTAAATGAGAGAGGCAATAAGAAGCCACGAGCGAAATTCTCTGAATCAATTCTGATTTTCCCTTTGGAAGACAGTTGATGACGTCCACACCATCAGGAATGGCAGTCGGATGAAAATTACACCTAAAATCGTTGTTTACTTTACTATTTCTGTCAAATACATATTTAACGAGAATTTAAGTATCCCCAAATTATACATACTTATTGATGAATCTTTCAATAACATGTTATACAGATTTCAGTTGATTCTGCTCCATTATAAAGAACCAGCGTGTCCAGGGTATATCGCGATACTTATGATAAATAAGAAGTAACTCCAATCAAATCATCAAATCAATAAAGGTAAACTGGATTTTGGGCCTTGTATTGGAGTGAAAATCTAGTCTTGCAAGTATCCATGAGGTTTGGAATATGACCCGCATGAGACGGATACTGGGTGAGAATGAGGACCCTGTGAAGGGAGGAGCTGGAAGGAATGATTGGAAATTTCGAAACCCTAACACGAAGCCTTTTCATATCACAAGGAACAACTTGGGAACCACCGCGATTCCATCGTTGACGGTAACGCGACATTTTCTTCGGCGTCGTTTTCCGAATCGATTGCGATATCTCGAGGACGATAACCCTTTCCCTTAGCGACAGGCAAAGGTCTTGAGAGGGCGTTAGAGTTTAGTACTGCGTTAGAGGTACTAAAACCCAAGGTGATATTGCGGGCCGCCATAACCATTAGCTTCGTCCAAGGGTGGTTGATTTAAGGAATGCCGGAGGGTTTCAATACCTTCCAGATGTCGGTTTAACCTTCCGACCCCTCCCTTCCACAGCCACCAAGGGTTGACTCGAACAGATGTACTCAGACCTCTGGCGCGCCGAGGAAACGGTAATTGAAATTCACGGTCGATCGCCTTGGACGAAATTATTTGTTGGTACATTTCCATCCAAAAGGAAATTAGAAATCTCATCTATTCATTGAGATTGTGGGAAGATATAATAGTAACTTGGTACCTGTACTGATTTCTACGTCTTTTACCGTCATTAAATATCAACTCTTTCCCGTATTTTCTCGATCAAGGATAATTTCTTGTTAGTATGTAAGTGAGTTGAAGTTTAAGCATATTAGTAAGTGTTATGATTTCAGCAAAATCCTATTCATACATAATTGGAAATATTCAAAAACTAGATGTTAAATTATATGAAAAAAATAAGTAATGCTATCGTAAAAATTTACTCAGGAACTAGATAATAATGAGGATTGCCTTCCTGAGCCGAATTTTGGAGCACTGAAATGAAATGACGGTCTCATCTCAGGGTTCTGTTTCACCTAAGAAGATCAAATTAGAGGGGCGAGTTGAGAAACGTCTGAAGATTCGATATAAGTGTATAAGTTCTCTACTTTCCCACAACGTCGCCACCAATAAAGGAATTCTCCTTGGGACGACTAAGTTCAATGATGAGCCCACGGTTAGTAGAGTGAGCTTTGAAACAATTTTAGGCCCTGTCCTCTCGACGGTTGAAATTTTACCGGAGGCCTCTACAGCTGTTTTGGGTGTTTCACATTCTTCAAATTAGAAATTTGACAGAGAACGTATTTAGCCTTAGATACTGGCTCAGGTTCGTTTACTCTTCCTCTAATGCCCCTGCAACTACACTGAGTGTTCTTATGATGTATTGCTGTATAACACCTTATGTAACTGAACGTTGTCCAATTTACCGTAAGATATAGTTTAAAGGCTTCAGTTCTTCGTTTAGGAAAAATACATTGCAAAATCTATGAATACAACCTTGTTTTATATACTCAGAACAGAACACGCAGATCAGGTTCCCGCATAAGGAACTTTGACGTGCAGGTAAAATTTTTATCGAAGATGCTTCGGCGTTGATGCTCCTTGAGAAAGGAGAACACTTTGTTCCTGCATGAAGGAGGCACAAAAAAGGCAGAGAGATTGGGTCAGACGGGAACAAGTCCTTTGCAAAGAAACGGAACCCTCTCTTTCCTTCCCATCTAGTAGGAATAAAAGAGGAAAAAACGCTACTGGCATTGATATATCAGGTTTTCTGCATTCATATCCCGCAAAATTGGCAAAGAGGCACGTTTTTTCCTGTTCAGAGGTCTCAAGTGGAGAACAGTGGGGGAGGTGGTGGGGCAATAAATGTGTCAGATTGTATAAAAGAAGGCGAGAGAAGAGAAAACTTGGGAGAGAGGTATGAAGTGAAGGTGGCGCCCAACTCGGATAGGACTAGCGAAGAAGATTTGTCAGCCGAGAACCAGACGAATCCCCTCGTTTCTCTTGGTTGGCTTTTTCTTCTACTTTTTCGCATTAATTCTTCTTTTTTCCAGGAAAAACGTACCTGCTGATACTGGTGTCGCTTCAGGTGGGTCTGTTCTCCATTTCCATGCTGAACACGTCATATTGACGTCATTTAGCTGAAGAAAATCATTACATTCTGGAGCCAATCCTAACGATTGAATGTTGAGAGAATATATGGCATTAGCTCGATGTAGGGTGTGGCCCACAATTATGAAGTAACAAACAGGTAAGGGTGGAGTGAAAAAAATTCAAAGAAGGTAAAGAAGTTACAGTGGTGGCACACTAGCCTGACCATTCGTGAGTGAAGAGTAGTCGAGGTCGAACCAGTTCTAGCTCTTGCTGGTGTCTGACGTTAACGACCATGGATTTTGGAACAGAGAGAGGAAAGCGTTTTTGGATGATTGCATTATTGATGCATATTTTGGCAATTTCGTTGAAGTTTTCGGATGGAATGGACGGGATGGATTTCCATTGTAGAATATAGAAGAGAATCGGAGGTATTGATGGCTTAACCAAATCTATGTGTAGAGTGGCACAAGAAAAATGATTAATTGCTGATTAAAAAAAATGTTTGGTATAGACAGAGTTGAAGACTCGTCTAAGAATTTAGAGATTTGAACCTAGTTCCGAAGTCAGGTGGTGGTTGGTGATGGCTATTCATCTACGGAGGGCACAATCCTTCCAACTTTTCACCATGAGTAGGGCTTATCACCTAGGCCCCTATTAAGTAGTCGTAAAAAGTACTCGGACACTTAAAATTAATTATAGATACTAATTTAACAGCGACTCTCTTGAGGTATCTTGCAGAATTATACATTTTAAGTCGAGATGTCGGGACAATATAATTACCGAGTAAAATTGGCACCGTTTGATTTAATGTGTGAACCAAGTACTACAACTTTTTATACCAAAAATATGAAGATCGACCCAACAAACAACGAGAGAACCTCTCCAAGCCGTGGATATATTTTTAAGATACATTTTTCTAACTTCGAATTCCTGGAAGGTGATATTATGTTTATTTCTTCATTTTTCTTGCAATAGAATTTAATTATCAATAAATTCGGTGGTATCTCCACCAGCACATTTCATTGACTCTTACGATGCTCACTGCGTAACACGTCCTTGGAGGCCTGAAGGAGGTAATAAATTCACCAAAAGCTCGGCAAAGGAGGAGTTTATTTCAGTAGATCCCATTCCTAATCAGTTGACGCAATGAAATACTTAATAATCTATATATTCGTAAATTCAACAGTGTCAGAAATATTTGTAATTTTGACTGGTAAAAAAAAGGCACATTAAGATGATATTAGATAGTTTGGTTTGTGAGTTAGTTGTAGCTAGGCTTGTCGAGTGTTTTCATGAAAAAAATGTGCTTACTTTTCAAGGTCTTCCTTCTTATTATTATTGTGTTCTCCTTATTATTATTATTGTCTTCCTTCTTATTATTGTGTACTTACTTGTTCAGTCAACAGTAAAATTCTTTACGTTATCGAACGAATGTAGCAAACAATATGCGAGAAGAAAAATTGCTCGGAATTTCTGATCCTCTGAATTCCCTAGGAAATAGCTTTTCTAGGTTCGGATTCTCCGATTGGCGTTCCTCCCGTACCTCGCCATCTATCTCTCCACATTCCTTCATGCAGGTTGAAAGAAGTACCAGAGAACAGTCGTGGAATTTTTCACTTTTTAACTTCTTTTCACACCTCACTTATTTTTGATACACTATTCCACGTTTGTACGTTGAGAACCATATTAAGTCACTGTAGGTTAAACAGTAACCAAATAGTTATAAATCTGAGTTACAAATTTGTGACAAACCGTCGAATGCACTAGGGAAGAAGACAAAAATAGAGCGAAAAACTCCAGTTTTTCTGGAGAAGAAGAAGAAATTATTTAATTTCAGAGTGAAGATGCTTTACTCCATAAAAGGGCGGCATCATTCCGACTCTAAGGGTCTAAAAGAACACAGCGATGCTTCTAAAGTTTAGGTACCCACTGTTTTCATGTCACAATGGCTCCAAAATTCATCGCTGTGTTCCGATTGGCGTTCCTCTCGTACCTCGCCATCTATCTCTCCACATTCCTTCATGCAGGTTGAAAGAAGTACCAGAGAACAGTCGTTGAATTTTTCGCTTGTTAACTTCTTTTCACACCTCACTTATTTTTGATACACTATTCCACGTTTGTACATTGAGAACGATATTACCTAATTCACTATAGGTTAAACAGTAACCAAATAGTTATAAATCTGAGTTACAAATTTGTGACAAACCGTCGAATGCACTGGGGAAGAAGACAAAAATAGAGCGAAAAACTCCAGTTTTTCTGGAGAAGAAGAAGAAATTATTTAATTTCAGAGTGAAGATGCTTTACTCCATAAAAGGGCGGCATCATTCCGACTCTAAGGGTCTAAAAGAACACAGCGATGAATTTTGGAGCCATTGTGACATGAAAACAGTGGGTACCTAAACTTTAGAAGAATACTTGGGAGATATTGAAACATGCAAAAACCTAAACATCATATTGGAATTTCAATAAAATTTACTTGAATTCGTGGAGCACTTTTAATTTAATTTTGAGCACAAAGCTAAGACAGTTTTAGCGAACAAGGTGGAAAACACGAAAAATATCCTTGAAGTGAAATAACTCGAAAACTAAGCCTCTAAAAAAAATTGCTGAGACATTTTTTGATGGAAATTAGTTGTAGAATCGATCCCTAGCCGATGGTGCGCCCTTAACGTTTACACCCTGTATAGTGTACTTTAGCACCTACCAACCCATGTTTACTTAGATCCAACGTCGACGTCGTCAACTTTCACACTGATTTACGAGCGCCGTTCGCAAATCTGGCGTAGCTTCTGTCTGCCGTCTGGTGTCTTTTGTTGTAATTAGAGATTACCTGAGCGTTCCTGAGCGCTGTGAATTGCTTTTGTCTATGCAAGATCGTTTTTTGTGAAAAGGCGGCCAAATTCCCGCCTAAGCGCCAGCCCGAAGGTTAAGTTATTGTCCGGAGTGGGTGATAATACATGTTGATAATACAAATGATTTTTGAAACATCTCCATAGGTGAATCGTTTTAGAATGTTCCAAAACGGATTTCAGTAAAAAAATAAAATAAAAAAAGTCTATACTCAAAATTTTGGGACCATTGCAATAGCTTCATTTTTTGAAAATTTTCTAAAAATAGTGATTACGGTGCGTAATTGAGTGTTAGAGCGTTGAAAAAAATTTTAGAGGTGCCCCTTCAATAAATTATCAAGGGAGTTCCCGTGAAAATAGTTGCTATCGCTCGGATGTATGTAGGGTTGGCTCAAATCTGAGAATAGTAGTGGAAGGAAGGAGAATAGAGGGTTGGGCGTACGAGAATGCATGAATCACTAGGTACTCTCCCACGCTATTGCGGTGGTGAGGTAGTAGGAGAAGGTGGGGTATAGGAATTTGTCTGTAATACGTCCCAGTTTCCCATTGTCCGGGTGAATTATTGGGGACATTAAGGGCTCCCCTGGAGGAGATAGTGGAGGTAAGGTGGAATCGCTAAGAGAAGGGCTATGGTAGTGTTGACCGGGACTTTTCCAGACCGAACTTTTACACTACATTGGCTAAACACTGAGCCGTTTCCCTTTCACAACCACTTCCCCTTCCCATTATTTCCCGAGCATCGTATTTTTTCCCAATCTGTTCTTTTCCCCCTTTTTTTGTCCCTCATCGATATCGAACCCTTGAAATCCCGCTTCTATTTCCATTCCCACTTATTCGAAGAGAAGGAAGATACCATACTAGCATGGGATAGAACAACTTGAACATTTGAACAACACATTTGGTGCTTCTAGTAGTTACAGAACTATTCTATGATAAAACTATGTTAATATCAAGTCTCGAATTGCAGAACACGAAAGAATGAATATTTTATTCAGTAACATCAACAAGAATTCCTGATTCCTGGTCACAAAATTCAAAACTGTTGTGTAACCCCCTTTCTCTTACGAAACAGAAATGAAAGCAGGTTTCAACCTATCAATGGAAACTGTTTGTACCCTATTGACAGTGTAAATCCCGAACGTCTTCTCGTTCTTCTTAATGACTTTGAAAGGTCCCTCATACGGTCTTTGTAGTGAAGTCTTAGGTGGATCGACCAGCAGAACCTTGTAGAACTTTGGGAACATAATATAATATATTATAATAATATTATAATATAATTACATTATAATATTATTATATTCGGTATCTGTGTCCTGTTGGAGGGATCACTTGTCTTCCCACGTGGGCCTTGAGTAATTTGATAAGTTGATGGCTCCCGTCCAGGATCCCCAAAAAACCTCCTGGGAGCCTTACTTAATCCGACTCAGCCAAAGTTGTTCCCCAATCTTCGTGCACTGTGCTTCTTAAGCCGAGTAGGATTTTTGGGTGGCTCTCCACACAACTTTCGCAGTTCAAACACTATATCCTTGAGCGTTCGGTGCCAGCGTTCAACCATCCCACCTGCCTGAGGGCCCTGATCTGTAGTAACGGTTAACTGTACTCCATAACGTGGGACCCAACAATCGTGGACTAGCCCTGCAAATGCACTCTGCTCGAATGTCAGCCATCGGAAATGCAACTGGCCAACGAGTAAAACGGTCGATGAAAGTCACCGCACTTGTGGTAGCGGCCCAAGAATGTCTATTTGAATGTTGCTGAATTTCTCATTTGCCTAGCATGTGATAAACTATCTTTCACAATACTGACGGGATCACCACTTTGGCGTTTCTAGCAGATAAAAGTCTGCCAAGTCTCGAATTGCAGAACACGAAAGAGTGATTGTTATTTTAGTCAGTAACATCAACCAGAACTCCCGATTCCAGGTAATCATATTCAAAATCGTAGTGTAATCACTACAACACAAATCTGACAAAAAATGTTCTTCCGACAAAAGTGTGCTCTTCAAGGCGATCTTCAAACTTGGGGTTTTCATGTAAAAACTTCATGATTATACTTTAGGTGTATTTCCTATAATGACCCTTCAAAATCAAAGAGGACAAAATTTGTCCTCAGACAATTTAATTGTCTATGTTGTTTTACGTTGGATTCAGCCCATTATTGTAAACTTGACTACCAATGTTTTCATCATACATAACTTACAATATTTATGAATAACTTTGGGTCCATCGTCAGAAAAAGTAAACCTAAGAGCAAGAACAAGATTTTCCTATATTATGATAAAACGCTGTAAATTATTACACAATGGTTTATTATTTTTCTACAGATCACTCGTCTGCATAGCCACCAACCATCCAACATGAAGAAAAACATCGATCGTATTTCGGTCAGGTATCATTTACGGAGATTAGGCCTCTTTTGCGATTCACTCTCGTGTTTGTGATTTATCGTACGTCTAAACTTTAAATTCTCGTAGTGAGCGAACGGTTTGTCCTACAGAGCTCCGGATGGTCTCAAAAAATTCTAGAAATTCTATAGAATCTTAAATTGAAGGAAAAACAATACCTTTATATCGAAATTTTTTGAATTAGGGGTTTATGTAGACACAAATATATATATGATCTGTTTTACTTTTAAATCTATTTTAATATCTCTGTTAGACGGACCCTGTATAGGTTACAACATCATTTGATAATCACCACTATTCGGGTACTGGGAGAAAATTGTGAATTTTTCCTCCAGGAGCTGAAAAGTTGCATAGTGTCAGAAGGGTTCAGTCGGTATTGAAGTTTAAGCGAAAGTTACAAGGGTGGAACCAAAGGATCAGGTTTAACGCCCGTGACTGCCTCCTTGCCTTCAAAAACTTCGAAATAGTGGAGATCCGGGTTTGGACGCTGAAAGACGCCGGGGATTTTCAAAAGTACGGTGAGGAAAAGCAGGTCATGCTAGAGTGATTGGACGAGACTTAACTCCCCGGGATTTAGGAGGTTTTCCAAGTCGTGGAAAGGGTCGAGGAGGGTTAAAGTGCTAGGTCCTCGACAAATTAGTGAGGAACCAACGAATGGCACCGGGAAAGGAGGAAAAAGTAAAGCGAACAACTGAAAGAAAAAAGAAAATTTCAATCTTGGGCCAAGAATTCCTCTTTTTTCTGCAGCTTTCTCCCTCGCACTTTTCTCGTTCCTTCCAAGCCTACATTTAAAATTTGGTTTCACAACAAAAAGCAGGTTCTTAATTAGGTAACTACTCACCAGGAAACTTGGTTCTACACGGTGTGGGTAGTCTCAAACAATTTGATTAATTAAATTACTTCAACAGTCGCTGAGGAAACTTTTATAACTTTTGTTCAGGACAGGTTAACAAGTTTGGGAGATCGGGAGGTTGGCAGTTGAACTGATTGGAGTGTATGTACGAACTAGTAATTATTCAAGTTTGAATTGCATCTTCTTCCTACGACTGGTTTTTTATATTATGGTAGTGTTTTATATTATATTATGCAGGATGCATCAGATTAGAAGCTCAAAACCATTTATATGTTGATATTTTACTTGTAGCAAAGTATATCAGTAAAATGTAAGTGAATTATTTTTTAATTTATTGTAGTTTCAAAACATTATAGTATCTTTGTTGGTTTGAAAATGGCCAAGTTGCTCTGAACACTAATACTAATACTGTTATTGGTATTATAGGTAGGTACCTATCCATAAAAGTGCCTAATCTAACATTGGAAAAATAAACTTCACGATCGAGTTACTGGTATCCTACCAAAACTTTCACAATAATTGTGTTGAAATAATAAATGGAATAAAAATGTTGGAATAAATAATGGCATAATAAAAAACTTTGAATTGTCAATTATTGACAATTCTATGTTTTTTATTATTCCATTTATTTTGATTTTTTAGAATATCTGCTGTAGTTCCTATTGATCAGATCACTAGGTATCAAAATTCATAAAAAATTATCATTTTGGAACCTACGTTCAACTTCCCCAAAAACTAAGATAACAACTGCAAATTATTACTCAATGGTTTATTATGTAACTGAACAGATCACACGTCTGCATGGACCGCGGATTTCCCATTAATACTACTTACCAACAATAGCGTCGCTATCCGAGGGTTGTGGGTGCCTTCATGAGGAAATTTTATTTTTGGTTGCTAAGGATGCACAATTGAGTAGAACACGAAACTTTAAGCAAAGAAACGAACAATGATCGAATTTGATCAAAAATTAAATTTGATAATATCATTATATTAGTATAATATTATAATAATATTATAATATTATTATAATATATTTATAATATTAATGTATTTTATAATATTTATAAAATATTTATTATTTTAGTATTTATAATTTTTTAATATTTATAATTTTTATTTTTATAATATTTATAATATTAATATATTTATAATATTATATATATTATTTATATTATAATATTATTATGCCTATTTTCATCAGTGAACAGTCTTTTACTATTCACACTCATGTTTCTGAATTTTTGTAAGTCCAAACCTCAAGTCCTCATAGGGAGCAAGCGGTATGTCCTTCAGAGCTTCAGGTGGTCTCATTTGATCCCAAAAATTCAATACTATTTTGAATTGATTGAAAAACAGTAGGTACCTTTATATTGGAAGTTTTTGAGCTAGGGCGTTTTGAAAATTTCTCCTTATTTTTTACCCCTTAGAAGTGAATGACATCAACCAAAAGCTTCGCGGCACAACTGGACCCCCAAGAGAGCCCACGTACCAAATTTCATCATAATCGGTCCATGGTAAATAAGGAAAGAAATCAATGTTTTAGGTAAATAAAATTTATGTTTGCGCATATGCAAACTGGTGCGTCAACAATGAAATTTATAAAGGATCATCTGGAGACAAATATACACGTAAGGACTTAACATTTTTTGAAAATGGTTGAGAATAATTTGACATTTCTCAGATTTTTATTGAGTGGTGTAGGACCTACTCTAAAACGACTAATTCAAACCTTTCCTGAAGATTTAACTTTTTATATGTTTTTGAAGCCCGTTTCAATAAAACGGTGTTGGTTGTATGATATTGGAGAAAATGTTTTCAGAAAGGTTTTCCTAGCTTTGGCAGAGAGGAAGCAAATAAGTGTAGAACGCAGCGTCTCGTTAGTCGTTACCACAAACCATGGGAAATTGATCGAATTTGCCGCCGATACCTGATTCACCGCGGTCTGGGAAGCGATGGTCGAGCGAAAACACCTCTGGGTAAACGCTATCGGCGTTGTTTAACCATTTAGGAGCCTTTGTGCTGCATTATCTACCAACAGAAACACCCTTCACACCTCTCACGGCTATTGTACGACAACCCATTATGATTTTTACGCGTTCCTTCACTGGCGTGAAATTCGCGTAGATGCCTCCCCACCATTTCGTTCAACTCGAGCGACATCTCCGTTAAAAGCTTTGCGAGAACATCGTTTCAAACACATTACCCCATTTATACAGAGCCCGAAAATCGATGTTCGGAACAAAGGATTTGGTCCCGGTACAGTTTGCTGCACTCATTTACAGGATGACAAGCGCCGTTCAGACCATTATTATGAACGGTTGATGGTACCGAACATTTGGTTGGGTGGATCAGGATGGATCAGGACGTACATTATCATGAGTACAAAGAAAACCCAGGTTAGATTACATATCGGCATCGACGATAAAACATTTTTGGAATAAATAATCCTCATTTGACATTTATGTAAAACAGGTTTTAGGTTTTTTACACTCTCCAGGAATAGTTTCAGAATGTTCCAAAATAATCCGTTCAAATTTCTCCCTAATAGGGAAAAACAATAGATCATGGATATGTCCATTGTTTCTATGAATAAAATAATTTTTTTCTTCTAAAATATCGCAGTACTCTAGAGAACCTTCCTTCCGATATGTAGCTATGATTTTGTTTACTGGTTGCAGCGTTGCATTTTTTGTGGCACAATTCGAAAATACACGAGGAAATTGCTCCCTAAGAGGGAAAAACAATAGATCATGGATATGTCCATTGTTGTAGGTGTACCTACCTATTACTTTTTCAATGAATAAACAAAATTTTGAAGAAATAATGTCGAAATAATACTTTATTTGAATAATATGTACCTACCCATTACTTTTTAAATGAATAAACAGAATGTTTTTTTCTTTAAAAAAACTCCGATCCCACTTAGTATATTGCTGTATTCTAGAGAACCTTGCTTCACAGCTACCGATATGTAGCTAAGATTTTGTTTACTGGTTGCAGCGTTGCATTTTTTGTGGTAAATAAAAGTGTCGCGAAAAATTCCTTGACCCCCAGCCAAAAGACATATCTATGTCAAAATGCCAAATTTTGGGTTTACAAGGAGAGCAGAATGAAACCTCGCAACTAATGGATTTAGGTTTCTCAGTGTAGGTTGCAAAACAAAGTAATGGAATCATTGTCAAACAAAATACACCATTGTCTCTTATGAACCTACCTATAACACGAATCACTCAATACTACTGAGTACAAGAGCCTCAGATTGATCTCAATTTGGCCACGCAGTGAGTGTCGGAGGTACGAAGGCTGAATATGTATTTTTAGGACACAGTAAGACTTGGTCGTCCTTATGTGATTAATCTGGGGTGAAGTTGGAAAACACTCGACAGAAAGAAAGAAGTTTTGTTTTCAGTTTTCATGGTTGAAATCTTGTGGAAAATCGAAAGTACACGAAGAAATGTCTCCCTTAGAGGGAAAAACAATAGTTCATGGATATGTCCATTATTGTAGGTGTAATTTGAAAATTGAAATGACGAAATAAAATATGCACAAGATATGTATTACTTTTTCAATGAATAAACAGAATTTTTTTCTAAACAAAACTCTCCGATCGCTCGTATATATCGCAGTATTCTAGAGAAACTTGCTTCATAGCTACCGATATGTAGCTATGATTTTGTTTACTGGTAGCAGCGTTGCATTTTTGGTTTATTATTTTCAATAATGAACCTTTGGAATCGACCAAGAAGAAACATTTTTTAACACCCCCTCAAAATTTGATGGTTTACGTTTCAAGGTACGTAGAATCCAAAAATCGAATAAAAATTTGGCCGTCCGTCCGCCGTCCGCCGTACGCGGCACTTTTGCCACTTAGCATTGACCGATTTTGATGAAATTTGGTATGTGGGCTTCATTTGGGGTCTAGTTGTGCCCCGAAGATTTTGGTTGATGTAGGTCACTTCTAAGGGTTCCAAAATCAATTTTGAAATTTTTAAAACGCCCTAACTCAAAAAATTTTGATATAAAGGTATTGTTTTTCCTTCAATTTAGGATTCTATAGAATTTTTAGAATTTTTTGAGACCACGCGGAGCTCTGTAGGACAAACCGTTCGCTCGCTACGAGAATTGAAGTGTTTTACGCACGATAAATCAGAAACACGAGTGTTAATCGCAATAGAGTCCTAATCTCCGTTCAAATTTTAGCTGACCAAAATACGATCGATGTTTTTCTTCAAGTTGGATGGTTGGTGGCTTTGCAGACGAGTGATCTATAGAAAAATAATAAACCATTGTGTAATAATTTGCAGCGTTTTTGTGGTAAAAAAAAAGTGTCGCGAAAAATTCCTTGACCCCCAGCCAAAAGACATATCCATGTCAAAAGAGTTTAAGAAAAAAAATTCAAATTCAGCTTATAATAATTATAAATTTTAAATTATAATTATAATAATTATAATTATAATAATTATAATTATAATAATTATAATAATAATTATAATAATTATAAATAAATTATAATAATTTAAATTATAAATTATTTCAAAACAAAACAAGAATGATCAAGATAATGTCTTAAATTGAAGGAGATGCGCACGACTTTCAATTATTGAAAGTCGTGCGCATCTCCTTCAATTTAAGACATTATCTTGATCATTCTTGTTTTGTTTTAAAATAAACAGTTATGCCCCTTTTGTATAATCGGGAATGTATAATACTTGTTCTGTTTGATCTCTGCAGAGGTCAAAGGTGTCAATGGTATAACAAGCTGATTGATCTGCACTGGACGTGATTTGCTATTGCGAATATTGAGTTATTAAATTTGATTGAATGATATATTATCTCGATTCATCTGGCCTCAAAATTGATTCTACTCGTAACAACATTGGTTCTGAATAAAGCCCTAGCAGCGTGCTTCACCTCATTTCAATAGGCTCAAAGGTGAGTTTTACAAAGCGCTCCTTCAAAGGATAATGTAAAGGATTGATTGAACAATTTTGCTTCTCTGTCCTACTCCAAGGATAAAAATGCTAATTCGCTGATCCAAAAAACACAGGTTCTAATGGTAGCGTGGAGGGCACTTCTCAAGGGGCATGAAGGGTTGGTTGTATAATTTATTTTCTCTTTCTTACTCCGAAAATGTGAAATGCTGATTTTAAAAATACAGATTTTGATTGAATGGTAGTACACCACACAATTTCAAGGATACGAATAAAATCACTCGCGATGAGATTGTGGAAAACCATTTTAATAAAAACGGAGTTGAGTAGAATGTTGTCTATTTCCACGAAAATAATGAGTTACAAGTTAAATCGATTTCGACGGTTAGGTCATCATCAGTAACAAACAATAACAGTTATTGTTTGTTACTGATGATGACCTAACCGTCGAAATCGATTTAACTTGTAACTCATTATTTTCGTGGAAATAGACAACATTCTACTCAACTCCGTTTTTATTACAATTTCAAGGAGCTTGGTAAGCTGTATTCCACATCCCTCGCTCTCTCTTTACACACCAACACAATCGAGAGGTCTCAAAAATAAGAAACGCTCCTTCAAAGGATAATTGGCGACCGTTCCGCGTGGAGCACTCTCTGTGTTTTGGAAGCAGAAACACGGCCTCGGGCCCCCGATCAATTTTCCGAGGTCTTGTTTGGGTTGACCCTTACGGCCCACGGTTTTCTGCTCTTTCTGAGATGACGTTGTAAGGAAGAATTGGGGACTGATGGGGAGGTTCGGGGGAGAGAACCGCCCTTTGTCATACAGCAATAACCCCATTCCCCACACCACTTTTGTGCTGGTGGGAGGCTAAGAAACCACTTCTTTCCTATGTAGTTTTTTTTCCTTTTCTTTGCCTCTCCTTTATGAATAAAAGAAATGAGTTTGAGAAAGAATCCAAAGATATACGGAACAACATGGGCATCGACCTCCGTTCTCCCCCTCCCTCTCCGAAGAAAAAATAAATTAATACGCTCGACCGAAAGTTTTTTACGTCTTACGTACCGTACTTATTCTTGAGACTGTTTTAAATAGACCAAGCGGTTTATCATGAGAAGTTGGTAGCGTAAATTACACTTAATTTATGTGAAGTGTGTCTGAGACTTGTATAATTTATCGCATTTCCGAAGTGGAAGTGAAATTATTCCTGAATAAATCACGTCTTCCTGTTCTGTTATGAACAGACAATTTATTGTTCGTATTTTTGACCATTGTATCCCAAGTGCATTTATTTTTTTTTTCAAATACCATAAAGCAGAAATGAGTCTTGTAATTTCATCAAATAGGCACTTGTGAAGTAGGTAACCGTTGTCTATTGTACAAGCACCTATTGCTAAGCGTTGGTTTGTGGTAAAGCCACTAATATTTCCCTCTCACACGGGGATATAGGAAGGGGCATGAACAATCCAAGTTCAATTTTCCAAAACCAATAATATTGATCAATTTTATCATTGTTTTTGCAGTTCTTATTTTTCAAACACAACTGTACGTCAAAAATGAGAAGAAAATGTTAAAAGAAGGCTGAACAGATTGATTAGTTATTAGCCGGGCTCGGATCAGGGCATACTTGCATATTATGTTGGCGATATGCCCAAGCAACAAATATTCCAAATACACCTTTTAGGAGGGAAAGTGGTGTTCCAAATTTAAATTTATAGAGCGCATAAATGCATACATCGGCACTTTCCTTTTTAGCGCATATTTGGGGTGTTTTTGGCAAAAAGTCTATTTTTCGAATTTTTCAGACGAATAAATCAGCGTATTTTCTGAATTACCCTCTCAGAATTCCTTTACTTCATACTTTTCAAGCAAGTGATGTCAGGTAAGGTCGGAAAACCCCATGGGGAACCCTCCCGTGTCAATTAATAGAGTTTCAGGACAAGTGGTCATAATTTATCAGCCACCTTGTCAACTTTCCCGTGAATACGATGAAACAAATTGCCGCAACGTCGGGAACTTGTACGTTTTCTCAACTATACTAACATACATTTAACGTCTCAAAATACGTACATTTGTATACATTACATACATTTGTTGAAGAATTTGACATGAAAAGATGAACGGACTTACCCCAGGTAACGTTTTGATGTTGTGTAACTCATTTTGGGCATCCAAGGCAGCTTTTCTGGTGAAAAACGTGACAAAACAGCATCCTGAAACAATAAACGGAATTTTAAATTCAAATTCCCATTTGTGCATGATGCGTGAATGAGTTGACTTTCAAAGAAATATTTTAAACATTTATTATTATAAGTAAAATAAAATAAATTATGATTATACTTTGAAATGTGCTTGCAAGAGCTAGTGTTTAGCCTTATGTAGTATGTAACATAAATAAACTTGATGGTGAAGTAGGTATGTGGTAGGTAGGTAGTATCTATGGCTGGTAGATGGTGACAATGGCAACTTCGTGTTCTTTGCAGACGAGTGATCTATATAAAAAAAATAAACCTTTGTGTAATAATTTACACCGTTTTTTACCATACCTACTACGTCCATTGACAGTGGAAAATTCATCGGAGGAATGAAAAATGGATTCTTCCTTCTAACGGTCACAGTTCACAATAGTCTCATTAAGGTTGGATAAAAATGAAGGAGAAGAATTAATAATCATTTTTGAATGGGGTGTCTGGGCTAGTGGCGGGACGGGGTAGTTTAAGGCACGCGAACAGATCATAAGTCACAATTCACTTTCATCGCCTGATCCTCGTTATGTAAAATCAATAATATTCTCTCTCCGGTAATTTACGGGGAAAGGCCGCTGCCTATACAAAAGGGTTTAATCCGTGGTTAAAGGAAGTGGTCGATGGGAAGGAGGAGAGGAGGAGGTGATACAATAAAGGGAGGGGGAAGGTAAAGAAGGGTTCGATTTAGCGATGGAAAGGACGTGACTTCGACGGGATTCACAACGGATGGAGGTGGCGTAAGGAGAAGAGAGGAGGGGTCGGATCAGGGAGTGTTGATTTATATGCATGGGAGCTTCCCCTTGTCCCAATACACGGGAAAGGGAAGGTTTAGGGGGTGTGATAGGGGACTCTGAACCGGGGGGGCATAACTGTCGAATCCTCTAGGTCAAAGGCATCGCTGATCAATACCCTACTTTAATCGAATCCATCAGACCATCAATGGTGAAGGGGACCCCTTCATCACAGATCCCTCCCCCCCTCTTCCACACAATCTCGTTCCACTTTTGACGTGGCACCCTCGTGGGGGTTAAACCTCTCTGACAATCACCGGCACGTGGGACTTTTTTTCGGGATCAACAACAGTTGACAGCAACTCGTCCTATGAAAAAAGCTATAAATATACGTATCAATTGTTATTTTTGACCGACTTCAAAACACCAAAAACAGAAAAAAGGGGACAACCATTTCGAGAGTCCTTTCCGGTTTACACGCTCATGCCATTTGCACAAACTGGTATGAGCAAGCCAGTATGGGCATACTGAACTGAACTACTTGGTAGCGTTCACACGTTCAGTTGAGCTTGTGCAAGCCAGTTTGCGCAAACTGAACTGAACTACTTGGTAGCGTTCACACGTTCAGTTGAGCTTGTGCAAGCCAGTTTCCACAAACTAAACTGTACTACTTGGTAGCGTTCACACGTTCAGTTGAGCTTTTGCAAGCCATTCGGTGGGATCCGTGTTCTCAAATTTATTAAAATTGTAGTTTCTATTGTTTTTCAATCAAAAATGGATGAGGAGGAGTTTATCCTTAGTGCGACTGCAGCTTGTTTAGTGAGAAAAACATTTGAATTTAAAAGGGCTAAACGGCGGAAATGGACCAAGGATTGGTTACTGAAGAGGGACATCCTTTCACATACGAAGTTAAGGGGGTCTCAGTCGGTCGCCGTTCGTTCCTCGTTCCGGGTCAGTATTTCACGAAATTAAAGGCACAAAAACTTTAAAAGTTGCATGTTTTTCCACCAATTTAAAATAGAATTGCATTCTTAGATTTTAACGAGACCACCTCTGTAGGACTGAAATTAGTAGGCCCAAAATCTTTCAGAACTTCCTTGGCAACCAAGAACCGAATTTCGAAATGCAGGCACTTACAACTCTCGGTTAGCGATGTGATTGCTAGCAGTAGTAGTAGTAGTTCGCAGAGGGGTGATCTATACAGTAACATAATAAACCATTGTTTAATAATTTGCAGCGGTTTTGTTTTTTTTTCCCTGAAACGAGTTTGAAGTCAATCGGTTTAGCATCCGTAGTAACCGAAGGCACCCACACTCCACAGCTCTTGGAAAACTATATTACTTTCTGCCAGGATGAACTTGATTGTGTACCTAGTGATATTACAATAATAACCACGTATTACAATAATTCAAAATAACAATATTACAATAATAACTTTAATTGCAATTATTGGATTTAATGTAAATTTGAAATGTATAATTTTAAATGTTTGTGCGAAAAATGTTTGAAACTGAGCGTCCAGTGGTTTTTAGGACGTCCCACAGTAAGACTTGGGCGTCCTTATGCGATCGATCTGGGGTGAAGGAGGACAACACTCAACAGAAAAAAAAAATAACCACACGGTAATCCGTTTTAGACCATTCTGAATCCAAATCCGCGAAAAAAAACCATAGGTGTATGTCTGTGTGTGTGTGTATGTGTGTGTGTATGTGTGTGTGTAGGTGTGTGTGTATGTGTGTGTGTGTATGTGTAACAAAATCTTGTGTACTCTGTCCAGGCCTTAGTTCTCAACCGTTTTTCCTGGTTCTTCTTTTGTTCGACGCGGAAAACTATCTAGTTGTGCACTACGTCGCCGGAATTTCGAATTTTGCCTTTTAAGGAGGGGAAAGGGGGGGTTAATGCTCAAAAAACGTGTGTTTTTGGGCATAATCTTGTGTACTCTGCCCAGGCCTTAGTTCTCAACCGATTTTCGTGGTTCTTTTTTTCTTCGACGCGGAAAACTATCTAGTTGTGCACTACGGCGCCGGAATTTAGAATTTCGCCTTTTAAGGGGAGGAAAGGGGGGGTTAATGCTTAAAAAACGTACGTTTGCGGGAATAATCTTGTAAACTCTGCCCAGGCCTCAATTTCCAACCGATTTGTGTGTTTCTTTTTTTGTTTGACTAAACTAACTTCCGAGTTGTACATGATTTCACCAGAGTACCAAAATTTGCAAGACGAGGGGATGGGTGGGGGGATAATATTCACAAAATATCCAATTTTTCAATATTTCGGTTCCTTTACTGCTTACCAATTGTATCCAAGCTTTGAAATTGAGGAAAAATTCTCATTATACCTTAGGATTTGCATGAATTACTTTCTGTACCACCATGGAAATAAAAGTGGTGCCACCATGGTGCCAGGGCACCATAAACCTCATATTTCTTGGGTTTTTTGGTGTTTCACCTTGAATACGGATGTGACATTCGACGGACTGCCTACTAAACCTAATAGATGAAAGTTCAATGTTACGACGTATTTCCACTTTGGTGCCAGACTGGCACCATTGGTGGTGGTGGGGGGGGGGGTGAACTCGAATTCGCATGTTGGGTATCCTAGATCATGGATTTTAAAATGCTCTTCAGATTCGAGGCTATCATGCCGCTAGAAGTGTTATGGTTTATAAGGGGGGGGGGGGTGTCACTATTTCTTCCCTAAAGTAATAAATAAATTACATCGAGAGAAACAGTTTTATCGCTTAACAACTGGTTAAACTGATCCAATACTTATCCAATGGGACGTCCCCTGGAATGCATGCATTACTAAACAATATGTTTTACAATTGAAATGTAGCAAAATGTACAAGTTTCAACACTGACTATTCCAAAAAGAACACGAAGGGGGTTACTTACATGGCATTTCAACAACGTATGAGTTGGAACCATAGTAGGAATTAACGGTAAAAGAACCTTTGTTATTTTGGGTTAATCTGAGTAAACCTGTCGATATTACAAATTTTCAATGGACTAAGAATGGAGAAGAAAAACAAATAAATAAATAAAGCTCGAATAAACAAACTAGATATAGAGAACGATAAAATCTTCTCCATTGACGGTCCTAAAAGAGAACCATAAGAAGGAATGGCGGGAAGGGTTAAAATTTCATTTTATCGACAAAGCGAAGGGCGAGTAGATGCCTCCCTGATAGTGCGAACGAGGGCGCTTCTATGGGTTGAAATGGTGACCATTCTGAGTAGTAACCCTCGTGGGTTAGTGACTATTCTTCGGCATTTCAGTCCCCTTTTTACCAAATAATCTATGGAATTGAAAATCCTGAATGCTCTTTTCTTGTTATTTTGTCTCTCACTCTATACAGTATTTTTTCGTTGTTTTCTCCTTGATTCAGTTTAGCAACCCGGTTTCTTCTTTTATAGCCAGTTTATGACTCTGAAGAAGGGTTGAGGGGGGGGGGAGGGGGCTGAGATATTTTGGGTTTTTGAATGCAATCCTAAGAAAGTTCTTGTCTACCAATTTAAAATAATTAACACTTAATATCCTGAGGTATCCTTTTGGAAGTCCGATTTTTACCTGCGACAGTTAATCCACTTTTGAACCAAAACTGATAGCCGTTGGCTATCTTGATACTCCAACTATTGATTGTGTAAGAAAACGTAATAATAAGAACATAATAACTCAAAGAAAAAAAAACAATAAAATTCTCGAATTGACAGACTGTAATAGGGCCTACGAGGAACCTTCTACCCTCATTTCTCACCTTGTAGGCTATTAGTTGGGTTTCCTCGTCAGAGATGGCACCACTTTCTAAAGCAGCACAGATCCCTCTATGAAGTGAACCTTCTCTACCTTATTCCTTGGTTCTGTACTTTATTAGAAATAACAGATCCTAATATCCCACCAAGGATTTCTCCGAGTATCCTTCTTCTACTCCAACAAAATTGGGTTCATTCTGCTGACGCAGATAGCGCAAGTGTTGCCCTTGGCAAGATTATTCTTGAGCTGACATATTGCAATAGGACCTTTGAGGTACCTTCTGCTCAAATATTCTAATGATTTGTCAAAATACATCTACTTATTAAATTTAAAAAATTAGAAAAAATAAATTTCTTCAACAAGTGAGAAGGAGGGTGAACTATCACACTATTGCACCACTAAAACCAAGTAAGAGACATCTTTAAGACCTCCATTGTGCGGGAAGTAGCTGTAAGACATTTAAGCACTGGATCAGAGACACAGTAGTATACGTCAATATCAGGCATGTTAGTACTCCCGGGCTAAAAGGTTCTCTAGTTCGTTCGGCATTGATAAACATGCCCTCGGTAATAATTCGTGTTCTAGGGTCCTTTTATCGCTCTTTCATTACCAGTCGTGCTCCCTTCCTAGTTTTTCTCCTTGCAGAAAAACAGGAGAGCTGCCTAACAAAACTCCCCTATGAGAGCGTGGCGAGCAGTTTGATGTGATGGGTAAAAATGCCGAATGGAAGAGGTAGCTGTAGGTAAATTTTCTGAAAAAGAATTTTCTCCCCCGACATTCCATCTCCTTACACTCTTTCACTTTTTTTTTTATTTTTCAAAACTTCTCCTTTCCTTTAACCCTTTCCTCCTCCATTCTTTCCACTACTTGTTTACATCCTCTGATCTGATTCATTACTCGGAGCCTTCACCTACACCCGAGACACTCCAGCAATTCCCCTTTTTTCCATTTTAAGAGGAATAAGGGCCAAAAGGCGGGACCCTTTGGGCGCTCCTTGTCGGCCCTTCCTCCCCTTTCAATTAGTCGTACCTTTTTTACGGGGTCTTTGTGCGTTCTGCCCCCTCTTTTTCTCACTACAGTTAATCAAAGGTCTTGTTGCCCCTTGATTCTCTCACAATCCCCCCACCCCCACCACCACCACTAACTCACACAGCTACTTTTCCTCCCATTCTAAGACAAGTGCAAAAAATCTATTTACAAAGCCATTTCCCCTCCCCGCCTTCTTCGCCATCGACTTTCCTTATCCTCCGTCTACTTCCTACCTCTGTCTCTTTCCCTCCACTCTATCTCTCCGTCCCAGACTTCCGGGACAAAAAACAAAAGTCAAGTTGCTGGTGGGGCTCAAAAATTCTTTTAAAAAAGGTCTTTCCCGTAACAGGTATCTGTAATCAGTAAATTGAAGAAGTCCGTCCTACTTCCTCTTCCGTAATCTCTCCGTTTCTATTCTTTCTCTCTCCTTCCAGCACTGACGGTATTTATCTCACGTTTTGATGACAGCAGCCCTAAGGCCGAATGTTTTCTTCTTAGCCTAGTTCCTCAGATTCTATTACACCAATGTATTGATTTTTCTTGTCATCTTGATAATATGAATGTAGAGGTCTGAGGAATTAGATTAAAACTGATTAAAATACTACCCTTGATTGGATAAAGTTTTACTAATGTAAAACTTTATCTAATGTAAAATTAGATAAAGTTAGATAATTACTACATTAGATAATTACTTTTACATTAAATACTTACTTAATAACTCAATAAATACTTAATAATTACTTTTACATTAGATAATTACTAATGTAAAATTTTTACTAATGTAAAAATTTACTAGTAAAGTTTTACTAACTTTTTTACTAGTAAAGTTTTACTTACTATTTACTAACTTTTTTACTAGTAAAGTTTTACTTACTCAATAAATACTTAATAATTACTTTTACATTAGATAATTACTAATGTAAAATTTTTACTAATGTAAAAATTTACTAGTAAAGTTTTACTAATGTCGATGCATAGTCAAATAAAAGCCATAAAAGCGCTACTTCATGATTCTTTAGCGCGCTAACTAATGGCCAATTATCAGCAGATTTATATTCTCGTGCGATTTTTTTTCAATTGTGCATTTCTTCGTCAGCGTACCAACATTTACACGGGAAGGAGGTGAAGGTGGTGAGTGAATTATTCGCTTTCATTTTGAATTTCGGCACAGGCAGTGCTGTCGAAATGATGCCCGGACAGAAGAAACCCTGTCATCGAGTGGGCTTTGAGTGTTTCATCATGACTTTAGCAGGTCGATTCTGTAACTCGCTATTTGGTTGACGTTATCGCGTCGGATTCGGTATCCCTCCCGTGCAACGACAGGTCGATAACGACATTGGAATTCTCCAATCGGGCATAGCGAAGTTTGGTCGTTGCATTTCAGAATAACGACGTCGCTATGTGATCCGACAATATTTCGGCCTAGAGCGAGCGAAAGGTAGCAACGCGTGATTTTTAGCCAATGGGAAGACGTATTGATAATAGTTTCCAATTGTTATCACGGGTAGAAGATCACTGCAGTTTGCAAAATGTCGGATTCATATTTTTTGCCGTGGTGAATATACAAAGGAATGACGCGTAAAACCGGAGTTTTTCTCGTGATTCGTGCTTTTGTATCATGGAATAACGATAAATGGAAAGAATTACTTTTCATAAATCGAATTCATCAGTCACGTTGGTATGAATTTTGTCCGTCCACGATGCTTCGAATAATCAACTGCCTGTCCATCTTACTACAAGGTAAGAATCGTCTTGTTATTTATCGTTTATACATACTCACACATCCATACTTATTGGTACCTTCAACTACTTTGAGTGAGAAGTCCATAGCTAACTGCCTAATTGTGTGCGGTATACATTATTGTTACAGATTCCAGGAAACAAGTACCTAACCCCTACTAACGAAAATTTCGGAGTTCTCGATGTCTTTTCAGAACAAAATTGATGTATTTCACTCTCAAGGGTGAAAAAAAACCTAATATCACTTCAAAATTTATGAATCGCTGTTTTACTCATGTAAAGTTTCATGTACGTTATAAGACTGAATGAACATAATATTATTGTATTCAATAAAACGTAAGATTCATGACGTAATTTATTTATCTACCTTCACATTCATATTTCTTTGATTCAATTTTATGTTACAATTTTCATCTACCACGTCATATTCTCTCCTACCGTCGACGTTGATTACGGATATAAACAATCGTAAATTCGTGGTAAATATTTTCTCAGGTAATAGCAGGTAAGTTGGTATAAAAAAGAGCATTATCAGCACAATTAGCAAAAAATTATCAATTTTAGGGATTTTCTTCATTTTAGGAAGTTTTTATGCAGGCACACATTTAATAAAATAGTTAAAAATTCAAATAGAATCTACCTATTTTATAAGCTAACTATTTTAATTTTATGTACTTACCTACCAATTTCCGAAAATTACAGTATAATAATTTTTTTCATCATTCAATGTTGATATAAAAAATGCTGTTGATAGTTTGTCAAAAACTCAATTCCATTGAAAATACTCCCTTTACTGTGATCAAAACAGAGTACATGAATTTCTATACGAATTAACAACTTGAAATAATATAAATACTTACTACGATTTTTGTTTAATACAATTGTAGAAAAAAATCAAGTAAGACACAAATTAAAACGGCGAATAAACTGCTCATTATGAGGGTCGGATATTATTTTTTAAATATTCACCAGAAATTATGTACGAATGTATAAATTTTATTCTCAAAATGATTTGATTAACAAAACTAATAACCCACAATACGGAAATGCACAGAGCAACTCGGAAACTGAAATATGACTTCGAATAGGTTAGGAATTACAGAGCGTTTTAAGCTACTTTTTCATAAAGACGGTTGTCGTAATCCATACCGGGGGGTTTCGAGCCGTCGAGATGGTAACGACACTTTTCGGCCGAAATAGCGACGACTGAGCGACAGTTGTCGCTATTTCGCGTCTGCAGAATCGCGATCGTCGCTATTAATCGTTATTGTTATCATAACGACACTTCGTTGTCGCTATTATCCCATAACGAGTTAGAGAATCGACCTACAGGTCTGAAGTTACATCTATGGAATACCTACCGAAACCAAAATAGAAGTCCAACGACCATCGACACTATGCATCTCCGATGTGGTGCCAGGCTGGTACCGTTGGAGGAGTGTGTGTGTGTGTGGGGGGGGGGGGGGTGACTTGAATTCACGTGTTGGTTATCGTAGATCTTATAATTGAGAATGGAAATTAAATTCGGGGCTTTCAATGCGATAGAAATGTCTTAGTGGGAAAGAGAGGAGAAAAGTCGAACATATGTGTTAGGTACCATTCTATCGACACTTTCCGATTTCAAAATATTGTCTAGTTTTGGGCTCCCATGATGCTAAAAAAGTTATGTAACTGTTTTATGTAGTAGAGAGGTAAAGAAATATATAGGCATATTCTATAAGTGTAGTTAAATTTTCAAATGATTCATAAATTTGTTTTATTATTCACAAAGGTTGTAAACATCCAATGGGATAATACTTTTGTAAAAACGTGTACCGTAAGTACATGTGAAATAAATTCAAAATTCTACAAAATAACTAATTTCCTCCATGGATTTGTGTCAATACAGCAAGGAATCCAGCAGGATTAAAATATTTGCCAAATATTTGATGACCTTTGAGCTACATAGCGTGGACCCTTCATTTCCTGGATGGGAGAAATGAGATCGGAAGTGACCCCGTCGAACGGCACTGAAGGGCGACAGTACCCGCAGGACTCAGCTGCTATGCGGGTTGAGCCTACTCAGAGCGCCTGCCACAATACAACAGGTAAACACCCCCAACCTCCTCTGCAATAATCGCGAGAAACTCGAGGAATAGAAGGTGCCGAGGAAGGCACAACAACCCTCTTTTCCACCCGGGACTAACAATAATATTGTCGGAACACAAAAACCTTTTCTCTGCACCCCCTCCTCACTGCATCGTCATCCGCGAACTATTTCCTACCTCGGGTTGTTTTCTTTGGCTTTTGTTATTCAAACATAGACGGGTGAGTCTCTAAAAACCACCCCGTTTAAAACGCGCCTGTATCACCGCTACTGTTCCGTTGTAAGCGCGCCTGCCTTTTCAGGGATGTCTCCGTAACAATGCATTGTTCCATCATCGACGAGAGGAGGTACTTACGGCAACAGTGGAACGACCTTAGTCACTCTGTAGTCAACAGCAGGCACTTATCCCCTGGACAAGTGAAATGAGACTGCTTTAGAATTCTTGTGTTTTTGTATTATTCAGAGATTTGAATGGGACTATTTTTTCTGTAACCAACATTGAAAATAGAAGACACATTTATTGAATGAAAAACGCTAAAGTACCTACACATTATAATAAATTATGAAAAAGGCTAATATAAAACCAAACAAATCAGAAACTTTAAAAAAAATTCCAAATTTATTTTGGCATCAGATTTCCCACACAGCCACGATAATGATAATATTATAAAATCCTATAATTTACCAATAAATTATAAATCAATAGTGAAAATTGAGAAATTAAATATTAGGTAAGCGTAGTCAATCTGGTCGAAAAACTACTAATTAGAAACTCATCGCACCCTAAAGTCGATCTCATTGGAAATTTTGGAGGTGTTTCTACATTGCTAAACGTCTATCAAGTCGGGTGGACATTATCCCTTCCTCATGTAAACATAAACGAACATAAAATATATTATTAATTTATGAAAAAAAAGAATCACGGTTTTCATAATCACATTGATGGTGATTCGTATAATATGGGATAATCGTAGACATTATAACGATAGAGAAGGTCATTGTCAAGTAGGAAATTCTATGTTGAAGATATTCCGTTTTGGTTTAATATTTTAAATAATGAACCTCTGGAATCGACCAAGAAAATTTTTTTTCACACTCTCCCCCCCCCCCCCCTCGAAATTTGTTTTGGTTTACATTTCAGTCCGCCTTACGCCGTACGCGGCACTTTCATCGGTTAGCATTGACCGATTTTGATGAAATTTGGTATGTAGGCTCGATTTGGCGTCTAGTTGTGCCCCGAAGATTGTGGTTGATGTTGGTCACTTCTAAGGGTTAAAATTTTGAAAACGTCCTAACTCAAAAAATTTTGATGTAAAGGTTTTGTTTTTCCATCAATTTAAGATAGTAGAATTTTTAGAATTTTTTGAGACCATGCGGAGCCCTGTAGGACAAATCGTTCGCTCCCTATGAGAGCTTAAGGGTTTTACTCACGATAAATCAGAAACACGAGTGTGAATTGCAAAAGAGGCCTAATCTCCGTTCAAATTTTAGCTTACCGAAATGCGATCGATGTTTTTCTTCAAGTTGGTTGGTGGTAACAATATGGATGTCATACAAAGATTGATGGACGTGGTGCCAATTACCAATGAAGAAGGATCTTGACTCCGTAAAATATGCTGCTGATATTTTAGAGAAATAACCAGTTCAAACTCTCGATAGTAAGAACAAAGCTTGTGCTACTTCATGGTAGTTCTGGAAGCAATAAATGTACATGCCGAATGTACATTCTGTGAATTTTCTAAAAACCATTTTGCCGTTCAGATTTTGGTGAAATTGGAGGTTCATGGACACTATGTATATTAGATTGTCTCACGATTACTGTCTTTGAATTCCCAGGGTATTGATTCAGTAATAAACGATGGGAATAAATACTTTTTATTTTCCCAACGAACATGTATTTGATAAATCCTTGAAAGTTTCACGCTTAAGTTGAATTAGGAATATCGTGAAATTGTCAATGATACCTTAATACGGTATTGATCTGCCTGACTGCAGTCCCATTAAATCCATTCGCAAACCGTTATCGTAATACCAGGAATATTCGGTACCTATTTTGAACCAAGTATATCCTACTAGCCGGAACTACCTCCGCCGTTGGATCCTCTTATCGAAGAATAAGAACCTTGTCGAACCACCGCCCGACAAGGGATGCGAAGAGCTCTTTTCGCTATTTCCGATTGAAACATTTTCATCACTTCGATAGCTTTTCCGGGTCATCAGACGTCTCGCTGTCCTCGAGTCTTCCGCCGTTCCTCCCTCCCCTCTTCCAATATGACAAAAAACGGATTATCTTGGAGGAAAATGTTTCTCATAGAGAAGAAAATCCGGAAAATGCTTCCGTCTAATAAGGGCGGAAAAAGGAAGAGATATATCATGTCCGAATGCTTCACCATTCGACCGAGTCCTTTCATTCCTTTACCGGTCGGTCCGGGTTGACGGAAATTATATTAATCTCAAATGAGGTTGTATAGAATGGGGGAAAACGAGGTCCTTATTATTATACTTTAGAAGTATCCCATCGACTTCCTTTTTTTCATTATTATCTTTTTTTTATTTGTTTTTCTACACGGGATGAGGTAAAAAAAGAAGGAATCTGGACAGATGATGGGGGGAAGGAAGAGAATTATCCGAAATAAGGGTCGAGAAGAAGGAGGTATAGAGGTCGTTAGTGAAGGAGAAAACGGGGCTCCTTTTGATTGCGGTCGTGGGACACTTGGGACACTCGGGGGACACTGAAAAGTCTCCCTCCGCGTCATTTGAGGCCACTTCAAACCCTTTCGGCTCCTGCCGTCTGGGACAATGTAATTTATCCCAGTAGCGGTCCAGTACCTAATGGAGGAGGGGTCTTGGAAACGGAGATGACTTTTCCGAGGTTGCTTGAAGGAGGTTCTGCACTGGGATTTTGCTTGAAGAAAGACTTGAAAGGACGCAGATTCACATTTTGGAAGCCAGAATATTGGTTGAAGTACGATGTTCATGTACAGTTGTATTGGGGAGAAGTCGGTGCATTTACAGTACAGCAAATGAGGTCATGGGAGTAAGAAAAAGATCACCAATAATGAAGACCAAACGCTGAAGGCAAAAAAGCTCCATTGATACGGATATTTATTTAAAAGTAGAGGTTAAAAAGAGGTTCTGGGATGACATCCTTAAGGAAAAAGGGCTTGTAAGGGTTTAGTTGGTATTCCAATATAGGCGAGTCCAACACTCTCATATCCGTAAATGGATTGCCTCACAACTCTCTCGAAAGAAAAGTACATGTACATTAGGAAGTAACTAACTAGTTACAATACACCTAGGAAGCTGGAGGCGGTCTAATCTAGTCCGCAGCATAATTATTCCAAAATAATGTTTCTATTACTGAAGAAAGTTCTGTAATTCACGTTACACCCTTTTTGACTTCTACTAACCACACGTACAAACAACTTTCTAACAGACGTCTCAAAGCCTGTGGATTTGAGTTTGAGAAACAAAGATAACACTAGCGAGCGAATAATAGCGGATCCACAACACTGACTTTCAACCCGAAACTACCGGAGACATTATCAATCTCAAGTTACACAACACGAAGGAGTCTTTTCCTCCACTGAAGTTGTTTCAAATTGACCAACATTCGAAAAATTAACTCTCAAATAAGCTGGTCAAGTTGTGAGTTTTGTAACAACAGAAAATCGCGCGCAGAAGGGTTATCGTGAAGAAAATAAAACGTTGTTTGCAGTGTTTTCCCTCAAATCTCAAAATGAAAGAAAGTGGCTTGCCAGGTAGAACTCATATCTCGAAAAACGGTCCGGAGTGAACTTGGGCTCGCCGAGGCGAGAAATGCGCTAATTTGGGACCCAGCCAAAAGAACACGAAGGGTACAACAAGAGGAGGCAAGCAGCTCGATTTCCCCAGTTTTCTCAGACCCCGCTAACCTCCCTTCGAGAAACTTCCCCCACTTGGCAGACCTCTCTCACACATATTGTCCCCAGTCCAAAATTTTCTTAATACCGACTTAAAGTGGGGGGTTGGCTTTATGAAATGTGGGGGAAGGGCCAAGTTCAGAGACCTCGAGACCCGGTGCCAGAAAAACGCTCATTAACAGAAAACTTGGCGAGGATACACATTAACTGGGGGAGTTAATGATACTTCTGCGTCGTGTAAGGAGTTCAAATAAACTTGGAAGTCTCTTATTACGGGTTGTTCGAATGCAGGTTTGAAGAAAGTCGCTTAGTAATGCGACATCCTCAGTTCGAAAGAAGACCTCAACAATATAATAACCGATTGTTTCAGAAGTCACCGTGTTGCCAAGGAATGGTACAGGAACTTCGAAAGCTATCCTTATTAGCACTTTGTAGCTTAAAATGTTGAGTAACGAATGAATGCTCTACCATCTCCCTACCATCTCCCCATATTTGCTTTCAATCGCTCAATAGTCCCTGTGCTGGCATAACTAAACGTGGAAACACATTCTCTCACGTCACCAGCTTCCATGCGATGTCATGTGCAGTCTCACATCATGAGCAGAAGAGCACTGGTATCACGAACGATCGTCAGTTGTACGTTGGTGGGCTTTGTTCCAAAGGAGCCAAAATATGGCCTCCTGAATAGTGATTCAGAATGGAAAGAAGAATTATTTGAAATAGTGGCTAGTTCTATCGTAATTGGTGTTTCCAAACGGACGGGGTCACATGAAAAAAAGTCTGCCAAGTTGGTGTGGCACATAGCTAAATTGTTGAATAAACTAAATTGTCCAGAACGCGAGTATAAATTTTGATTTTGGAAAACTTTTTTTTTCAACCTTGAAAAGGTTGACTACATAGGTAGACTCGGAAGCAAAATAAACGGAGGGAGGAATTAGAGGTGTTTCATACATTGCACATCTGTTGAAAGTCCCAGATCATTTTCGAATGCATTTTCTCATGTAAAAAGAAGAATTGAATGCTTACATCAGTTGATTAAAAGTGACGTCATGAAAATGAATACTCAACTTCAAAGAGCCATCACTACTCAGAATAGACTGCTGTATTGCTGTATCACGACACGCCGAGGTGTGGTTGTCCAAAGTTCGTATCACGTTAGTTGGTTTAACGAACCGGAGATCAATCAGATTGAAGATCAATAAGATAATAATGTAGATATTGATCTTAGATAATTTCTAAAAGAAATTACTCCTGAAAGAACTCATCTTTCAATAGGTACAAAATCAATATCTCTGATATATAACAAAAAAATGTTTCTTTCGTGGTTTGATGGTTAATAGCGTCGTTGATTTTCTATTCTAGAAGAAATGTGTTCCACTGAATCCACCTCGACTAGCATTTACCAACAATAACTATGGAAGCTCCATTCCTCAAAGTCTCTTGAAATAATGTCGGGATTGCGTGTTGACTTTCCTCTAAAACTCTGTTTAAAATTAAGATTGTTGTAACCAAACTCTTTCAAAGAGATGCGGTAATGTCGTGTTGACAAGCGATTTGGCCGCAGCGGAGTATTGCAACAGAAATAGATCACGAGACATGAACCAACAACGAATCAACCAGATCACTGTGACTGTCAAATATTCTACTTTTGCCTACATTTTTATTGTGTGATTGTATGACGCAACCATCGTGCTCCCTCGTACACTAATTTTGAGTCCTCCAGGGGGAAAAGTGCTTTTGGAACTTATTGTTTTTTCAGAGAGAGATGCTTATTGCACATTTTGGAAATTGCATAACTGAGGAGGAAACCGAGATAAAATGGAGCCCTTATGGCGTACGACGGACAGTCGGAAAATTTTTATTCGATTTTTGATTCCTACGTAGTACTTTGAAACGTAAACCAACAAATTTTGAGGTGGTTAAAATTTTTTTTCTTAGTCGATTCCAAAGGATCATTATAGAAAATAATAAACCAAAAAGATACAACCATTAGCACGTTTCTATTGAACAATAATCACCTTCATTGTAGAACCCGAAAATCAGTTCAACCTGCATATTTCCAAATGTAACTGTAAAATCTAAAAAAATTATCTGACGAAAATGCAACAATTTTTGGTTTATTATTTTCAATAATAAGCCTTTGGAATCGAGCAAGAAAAGAAAAATTTTAACCCCCCCTCAAAATTTGATGTTTTACGTTTCAAGGTACGTAGAATACGAAAATCGAATAAAAAAATTTCCGTCCGTCCGCCGTACGCCGTACGCCGTACGCGGCACTTTTCTTAGCAACACTGGACCGATTTGGTTCAAATTTGGTATATGGGCTCCATTTGGGGTCTAGTTGTGCCGCGAAGTTTTTGGTTGATGTAGGTCACTTCTAAGGGGTGAAAATTAAGGGTTGAAATTTTCAAGAGTGCCCTAGCTCGAAAACTCCCGAAATAAAGGTATCGTTTTTTCACCAATTTTAAATAGTATTGAATTTTTTAAAATTTTTGAGACCACCCGGAGCTCTGTAGGACAAACCGTTCGGCCCCTACGAGTACTTGAAGGTTTTCCTTCGATAAAACAGAATCATGAGTGTGAATCGCAAAAGAGGTCTAATCGCCGTTCAAATTTTATCGGACTAAAATGCGATCGCTGTTCATTTCTTCGATTTGTATACAGTTTTGCCTTCTGCGTAACCAGTAATCAAATGTCCATATGAAGCTTTCTATTTTTCCAATCGAGTGTGAAGCGTTTAGTTCTTTCTAATAAACTTGATTGTGAAGGTGTGAAGCCAGTATGGTGTGGTAGGTAGTACCTAGCTGGTAGGTAAAAAAAAGTTGGTAGGTAAAAAAAATGTTGGTGGGTAAAAAACGCTGCAAATCATTGCTCACTGATCAGATCACTGATCAGCTGAGTGAGCTCCGAAGCCACTTTCAATCCTATTGAATGGAAGTGCTCTTCCAGGCGTCTCCAGCATTCGAGGAGATCTTCTTCACTCTTCAGATCACTGATCAGCTGAGTGAGCTCCAAATCCATTTTCAATCCTATTGAATGGAAGTGATCTTCCAGGCGTCTCCAGCATTCGAGGAGATCTTCTTCACTCCTCAGATCACTGATCAGCTGAGTGAGCTCCAAATCCATTTTCAATCCTATTGAATGGAAGTGCTCTTCCAGGTGTCTCCAGCATTCTAGGAAATCTTCTTCACTCCTCAGATCACTGATCAGCTGAGTGAGCTCCGAAGCCATTTTCAATCCTATTGAATGGAAGTGCTCTTCCAGGCGTCTCCAGCATTCGAGGAGATCTTCTTCACTCTTCAGATCACTGATCAGCTGATTGAGCTCCGAAGCCATTTTCAATCCTATTGAACGCAGGTAGCTGAAATTTGAGCGGGAAGGTCAAGGGAGAATACAGATGGTGGTAGGTGCTATTGATGGAGAACCAGTGATCTATACAGAAGGGTGATCTATACAGAAAATAATAAACCTTTGAGCAATGATTTGCAGCGTTTTTCCATTTCAGGTTGGATTTTCGTCTGACTGCCATTCCTGGCGTCGCGGACGTCATCAGCTGTCTTTCTAAGGGAAGATCAGAATTTGTTCTGATGATTTCGCTTTTGGCTTCCCATTGGCCTCACCGCCCTGGGTTGGGACGAGGGTGAACTGCGACCAGCTTACCCAAAAATATGCCCCCTAGGCGAGCCTCGAACTCACAGCCCCGCAACCGGTCCGAGTCTTGTCTCCAGAGACACATGCCGGAACTCGCTCGGTCGCAGCTGAACCCCATATATGACGAAAATACATGGAATAATACATTGGTATTTCAAATAAGAAAAAGGTTAACGAAAATGATTACCTACAGTATTTTATTGTTAAATAATTATATGTTAATCTAACCCTATTTTGAAGAATAGCTTTGCGGAGAACTGGAATCGCGTAATGATGTTGTCTTTTAGACTCTTTTGCGATGAAAAGAGAACAAAGGAAAGAGATATAACATTTCTGTATTCCGGGTATGAAACGAATCATGTTGCAGATACACTCTCTATATAGGAATACATAACTGACAATAGCTCCCCGGGTGACGATAAATGGAAAGTCATTCTAACACTGGTGCAGACATCATAACTCCACCCCTCATGAAATGCATCAATTGTGGAACACGACTTCTCCCCTTCATGAACAACATTTGTGCAACACTTGTGAAGAAGGTCAACCGGCTTTGCGCGTGCAACAGGTGTTGAGGAGTCCCCCGGATGCTCCGATAAAACTGAGTTGTTACTTTATTCATTGCCTTCATTATTCAATTCAATTTTGGTTCATTATTTTCATTGAATGATGAACTTTTGGAATTGACCAAAAAGGAATGTTGACCCCCCCCCCCCTAAATTTGATGGCTTACGTTTCAAGGTATGTAGAATCCAAAAATCTAATATAAAATTCTCCATCCGTCCGCCGTTATGATGTTGAAAACATTTTTTAAGGTTTTCGTTATTGTCAATCACTCCCGGGTGAAAAATAAGGGTTGACAATTTTAAAGCCCTGGCTCAAAATAATTAGATGTAAAGGTATACTTTTACGTATACAATGTACTGTTTTTTCAATAGAATTGAATTTTTTAGCATTGAATGGAACCACCCAGAGCTCTGAAGGATCAACCGTTCACTCCCTACGAAGTCGAAACGAATCATAGAGCAGAAACACGAGTGTGAATTGCTAATAAATGTTCACTGCCTGCAGTATCCGGCATGACTATCCGTTAATTTCAGCTCATAAAATATTAATGCGGCTATTGTTCGTTTCAAGGGATAAAGTTTTGCGTAGTACTCAGTTGTGCATCCTTAGGTACCAAGTACCAAATTTCTTAACGAAGCCACCCACAACTCTTGGATTTCGATGTTATCGCTAGTGGGTATTATTCATGGAAAAGCCGCGTTCTATACAGAAGGGTGATATACTTAAACATAAAAACAAATTTGCGGCGTTTTAATTTTCGTCTTTACAAAGTTGAAAAATTTGGTGATTGATTTCACACTACTTTCCACGACAGCAGAGACCCTATAATGGAAATTGACATGTAATTCCCATGTTTCAGGTACACATTTCATCAATGTTGTGCTGTATTGCAGTCTTCAGCAAAGTTCATTTTTAATGCAGTTGGGGGTAGTTTCATTGTTGGCAACGGCTTAACAAGTAAGTTGTAGTCAGAATACACACTCTTAGAATGAACTTCTTTATTGTTGAGCAATTGTCAACCTTACTGATTCTGAAGCAAAAAACCATAACGAATGATCTGAGAGCCCAAGTAGGTAATAACGCACAGAAAATAAATTCGATTAAAATTTCAAAATCTACTTTAGCAAAAATATCACCTAATGAGAAACTTACTTATGATTTCGAAGAAATAAACCTAGAAGCTGATCAAGCTCTTACCGCTACAAGTAATGAGATAAACCTAACATGGTTGTACAAAGGTAGAGTGAAGAATTATATGTTTTGATTGATACCATCACTCTCAGTATTCATAGATTACTGGAGTTTGAACTACTTGATGAATGACATTGGCTGAGCTGAAGGATAACTTACTGTAGCGTAGCAAATATTTCTCTGACGGAATGTATGGGTTAATCAGAGCCTCAGAAACACTGAGGAGTAATAAAACGATGAGACGAAATCGAGCAAGAGAAAAGCCATTGTGAAATACTGGTTGTCGTTGAGAGAGGGAGAAAAAGTCATTCGGCAGCCGTCCTGCAGTCATAAAACCCTGCGAAAACCTCCCCAGAAAGGAAACAATGATTTTCTGTCAGTCCTTGGTTGAGGAAAGGGGAGGAAGCGAAAGCGCAAAGGACCGCGGGAATGGAATGAGCTCATATTACGACGCTCTTTTCTCTTTGATAAGATTAAACCTTGGCTCGGGGGTCTCTTCTCCAGACGTAATTAGGCAGCGAAGAAGTCGAATAAGGGAAGACGACTAAGGGAAGAGGAAGACGCCCAAAAGATCATTCCGCCCCGAAGATCGTCCTTCCCCGAAAATCCTCCTGTAATGGACGAAGGGCTTATCTTGATAACTTTTCTCGCTTTTTCGCCCCTTTTTTCGCTCACTTTTCGCCCATCGGAGTCTCTTGGCATAACCGAAGTGCCTTTCCGTGGCCTGCCACTTTCCCGGTGGCTCTATTGTGGCATTCTAATTCAATTTGGGCGTTGCGCTTCCGCTCTCGTGGTGCTATAGCGATATCCCGGGTGGCTTAAAACGCCTCTCACCTCTTCGACGGCTTTGTTGCAGAAAACTATCTGCACGATGCGCATTTTTATCCCGATTCCATCATCATTTGGATCCCGTCTTTCAAAATTGAACCCTGTTGCTTGGGAGTCTTGATCATTTACCAGAAGTAGGTAAGTAACTCTGATTAATTTGAATGGGTACTGACTTAGGCTTGTTCCTATGGTCAGTTCCTCTTCAAGCAATATCTATATGAAGGTATGGTCCAATATTGGTCACATTTTCAGGGTTTGTAGGGGTCTGGTTTTCTAGCCCTATGAATTTTTTCGCCTTCGGACCAAAAGTAGTGGCCAATTCAGTACAAAGATGTATGAACATAACGAAAATCCCAATAGAATGGAGTGGGAAATGTTCTTAGAGATTGGAGAAGGAACGTCTCAATCAGCTGTAATGTCCATGATTTAAGGACACGGAGTAATAGGATTTTACACATCACAAAGAAATTATCTTTTTTTCTTCTTTAAAGGTGGGAGGATTGTGGGAACTGATTGGCAGAAGCCCTCCATTGCGACCAAGGTATGCATGTGAGGAATACCTCTAAACTATATCAGCCTTCTGAGAAGGGTTTATCGAGAACTCTTTCTCCCCACTTAGGTTTATTATTTCCAATAATGAACCTTAGAAATCTAGCAAGAAAAATTTGTAACCCTCTTTAAAATTTTATGGTTTACGTTCCTAGGTATGTAGAATCGAAAAATCGAATAAAAAATGTTCCGTCCGTCCGCTGCACGGTTCACTTTCCAGCTCCAGTGGACCGATTTTCATGTTGTAGTTGTGTCCCGAAACTTTTGATTATTGTGGGTCACTTCTAAGAGGGTAAAAACGTGAGGAATTTTCAAAACGCCTTAGTTCGAAATACATATATATATATTTTTTTATTAATTTAAAATTCCCTTAATTTTAAAGAATTTTTTGGCACTATCAAGAGCATGGGGGGACCAACCGTTTGCTTTCTATAAGATAATTAATTATTCAGTTAGTCAATTAATAAAGAATGATGTGTTTTCATCAATTTAGGATAGGGTTTGTTTTAGAAACGAATGAGACCATCCAGAGCTCTGAACGATGATGAATCATGTTGAGAGTTGATTGTGAAATTAATCAAGATTTCAAGAAGTGGCTTTCCTCGGCGTCCCTCTTAAAGGAATTCTTTAGTTGATCGCCCCACAATGATTTGCCAAGGTACCTATGACTGGGCCGAAAATGCCATTCTATTCGTGTCTTTGGTCTAACGATGTTTTGCTGAGAGATAGGTACTTTTTTTTAAATAAACTTAATTATTAACATTGCTCGATAATATGGTTGGTAGATATTAATAATCTAGGTTCAGCTGTGGCCAAGCGAGTTGCGGCATGTGTCTCCGGAGACGAGACTCCAACCGGTTGCGGAGCCGTGAGTTCGGGGCTCGCCTCGGGGGCATATTTTCGGGTAAGCCGGTCGCAGTTCCCATCGTCCCAACCCAGGGCAGTGAGACCAATGGGAAGCCATGAGCGAAATCATCAGAACAAATTCTGATCTTCCCTTAGGAAGACAGCTGATGACGTCCGCGACGCCAGGAATGGCAGTCGGACGAAAATCCAACCTGAAATGGTTGTTTACTTCACTTTTTTATTTTACTTTACTAATAATCTTCGCCGGCGGGTAATCCATAGAAGAAAATAGTAAACCTTTTGCATTATTTAGCAGCATTTTTAGGACGTCCCACATTAAGAATTGGGCGACTCTATGCGATTAATATACGGTGAAGGAGGAATGGATTCAACAGAGAAAAAAACATCCACGTACAAATTCATTGTAGACCGTTATGAATCCAAATTCTTTAGAAACTCATAGTTGCAAGTCAAGGTGTGCGCGTGTTACACGCCAAGGCCTTATTCTCCAACCTATTTCCGTGGTACTTTCCATTCCGCAGATGCCCCTTGTTAGTTTGCCGACCACCTTCCGGTTTTATCGAAGTGAGCCTTCTTGCAGACACCCTAGAATTCTGATCAGGTAATGATCACCCATCGCCAATTAAGAAAACCACAACTTAAGACAGTTTCCATTAAATTTTAGTGAGTTCCGTCTGAAAAGCGTCAAACGATTCAGTTTTTAAAAATGATATTTACACTAACTCAAAAAATTAAATAAAAATAAAGTAATAGGGCGATGATACAGTCAGAAGCAAGGGCCATTTCAGTTCAATTCTAGTTTTTCGAAGGAGCGCTGTTTTCAGTTTCACAATCTACTGCATCTCCGCAGAAAACCAGGAATCTAAAGCGTCGTAATGGAAGATGAATTTTAACATTTAATTTGGGCCAGGAAGTGGTATATGCGGCCTAGTGAAAATAATGAACCCAACAAACAGTGGAGAGTTAAGAACCTGGGAGTGAGGAAATGGAGAGAGATTAGTCAAAGGCACCGCAACACCACACCAGGTTTCCGTCTTGAAGACCGGGGTCTGAGCCCCCCTTCTACGGTCTCCTCATTAGGAAAACGTGTAAAAGCGTTTTCTGACACCCCTCGCCTCTCCACACAGTCGGCGAAGGCTTTGATTGAGAGCGAACCAAAAGCCCGTTATTCAGATTTCCCCGCGATTATGGGGAGGGAAATTTCCACCATTTCGTACCTTCAGAAGGTTCCTTTATTCTTTGAGGTCTTTTTCTATAATATGAATGCGGAAGAGGGAAAGAAGGCAGTGATCTTAACGTCATTAGCAGGCATACCGAGTTGTACAAAACCACCTCAGCATTGGGATTTTTCTCTCTTCCCTTATTTGAAAGCCTACCTTGGTGAGTTTACACGCATTTAATTGAGAAAAGCACGTGCTCACATATTGTTGAGTGCATGTGAAGTGTGTGTACAAGTGGTTTTGAAGAAAACTCTTTTATTTTTCAGGATAAATAACGAAATTTTGATGAATGCAATGGTGTCAAATTGAATTTTAAAGGTGCCATCAAAGTCTCGACTTTTCCTAATTGATGTTAGGGATAAGATAGGGGAAAACTAGAGCTCGGAATTTGACTATTTCTCATATTTAGATCTCATATTTACTTTGAAGAGCCAAATCATCCTATTTAGGCGTTTAGAACATGAATGAACCCAGTAAAGCATTTCAGTTTGAAAATCGAAAAGCGTACTTCGGATTCATCGACTAAAGAAGGTATTCTGTCATATTTTGGTTCAAGGAGTTTTCTGTCAAGTTTTACGTATTTCGCATATTTACACATCCCCCCCCCAATGACACTTAAGAAACTTAGGAGTGGGGGGGGGGGGGGCTAAAAGATTGCTGCTGGAATCATAAAAATCGAACAATAATTGCCAGAGAAAAATGGGAAAACCGTTTATTCAGTTAGGGTTTTCTCATTTTGGTTTATTGTTTTCAATAATGAACCATTGGAATTGACCAAGAAATTTTTTTACCCCCCCCCCCCCCCCCTCAAATTGATTGGTTTACGTTTCAAGGTACGTAGAATCCGAAAATTGACTAAAATTTTGGCCATCCGTCCACCGTCCGCGGCGCTTTACTCATTTAGCCTCATTTTTATGAAATTTGGTATGTAGGCTCCATTTGGGTCTAGTTGTGCCCCGAAGCTTTTGGTTGATGTAGTTCACTTCTGAGGGTTGAAATATAAGGGTTGAAATTTTTAAAACGCCCTAACTTGAAAAATTTTGATATAAAGGTATTGTTTTTCCATCAATTCAAGATAGTATTGAATTTTTAGAATTCTTTGAGACCACCAGGAGCTCTGTAGGACAAACCGTTCGCTCCCAACGAGAATTTAAGGGTTGAACTTACGATAAAATCAGAAACACGAGTGTGAATTGCAAAAGAGGCCTAATCTCCGTTCAAATTTTGGTTGACCGAAATGCGATTGCTGTTTTTCTTAATTTTTTTGTGTGGTAATAATGGCAAATGACGTGATCTACAGGGTGTCCAAGTAACTACGCTCCCCCCACTTATTTTCTCTAATAGTAGTAGTGTGAGAAAAAAAATCGGATTAACGCTATGCTTCATAATTTTTTGCGTAGAATTCAAAAATGACAAAATTGCGCAGGGCGCAATCGCGAAACTATGCGCAATCATGATCAACTTTGTTTTTTCAAATAAGAACCCCCATTTTTTATTGCAGATTCGGATTCTACGTCAAATTTTATGAACATTTTACTTTGACAACTTTTTTTTTGGACGGGCGCAGCCCGCTCAGCGAGCGCTCAAAGATGCGCAACTCAGGGATTGCGCCAAAGTTGAAATGGAGGTAAACCTAAAATGCGGCACATCACTTAGCACTGTTTTTCTACGCTGAATCGCGTGGTGATATCTCTTTCTCGATTTGATTTCATTTTACCGTATCTACAGCCGAAAAAGTCACTTTTTGTGTAGGAAATCATCTATTTTCTTACTAAGTGTAATGAATCATCCTAATAAAATTTAAAAAAAAATTAAATTTTTGAAATTATAAATAACGGGAAACTTCTAAATAATTATCACAAAATGTTGCAAAATAATTTTCAGTCTTCTAAAAACATGATTGGATGAACAATCATTGAAACAATTAAGCGATAAACTCTTAATAATAACTCTTAATAAATTAAGAACTCTTACATAAACTCTTGATAAATAATAACTCTTAATGTAAACTGTATTGTCTACCTGCACATAGGAGTAATAATTCGAGAAGAAAACAATACTCGGAAAAGATTCCAAGGAAAATCGATGATTTCCTCCTCAAAAAGTGACTTTTTCGGCTGTAGATACGGTAAAATGAAATCAAATCGAGAGGGACATCACCACGCGATTCAGCGTAGAAAAACAGTGCTAAGTGATGTGCCACACTTGAGGTTTACTTTCATTTCAACTTTGGCGCAATCCCTGAGTTGCGCATCTTTGAGCGCTCGCTGAGCGGGCTGCACCCGTCCAAAACAAAAATTGTAGAAGTAAAATTTTCATAAAATTTGACGTAGAATCCGAATCTGCAATAAAAAATTGGGGTTCTCATTTGAAAAAACAAAGTTGATCATGATTGCGCATAGTTGCGCAATTGCGCATAGTTGCGCAATTGCGCGGTGCCCAATTTTGTCATTTTTGAATTTTACGCAAAAAATTATGAAAAATAGCGTTAATCCGATTTTTTTTCCTACACTATTAGAGAAAACAAGTGGGGGGAGCGTAGTTACTTGGACACCCTGTATATAGAAAAATAATAAACCTTGTGGAATAATTTGCAGCGTTTTTCTCTTGGAATTATCGTTTGATTTTGATGATTCCAGCGGCAATCTTTTAGCTTTTAAAATTTTCAGACTGCTGCAATAATGCATTTCGAAAATCCTTGAAAATATCAAATTTAATTTACAACGTTTAAAGTTTGAGCGCCTGTAATTGAGGGAAATACTAACCGGGAACGAGGAACGAACGGCGACCGACTGAGACCCCTTATCATCCACTTATCAGTGTAATTCTGACGTAAGGAAGGAGTTTTGGACTTCTGACGACTCTATTGAGAAATGTACCAGACCAGAAGGCCAGGAGACATCGAAGAGGCCTGCAGCAGGCAACAATCTCAGGCGATTTTTAAAAGAAACCCATGATTGGGAAAAATTGACGAAGAATTAATTGATTTTTTTCAATATTTCTATATTGTGTTATGAGGAAATTCTCCTTAACGTTATGATTACCGCCTGGCAAGTATATGAATGTTACAGATTAATTTTATGGTATAGATTTGATAATGAATTATGAATAGAAGAACAAATGTTTGCTTTTGTGGATGAATCGAGGTTGTTTTAGAATAATTTTGGAACTTGTATTAGGGAGTAAAATATATATATTCAGGATAATGATTATTTTGTAAAAAATAATTTGTAGGTAACAAAATTGTATTCGTTCCGTGCAGTTATCGCTATACTGATGAGAATTTGGATTGAGCTGTAACCTAATATACAGAAGTTGGGACGATCTTGATTGCAGGGCACTTGTTGTGCCGTCGTCTTTCAATCTAAATTTAAGAATGTTGATCAATTTTGGTGTAATGGAATCGGTAGAGATCATCTGATCATACATTCGCAAGGCGTTTATAGTTTTATTAGTCAATCATTTGGATTCCCAGAGGACAGTTCGAGATTAAGATACTCAATCAAGAGGGTGAAGCCAATGCCTGCCAAATCCCTTTGATACACCTATAACTCCCAATATTACCATGAGGCGATCCAATGTAACCTAATAATTATGCATTTAGTGACCTTTAAGGGTCGATTAATAATGCATGAACCAATTTGGGAGCCACGAAGTTATCAAAGTTGATAGGTATTTATGGAAATCACCATTCAAGGATTATAGATTTGAATAACACGATTACTAATAATTCTACACCTAAAAACACAAACTTGAAGAAGACTGAAGACTTCTCCGTACGTTCATGAATTAAAGTTTGATTCAACTTTCACGTACTTGGTCGGTTCAATTCGGGTATTTACCTAGAACGTTAGTCCATAGAATGAGATACATCGAGTCTGTGCTTCTTCGTAAGATATTTGTATCCAATTTTATCAATATAATCAAAAAACAACTAAATCATCAAAAATAGGAAAAGTAAAATTATTTCAGGTTAGATTTTTTTCACTATATTGCTTCCAAAGGGGAGGAACAAAGTCTCCCAAGCTGGTGTGGCACATAGCTTTCTCGTTTTGATTTTGAAGAATTTTCTTTTTCCAACTTTGAAAAGTTAATACTGTGCTTCCGCTACCTTGGTATACTAGGAAGCAATAGAGTGCATATGAAAAACGAGGTTTTGTAGTCGGTTTTCCATCTTGGGTTGTTATAGCCGTGTTTGAGAGGGAGGTCGCACGTAGGTACCTGCAAGGTTGAACCATAACTTACATCGACTTTCTTATCTTTTACCAAATTTTCAAATCTGTGTTTGGAAGTATTTTTTCAATTTTAATTTAAGAATTCAGTTCTATGAAGCATTATTGAAATTTCGTGTTCTAGTTAAGAAATGGTGAACAATTTAAAATGTTTTGACACCTATTTTAAATTTCGATTGTTCATTGATTTCGGGTTTTGTAAAGAAGAAGAATGACGAAAACATGAGTTATACACATTAACGATATATTTAGGCTGAGAAAAGAAGGAGAAGCTGTTCAACGCCCTTCCAGCTCCCTTATTCTAAGTTGAAGGGGGTTGGGGGTAAATCGACTGATAACAAAATGGGCGTCATTTCCTCTGAAACATCTTGAAAAGTCACATAATAAGAGTGGATACTAAAACGCTGCAGAAGAGGGAAGAATTAGAAGATTTACGTAATTTGATGTCTTCCTCCGTTGTCTGCCGTTTTTGTTGTACCTTCAAACGAGCTCTTTAACGACTTTGCCGAGAGAGGGGCAAAACGTACTTTATTGTTCACCGCCGTGGAAGTGAATTCCATTGAATGACGTTGAGGGGAAAATCTATTAGTGAAAATTACGAGGCCGTGATGAAGAAGCTCTATATTACGGAACCTCTCAGGGTTCAGTGGTTCACCCGCTGCATACCTCTGATGAAATCCTTTAGCGCGGTTCGACGTAATTTGCAATGGTTATCTCATTACCGAAGCGCTGACCGAAACAAACAGACTAGAGGCGAACTGATTGTCAGAGAGCGGTTTATAAGCTTGGTTGATCATTCGTATTTAAGCGGGAGACAGAGACCTCAAAGGTAATCCCGAAAGTTAGGACCCTAATTAGGATTAGTTGACTAGAATTTTCCCCGGATTAACTACCGAGAGTCTGCACCGTTCTCGAGATGAAGTAAGAAAATAATACACTCGACTAAGGCATTAAAGAGTTCTAAGGCGTATACAAAATATAAAAAATGGCTGCCAATATGAATAGTCCAGGGAAATACGCTGCCAATTGTGACACAAAGGTTTGTTATTTTCCTATATAGACCACTCGTCTGCAGAGAACACGGTTTTGCCATAGTCACCTTTTTTAACGCCCATCAAAGACGGAGGGGGCACGCCATACTGAAAAAAAAAAGGAGGACACAGGACTCACCCGACTCCGGCCCTAGGGATGAGGGAAGATGAAGGAGGTGGGGGTAGGAGAGAAGGATGAAGGGAAGTGCCTCTATAGCAAGACCACCAGTTAAAATATGAGCCGAGCAGTACGCGTCTGGTGACACCACGGAGTACGCCCACTGAGAACCCAACTCGCACAACTCCGTGGCATTTTTCCAGCACCACACTCCGCACCATACCTTCGGTCGCAGCAATCACTCTGATGTTGTTGGGTGCCACTCCTTTTAGCTCCGACACCGCCTGCCAATAATCCTCTCAATCATATACTTTCTAATGTTAGCCCGCTAGATCTGCTCCATGTCCAAGACTGCCATTGGCAACTTGGACAATGATATGTACCTATGGCTTACCAACCATAGGTACTACCTACCTACCACATACCTACTTCACAATCAAGTTTATTTGGAATAAATAAACGCTTCACACTTAGTTCGAAAAAACAGAAGTTAAGATGCCTTTATGAGGAAATTTTATTACTGTTTCTAATGACGCAAAACTGAGTGCAACTCGAAGAAACGAATAACGGTCGCATTTTGGTCTAAAATTTGAACGGAGATTAGGCCTCTTTTGCGATTCACACTTGTGTTTCTGATTTATCGTAACACCAACCCTTAAGTTATCTTAGGGACTGATCGGTTGGTCCTACACAGCTCTGGGTGGTTTCATTCGATTCTAAAAATTCAATAATATCTTAAATTGATAGAAAAACAATACCTTTATATCGAATTTTTTCGAGCTAGAGCGTTTTCAAGATTTCAACCCTTATTTTTCAACTCATAGAAGTTAATGACATCAACCAAAAGCTTCAGGGCACAACTAGACCCCAAATGGAGCCCTTATACCAAATTTCATCAATATTGGCCCATGGGAACTAAGGAAAGTGCAACGTACGGCAGACGGACGGAAAATTATTCATTCGATTTTCGGATTCTACGTACCTTGAAACGTAGAACATCAAATTTTGAGGGGGAGTTACAAATTTGTTTCTTGGTCGATTCCAAAGGTTCATATTTAAAATAATAAACCAAAATGATTAAATAGTTCGAGAAATTGTTGTAAAAGAAACATTTTTGGTGAATCTGCAAAATTGGTAGTTCAAATACAGTAAATAGTTTTCTTTAGTTGATAAACTGTAAAATTAATTTTTTTCGAAATCAGTTGTAAGCCAATGACGGGGTTTTTACCTGGTCTCTTCAATTGAAGACCCTGCAGCGACGAGCCAACTCCATAATTGTCGTTTTTGAGTTAACATTATGTTGTTAATATTACGTTGAGATCTAGTGGTGTCACGAGAAACTTCCATAACCAACCATTAGTTCTCGGATCCGCCACACACAGACTTCCATCCCGGTAGAGCTATAGGTAGTTCTGGAATTTTAGCATGGAACCTGCTTTAGCCACCCAAAAATTTTACGCAGACGTTACGCATTGGCAGAGTTTTCTTTCTTGTGTCAAAACTAGATGAGGTGAGTAAATAAGAGTTCGAAACGAGTGTTAATTCCAAAACGACCAATTTTGGAGTTGGCTCGTTGTTGCTGCAGGGTCTTCAATGGGGTGTGCGCATGGGTCTGAAAAAATGTTTATTGTTATTTTCAATCTAAACTAGACCTCATTCTGAGAATTTTGACACCAACCGCGACCTAGTGTCTTTCTAGCGCAAGAAGACCTTTTTCTATGATTTTTCAGTTTCGAATTATTATGACGTCACAGTGGGCTGTGGGAAGGGGCGCGTGACGTCTGAATAATTCGAAACTGAAAAACGTCTACCAAGTGGGTGTGGCACATAGCTTCCTCGTATCCATAACCCGATTGTATAGATGATCCGATGCATAGGTAGTAGTTAATCTCAAAACACCAATCTCTAAGTACCTTTCATTACCCTCATAGGGGACCATCTACACGCTAATCTGGACAATCCTAGAAAATTTCATCAACTTCGGATGAAGAATTAAGTGAGTAGGTGTATGTGATTAGATAAAAAAAAATGCGCAGTCGCTTCTATCAGTCCGGGGATGATGATTTTCATAGGGGACCATCTAAATACTAATCTGTAACATCACTGAAAATTTCATTGAAATCGGATGGAAAATGTAGAAGTTATGGCCGCTACAAGGAATTCACGTTTGCGCATGTGCAATGGCTACTATCCGTTCGGAGTTGGTGATTTTCATAGGGGACCATCAAAATACTAATCTGTAACATCCCTGAAAATTTCATTGAAATCGGGTTGAAAATGTGGAAGTTATGGCCGTTACAAGGAAATTCACGTTTGCGCATGCGCAATGGCTACTATCAGTCAGGAGGTGGTGATTTTCATAGGGGACCATCTAAATACTAATCTGTAACATCCCTGAAAATTTCATCGAAATCGAATGAAAAATGTAGAAGTTATGGCCGCTACAAGGAATTCACGTTTGCGCATGCGCAGTCGCTTCTATCAGTCCGGGGATGATGATTTTCATAGGGGACCGTCTACTCACCAACCCGCACAATCCCTGAAAATTTCATCGAAATCGGACAATAACTTCGTATAGTTATGCGCGTTACAAGGAATTCATGACAGACAGACAGACAGACACACAGACACGGAACCAAAATTGTTCAGAAAGTTCTAAAACGCAAAACGCGAGTGAAAATTTTGATTTTGGAGAACTTTTTTTTTCATCCTTGAAAAGTGAAAACAAAGCTTCCGCTACCTTGGTAGACTCGGAAGCAAAACCATAGAAACAGATCTTTCTAAAAAGAAATCATATGTAAGCCTTTGGGGGTGAGGTATCAACCGATCGGGAGGGTGGAGTTTAAATGTTATGGAACGGGGAAAATGTAACGGGTTCACTTGAAGAGTGTTAAACTGTGATACCGATACACTTAGGCTAGTAAGCAAAAATATACTCAACTTTGATGTACTTCGGTGGTAGCTCGGTCAATGCAGTTTGGGTGATGAGGCTGCGATACACTTGTAGATACCTTTATTACCTTTTGTTACTATTACCTATATGATGTTATTACGGTGTATCGTTTCGAAATAAAGAGATAATGAAGTTACTTTGGTTGTGCAAATGATTTTAACTACCTAATACGATACCCGATACCACAAGTCAGAACCAGGGTAGAGTCAGTAAGAGTAAAAGTAGTGTTAATGGTATTTTATTAAAGAAAGACTCTGTTTAGGGGTTCCACGACCCGATAATGCCAGAAGGGCGTTTCTATGAAAGGCAATTTTGACTGGTACGAAAATGGCTGACTTTACTTGACTAGGCGTTACAGTACGCTTATAGATCCGTTTACAAGGTAAGTTCTTCAATGTTCCAGTTCAGAATACTACTACTCAATACGACTAGTTCTCTTAGGTCTTACGTTTCACTCTCTACCTATTATTGGCCAATATAAAGATAGATACACTTAGTTTCACTCATGTGAAGGGTTACCGAAGCGAGTCCTTTACAATGAGAGGCAAGGAGTTCCAGAGGGGAGTAGCTGGACAGGACTGGTTGATGCGCGCGATACTCTGGCAACACGGTTTTCAGGTGAGGCAGGACTTGAGTCAGAGTAACTCGGAGGGCACCACTCACAAGGTAAAACCTATTCCAAGACTTGATTTGGAGGTAGGAGGAGGATCGATACAGGTCGATACGGTTTGGGGAGAGAGCATCAAAGATACAGAGAAAGATTTTGAGACGAGCTGGCAAGGCTAGGCTTCATGGGACTGACCTGCTCAGGTCATTGCAATGGCTTTTCCTTCCCCCCCCCCAGGCTGACCAACTGAACAGGAAGAGATAGTTGGCACTCCTGATCAGCTGAGTGGGGGGATTTCCTCCAGATGCTTGATGGTTGGTTTTTTGTTGTTGTGCCCAAAGGTGGTGGGAGGGCACTTGCTGTGGGGCCACGCCCAGTGAGTGTGGCTCTGGGCTTCCTGCTGCTGCTTCATTCCTTCAGAACTTACTAGCCTCTATGGCCTGACAGGGGGAACAGTGAGCTGCTAAGTGGCAGCTCACACATCTAAAAAGAGAACGGCTGCTGTCTTAATTCTCAAAATGAGGTCTACTTTTGATTGAAAATCGAAAAAAAATTATGCGCACACCCCATTATTAAGATACATGATGTGATATTTTCAGTACTTCGGCTGGCATATAACCTTGTATGAATTGTTGCACATTTTATTGGAATAAATTGAAGAGATAAGGGAAATGTTTTGAGAAAATGAGTTGAGGATTGAGGACAAGGGAATCCCTGCCCTGCTGTCGCCAGTGCAATGCTCGAGACAATGTTTCCAAAGCCCTTCAACCAAATTACAGTCCCGTTGCCTGTTTGGCCACCAATTAGTTTAATTAAACGTTAAACGGTCGTAGAAAAGGGTTTAAACCGTTTGTGAGTCAGAAAAGCCGGCTCGTTCACTGTGGCGGGGAGTGCCTTTCTGGGGGATAAGTTGAAACGAGGGGGGAACTTGGTGAAATTCCCCGGACCACCTCCCTCCTCGGCGATTCTGTATTGAAGGAGGAATCTCTAAGTAAACAGAGTCCAATTAAAACAGGCTCCGACTTGAATATAACCCCTTTTTTTTCAAGTTCCCTCCCGTTCCCCATCGCTACCGCCGAACTCATTCCCCAGATTCCCCTTCTTCCCCATTCCTCTCATCCGATCCTTCTCCCTACCTCTTTCTCGCCGTTACACAGTCTTCCCCCCATTACAAGTCCTCCCACCCCGCTCAACCAGACGACAATTAATTCGCTAATTGTTTTAATTGTCAATTTTCCGTGGGTCTCGTATCTCCCTCCTCCTCCTCCTTCTTCTGCCTCCTCCTCCGCCTTCTCTCATTCTCTCTCTTCCTCTGTCAACAATCATTTCACCCTCGAGCGAAAACGGCGATACCAACAAGTTAAGAAAAACTGAACCGCCGAAAATTCCCTTTTCTCTTTTTCCTTTGTAAGTGCAGATAGAATTTCTCTTTACTTTTCTTTCTCTCCGTTTGGCAACAAAGTTGGACCTCGTTTGTTAACGTTCTTTAAAAAAATAAACGACGAATTAACTTAACCTCGGGTTGATCATTTCTCGGCTCGAAATAGCTCTATTCTACCGTCCGTAGCAAGAACGTGTTTTGTCCGTTTTCTTCTGCCATGAAAGTCCAAAGTGAAATTTTCTGTTTCAATTTCTTGAGCTCCGGCCTTCAGACGATGAGTCCCTCCTTCCTACCCTTGATCCAAAGAAATTACGATCTGCCTCCTCCTGAATTCGCATTGACGGCCATTTTCACTCTGTCATAATAATTTATAGTTCGTATATTCGAAATCACCACGGAATTTCTGACAAAGGTATACAATTTCAGAACTCGTCCAGAAATTGTAAACGTATATTAACCCTAGAAAGGTAGCGCTATTCCATAGGCCTTTAAAGGTAGCGTGGAGTAAATTTTACACATTACCAAAAATCATCATTTTGTCAACGCAGTAGGCTCTAAAATGGTAAATAGAGCTAATTTTAGAATAACAAAGGTTAATAATCACACAAAATGCCCTATTTCGATTGAAATAATTTTATTTTAGAAAAAAACTTTTAAAAATAGAGTCCTAAATTGCTATCGCTTTAGTAAAATTATCAAAGCGCATATTACTAATGAGGTATGCAAACTGATTGGTAAAAAAATATAAATTACAAAATCGGTTTGACCCCACTGTTTGTATGTTTCACTATATCACACAGATATAACTAATTATCACTCAAAAAAAAGGATGTACGATTCGAAAAGAAAAATATTTGAAAAGAGAACGCTCAGGAATAAAATGAAATTTATGTAAACATGGGGACTGGAAAAAAACAAAAAAGGTATCCGAAATCAAATTTAAAGTAAACAAAATCAAATTCAAAATGAAAAAAGAAGAAACTCCTAAGAAATTGAAGAACAACTAAACAATGCCAGTGCATTACAACAACTAAAACAGGTCTGCGAACTTCTCACAATGTGTAGTGATGTAAGTTTGTTTTTGAGATAGGCACCTTGAACATTATTTTCGAGCTTCTGGTTCTTGAACGATTCTCGCACAGCCAATAGGTGATTCTGGCCTTAAATTGAAGTCAATCATTGAGCGAAAATCACTCTTAATTTTTACAGGGAAAGGTAGCGTTGAGTAAACTTTACTCATTTGATTTTGGTACTTACAATATAGTTTGAAGATCCCCTCACTCTTACATCAACTTCACAACTACCTGAGGGAAGAATAGATGGGTGGTGGGACCTGATCACATGATACGGTTAGGCACAATCAACAAATGATTAAGGTGGAGGAGTAAATTTTACTCTCTCTACCTTTCTAGGGTTAACAATTTATTTAGATATTGAAAACCTCACTAAATTCGTCGCACCCAAAAATGCGGGAGCCGTGTGTGTTTGTCGAGGCTAGTTGATTATTGGCTAGTTATTGTTCGATAACTTCAAACTATTCGAAGTTATTGTCAGATTTCGATGACCAGGGATTGTATGGGTTGCTGTGTAGATGGTCCCCGCTACCTCCATTTGGGTTGCCTTTCAGATGTTCCCCTGTGAAAATCATCGCTCTCGAATCGATGAATCGATAGCGCATGCGCAAACGAGAATTCTCTGTAACAGCCATAACCTCTACATCTTTAACCGAATTCAATGACATTTTCAGGGATTGTGCAGATTGGTGTGTTGATGATACCCTATGAAAATCAATTCTCCCGGATTGATAGTAGCTTTTGCGCATGTGCTAACGTAAAAACCTTATGACGGCCATAACTTCAACATTTTCTACCCAATTTTGATGAAATTTTCAGGGATTGCATGGGTTGCCGTGTAGATAGTCTCTTATGTGGGTAGTGCAAGGTACTTGGAGATTAGCTACTATTATGAAATCTCCTCATTTGCTGCCCACTACTTCTGAGACACTGTTTCTTTTTCCAGTGCAGGGCACTCCATACCGTCATACTAACAAAATGGAATAAATTAAATGTGAGTAGCCCCTTTCCAGTAACTGAATTACTGGCTGACACAGCGGAATTCTCTGATCAATAACCAAACTCAATACCTTAATGAAGCTGCCAGACGACCCATTTCAGACCTTTGTGCTATCGGTCTGCCCCTGAGAGTGCAATGGATTAGTATAGGGCTAATGCGGGTGAAACTGGCAACGAAGCCAAGAAGGCATCGCGTGAGCTGGTCAGGGCTTGCTCCTACTGTCGTTTCTCGGACATCTCTAAGGCAGCATCTGCTCATCGAAGGGTCATCATACCAAACGATTTTTCTCCTCAATCGAATTCCGACAACATGCGATGATCCCGGATGATTACCGATTGACCCAAACCTTGACGGGCCAAGGTCTTGCCGATTTTACCTCCACCGCTTTGGCATAATTTCCACGCCCGAGTTCGTGTGATGATCGGACGCCGCAGACATTCCCACATCTGCTTGCTGCCTACCTACTGGAGCAACACCGGGGTCCATCCGGGAGGTCGTTACTACGGGAGGGGGGTGGCCTCCTTCTGATCGTGATCTGCTGATGAACTACCTGAGGCCACTTAGAAGTTGCATAGTGCTTTTGGAGGATCTAGACATTTCAGATGAACTTTATGTTTTCTCATGAAGCGAATTAATTTATTCATGTAATTCACAACATGCAATACTCATGTAGAGCTTGGTTTTTCTGAAATTAAAAAAAGGACGCAAAACTGAGAACTCGAAGAACGCTGGAAATTATTTCACAAAGGTTTAATATTTTCACTCGTCTGCGGAGAACACGGCTCTGCCAACCACAGATACTACCTACCTACCACATACCTACTGAAAAACGAGTTGATGTTGCCCTAATTATTAGGAAATTTGATTGCTGGTTGCTAAGTGACGGCAGTGTTGCCAAGTTGGGGGTTTCCCCCCAAATTTGGTTTTTTTTTGGTTTATTATTTTCAATAATGAACCTTTGGAATCGACCAAGAAAAAAAAATGTTTAACTCCCCCTCAAAATTTGATGGTTTACGTTTCAAGGTACACGTACCTTTTTGGATTCTACGTGTAAAATCCAAAAATCGAATAAAAATTTGGCCGTCCGTCCGCCGTATATGGCACTTAGCATTGACCAATTTTGATGAAATTTGGTATGTAGGCTCCATTTGAGGTCTAGTTGTGCTCCGAAGATTTTGGTTTATGTAGGTCACTTTTAAGGGTTCAAAAATGAATTTTGAAATTTTGAAAACGCCCTAACTCAAAAATTTTGAAATAAAGGTATTGTTTTTCCTTCAATTTAAGATTCTATAGAATTTTTTAAGACCACGCGGAGCTCTGTAGGACAAACCGTTCACTCCCTACGAGAATTTAAGTGTTGGACGTACGATAATTCAGAAACACGAATGTGAATCGCAAAAGAGGCCTAATCTCCGTTCAAATTATAGCTGACCGAAATGCGATCGATGTTTTTCTTCATGTTGGATCGTCGGTGGCTTTGCAGACGAGTGATCAATATAGGAAAATAATAAACCATTGTGTAATAATTTGCAGCGTTTTTTCTTTACAGGTGGATTTTAGGGGGGGGGGAATCTTTTGGCGTTTGTCTCTGCTCTTCTTTGATCTTTCGCAAGCACACACTTTGATAATTTCTTGAAGTTTATTCGTCCGTCGTGCTCGTTACTCTTAGCGACTTGAAGTTTTGAAGAAATTGAGGTTTCGGAGATGGGGGTCGAATGACCTCACTGTTTGATATTTTGAGTTTTTGTACAAAAACAGTACCCTGAACAGTACTGAAGAAACAAGTTTATTATTTAAAAATGTTTTAGTGTTTTTTTTTTAACCTTTATGGCCTAAAATCACGTATTGCTAATAAAATAATTGTATTGCATTCATTGATATTTTTTTAATTTCATCCTTGACTTTCAGGGTTTTTCTTTTTTTTTGGGGGGGGGGGGGGGATTTGGGGGCTTTTCGAGGTTGGCTCAGGGGGTTTTGGTGGCCGCATGTTGGCAACACTGAGAGACTGACATCAACCAAAAGGCACAACCCCCCCAAATGGTAGCTAAGAAAAGTGCCGCGTAAAATGTTTTATTCGGTTTAAGGATTCCACGTTCTTTGAAACGTAAACCAACAAATTTAGGGGGGGGGGCAAACATTTTTTTTCATGGTCGATTCCTAAGGTTCATTTTTGAAAATAATAAACCATTAAAAAACAAACTCAAATTTGCTAAGTGGGGTATTAAAAGTTTTGTCAATTACTGAACTATTGCATGAAAGGAGTCAAGGAGTTTTTCTCACCTGCCTACCGAAAAAAACTTCGTGCTCCCAATCGGTCTGTTGAAGGTTAGTTAATATGAAAATAATTAGTAATAACCTAGTAATGAACTTTTTCTTCGCGTTGCGTGTTTCTGTGGACTCGTCGCTCCAAATTAGCTAGTTCCAGAGTGGAGACTCATGAGCCTCAAGAGTAGGATTCTTCGTCGAGCTGAGGAATAAAGGTGGAGGGACGAGCAGGACTTCGAGGGAATGAAGGGTTCAAGCAACTCCAAGAATACAAATGCCTCTATTCTTGAACAAACTTCTCTACGCGTTGGGTAACTTAGGAGCGTGTTAGCTTCCCCTCTCTCTCAACTCCTAAGCTCAGTCAGTATTAAAGTGGGTAGTTTACCCCCTCTTCTCCCCTCAACACCCCCGCCTCGACCCTTAATTCCCTAATCCACTTGAGTAATAAGTATAGCTAGCTTTGAGGGTTGGCGCTCCAGTTTGAAATTCCTTGCCACCCCTTCTAAAAACCCCTTCCTCCTACCTCGTCCACCCGTCGTTGTACCCCCTAAACGACCAATAACCACCGGAATCGTTCATAAGAATCAACATAACCCTCTGAAGACTCCTAGCTTTCGCTTCCACGTTTAGTGTTACGGCCATTACCGAAGGAAATTTTACGACCTTTTTTCTCTCTTTATAGTCAAACGAGAGAAAGAAAGGACTTCGATTCGGAATAGCTTCCCGTATTTCAGTTCTACGGCGCACTTGAACCCCCCTTCTGTCTACTAACAACCATTATTTCTCAAGTTTTCTGCAAAGTACTCATATTTTTATACCGAGTCATGACGACGATTCCTAAAAATTTCCCTTATAACATTCATGGAATGGTACGACTATAACAGAACAGTCGGATCGACTTTTAGGACACTCCGTAGAGGCCATGAATATGCCTTTTCCTAAATTTATGAGTTCTTGAACTGCGAATTTATTGAGTCCACTGAATATGATATTTTTACAGGTCTATCAACCTTAAACTAATCACCGTGTTGCTCCTACTAAAGGGGCTACTACCTATATTATGAAAAGAAAAGAATAAGACATGCTGTGAGTTACTGATACCTCAAATTTCATTATATGGCTTTAGGTCTATTACTGGCTATTTAAAAAAAAATTAAGCTATTGGAATGGTCTTAATATGTGTTAGTGACACATAACTTAAGTTAACAAGTTTTTGTTGAACATTTTTTTTTTCTCAATAACTTGAGTAATAGGTATATTGTTTTGCAAAAATTTCAAGTTTTTGTAAAAATATTTTTAATAACAAACGAAATGACGAGTATTATACCCAGAAATTTTGGTCAACCCTGCGGAGTCCAAATTTCAAAAAATAGGTCACAAATGGCATACGGCGGACAATTTTTTATTCTGACGGAACATTTTTTATTCGATTTTCGGATTCTACGTACCTTGAAACGTAAAACATCAAATGTTGAGGGGGGGGGGGTAAAATTTTTTTTTCTTGCTCGATTCCAAAGGCTTAATTTTGAAAATTTCAACCCCAACCACCAACCAAATGGAAATGAAGGGTTGAAATTTTCAAAAATGCCTTAGTAGGAAGTAGGTACTTATGGTAGGTAGGGAGGGATCTATACAGAAGGGTGATCTATACAGAAAATAATAAACCTTTGGGCAATGATTTGCAGCGTTTTTTTTACCTACCAACTTTTTTTCACCAATTTTTTTTTTACCTATCAATATTTTTTTCACCTACCAACCATTGGTAGGTACTACCTACCACACCATACTGCCTTCACACCTTCACAATCAAGTTTATTAGAAAGAACTAAACGCTTCACACTCGATTCGAAAAATAGAAAGCTTCATATGGAAATTTGATTACTGGTTGCTCAGAAAGATAAGACCTCTTTTGTGATTCACACTCGTGATTCTGTTTTATCGAAGGAAAACCCTTAAGTACTCGTATGGACCGAACGGTTTGTCCTACAGAGCTCCGAGTGGTCTCAAAAATTTAAAAAAATTCAATACTACGAGTATTTAAAATTGTTTAAAAACGATACCTTTATTTCGAGAGTTTTTGAGCTAGGGCACTCTTGAAAATTTCAACCCTCAATTTTCACCCCTTAGAAGTGACTGACATCAACCAAAAGTTTCGCTGCACAACTAGGCCCCAAATGGAGCCCATATACCAAATTTGAACCAAATCGGTCCAGTGTTGCTAAGAAAAGTGCCGCGTACGGCGTACGGCGGACGGACGGAAAATTTTTTATTCGATTTTCGGATTCTACGTACCTTGAAACGTTAACCAATAAATTATGAGGGAGGGTTAAAAATGTTTTTTCTTGCTCGATTCCAAAGGCTTATTATTAAAAATAATAAACCAAAATGGCAAAAAAAAAAAATGTTTTTAGAATTTTTGTGGATATTACCATCATAATCATAGTAATATACGGTATTTTCAGATTCAGCACCCACTTTCTGATATAAATACATTTTCACAATATAAACAATATTATATAAACAATGAAAACCTGCGTACATTCTTTGTTCCCAAAAGTGCAATAGCCGAAACAGTACTTTATGAGTTCGTGGAAACGAGTAGAACATGAATAATATTCAAATAAGCCCACATTATGGACTTCTAACATCTGCAAAACATAATAATATGTTCTAATACGTGCTATGTGCCACACCAACAAGGCCGACTACTCTCCTACATAGCTAATATTTTGATTTTCCTCATATTTTCTATAATACTTGTTTTGTTCTTTTCACGACGAATCAGGTCATTCACTTATTTATTTAAAGCTATTTGACAATTAAAAGCTATTTTCAAGCTATTTAAAACTATTTTTGAGCTTAATTTGAGCTATCTTCTCTACATTTGACCGACCAAAACCGTATTAATTACTTTAAACATTATTTCATATGAACCTAACCTACCCAGTGGGCGTTGGTGGTCTAGTGGACAGTGTACCCGACTGCGGTGATAAGATGAGAACCGTCTAGCGGGGACGCGCGTTCGAGTCTGGTCGTCGCAGAAAGTTTTCTGTCTATTAGACGATCGGCAATCTCTCGTTCCAACCCAGGGCGGTGATGTTTGGGAAGCCATGAGCGAAATCATCAGAACAAATTCTGATCTCCCCTTAGGGAGACAGCTGATGACGTCCGCGACGCCAAGAATGGCAGTCGGACGAAAATTCAACCTGAAATGGTTGCTTACTTTACTTTACTTTACTTTACTAACCTACCCACCTGAGTACCTATTGTTAGCTCAATCATTCATAATGGAGGGTGCGCCTTGATTTTTTTTAAAGATTTTTAATCGAAAGTAGACTACATCCTGAGAATTTTGGCACCAACCGCGACCTTCTAGCGTGAGTAGATCCGTTTCTATGATTTTTCAAAGTTTCGACCGTTTATGACGTCACGCGTGCACTTTAAAAATTCACAGGAAAAGATTTACACACGCTAGAAGGTCGCGGTTGGTACCAAAATTCTCAAAATGAGGTCTACCTTAGATTAAAAACGCTGCAAATTATTACACAACGGTTTATTATTTTTATATAGATCACTCGTCTACAAAATCACCAACCATCCAATATGAAGAGAGAGAGAAAAAAAAAAAATCAAAATTACCAACCATTGATCGCATTCCGGTCAGCTCTAATTTGAACGGAGATTAGGCCTCTTTTGCGATTCCCACTCGTGTTTGGATTTATATATATATATTTCAATATAAACCCTTAAATTTTCGTAGGGAGCGAACGGTTTGTCCGACAGAGCTCCGCGTGGTCTCAAAAAATTCTAAAAATTCTATAGAATCTTAATTTGAAGGAAAAACAATACCTTTATATCGAAATTTTTTGAGTTAGGGCGTTTTCAAAATTTCAAAATTGATTTTGGAACCCTTAGGAGTGACCTACATCAACCAAAAGCTTCGGGGCACAACTAGACCCCAAATGGAGCCTACATACCAAATTTCATCAAAATCGGTCAATGCTAAGTGGCAAAAGTGCCGCGTACGGCGTACGGCGGACGGACGGCCAAATTTTTATTCGATTTTTGGATTCTACGTACCTTGAAACGTAAACCATCAAATTTTGAGGGGGTGTTAAAATTTTTTTTTTCTTGGTCGATTCCAAAGGTTCATTATTGAAAATAATAAACCAAAATAACAATAAACAGTTTTTCCTACTCAGGCGCACACCCTATTGACTTAGTAGTCACCTTTTATAAATAATGAACACCATGTGTTGGCAGTGGTACGATATAAATTTTATCGAAAAGGAATTCCCAAAACCATTGTTTTTTTCTCATCCAAAGATTTTTTGAAAATTCGCTCATTAACTCACGCTGCATGGAAAGGAGTTTTGGTTTATTATTTTCAATAATGAACCTTTGGAATCGACCAAGAAAAAAAAAAATTTTAACACCCCCTCAAAATTTGATGGTTTACGTTTCAAGGTACGTAGAATCCAAAAATCGAATAAAAATTTGGCCGTCCGTCCGCCGTCCGCCGTACGCCGTACGCCGTCCGCCGTACGCCGTACGCGGCACTTTTGCCACTTAGCATTGACCGATTTTGATGAAATTTGGTATGTTGGCTCCATTTGGGGTCTAGTTGTGCCCCGAAAATTTTGTTGAGGTAGGTCACTTCTAAGGGTTCCAAAGTCAAATTTGAAATTTTGAAAACGTCCTAACTCAAAAAATTTAGATATAAAGGTATTGTTTTTCCTTCAATTTAAGATTCTATAGAATTTTTAGAATTTTTTGAGACCACCCGGAGCTCTGTAGGACAAACCGTTCGCTCACTACGATAATTTAAAGTTTGGACGTGCGATAAATCAGAAACATGAGTGTGAATCGCAAAAGAGGCCGAATCTCCGTTCAAATTAAAGCTGACCGAAATGCGATCGATGTTTTTCTTCATGTTGGATGGTTGGTGGCTTTGCAGACGAGTGATCTATATAGAAAAAAAAAAAATAATAAACCATTGTTTTCTTTCAAATAGGCGAATGACTCCGGAGTTCAATGTTATTTTCTCGATTATTTTCTGGAAAAGACTTCCTACCTCAGGTAATGAAAAACCATAAGTTTTCCACATAAAAACTAAAAGAATGCATTCGAATGTAAATAACGAGTATAGAGATTATGTAGGTGTTCTTACTGGTTGTTCCTTTCAGCCTCTTGTTCTCATTTTATTGGTACTCACCTGAAACAATAGAATAAACGTTGCAAAGAACATACAAAATGTCAGTCAAAATGAATCAAAAAATAATCGTAGCAAAGCATAGCAATTCTGGCGGACACTTTCTTCAGGATGACCCCATACAAATGAACCCCAGCACGTAAAATTGAACCGTTATGTTTTCTATTCCTAATTAGTTAACGTAATAATGAATAATTTATATGATAAATAATGACATGGTATTATTGAGGCGTCATTTGCACGCAGCAGTACTTTTCTTGCGAATTCTTTCCCTCAAAACGCTGCAAATTGTTACACAAAGATTCATCATTTTCCTGTATTGATCACTCGACTGCAAAGAACAGAGCTTTGCCATTGTCACTACCTACAACCATATTTCTTCATTAGGAAATTTGATTACTGGTTGTTAAGGCTAAATGTCCCGACTTTAGTTGTGAAATCTGCCACCACGTGGCAGCACCAAAATGAAGAAAATTTCGTTTACTCCTCAGTTGCGAACGGATCGAGATATTTTAGTTCTTTAAACGGATTTCTTTTCAAGATCACCGTAGAATTCCGGGTAATTGGTTTAGAAAGTGTGCAAAATTTTTTTGCACACAGTTCCTGCAAAAATTTGTTCAAATTTTGAACATTTTCAAAAAGTGGCCTTATAGCCACTTGCAGAACCTTCATCAGAATACGAATCCGTTTGCGGAATTTTTCTAACTTGATCATAGCCGTCGGATTCTCGTTTTTACGATTTGGAGTGGGGCGAGGGGGGCAATCATGGGCTGGGGGGGAGGGCGGCGATCAAACGCCCCGCCGCCCGCCCGACCTTCACATTCATGTTTTGCTAGTATGCACCCTTTGGTCTCTATTCCTTTTCCTGGCCTCCTAATAGGTAACTACCATCAACCTTCCCATTTCCAACTTCTCTGTCTTGAGGTTGATCGAATTGGGCGAAATTTTCATAAAAAGCAAGACATAGACAAATAACTTATGAGAAAGATTCTGATAATGGTTAGGTATCATAATTATGGTAGCATGTTATACATATTATTGATTGATACTGGGGCGATGATTTTCATAGGGGATCGTCTACACGTCAACCCGCATAATACCCCTCAACAATTTTCATCGAAATTGGACATTAACTTCGTACAGTTTCGGGTGTTACAAGGATTTCATGACAGACAGGCAGACACGGAACCAAAATTGTTCAGGAAGGTCTAAAACATAAAACTCGAAGGAATCCAAACCAAAGGAGGTACTTTTTTAAACGTTGAAAAGTGAAAACAATAATAGCCGAAGTGTTGTTCTAACTTTTCAAGGATGAAGAAAAAAAATATCTCCAAAATCAAAATTTCCACTCGCGTTCTACAACTACAACTTCCTGAACAATTTTGGTTCCGTGTCTGTCTGTCTTTGAATCTGTCGTGAAATCCTTGTACCGGGCAGAACTATAAGAAGTTATTGTCTGATTTCGATGAAATTTTCAGGAATTGTGCGGGTTGGCGAGCAGATGGTCCCCTATGAAAATCATCACTCCCGCACTAATAGTGGTGACTCCGCAAGCGAAAACGTGAATTCCTTGTAACAGTCATAACTTCTTCATTCCCCATCTGATTTCGATGACATTTTCAGGGATTATGGAGATTGGGGTGTAGATGGTCTACTAAAATCACGGCCTCCAAATTGACAATAGCATCTGCGCATGCGCAAACATTAAATCCTTGAAACAGCCATAATTTCTACATATATCATACGAATTAGACGAAATTTGTCAGGATTGTTCACATTGGCATGTAGATAGTCCCTATGAAAATCATGACACCGGAACTGATAGTAGCACTTCGCAGATTTTTCCCGTTGATTGTGTCCTCCTTTACCCCAGATTAATCGCATATGGACGCCCAATTCTTACTGCGGGACGTCCTAAAAAACGATGTAGTCATCGCTGCACAATCACGGAATATTGAAGGGTAAAATCACGCCGTGCCTATAGTATTCGAACGTCAACAGTGCCCGATGTACCCGGGATTGCTAGCGAATGAGAAAGATGTGCGACCTTGAACTCTTCTCGAACTTTTTGAGTAATCCGAAAAGGTAAACACGAAGGGTTGCCATCTGTATGGTAATTACCTTGTAAGACCACAGCACTATCCCTAGTTCTAGGGTATTTATTACAGTGCACTAACGGTAACTTTGGGACAGTCATGTTTGTAATTTGTGTTATAATTACATGAAATCAAAAATGACATTAAAAAACAGAGAAAATTGATAATTTAACTCCTAGAAGAGAGAATTCGAGAATAAAAATTCAGACACGGGGGATTTTAGTTTCAATTATTTAAATTTATTTTGATATTATTTCTAAGATATTTGAATTTTTGGTAAATAATGAACAGGTGTTTTTACCTTTTTCAACACTATTGCAGAGTGAATTACCTACTAATTATTTTTTCATCGTCATTAGCTGTTCACAAAATTTGGAAATCAACGTCAAGAATTAGCTCCTCAAACCATCTATTGCTAGTGCAACTAGAACGGTGTGAGATGACTTTTGCAACTAGATTTTGTACAACGAAACTTGAACAACTAAGTAGGTACCTACCTAGTCCATGTACAGTGAACTGAAATTACCACAATTTCTGAACCAACTATTTAGTAGTGCAAACCATTATCTAAATCAAATTAACGCAGAATCTTTCTCATAAGTTATTTGTCTATGTCTTACTTTTTATGAAAATTTCGCCCAATTCGATCAACCTCAAGACAGAGAAGTTGGAAATGGGAAGGTTGATGGTAGTGACCTATTAGGAGGCCAGGAAAAGGAATAGAGACCAAAGGGTGCATACTAGCAAAACATGAATGTGAAGGTCGGGCGGGCGGCGGGGCGTTTGATCGCCGCCCTCCCCCCCAGCCCATGATTGCCCCCCTCGCCCCACTCCAAATCGTAAAAACGAGAATCCGACGGCTATGATCAAGTTAGAAAAATTCCGCAAACGGATTCGTATTCTGATGAAGGTTCTGCAAGTGGCTATAAGGCCACTTTTTGAAAATGTTCAAAATTTGAACAAATTTTTGCTGGAACTGTGTGCAAAAAATTTTTGCACACTTTCTAAACCAATTACTCGGAATTCTACGGTGATCTTGAAAAGAAATCCGTTTGCAGAACTAAAATATCTCGATCCGTTCTCAACTGAGGAGTAAACGAAATTTGGCCCCGATGGTGCTGCCATCTCTTATTTCAGAATCACACTAAAACATCGTGACATTTAGCCTTAAGGACGCAAAATCGAAGACAACTCAAAGAAACGAACAACGATCGTATTTTGGTGAGCTGAAACTTGAACGCTTGAAATTTGAATTTGATGAGGTCCCTTTTGCGATTCACACTCGCGTTTCTGATTTATCGTAAGTTCAACCCTCAAGTTCCCATAGGGAGCGAACGGTTGGTCCTACAGAGCTCTGTGTGGTCTCATTCGATTCTAAAAATTCAATACTATTTTAAATTGCAGAAAAACATTATCTTAGTATCGAAATTTCTTGAGCTAGGGAATCTCTAATGGTTATGTCTGAATCTTAGATCAACAAAGTTGTACATTTACATTTTTGTGGGCGAGTTTCTGATGTACAATTGACCCAATATGAATCGTATTAGAAATCAAAATAAAAGCGAGTTAATAATGACCGTTCATGTCAATCAAAAAAATCAAAAATCCTTTCAGTAGAATGAGAGAAAAGCGGGTAGAAGGCCTCTTCATTATAATGTACCCACCTGATATTAGGAAGAAGGCCGTAACCAACTCTGTGGCGCCCCCTTTTGAATGATCCATCATCCTCCATTAACGGATTTTCGGAAGCGGGAGAGAGAAAATTTTCCTGAGAAGTTTGAAATACAGTGAAAGCAGATCGGTAAGAGGTGGAGAGAGGGGGATAATGGGTTAATTACCGTCTGCAGCGGTGGGGACGAAAACTTTGTATGGAATGCCAAAAAGGAGGTGGGAGAAATCTAGGTGGAAGAGGCAGTAGAGAACTTGATGGATAACTGGTTTTAAAAAACCTCACAAGTTCATCACTTTTGGTCAAACCTGGTGGATTATTGGAGGCTGGCTCCAAGGAAATGTTGAAAATAATCTGGCGTACAAAACGATATAAAAACCACATTCTGTGTGATATACTCGTAAGTCTTCCGTATTTAATTGTCCACTACGACATTATTATTTTGTTCCAATCACGAGGGGTAATTGTTGTTCCTAGAATCCTATATTACCCCCCTCCCCTCTTTCCACAGTTAACTGCGATAGTGGGTTATGAGGTCACAGTGTTAAATTCATTATGTGACAATTCATTATGTTAAATATCGAGAGATGACGAAGGTAACGTATTTACACGGAGGAATACGGCCCTTGTTATTACAAATGATTATACAGTTCCAATTGCATTACTGGGAAATCAATAATTTAACCGACTCAATAATAGGACGCAAACACGATTATGCTACATATTCGTACAAATTATTTAAACCTAGCACCGAATCACTTGAACCCATGATAAAAAGTTATAATCACGAAAACTTGGCGTTTTTTCTTTGTTTTTAAATCTGATTTCTTTTTGATCTAGTTACTTCAAAAAAGAAGGAAAGACAGTCCAATCGGCTTGTCCCACGGCACATTTTTCATGAGCACATACTAAAAACACTGCAAATAACTACACAAAGGTTTATTATTTTTCTATATAGATCACTCGTCTGCAAAGAACACGGCTTTGCCATTGTAACCACCAACCAACATGAAGAAAAACATCGCTCGCATTTCGATCAGCTAAAATTTGAACGGAGATTAGGCCTCTTTTGCGATTCACACTCGTGTTTCTGATTTATCGTAAGTCCAACCCTTAAATTCTTGTCGGGAGTGAACGGTTTGTCCTACAGGGCTCCGCGTGGTCTCAAAAAATTCTAAAAATTATATAGAATCTTAAATTCATAAAAACAGTAGCTCTATATACTATTTTTGAGTTAGAGCTTTTTCAAAATTTTAACCATTATTTCCCCACATACCAAATTTCACCAAAATCGGTCAATGCTACCTGAGGAAAGTGCCGCGTACGGCGGACGGACGGGCAAATTTTTATTCGAGTTTTTGATTCTAAGTACCTACCTACCTTGATAGGTAAACCAACAAATTTTGAGGGGGGTTAAAATTTTTTTTCATGGTCGATTCCAAAAGTTTATTATTGAAAAAAATGAACCAAAATGAACACTTCGTTCCTAGTGTCAATTTGTATGGGGTTAGTTCTGCTAGTAATAAGAATATTGTTGTTAGTTGTCTTTACATGAAAAGCGGTTTCCTCCTGTACTCGACTTGCTGGTTACGACTGATTCTCCGACAAGGTACGTTAACAATAATAATTGTACTTCGTTCATTAACCGATGAAACCCTAAAGAAAGATATGTTTATCCATAGCAAGAAAATTCTATAGCCGAAGGGTACTCATGAGTTCGTGGAGATGAGCAGAGCATGAATATGTTGCATAAATGAATAAATATCTGAGAGAACAACTACTGTGGTGTACGAAGAAGGGGTTTCTACATAAATATGAAACTAGATAATTCCTTGGAAAATATTCCACATCGTTGATATTCTATAAATATAGAAACTCTATTAGTAGAAAATAATAAATCCTAATAGAAATCCTTGTTGTTAGGTAACTACGGTTCACATTTTAATAATTTTTTGCGAAAATTGAACATACATGGTTTTGCAGATTTACGGTCGTTTTTCTTATTCTGCACAAAAGTGTCACGTTTGATTTATTTTAAGCTCGTTATCATGATTTTAATTTATTTTGTGCGTCGTAGAAAAGGTTTATGACTGACGGGTTTCAACTAACACACGTTACGATATTTTCCTCAACCTTCTAGCAGGTACGAATTATGGTGATGTATTCGACATGATAGGGTACGTACCATTTGGACATAATTTGACGTTTGATTGATCAGGCTTGAGTCGCTCTTGATGGGTCATTGCTAATGCGAGAAATCTGCTGCGTTCAAAGTGGATTAGGGTTGTTTATAGCCGCCGCAATATAAATTAGTTCGGCAGAGCTGGGAATAGCTTCAAGTTTGACGTAGAGGTAGAAAGTTTTTCATCGATCTCAATTTAGATCAATATTTACCAACTTTCAGAGGGAAACCTAAAGGTCGGAAGCGGGTGCAAATAATGGAGTAATAGTGGAAGCCAAACACGTTAGAAAATCGAACTGAATGTTGAATTAGCGTGGACCAGTACATTACCGGGTTCATCTCTCTTCCCATCCACAGACCCTTGTAGTAACTCCTAGTGGCTCAAATCTTTTTTCATGAAAGGATGTTTTTCAACGTACCCATTAGGTAATTAAATTTGATGTATTTTACTATAATCACAACATTTAAAATTTTTGGAACAAATAATGTGTTGGAACAAATGAAATTCATTATTATTATCAGTAATATTCTAGCACACAATCTTGAAAATACTGCTCGTCATAGATTATGACTCCAAATTGAACGCAGTACACTTACAGTGATGTAGAAATGAACTCTATCACAAGTATCTAATAATTATACAGCAAGAAAGATACAGATTTTTTTTTCATACAACCAAACTTGAGGGATCGATTCTACAAGTATTTTGCAACAAAAAGTGCCTTGTAGAAATTTGGTTAGGTGCTTCGTTTTCGAGTTATTCAACTTTGAAGATTTTTTCGTATGATGAACCTTGTCTCACTAAAATGGCTGTAGCTCCCGTATTTTTCATGAAAATTCAAATCTGATTAAACCTTCGAAAAGAGTATTAAATTTCCCATCACATGAGCTACAATACACATTTTCGAGTTTTTTTTAAAACGAAATTCCCAATAGATTTTCGTCTATTTCCTGTTGAGGAAAATCAATGCGGGTTTCAGCAAAAACATCCTCAACATTTCAGCTTTCCAACGGTATAATCAAAAAATGTTTTATAATGGAACTAAGGGGGGAAATTTGTGAGTACATTTTTTTCTCAACGAAATCGACGTTTTGACGGAGGACTCTGCTTGGGAGGAACGCCGGCGGAGCAAACCACGAATTCCTCCCGTCAAAACGTCGATGTCGTTGAAAAAAATGCTCTTTTTTCCGCGTTCAAACACAAACTTCTCTCTAAGTTCCATTATAAAACATTTTTTGATTATACCGTTGGAAAGCTGAACATTTTAGGATGTTTTTGCTGAAAATCGCATTGATTTTCCTCAACAGAAAATTGACAAAAATCTCTTGAGAATTTCGTCAAAAAAACTCGAAAATTGCAAATGTTTAAGTTTGGACTAGGAAAAATCTAGCTAGATACGGGTTTAAAAATTTGTGTTGTAGCTCTTCTGATGGGAAATTTAATAATCTTTTCAACGGTTTAATCAGATTTGAATTTGCATGAAAAATAAGGGAGACAAGGTTCAACATACAAAAAAAATCTTAAAAGTGAAATAACTCGAAAACGAAGCATCTAAAAAAAATTTCTAGAAGGAACTTTTTGTAGGAAATTGCTTGTACAAGTAGAATCGACCAATGAAGTTTGGCCGTAATTTGTTCGGTCACCCTGCAGAGTCATTGAATAGATTGTGAAATGAAAATGAAAATAACTTCAATTTGAGAGTGGTAAGGGAAAGGAAAGACGGTAGATGTGGGGAGGAGAGGGGAGGTTCGATGTAAAATAATTAATTCACCTGATGCCACCGCTTTTAATGAAGGAAACACGGATGGTTGCGGTGGTGGTGGAAGGAGGGAGGGGAGGGCTTGATAACAACATTCCCGCAGTTTCTCGACGAACTTTATGAATTAGCATTATGGATCTCAATTATTTCAAATGAATTAAAGATGAGTTTGATGGTTGGTTTCTTCCTTTTAAGTGAGATCACGTGAAAAATGAAGAAAACCACTTTCTCGAAACGCTTTTGTTGAGATCGACTAGCGTTTAAATTTGATGGTTATAAACCAACGGTAAATATCATTACACATTCCCCTCTCTAAGAAAAACAAGCATAAAAATATACTGAGCGAGGAAAAGCTTTGTAATTCCTGTGATGGCAACCAAACGCGCCTCTCTCTCTCTCTCTAACCAACCTGATGTTTCAAGGATTTTAACTAAAGCTTTTGAAAGGTTTTAATTTTGAATGTTTAAATGTCCTCTCCTTCCAGGGTGAGGGGGAAATATAGGCGAGGAGTTGGCTTTGTTGTTCACACAACAGATTGAACTTCCCGACTTGCCTCCAATAAATTCGAGTGGTCTTTCACATGCTACAGCAGGGCTGAAGCCGGAAAAGGGGATTGCGGGGGGGGGGGGGGACTTGATATTGAGTTTTCCACCGAAGAAAGGTGATCCAGAATTTCTAACCTATCAAAATGTCCAAAGAATCAAAATTTCCAATGCATCGAAATGACCAAGTATCAATATGGACGATGTATCAAAATGGACGATGTATCAAGATATCCAATGTTTCAAAATTTGCGACATTACAGAATTTCTAATGTATCAATTTGCCCAATGAATTATTTAAGTGTTGAAAGTCCAAAGTCAATCTATCACATTGTTCAACATTTTAGAATATCCAAGTGTGAAAATGGATAACGTTTCAAAATCTATCGTATCCAAGCATCTAACTTGACCAAATTTATTTTGTACCAGAATGTTCAATGTATTAAACTATCCAAGGTTTCAAAATGTCTGAAATATAAATGTCCAAAGTATCAAAATTTCCTGCGTAGGTGTCAAAATATCTAAAGTATAAAAATTTCGAATGTATCAAACTGTCTAAAGCATGAAAAATCCCAAGTAGGTATAAAATGTCCAAAATAATAATATATACAACGTTTAAAATAGAAAACATTTTAAAATTTCTATCGCATCATAAAACCAACGTGTCAAAACGCCCAATGAATCAAACTGTATAAATTATTAAAATTATCGAATGTATCAAACTATTCGAACATTTCTGCATGTTCAACGTTCTAAAATGTACATTCAACATTTCCATAGTATCAGATTGCCCAATTAATTAAACTATCCAATTATGAAAAAAATTTATCAAAATTTCCAAAGTAAAAAAATTTTCAATGTCAAATTGTCCAGCATTTCAGGGTAGAATAGAGAAATGAGCCCTAACCTCACCCACAAAACCAAATCCGGGTTATGGGCCTAGGTTTATATGGGTGAGAGTTTATGGTTCACTCAGCTGATCGACATCCTCAAACTATGCTTCAGTTCGTCAATCTTGACAGACCTACATTACAAGTTCCAAGGAAATTTACGGTTAAAACTCTTTTAACTCTTTTAAGAGTTAGACCAGTCACGTCAGTCAGTATTTAATACTGTAGCAGTTCCGCGGACTGCTCCGCGGAATAGGCCTGAGGCGTCGCTACTCTCCTAGACTGGGAACGAGCTTGGCATTCAGTCACGGTCATCAGTCACTTTCCTGCCCTGCTCCTGGTAAGTGATCTCTCCACACATTTTAATATTTTGCGGTTTTCCTTGATACCCAAAATCCATTCTCATTTCATTTCGGACCTCATATATGATTAAAGAGTTAATCGATATAAACCACACTCCGTTTTGTTATTGAACCATACCCAATTCATATCTATATTTTAATTATTTAATTAATAAAATTATATTTTGAATCATTGGGTAGAAATACGAGCTGGTTATTCCATCAGAATATTTCCAACTCTATTTTAATACAAAAATACATGTTATGGATTCTGCTTGACATAGAATAGCTTAGCATCCCAACACTACCCCAAAAATAAACTAGGGATAAAGTAATCAAGGATTTACCGTAGAGACTACGACTGACTGAGTTTTTAGTTTTACTTCAAAACTTTCGGAGGAAACTCTCGTGTATTTCTAATAAACTAATTTTTCATCGGACTCGTAATAAACTCCATGCTTCGGAAACGAAAACCAACCATAAATAATTATTCACGTCGAGTGGCGAAGTTTGGATTGAAATGGGTAATTGAAATACGACGAAAAAAACTCCGTGATTCCGTGAAATACTGAAAGCCGCTAGGGACACCGTGTTGGTTTCCCCGTGGATGGAAGATTTAACGAGAAAAAAAAGTCATATAATAGATTCAGGTTTCAAAAAAGGATAAAAAAAGAACCGCGCGCTGTTTGAAAAACCGAAAAGGTGGGGGGTTAGGAAAATGAAACAAAAAATAAACGAAAAATGGGGAAATAACCCTGGAAAACTTGGTTAGAGTACATTTTTTTATGGCCGACACCCCCACTCTCGCCCCACCGGGTTTTCGTTGTGACCAGATGAACTATTCAACAAGTGGTTAAGTCTGAAAAGTATGAGGAGGCTCGGTTTTTATCTTGTTTTTTTAGTTTTTTTTTAAAGGGTGGGCAAAAGAGACGGTGCGTTAGAAAATACGGATTTCTCAACGGGAACGATTTCTGTAGTATAGGGCGAGTGTGATTTGGAGGGTAACTGTGGGGGGTTGAGAGAGAAATATGGGCTGGAGTGTAACTGACGTTGGGGGGCTGTCACAAGGAACGGGTCCTGTGTAAGAACATTAGAAAAAACCGTTTTCAGCCGTTTTTATTTTATATTGCTTCGGTGTTCAACATCCTCATTCAATTAACGTCTCTCTTTACCCGAAAAAAACACGCCCTTACTTTTAACTAATTCTTTTTTGTTGTAGTATTGTGGATTGCGTATTTCATTTGATTGTGCCTCCGTTCCTCTTGATAGTTGATCAGGATTTGGTCGGAGGATTCTTCTTCAGTTATGGTTCATTACCCTTAATATCATAAAACGAGATATGCAAACTCCGTCTACGATATTGAACCAATTCCAGATCAATCATAAATTTAGTTCGCTACTGTGGTTGTATTGGAGGCGCTGGAGACAGGGAAGCCTTTACGAAGCTGAAATTCCAAAGGTAGGCTCTCAAAGACTACTGAGAACGAATCACAAAGTGAGCTTCTCCCTGATCATCTGGGCTAGCTGAATTTGCTCCTGTTGAACGATCTGATTAGCTCCTGTTAGCCCCACGAACTAAAATTCCAGAGGTAGCCTCTCTAGGACTGCTGGGAAAGAATCACAGACTCAGATCTTCACATGGAGCTTCTTCTGCCCTGTGTGCGCCTTAAGCTGCAATTCGATGGGGTGCCTCTTTTGAATTCCAGATTTCACTCAACGCATACAAGGTACACAAATCAGCTAATTGTGCTAAATTATTCCCAGACAGTATCCATTAAGCTGAATATTTAGAACCAGCCTACCAGTATAATATACTGGTATAAAAAAAAAGTTCATACACCTACTCATATTATGAGTAGGTGTATGAACTTTTTTTTTGTTTATTTGGCATTAGCTTCACACTATACAGCCATACATAATACTACTTCATTCAATAGGTGTATTAGGTAATGACATTTTTATAAATTATGATTAATTTCTAGAAAAAATTCATTCAAGATAAAATTTACTTCTGCACTATTCTGTGAGAGCAGGAACCTCACATTAAATGGTAATGGGACTTGTACCGCGAGTTTGTCAAAAAGAATCTCCCGTTTGGCTTCATATTTCGGGCAGCACAGCACTATGTGCTCCAAGTCTTCATCTTCTTGTCGACAAGTTGTGCAGTAGGAGGCTTCCGCCTGGCCAATTCTGTGTAAATATTTTTTACACAGGTAGTAGTTGCTTCGCATCCTCGTTAAATTTTTATAAAAGGATTTTGGTTTTCCTAACATTTCAGAAAACCAAGTTCTGCCTGATGTAACAGGGAAAATTGAATACGATGAGCCAGAACCATACTCGTCAAAAATTCTCTGCCACCGGTGTAATGCCATTCGCTTCAATGTTCTGCGAAGATCTGTAGGTGGATACAGGCTCCTGGTGTCTTGACTGACGTCCAACTCGATCGCGTGTTTGGCAAGAGAATCTACTTTCTCGTTCCCAACGATTCCACTGTGTCCCCGAATCCATACAAGAGTTGTCTGGGTACCCCGTTGTCTCAGCCTGTAAATACCATCGAGCAACTCGCTCTCAATTTTGGTCAGGGAAACCTGGGGAGCTATAGATTTTAGTTTGGAAAGTACACTCTTTGAATCGGATAAAATGATCCGATTCAAAGAGTGTATGAACTTGGTCCATCTTGATCTGCCCCCAGAGATTGTCCCACAGTGTAACTTGTGTACCATTTCGTTCCGTGACTCGCCAACGATTGCACCAAAAGGAAAACTACTTACCCCTAAAATGCAATTCAACGATCTCTTCATGATTTTTTCTAGCTACAGTTATCGTAAGGGGCGAGTCATAAGTAGTAGTGTTGAACTCCAGGACTAGAATAGATAAGAATAATTTTAAACTTGCTTGATACAAATGTTTAAGATTCCTTTCAATAACGTTATATTCTTGCAAATTATTCCGAAAATAGAGGGTTCAAATCTTTATAATTTTCTTCTTAGTTTGCAAATTTAAAAAAATCTGTTCACTACTACACGAGGCCCTTCATTTGAAAGCGAAATTTTAATAAATTCATTCCCATTTCGAACCTTTTTTTTCACGACAGACTCCAACTTTTTCGTCCTTCCATCTCAAAATACGGAAAAAGCTCGGACCCAGAAGGTCCGCTTGTACTTCATTGACTTGGTAATAGGAAGGGAGAACGCAGGAAGGAGGTGATGAAGGTTGGGGATGGAGAGGCAGAGGGTTGGAGATCTTATATAGAGCAAATCTCCAGCCATCAGACTTCCGGACCTTACAAATAGCCTCTCTGTTCTGTTCTCCAGACATTCCGACCTTCTTTTTTTCGTTCATTTATTCGACTCTACTTATGGAAATTCGTTGCGAGTTGATGTTTTTTCAAGGGGAAGTGGGAAGGAAGAGGATTCTTTTCGGCGTGGTAGGTATTTTTATAATTCAAGTTGTTTTAGGTTCCTAATAATTTATTATCAAATAATAATAATAATATCGCTTTTGATCAGCTGAAATTTGAACGGTACTTAGCCTACGGATCAAGTGAACATTGATTTGCAATAACTATAAAATTTACATTTATTGCTGGATGCGCTACATTATACATTGATTCTGTTTCACATTATATTCTCCTTCCCAACCAACATGTCAACCAATTCACTGGCAAGCTTTTCTTCAGTACTAAAGTTTTTTGAGTAACTATTATGCGATACTGTTCTCTTCTTGTTCTATGTTTGATGGGAGTATCGGATCAATATTTGGATGTCTATCTTTACATTAAGTAGAAACCACACACAATATAGAATGGTGAAGAACACGGATTTTCGCATCACTCATAACAACTTACTCCGGTTAGTTGATTCAGCCGAAAAATCCTGCTGTATTCTATAGAAATTAAGAATGTAGGTATGCGTCTTTGTTCAGCATTTCATCACACTATCCTAATAAGTGATTTGCCTGTTGACTGTCATCATTTTATTTGATTGCTACCACGCGGTTGACTGACAGTGATTTCCCTATGTATATCACTACTGTGGGTACAGAATTAACCTGTGACTGTGATTGACCTTTTACTTTCAATAAGGAACCATTGGAATCGACCAAGAAAAAACAATTTACCCCCGCCCCTCCCCCGTTGGAATTTTGTTTGGTTCACGTTTCGAAGAACGTGCAATCCGAATGAAAAAAAAATTAAAAAAAAAAAAAAAAAAAAAATGTTGCCGTCCGTCCCCCGTACTTTCTTAAGGCACTTTCCTTAGTTACCATGAACCGATTTTGATGAAATTTGGTATATGGGGTCCATTTGGGGTCTATTAGTGCCCCGAAGGTTTTGGATGATGTCAGTCACTTCTAAGGGGCGAAAAATAAGGTCTGACATCTTCAAAACGCCCTGGCTAAAAACTTTCAATGTAAACGTATTGTTTTTTCATCAATTTAGAATAGTCCCTATTGAATTTTTAGAATCAAATGAAACCAGCCAGAGCTCTGTAGGACCAATCACTTCACATGAAGACTTGAAGCCTCAAGTACTATAAAGTAGCTTATAAATACTTTTTTTCTTTTTGTTCCTTTTTTTGGCGTTAGGATTTTATACAGCACAGAATTTTTCGATTAATTTCCATGTGTACGTTCAGTGGTTATAAATATTCTGATATATTATTAAGTATAAATATTCTTATATATTAAATAATTTCCACTTTGTATAATAGTTAGGTAATTGAAAGGATGATCAATGAGCTCCGCAATGTCTTCAAAAAACTCCTCACGTTACGCTTGGAAAGTCGGGCACTCTATAACCAAATGCTCCAGGTTTCAATTTGTTTCTCCGCATTTGCCACACTCCGCCGATTCCTGCAATCAGTTCTGAACAAGTATGCATTTCAGACTCCATGATTCGCTCTTAATCTGCTTATGGTTCTACCGAAACCCCTGTCTACTTCTTTCTTATTAAACCATGGTCTATCTGGGATGATCGGCGATACCCTCTTCTAAAAGGCACCCACCGTCGATGCTGAGAATAGCGTCTGCCATTTAACCGTATGTATCCTGATAATCGACGGGAAGTAGTCGTCCACCTCAACTGCCAAATCCAAAGGTTCTCCTGAATACTAGCCCTCCTTCGCTAATCGGTCGATGGTCTCATTTCCATTGATGCCTGCATGTGCTTTTATCCATAAGAATTGAATCTCAATGCTGTTGATTTGGCATATACGTAGCAGATGTAGAAGTTCTTTAGTCAGTCCGTTGGCGACGCGCTTGAAGGAAGATGAACCTATTTTTTTCAGAACACTCAGGGAGTCTGTACATATGATGTGGGATGAGTCTGACTCTCTCAGTTGCAGAATATACTCGAGAGCCTTTATGATCGCAACAACTTCAGCATGGTAGCTTGACGTCATGGAATGTAGTTTATACATTGCTCTATCGCCTGTTACCATATAAATACTTGAAGTTGGGAGTTATAAAGGAGAAACACTAATGTGAATCGCAAAAGAGGCCTAATCTCCGTTCAAATTTTAGCACAAGACGGTACCCACGAAGCTGATCAAAATGCTATCGTTGTTCGTTTCTTTGAGTTGTACTCAGTTCTGCGTCCTCAGCAACCAATCTTATTTCTTCGACTTGCGTTGGAGACGATTATTTCTTAAAATCGACTAAGCGTTTCTCTAATGACCACAATTTTCCAAAATTCAACGAACATCAAACAGCAAAATTTTTCACAAAAACTGAAAATTAAAGTCGTAATTTATTAATCATTGAAGGTTTTTTCTGTTGACGTGAGTTTTACTTACTCGTGTTTCAAAACTGACACTTGTTGAGGTTCTGGACAGTTTTCGCGATTTTCCACAGCTTAGGGTTGATGGAGTTTCTACTATCAATTCTATTCGATTCAAATACTCGTATATTCGGGTGGAGAAAATCAATATATTACTGAAAGGGGTGCAGATAGTGAGTGTATTATTGTTGTTGAGCTTGGATTAGTTAGGGAGAAGTTAAGGCTGAGAGGGTGGAGGAGGGGGTTAAGATGGGGCGCAAATCAACAGCGCAAATGAGGTGGAAAAGAGAGGGGTGGACTGGTGAGTTAGGAGAGGCTACTAACCAGGCAATTAGTTCTAAGTAGGAGGAGACCAACTTCTAGAGGGTTCGAAGAGAAAATGCTGAACAGGGAGCGGGGTGTTCTAGGAGGCTCACGGGGGTGTTCAAAGAAGGAGTGTTGTGAGGGTTCTAAGGTGGATGTGAGGGGGAAGGAGGATCAACATACTACGCGGCGACGGGAGGAGGGGAGTCGAAATATCCCCGCCCCGAAATCCCGCCTCGTCGCGCCCGTAAATCACCGCTATCCCGAAGGCATATTTTCTCTTGCCGTATTTCTATTTTCATCTCACCCGTCCCACAACACCCCTCCGACCTTCCACAACACCCCTCTGACCTTCCACAACACACCTCCCACCCACAACGCACAACAAACTTCCGTAACAACTCCACGACCCACGAAGATGAGTGACGACCCCGTCACTAAATCCCACTCATTTCATCAATATTAAAAGCTAGGGATGGGACTAGGGATGGGACATCGAACAGATATCGATGTTACTATGAAATATCGACATCGATATCGATGAAACGTCCTATGAAAAACATCGATGTCGATAACATCGTAAGGTGAAAAATCGATGTTTTTTAAAAGCGGGAAATTTAATTCATTTGTCAACCAATTAGAGAAAGGGAGAAAACCTGATGTGGCTGCTCTTCCTCCATTCATAAGAAGTGGATATTTTTTCTTTTGACGTGCTTTTATTTTACTGGATAACCTACTCCATTAAAATTTTTTTCAATCGTGATAAATTATCCGATTTTTTTGCACTTCATTTCGATATCCCATACCTTCCCTATTTCCATTATTAGTTCAAGCATGAAGAGACTTTTGGTTTATTATTTTCAGTAATGAACCTTTGGAATCGACCAAGAAAAAAAAAATTTCAACACCCCCTCAAAATTTGATGGTTTACGTTTCAAGGTACGTAGAATCAAAAAATCGAATAAAAATTTGGCCGTCCGTACGCCGTACGCGGCACTTTCCCCACTTAGCATTGACCGATTTTAATGAAATTTGGTATGTAGGCTCCATTTGGGGTCTAGTTGTGCCCCGAATATTTTGGTTGATGTAGGTCAGTTCTAAGGGTTCCAAAATGAATTTTGAAAACACCCTAACTCAAAAAATTTCGATTTTATGGTATTGTTTTTCCTTCAATTTAAGATTTTATAGAATTTTTAAAATTTTTTGAGACCACGCGGAGCTCTGTAGGACATACCGTTCGCTCCCTACGAGAATTTAAGGGTCTTGCGTACGATAAATTAGAAACACGAGTGTGAATCGCAAAAGAGGCCTAATCTCCGTTCAAATTTTAGCTGACCGAAATGCGATCGATGTTTTTCTTCATGTTGGGTGGTTTGTGGCTTTGCAGACGAGTGATCAATATAGAAAAATAATAAACCATTGTGTAATAATTTGCAGCGTTTTCCTATTGTTTTCCAGTAATTATATTGTTATACAAAGTGATGATTGTGTTGAATCATCAAAAATTAACGTCCCTCGACCGGGGATCGACCTCCTATACTTCTCCTACACTTCTGAGTCGGAGCTCGTTATCACTGAGCTAAGGAAGTGAATGGACAGAAATGCGAAGAGGTAGCTGATCGCAACTAACTAAGCTGAAAGGTAGGAGATGTTCTTCAGATTCCAAGTAAGTTCAATGAATTTATCTGGTCTGAAATTGGATTTTGTCTGGTTCCCTTGCAGTACCTAGTAGGTAGGTCAAATTTATCAGACGATGTTATCAAACCATCTCGTCGCCATATCGATATCATCGGACCGAAACATCGATGTTTGAAAAACATCGATATTACGAGCAAAACATCGATGTTTCGATGTCGATAATATCGTCGCTGTCAGAGCAACATGGCACAACAGTTGTGCTAACTACTAGTAACTAGTAACTACTAGTAGTAGTTACTACTAGTACTGTTTGTGAATGTTCAGAGAACTTGGCAAAAGTACCTACCCAATATAACGATGGGTTCAATGATTTTAGGTAGCTTGAAGATTGGAGATTGAGCTTCAAGGAGATTGGAACGACGAATGAAAAAACGCTGCAAATTATTACACAACGGTTTATTATTTTTATATAGATCACTCGTCTACAAAATCACCAACCATCCAATATGTAGAGAAAAAAAATAAATTAAAAAAAAAATAAAAAAAAAAATAAATAGAAAAAAATTAAAAAAATCAAAAAAAAAATCAAAATCACCAACCATCGATCGCATTTCGGTAAGCTCTAATTTGAACGGAGATTAGGCCTCTTTTGCGATTCACACTCGTGTTTTGATTTATATATATATATATTTCAATGTAAACCCTTAAATTTTCGTAGGGAGCGAACGGTTTGTCCTACAGAGCTCCGCGTGGTCTCAAAAAATTCTAAAAATTCTATAGAATCTTAAATTGAAGGAAAAACAATACCTTTATATCGAAATTTTTTGAGTTAGGGCGTTTTCAAAATTTCAAAATTGATTTTGGAACCCTTAGAAGTGACCTACATCAACCAAAAGCTTCGGGGCACAACTAGACCCCAAATGGAGCCTACGTACCAAATTTCATCAAAATCGGTCAATGCTAAGTGGCAAAAGTGCCGCTTACGGCGTACGGCGGACGGCGTACGGCGGACGGCGGACGGACGGCCAAATTTTTATTCGATTTTTGGATTCTACGTACCTTGAAACGTAAACCATCAAATTTTGAGGGGGTGTTAAAATTTTTTTTTTCTTGGTCGATTCCAAAGGTTCATTATCTAATAATATAAAACGCCAACCGTACGTACGTACGTATGCACGGAGGGGTTGGAGGGGTCGTGGGAGTGGGGAGAGTTGTTGGCTGGAGGGGTTGGGGGCGGGAGGAGTCGGAGGCGAGAGGAGTCGGAGGCGAGAGGAGTCGGAGGCCACAGGAGTTGGAGGCGGGAGGAGTCGGAGGCGAGAGTAGTCGGAGGGAGTGGGTGGCGGGAGGAGAGTCGGAGGAATCGTCTTTGCCTGCTTTTAGTAGGCTTTTCAGCTGGTTGAAAATAATAAACCAAAATGATCAAGCACCATGAGCATTTCAAATGAGTTTTTTGTCTCTCCTGGAAAGTAGCTCAAATGCAGTTGTGCCATGTTGCTCTGACATCGACGATATCGAAACATCGATGTTTTGCTTAAACATCGAAGTTTTGCTTAAACATCGAAGTTTTGCTCATAACATCGATGTTTTTGATATATCGATGTTTTGGTCCGATGATATCGATAAGTTGAGGAGATGGCCTGATAACATCGTTTGATAACCTTTGATTGACCTACTGGGTACTGCAGAGAAACTAGAAAAAATCCTAACTCCAGACCAGATAACTACATTGAATTTACTTGAATTAGAAGCCATCTGCTTCTAAAAAAAAACATCGATGACAAAACAATTGACCTTATGATGTTATCGGTATCGATATTTTTCTTACGATGATCATCGATATCGATGTTTCTATGCAATATCGACTTCGACATCGACATCAATGTCGATATTCCATAGAAACATTATGAAAAACATCGATAGCGGCAGATCTGCAATCTGCGTCAACGCCATTGAAATGATTTGTGAATCCACTAATCCCTTGGTGATCATGAGGATTTTCCCAAATAACTGACAAGACCGATACGGTACTATCAAGAAAAAAGTTACGTCCAAATAGCAGTTCCCAATCAGGTTGTCCTGACTAAGAACATGAGCGTTTGCACGAAAATTGCAATCCAAATGTGTTGCAAGATCGAAGGCTCTCCCTGGTCAGTCAACATTCCTTTCAAGACGCCCACCATGGTTGTCGGTTTTGATGAGTGCCACGACAAAGCATTGAGCCAAACATCGGTTGGATAGTTGGTCGCCTCTCTCAATTCGTCATACACCCGGTATTACAGCTTTGTTACGTTCCATAAGAACGGATCTGAGCTCTGCGACTAGGTAAATAAACAACCATTTCAGGATCGATTTCAGTGCAACTGCCATTCCTAGCGTTGCGGACTTCCAAAGGGAAGATCAGAATTGGTTCTGCCACAGCTGACCCCCAGCTCTGCGACTATTTGGCCGCTGAATTTATAAAGCGCCTTATATCATACCGCCATAATAATAATGGTTTATTGTTATTATTAGGTATGCGATTTAGAAATAGGTACTGTGAATCGCAAGTGAGCCCAAAATATCCGTTCAAATTTTAGCTGATCAAAATAAATTTTATCAAAGCAAAAACATGGTTGGCAGGTGTTTTTTTAAAATTTCATGGCATCAAGTAATAACTTATTAATAATAAAGATACTTCAAATCCAGGTACTTCACTGAGTTTTGGCCGCTTTAGCACTTCTCTAAGCTCTTCTAAATTGTCTCATCAGCAAAAAATGTCGAGAGGTTTTGTACGTTTTAGTGATTAGACTTGTGTCAAGGAGACCGACAGCTTACTCGTTGACATGAAACGTTAGCCGATGAAGATCACGTACGGCTTGTCGAGTCGAACAACGAACCAGTAGAGACGCCGTTAGAGTCAAGTCAAACGGACACGTGTGACGTAAGATTGGTAAGTGAATCTAAATTCATTTACAACTCATTTCATACCTCATCTAATTGAATATCGTGTTCTTTATTATTAAATTGTAATCTCCAGTCATCAGTATGAGTCAATCAACATCAATACAATTCAAATCAGTCAATAATCAAGCAATAAAGCCTAGTTTCAAGGCTCCTTCGACGAGTGAGCACATTCAGTTCAATTCTCTCACAAAACTCAGACCAAGGCGGCAGCCAGTCAAATACTGAGTTCGACTGACGTATCGAATTCATTCAGCCAATCAAATATTGGTTTTACAGCCAGTCAGATACTGGTCTGGAGCAATAACTCTTGGACAATCAGTCACATACTGATGTGTCAGTTCTCAGTTCAGTCGGTCAGATACCCATATATTATATCCAGACCTGGGTTTTAGGACTTGGTTGTACAGTGTAAGCTTGTTCTGGATAGATAGTTTTGAGCGTCTACCCAAAAGCCTGTACATATTTCGTATTTCTCCCTTCTTCTTCTTGACGTGGACTTTCTTCGAAGTCTGGCATCTAGCGTCATACCAAGGTATTTGCCCCATTGGCGCAGGCAACAATCTTCCCATCGAGAAAAGGTGGTATGTATTCGACTCTATTGTTAGTAAAATCGACAAGTTTACCTTTGGTTCTCCATTTTTCTGTCCATTGATGAATGGCTTTGATGGAGCAATTCAACTTCGTGACACATTGTTTGTTATTTTCTCCAACTGCCAGCACCGCTGTATCATGACATGATACCGGTTTACACGTTGTGTAAACGTGGCCGTTGTATTTCCCTCAATTTTTGGGAGATCGCTAGTTTAAAGGTCAGAAGGGGTCCTTAGAGGCTGCCTCGTGGAACACCTGCATTAGTGTCTGATAAAGCATCATCATATTTTCTTCTGAAGTAGCGGTTCGTAAGATAAGACTGAAGTAATTTGGTAGATAGTGACAATGGAAAAGTTGTGTTTTTCGCTGGCGGTTGATTTATACAAAAAAATAATAAACCTTTTTTTAATGATTTACAGCGTTTTTAAAGTCAACATCGAATTTGAGATAACCCATTCCTAACAATTATTGCTCAAGACTCAGCATTCTGTCGGTAACGATGAGCGTTTATGGATTGTGGTTCGACTCATTCAACTGAACGTTTGTTTCTCGAAACCTCAGTTTCATGCGGTTTCAGTTTCACTCACGTTTCAACTCCAACTCGAACAATACGTGGAAAAAGCCGACGCGGGTGGAATCCAGGAGTGGAACAATGGAGACAAAAAGGAACCGAACATCCAACTGGCGTATCTGGAGGGGGCAAAACACTGTTTGATCATCGAGATCAATATTTGACTTCACTCTCATTTTATTACTTCCCATATACCTACGAGCGGGCACGAACCTGTTTGCTCCTGTCTAATCCTTTTTCCCGGCCCTTGAGGCCTAGCGAATTTATTGTACAGGCGCTGTTTGATGTCACGGCGACTTTTATTTGGATCGTCGGGTACAATTTTACCGGGTTTCCCTCTGGGAAGGAGGTTTTCCCGGTGCAAGTGAGTAATTCGATGTTCGGGACCCGCGTTTTATTATTGGTTTCTGGTAACAGGGCTCTACAGAGCAATTGTACGCCCTATGGTTCATCCAGCTCGAAATGTAAATAAGAGACTGTACAAATTTATGAACTATCAGAGCTTTGATATACGTATCCTCAATATAAGTATAGTAAACAAAGGTTCGTCTCCTATTGAATGGTTGAACTTGATTACAACATGCGCTCTATTCAGTTCAATCAAATCGTCGGTTAAGTGCTGATACCTCCTGTTAACGCCATAGCGTTCTGTTTTATTTTCTTTCAAAGTGTAATCAAAATATGTGAATATTGAGCCAGTGAATTCTCGGACCAAGTTCACATCGGTAAATGTGATGAGTACTCGAGTTAGTGATGTAAAAACGCTGCAAATTATTACACAACGGTTTATTATTTTTATATAGATCACTCGTCTACAAAATCACCAACCATCCAATTTGAAAAATAAAAGAAAATAAAATAAGATTTAAAAAAAATATATATATATTTTTTTTTTGAATAAAAAAAACGAAATCACCAACCATCGATCGCATTTTGGTCAGCTAGAATTTGAACGGAGATTAGGCTTCTTTTGCGATTCACACTCGTGTTTTGATTTATATATATATATTTCAATATAAACCCTTAAATTTTCGTAGGGAGCAAACGGTTTGTCCTACAGAGCTCCGCGTGGTCTCAAAAAATTCTAAAAATTCCATAGAATCTTAAATTGAAGGAAAAACAATACCTTTATATCGAAATTTTTTGAGTTAGGGCGTTTTCAAAATTTCAAAATTGATTTTGGAACCCTTAGGAGTGACCTACATCAACCAAAAGCTTCGGGGCACAACTAGACCCCAAATGGAGCCTACATACCAAATTTCATCAAAATCGGTCAATGCTAAGTGGCAAAAGTGCCGCGTACGGCGGACGGCGTACGGCGGACGGACGGCCAAATTTTTATTCGATTTTTGGATTTTACGTACCTTGAAACGTAAACCATCAAATTTTGAGGGGGTGTTAAAATTTTTTTTTTTCTTGGTCGATTCCAAAGGTTGATTATGGAAAATAATAAACCAAAATGGGGATCGTCCTACAATTGCCAACGACGAGTCACGTCAGTCTCATCTCAACGCTTCTTATGCTTGTTGTTTCCTTGAGGTCCCAGTATCCTCTGCCCAGGCATTCGCCATTTTTGCAGTGGAGCAGTGGAGTGCGACGACGTTGGGTCACAGCATCCCACCTCGTATCAGATCGTCAACATTATTTATTCATTCTAAGCTGATTTTCGTGGGCACTAGCGCAGCACCGCTTCTCCTCGATTTCGTTTGAACCTACCGAGGGATGTTGTGACAATCAAATCAAATCAAATCAAATCGTTTTGGTTTATTATTTTCAATAATGAACCTTTGGAATCGACCAAGAAAAAATTTTTTTTAACACCCCCTCAAAATTTGATGGTTTACGTTTCAAGGTACGTAGAATCCAAAAATCGAATAAAAATTTTGCCGTCCGTCCGCCGTCCGCCGTACGCGGCACTTTTGCCACTTAGCATTGACCGATTTTGATGAAATTTGGTATGTAGGCTCCATTTGGGGTCTAGTTGTGCCCCGAAGCTTTTGGTTGATGTAGGTCAATTCTAAGGGTTCCAAAATCAATTTTGAAATTTTGAAAACTCCCTAACTCAACTAATTTTGATATAAAGGTATTGTTTTTCCTTCAATTTAAGATTCTATAGAATTTTTAGAATTTTTTGAGACCACACGGAGCTTTGTAGGACAAACCGTTCGCTCCCTACGAAAATTTAAGGGTTTATATTGAAATATATATATATAAGTCAAAACACGGGTGTGAATCGCAAGAGGCCTAATCTCCGATCAAATTAGAGCTGACCGAAATGCAATCGATGGTTGGTGATTTTGATTTTTTTTCCCCCTTCATATTGGATGGTTGGTGATTTTGTAGACGAGTGATCTATATAGAAAAATAATAAACCTTTGTGTAATAATTTGCAGCGTTTTTTATTGTCGAAACCAGCCAGTGTGGTATTACAATCGTCAAAAATAGATCGTCTATAGACTAACATACTAATTTTTTATCAATAACAGTCAAGTACCTACCTACTAACAATAATATAAAACAACAATAACAAAAAAACTACAAACGGAACATGTGATCAAAACAGTAACAATAGTGGCATTTTATAAAAAATAAGAACGGCTACAGTCAAAGTCAAATAATTATCACAGTCAGTTTCGAATCACAGCAACATAAATAATGAGTAGGTATGAAGGCACAATTAAGACAATAACGACAAACATATACTACAAATAGGGGCAAGCAAGAGTACTATGAATATGAAGTACTATGAAGCTGCTTGGAAATTTTATAACTAGGCACCACAAAAATCCAATAAAAAAACAGTTGAATATATTAAGAGGTTCAAGACAATGTATGGTCGTCACCAACACAATTTGAAAAAGTCATCGACCCTATACAATTCTGCGCCGATCAATATGGGTTTCAAACGCCTGGAAAATGTGGTCTCCGGTAGGTCCCTAAGCTCTTTTGGCAGTTTATTGAAAAAACGGATCCCATTCTGCAATGGATCCATCGTCAACGTTGTCGTAAGACGAGCAAAAGGGGGACACAAGTCTCCACAAAACCGGGTGTTGTTCCGGTGACAACTGGAATGTGACTTGGTTGATGTCTGATCATTCTTTATCAATTTCAGGCATTCATATACATAGAGAGAGGGTAATCTTAAACAATTCATTTTTATAAAAAAGCCTCTACAGCTTCCCCTATATTTAACATTTAATGCCAACCTAATAGCTGCCTTCTGCATCTTGAAGGCCCTTAATGAGCCACGAGAGTTACCCCACAGAATTATTCTACCGACGAAGGGCAAAGTTAGCTGAGAATAAGCTTGCACAAAGTCGTTCGATGTGATCATTCCACGAGATTCTGTTATCGATCCACATACCGAGAAAACCACCATACTCAACCACCATACTCGCCGTCAGCAGCTCCTATGAGATCCCAGCAAATGACTTTTTGCCATTTATTGAATAGGATCCAAAGATTTAATGCTCTACTGTTATTCAGGTGTTTATATAAAAAAAAGCACCTTTAGGGAAAATGTTTGTTTGTACACATTATTTTGATGATACTAAAATTCTCTCAAAAGGTTGGATGAGGAAGATTGGCGTTATTCAAGTTTGAAACCCTTTTCTTATATTAAAGCACCAAATCACCGCCTACTCCACATTTACTCGTTTTTTCTGAACAAGTTTTTTTCAAAAGATACAAAAATCGCGGCACAACTAGACCCCAAATGGAGCCCATATACCGAATTTTAACCAAATCGGTCCAGTGTTGCTAAGAAAACTGCCGCGTACGGCGTATGGACGGAAAATGTTTTATTGGATTTTCGGATTCTACGTACCTTGAAACGTAAAACGTCAAATTTTGAGGGGGGGTAATTTTTTTGGTTTATTATTTTCAATAATGAACCTTTGGAATCGACCAAGAAAAAATTTTTTTCAACACCCCCTCAAAATTTGATGGTTTACGTTTCAAGGTACTTAGAATCCAAAAATCGAATAAAAATTTGGCCGTCCGCGGCACTTTTGCCACTTAGCATTGACCGATTTTGATGAAATTTGGTATGTAGGCTCCATTTGGGGTCTAGTTGTGCCCCGAAGATTTTGGTTGAGGTAGATCACTTCTAAGGGTTCCAAAATCAATTTTGAAATTTTGAAAACGCCCTAACTCAAAAAATTTTGATATAAAGGTATTGTTTTTCCTTCAATTTAAGATTCTATAGAATTTTTAAATTTTTTTGAGACCACCCGGAGCTCTGTAGGACAAACCGTTCGCTCACTACGAGAATTTAAAGTTTGGACGTACGCTAAATCAGAAACACGAGTGTGAATCGCAAAGAGGCCTAATCTCCGTTCAAATTAAAGCTGACCGAAATGCGATCGATGTTTTTCTTCATGTTGGATGGTTGGTGGCTTTGCAGACGAGTGATCTATATAGAAAAACAAAAAAATAATAAACCATTGTGTAATAATTTGCAGCGTTTTTCTTGCTCGATTCCAAAGGCTTATTATTGAAAAGAAGGTGTTTTCTAAAATCTTTTGTCAAAACTGATGGTTTTATTCACACTGGAGTAGAATTACGCATCGGAAAACTTAATAACATCATTTTGGCAAAAATGTGGAACAGACCGCTGACGAGAACGAGAGTAGGTTGCCGAAAACTCGCTTTCCTGTACAATTGTGTTTTCGCCCACTAAGGTAGGTACACGTATCTCCAAAACCATGAGGATTTTGATTATTTTTTCAAAATGTTCGTATTGAGAAGTTTTAATACAAATCTGCTGGGACGATTACCTACAATGTTGTTGGACAAACGCTAGGGTTCATGCGGAAGAAGGATAAATGTTGGAAGCAGTTTGTTGACTGAACCAACATTCAGGATCAAGAATTTTCAAAAATCCAATCCAGCAGGGTTCTTAAAGCTAATCAAGACGAATAGGTAAGTTGAAAAAAGAAGTATGAAAAGTTGGTGCATACAAAAATTACTATTATTGATTTTTTGCATGTCCCCTATTATACTTTTCTCGTTTCCATTCTGGTTTTATGTAGCAGACCTTTCATGGAATAAGTGATAAACATTTCAAGGTCTTGGATTGAATAGGAACGGATGTAATGTAGATCGAGGTAATGTGTGTTCGAGGTCTCATCAGGGGCCACCTGGGTGGAATGGACCCCTTAAACGCCGTATAGCCATAAGGCTAGTATAAAACGTTTTCAGTTGAGAATGCAAATGTTTAACAGTATGAATGTAAACATTTTATGAGCACATCTCAGTCTGCTTGACTTTGATACAGTGGGGCAGGAGAGTCGTCTTACTTTACATGGAGCGACTCCCCAAACTCCTCTATTCAGTAACTAATATTCAGCACCTCAATGTTATTCTTCGATAGATACCATGTCTCTGAGGCAATGGTCAGGACGTGAAGTACCAATCCTTGTACAGGGAGAGTTGGGACGGGAGAGACCTGAAGTACACCCTGTTACTAGCAGCCATCACTTGCTCAGTTGGCTTGTAAATTTTGCCTGTTACGGTTGAGCCAAGATATTTGAACTGATCTGATTCAAATCGGTAACCAGAAAGGGTTACATGCGAAGGCATATTCGCCTAACTGGATGGTCCTGCTACCATGAAAGTAGTTTTAGATACGTATTATTTGCCAAACCTGAATAATTATACCTCAAAGTTGGTTGAATCGCACGACAAAAGTTGGAAACGACCACTTGAACGAAGCACAAAGGTATTGGCAAACAGTTATGATACATCCAAACCCCTCGGTCGGAGAAACTTTTGGATATCACACTCCCGTCCATTTCATTGGCCCCCTCCATCTATCCCTTTACCATGGATCATTCATCCTCACTTCTCAGCTCCATTCAACCCTTCCAAATTTCGCTCAACTAACGGATCAAAAAGCGAAACCTCTCTCTCTCGGCGATTTCGTTCATTCTGGTAACCTCAGGATCGAGAGTCGAAAGCGTTTTGACCGTTCGACCGTAGGATCTGCCGTCTCCACCGAAGGTTCGCTCCGCCCTTTCATTACGCCCAAGGAATTAATTTGAAGTCAAACCTTCCCTTGTGAAGGGCCCTCCTCCGTCCCAAAGGGCGCCTTTATACCGATCATTTAACTCTAAGTCTCAGAATACCACCATCCTCTACCAATTATTCCAATGTCAAATACCCCCCCTCAACGCCTACCCGTTACTACATTTTTTTTCCATCTTATTATTTCCACCCCTAAGAGCTTTTTCCAACCAATTTCCACTCTAGAAACTCCTGATGGTGAATCGATTACTTTATTTTTGTCTGAAGAACTTTATCCGCTCTTGTTTTTTTGTGTGTTGAGTGAACCGAAATTTCCACTGAGCCCTTTGAGCACTTTTTGTCTCTCTTGATAAACCGTGAAACACGACTTTCTCTTCAAAATTCCACTTGGCAAAAGAGCGAATAGACTTTTGACGATGCGTAAATTTTATTTCAGGTTGAGAAAACGTAGGTAGGGTATTAAGCGGGTAGGGTATACAGTTTCCCATTTTAATCAAAAGGAAATTTGTTAGCTTTTAGGATCCGTGGTCGGAATTGTTTTATTATACAGAGTACAGTTGCTGTTCTTCTGAACCGCTCCAAATTGACTCAAGTACAACCATAACGTCCAAAAAATATTGGTTACTAGCTGACTGATGCTGTCTCTTCTTGTCACCTAGATTCAACGTTAGAAGTCTTATTCGTGCACTGTCACAAACGTTCTCTGTGCCCTTGATAAAGCTCCGGGCGGTCTTTAACAATTCCCAAGCTCTGATTATTTGGGTGAGCTGAATTCTGGTACTTCTGGTGGCCCCACGAGGACGAAATTTCACTGGAAGTTATTGATTGAGAGAGACCATTGCAATTTGGCATTGAGAACACCGAGATGCTTGCTTCATCAATTCATATTCTCTCTTCTACTAGCGCGGAGCTTTCTAGTTTCACCAAGCCACTAGTAAATTTATATTTCAATAGAATCACTAGCATATTTTGGTTAATTAAATGGAATTGTTGGGAAGTCGTTAATTAAATTAATTGCGGCTAGCACAATAGCTCCCTCGTCGGGTGAGGAAGGAAAGGACATTTGTCTCAACCAAAGGGGTTCGATAGTGTGGAAAACAATACGGTGGTCGTAGATCAACCAAACGCGGCAGGCAAGAGACGACGATAACAGCGGATTTCGGGCGAGGTCCTTCGAAACTGCTTCAGTAATAGTCCTTGTTAGGGAAGGATCGGTGTCCTCTGAGAACTATACGAACGGGTCTATCCTGCTTGAGGTCGGGGTAAACTCCCTTTCAGCAGGGTAACTCCATTGTAAGCGCTTTGTTCTCTCGGAGTTGGGATGCGCAGATAGGGCCTAACTTACGAGCAGGTGCCGACCGAGTCTCATTGTCTCCGAGGGTTTCGTTTTCAAGATGAAACTAGGAATTAACCGCCCCCCTTCCATCGGTGTCGACTGCGTGCGGTCCTTCAAGAACAAACTGTTGAATAACCTTTGAAAACGACGGTTTTAGGACGTTCCACCGTAGAATTGTTTTCGATCCACCTCGAAATTGCAAATGCAATATCAAGCTGAGATAAAGAAGAACCACAAACGAAAGTGTTTCCAACCGTTTTCGTTCCCAATTCAATGACGTATCCCGTAGGTTTATGGCAATCACTAATATGACAGAATTACAAATATTGCAAAATCATTATGTACGCTGACCATTGGGTGACAAAACAATGATCAGTATTTCAAGGCGATCTCAAACCACATTTTCAGTGGTCTCAAAAATATACTACAGGTAAACCAAATTCCAAGATTCAGCTTCTCACAACCACGCGATATATCACTCTTTCGGATCCTTAGAGACATATTCCTTTGTTACCTTCACTTTTATCTTCATGTTGTTGCTCAAGGGTTACGGTTCCGCTCACCTCATAGAGAACCCTCGTGTGTGTTTAAGTACTGAAGATGCCATAGTATTGGGACCTATCCCAATCTTACCAAGGGCTAGCTGATTCAGGAAGCGGGAGTTGCTCAATGAGTAGGTGCGGAGCTTTCGAGGGCTGAAGCAGGGCAATTTTTGAAAAACAGGTGCAAATTTTATTATTTTCCTGTATAGATCACCCCTCTGCAAAGATTATTGGTATCTACCAACCATATTATCACGCATTGTTAATAATCCAGTTTATTTCGACAGAAAGTGCCTCTCAGCAAAACATCGTTAAACCGAAGAAAAGAAAAAGGTCGTCTTTTCGGCCCAGTTATTGGGGAAGGCAAAGAGCCGCGTACTGCGTACCAAAGGCAGCGTATCATTTTTAATTCGATTTTTGGATTCTATATACCTTGAAACGTAAACCATGAAATTTTGAGGAGAAGACCATTCGATTCTCGTTGAACGCACCCTTGGATCATAACCCAACCTGCCCCTAAAATTAAAGCACTCAAGGTTGTCAGGCCAATAACGAAAGCACGCTACAAGCTGCTTGGACTCAATGTGCATCAGCTCTTCTGTAGATGTCCCATAATTGGGGACTTCAGCAATTAGGAAGAAATTACCTTGAATCATGGGAGGTCATGGAAAGCCTGGACGGTTCTGATTGGTTCAAATTCTGCAGGTTTCTTAAAAAGGCTTTGGGGTATCGTGCGTGTTTGGTGCAGAATTTAAATTTAGTTTTCTAAGCCATGGAGGTAGCAAAAAGACTAATGTGTACTCCATTACCTACTCCGGACTGTGATAGTAATCTGTTGTATCATTTTTGTCGATGTTATTGCCAGGTAATGTGCTATTAACAAACTTTTTTGGACCTATTTATTATTGGAAAACGTAAAATAATAAAGTAATTAATTGTTAAGTAAATAAAATTAAATTGATAATTAGATTAATAAGTATTGATTGAATAATTTTTTAGTAAAAAAAATTAAATAATAATAATTACTTAGTAAACATAAATTATTGAATAATTATAATTAATGATTTAGAAGTTTTATAGTAATCATCGAAATAATTTCGTAATTACACGATTTTCAGATTTTCAGTACGTGCCCTAAATGTTTTTTGCGATAACTTTTTTGTTAACAAATATTGGCTATTATTTAATGGTCATATTTTCTTTTTATTCTATACTCCACATAGTCAATTATTACAACGGACTCATCAAGAAGATTCCTTACAAGAATTATAACTATCAAGAAGAAAAGGACAGTTTGTGTCTGGAAAATCCTCGAATATGACTGAATAAAAGGCATCTCGTGTTTATGACTATCATTGTCCTTGTAACGCTGTCGCGAGGTCCTCTTGTATAGTTTCAGAGTGAAAAGTGAAACTACGAGAGGGGGCGGAACTACGTGAAATGAAAATATACTCAAGGGAATCCTTCGGTCGTCCTTAAACTCGAGTATTTCCCGGAGTAAGTCGTCTCAAGGAAAGAATAAGACGACAGGACGTCGGTGGGGGGGTTGTCCGCTGCAGGAAACAATAAGTTGACAAACGAGTGTTGAGGAGGAGGTGGAGGGAGAGACTCTGAGAGCAATTCTTCCCTGTCGGTTACAATCACACGTGCAGACGTGAACAAATCTCCACCACGATCACTTGCCCTTTTCTGTTCTTCGTGTATTTTTTTTTTTTTTTTTTTTTTTTTGTAAATCATTCCGCCTCCCCTCTTTCATCATCCTTCGACTACTTCCCCGCCATTGGTTCCTATTACCATACGAACTTTGTCAAGTGCCTTTAGCCCTCTTACATACTCAACTCAAACCTTCCCCGAAATTTTCCGCTAAAAGATTTATTTCCCTTTCCCACTGCTTCACCTCCCGAAGAGTTTTCCTCGCCATTGACGAAGGGTCGCTACTTCGGGCGCCCAATCCCTTTCTGCCCTTCAAGACGCCGAAAAAAAAGAAAAAAACGCCTACTGGCGTATACTGGCTCCATTTGTGATACACCCCCTCTCCCTACCGCACCACCACGCTCACACTCGACCCTCTTTTTCCCTGTAATGTATTATACGAGTATTCATTTATTCCGACATTGCTAGAATGGGAGGGCGGAAGCTTGGTCGTCATTCGATTCATTTTATTGATGCCTTCCTCTTTCGCTTCGAGTTCTTTCCAAGGCACCATTGAACAACTTCGTAATTTCTGTCATTTCTCCCTCTCTACCATATAGAGGCATTATTTCAATAACGGTGGCAGGGCTACACCCTATATTTTGTAAAATTGAAAGAAATTAACAGCTCTGATTGATAGACTACTTGTGCAACTGTTAGTCTAAGTGCCATCTTGCTTCATCACTACCGATGGTAGGGACTTTTTTTTTATGTAGCAAACCAACAAAATTCAAGTCCTCTAAAGTGAAAAATATCTGATAATGAATGGGATCATTCAAATTTCTCCTTGATATTTGTTTTCTACGGCTCAAAGAAAGATCCTGGCTGTAAAGTGTATTAATATAAATGTGATACCCAAGGGGATATATTGGTTGCTCTCCTAACTTCATGGTACCCTGTTGATGGTTTATATGGAACATATGTGAGGCTTGGAACATATTGAGAGAAAAGTCATTATCTGAATATGCTAAGAAGAAGTACCAACAGAGCATGAAGCAGAATTGTGACGGGAAGCATCCGACGATCGTTCCCAAACTGCAGGAAAGATATTTTAAAACCTGCCTGTACTAGAATCATGTAACAAATTGTAATGAGACCATACAGCATTAAAAAAAATCTGAGGATAAATGGATACAAAATAAAATTGATTCAGATCAGGAAACAGCAATTGAGAAGGTTCTTCAAATAAAATTGTTCCCTCGACCGGGGATAGGTTTCCAATCTTTCCGACTAAACTTTATTTACATTCCAGAGTTGAGCTCTTTACCACTGATCCTAGAAAATTAATGAACAGAAATGCGAAGAGGTGGATCACAACATCTCTACCCCGTTAGGAAAATTCCTATTAGGTACTCCGTAACCCAGTCAGGGAGGTGAGGCGCTCATGGCCGGTGTTATACAATCCAGTGAGAACGCTCTATTTTTGACTGGCTCCGGAGTTTGTTATTCCTTCTTAAACGGAGCGGGAGATATTCTGACCTCAACAGTTTGTCCGAATCGGTACTGTCTCGACTCATGTTTTGAGTGAGTTGATTTGATGACACAAGAATAATTGTCCTCAGAGAATGCTGAGGAGCCATTTCGGGTCCTCCCGTCTGAACCACTATGTTGAATCATTAACAAATTAACTTCCCTCAACCGGGATCGATCTCCAATCTTTCCGACTTAACTATTTTAATTTACAATCCTGAGTCGAGCTCTTCACCACTGAGCCTAGGAAGTGAATGAGCAGAAATGTGAAGAGGCAGCTGATCAAAACATCAAGGTGATTCAAGAGGATAAAAACAAATTATTAGTCTTGTTTCTTACGTATGATTGTCTCTGCTGTACAGAATATTTATATAATTATACTATTAGTAATATCCATAGAAATATCAAAAGTAGAGGATATGAGTTCATATTAAGATTTTGAGCACCTGAGGTGTGGTCAGGAAATAATGATATCTGAACCACCCTTTTGATGTGAAAGCCTTTTCAAGAGATTGGGTGGAATTTTTAAGCGGCCCCTACACGTTCAATAATCATGTTACAGGTAGGTAACGACATTGCTGCTTCATTCCAGTTCTACATTTTACTCTAACCCTAGACCGTCAGTAATAATGTCATTACTATTACCGTCAGATGATCATTGTGGAGAACTTTTTAAACTGAGTAATGACGGTGAACTGACGTCGACCACCTTATACTATCAGTAATAGTGACATTAACTCCTCCCCTCCCAAGTAATGACGCCTCAATATCAGAAAATCCGGATCGCCATCATTCCAGCCCTTCATTCCAACATTACCAACCCTAGACGATCAGTAGTACTGTCATTCTGGTAAGGTATTGACATTATTATTGATCGTGTAGGGGCCCCTTTAAGAAAGCACGGGTTAATACCTAGACAGCCCCTACTTGATTTCCTTGCTACTACGATTTTTCAGTTCTTAAAAGGTAGTTCAAAATCGCTAAAATTTGGAACCTATTCAAATGTAGGCTTATTAGGCCTTATAGGCCTGTCTCGCTTCTCCATTGCATCTCTCATATCAAATTTCTCGTTCCATAATTTCCTATCTGCAGTAAAATAAAGTCGTTTCAGACGTCTATAATCGTTCTTCAGCGCCAAGTACAAAAATATGAGCACCCAGTTCAAATTTTGGCTCTCATTGAGTATTTAAGTAAGAACTTCATGCTTCTTTTCGTCATTCGTTGATTTCTCGTGAAAGAAACTGGGAAGATTTTTCCCGTCGTCAATAGGAAATCATTTCGTGAATACCAACACTTAAACAAAAGTTGGAGGACTGAGAAAATGACTTTGTTCTTTTCTGCAATCTCACTTCTCCAGCTCTTTACTCTCCTTTTTCTAATAGAACTAAAAAATGAATGGAGCTGAAAAGAGGTGGGTGAAGGGAGGGGATTGCAATAATGTTCTATGTCCACTTGCCTCTCCATTGTCTCCAGAAGGTTCATTGTGTTCCTTTTAATCCTCCCGACAAAGGAGCCCCCTCACTTCACCAGGCCTCAGAAGACTCTCCTTTGGCAAAACTGTTTCATTTAGAATTAATCCCTCTTATACTCGAGAGCATTTTTTTTGTAGCCCGTTCGTTTCTTTCGTGAAAAAAGAAAGGAAGAACTTTTTGATAGCTTCTCTTTCCTTCAAGGTTCCGGGTGTAAGGAACGGAGTCGTTCGGAAAGCAAAGAGGCGAGTCCCGAAAGCGGAACACGACTTCCCCTTCTCTGTCCCCCTCATCGCCACCAAACAATCTCTCCTCCACTTCCTAAAAACTTGCGCTTGCATTTTTCACTTGACGCCCTCGAGGAAGGGGGAGGTGGAAGCTAAAAGCCGTTCTCTCTTCCACGGTGGAAAAAACTTTCCGGATAACGTTGAAAGAGAGGAGGCAAAGGGAGGTCCAAATGGAATCAAAATAAACCCCCTTCCCCTTCCACCGTACCAGTTTTTTTGTGGCCTCCAAGGCACTTCCGCTCTTGAGCAAATATTTTCGAATTTATTCCGGGTTTGACTCCAGGACTATCTACCTCACCCTGTTACCTCTTTCCACCTTTGCGACGCCGACTTCGCTTTAAAACTCCCCTTTCCAATAAGTCTCCTCCTTCTATTTTCAGATCATTTCGGGATTTTTTTCCGATCCCAATAAACAAGCGAAGTTTTAAAAAACAAGGAATCTATTATAGGAGGACGTTTTGCTTTGGCATAGTGTGAACTGGTGAAAAAGTGTCCCCCCCCCTCCCATCACTGTAGCCACACCTCTAGGGACTTTAGAGCCTCGAATTTGAACAGCATGTTGAAATAGATAGATAGATAAATATTTGTTTATTGGCTCCATTTTGTACAATTTTTACAAGAAGAAAAATGCATAAAGAGATGTCTATTTCCACGAAAATAATGAGTTACAAGTTAAATCAATTTCGATGGTTAGGTCACCATCAGTAACAAACAATAACCAACACAAACAAATGAACAAATAACTGATGATGACATAACCGTAGAAATAGATTTAACTTGTAACTCATTATTTTCAAGGAAATCGACAACGTTCTTCTCAACTCCGTTTTATATTAAAATGCTCTGCTCCTATTACACTACTAGGTACTATAGTACTGTTAATAAAGTAAAAAATACAATAGCCCATGGGATGATCTCCACGCCAGTTTTCAAAGGCTGAGAAAGACGAAGAAGTTTCACGGAAACATGTACGTAAAAATTGAAAATTGAAAAATAGACTCTAACTCTCTATCGAAAGTACGATAAACTACCCATTCCTTATTCAAACTTATCTTTCAGAAAACAAAACGTGTAAATTAGGTACGATGAAACAATAATATGAAGCTGTGCTGTCTATAAATCGAACGAGGTTCCAACGGAAAAAAGGAAGTCGTATGAAAAGTGGAGAGTTTCCCGTTCATCAATCCTCGAAGCTTTTCAATCAAAAAGTAGGAGAGCAGGTAGTTAGGTGTTATGTAAGGTAGTTTGCCAGTCGTGTGAAAACGCGGCGCCCGAGATAACCCTCGAATTGATGTCACGATCTCCTCTACAGACGATATATCAAGCCATCGCCTCAGATTTACCGTTCTGCCGAAAACGATCTTTCCTTTCTTCCGATCTGACCCCCGCTTTCGGTTGTTTTCTATCTTTTCCTTTCTTTCCTTCCTTGTTTCCTCTTCCTTTGGGGCGTTTTTCCACTCGAGATCTCCTGGAGGAAGGAGCAGTGTCTGATGAGCAGCTCCGGTACGTTTTTCGAGAGAGCGGATCACAGGTGATAGTACGAGAGAAAAAGAGATACTCGGAATGCACTGAGACATCACAAATTTGACAAAGAATCAAATTATAGGAGCCTAAAATTTTAGTATTAATTTGAATAGGGTGTCGCTAGAGGCTTTAAGTAAATCCCTCTTGGGGTCTTCGTAAATCCCAAATCAAAAATAGAAATTTGACTGAAAACGCTGCAAATTATTACACAATGGTTTATTATTTTTTATTTTTCTATATAAATCACTCGTCTGCAAAGCCACCAACCATCCAACATGAAGAAAAACATCGATCGCATTTCGGTCAGCTTTAATTTTAACGGAGATTAGGCCTCTTTTGCGATTCACATTCGTGTTTCTGATTTATCGTAAGTTCAAACTTTTAAATTCTCGTAGTGAGCGAACGGTTTGTCCTACAGAGCTCCAGGTGGTCTCAAAAAATTCTAAAAACTCTATAGAATCTTAAATTGAAGGAAAAACAATACCTTTATATCAAAATTTTTTGAGTTAGGGCGTTTTCAAAATTTCAAAATTGATATTGTAACCCTTAGAAGTGACCTACCTCAACCAAAATCTTCGGGGCACAACTAGACCCCAGAAGGACCAAAACAACAACATCCCCATATATCAACCCCGACATACCAAATTTCATCAAAATCGGTCAATGCTAAGTGGCAAAAGTGCCGCGTGCGGCGGACGGACGGCCAAATTTTTATTCGATTTTTGGATTCTACGTACCTTGAAACGTAAACCATCAAATTTTGAGGGGGTCTTAAAATTTTTTTTTCTTGGTCGATTCCAAAGGTTCATTATTGAAAATAAACATTAAAAGAAAACCCCTAATTTCATTGTTAAGTAATTATTTTATTACCTTTAACTTCATAAAGTATAAAAACTAAATGCTTGCATACGAGTCTGCAACACATTGGGACATTTTCATGTCAACCACTACACAACAAGATAGTGAAGTAAGGTTGTTAGTTCATGTACCCAAGCATCAAAATAAGAAAACAGTTGATTTATTGTTCTCTACGCAACAGTGAGTCTATTTTATTTATTGGTCGCGTGAGCAAGACTTGCTTAGTTTTCGTGACGATTTTTCAGCTCATGTGCCAAAGCAAAGACATGAAAATGTTAATAAACCAAAACCGAAGTTTATTCTAACTCCCACTTTAAGTTTTAGTTCTCTAAACTTCGACCAGAGGTGCATAATTTTGTTACGTTTTTATTTGAATCTGAGTGATTTAGGGATTCACATTGATGATTGTGAGACCTATTTTCTTCAAATGTGTACGAGAACTGGTACCTACTTAATCGAATTTTTATTTGAGCTCACTTTTATTTTCAAGCCCATTCACCAGTGTCTTTCTCCAACGATCCCGCTTTCAAAGATTTAGATATTCCTGTAATATCTTTCTTCCACAGTGGCGATTCATTGATTTTTGTGGTACCGAAAATTTTGGGAGGATATGCAATAATTAAAAAAACGCTGCAAATCATTGCTCAAAGGTTTATTATTTTCTGTATAGATCACCCTTCTGTATAGATCACTGGTTATCCATCAATAGCACCTACCACCATCTGTATTCTCCCTTGACCCTCCCTCTCAAATTTCAGCTTCCTGCGTTCAATAGGAGTGAAAATGACTTCGGAGCTCACTCAGCTGATCAGTGATCTGAAGAGTGAAGAAGATCTCCTCGAATGCTGAAGACGCCTGGAAGAGCACTTCCATTCAATAGGATAGAAAATGGCTTTGGAGCTCACTCAGCTGATCAGTGATCTGAGGAGTGAAGAAGATCTCCTCGAATGCTGGAGACGCCTGGAAGAGCACTTCCATTCAATAGGATTGAAAATGTCTTCGGAGCTCACTCAGCTGATCAGTGATCAGAAGAGTGAAGAAGCCTTTGAGCAATGATTTGCAGCGTTTTTTACCCAACAACATTTTTTTTACCTACCAACTTTTTTTTACCTACCAGCTAGGTACTACCTACCACACCATACTGGCTTCACACCTTCACAATCAAGTTTATTAGAAAGAACTAATCGCTTCACACTCGATTCGAAAAATAGAAAGCTTCATATGGAAATTTGATTACTGGTTACGCAGAAGGCAAAACTGTATACAAATCGAAGAAATGAACAGCGATCGCATTTTAGTCCGATAAAATTTGAATGGAGATTAGACCTCTTTGGCGATTCACACTCATGATTCTGTTTTATCGAAGGAAAACCTTCAAGTACTCGTAGGGACCGAACGGTTTGTCCTACAGAGCTCCGGGTGGTCTCAAAAATTTTTAAAAATTCAATACTACTTAAAATTGGTGAAAAAACGATACCTTTATTTCGAGAGTTTTCGAGCTAGGGCACTCTTGAAAATTTCAACCCTTAATTTTCACCCCTTAGAAGTGACCTACATCAACCAAAAGCTTCGCGGCACAACTAGACCCCAAATGGAGCCCATATACCAAATTTGAACCAAATCGGTCCAGTGTTGCTAAGAAAAGTGCCGCGTACGGCGGACGGCGTACGGCGTACGGCGGACGGACGGACATTTTTTTATTCGATTTTCGTATTCTACGTACCTACCTTGAAACGTAAAACATCAAATTTTGAGGGGGGGTTAAAATTTGTTTTTTCTTGCTCGATTCCAAAGGCTTATTATTGAAAATAATAAACCAAAAAAGTCTGCCGGTATGTGAATGTGTAGTTTTCTCGAATCCATGCCGTAATTGGATTGATTTATTAGTATCGATTAGTGACTTCACAACCCGACAAAGGAAAACACAAGTACAACAGATGTTTCCAAGGAATGGATGAGATTGATAAATAATGTATGAAGACCAGAATTTATACAACGAAAGATTGGGAGGAATAGAATACAAAAATAATATAAAATATAGTTGTTGCTAGAGTGGATAAAGAGGTGGGATCGATCTGCCAAGCTCAGTGACCCGAAGGACTGAATAAAAAGTCTCATTGAACAGCGTCGAATCGGTTCAGGATTTACGAAGGAAAATTCTTCTATGATTTCAGATTTATTAGGATTCCCTCCCACCTGATTAGTTATCTGTACTTCATTTTCAGAAGAGCATAATATGCTCTTCTGAAAATAAAGTATTTAACATATCATATTCAATATATTTATTAAAGTATTTAATATATTATATTAAATTCAGTATTCAGTTACTCAGATCGCTGATTAAATAGGATAATTATATTATATTATCCTACTTAATCAACGATCTGAGAAACATAGGAGTTCAATTCAATGCATTTAGGGAGAATTAATTAATATGTCAGGGGGAATTGAGAAAAAAACTGTGTTACCAGAGTTTAAACTGAAAAAAAAAAGAATTGCATTGTAGTTTTGAGTGAAATTATGGCTATATGAACTAGACCCCAATTTGATTACCTCCATTGGGCTAGCCCCATCACTGATTACAACAAGATCCTCAGTTTCAATAATTTAATTGAAAATTCTCGATTCTATCTCACTCACTCCATCTTTTCACTTTTAGATGTGGAGTCGCCACCAAAATAAATTAATCACAAACAAGATATCGTTGGGCTTTTCCCGACCAGAAAATACCTATCATAGGTATTTATGCATAATAAATAATATAATAATATGTAAATAATATATAATAATATATAAATAATATATATATAATATATGTAATATAATATATATATATATGTAATATATATAATAATATATATATAATATATGTAAATAATATATAATAATATGTAAATATGCATAATGCATATTGTTATAATTTTGTAAATATCTAGAAAAAAAGTGTGAAAATGAGGAGGAAATGGTTCAAGACGTAGTATTATTCGCTCAAGTATTTTTCATCATGAAATCGAAACAGCTGTTTTCTAATGGCTAGCTTCTAATACTGATTTATGATTATAATTCAACGAAATTTCAATCATTGAAGAGAATTTAAAATAAAATACTGATCTGCGAGAAGGGTTCTGTAATCGGATGACTGGTGCAGAACCTCCTTTCTGCCTCCAAGAAGACGAGGGGACGTGGTTTTTAATTAAAAATTCTAAAGAACATGTCTCATTGCCGTCCCTTATTGTGCTTTTCGTTTCCGCACCACCTCTTGTCTCCCGACCATTCTTTCCGTTCCTCGAAGGCATTTCCAAGAGAATCTTAATTGGGTGGCTTATTACTTCGGGGACGTCTTCAGAAGGGGGCATTTTCAATTGGATGTTCAGCTGATAATACACATTCTGAATATTCTTGTTTGGCTTAGTACAGCATTCAGTGTATAACAAAAAGGGTAAGGAGGGAAAGAAAAAATATATCACATTACTAAAAAAAAAGACTCATCCTTAACTTACAGCTTGGCAATCTATTGTTATTTGTTTCAACGAAGTATATAACTAGTATTTTGCTAGATGCAAAAAAATTGAGACGTGGCCAATCAAGGAATGAAAAATCTATGAACGCTCACGGATTTCGATGAAATTCAAAAGAGACCATCTCGAGGTTATCAATCCAATATCAGTTAATTTCTTTAGTTTGGTACAAAATGTAGATAGGAGGATAGGTAGATTTAAACAGTTGGGAGATGTTATTAACTTTTTTTTAACATCACGATGTTCCAAATGTCTTGTAGATCTGACAAAAATTGCTATACAACGATTACAAGGCCTCAGATAACGACTCAGTTCGTACCATATAGGGGAAGGTGCGACAAAGGGGATCACAAAGGTGTGCCCTGCTGCAAGTACTGCCACCATCCATATTGGGAAGCCTGGAAACTAAATTTTTCGACTATGTTTGCATCTCAGTATGTCCCATTGTGACGACGGAAATTATTTTCCTGTACCTACTCTCGTAGTGATTTTTGGCTATTTTTGAAATGAGATAAATGTGGAATCCACTATATCGACACCTGTGCGCCCAAAGGGCCAAACTGCTTCCGGAACGACTATTTCTAAAACGCAAGCGATTGTAGCGAGGCCAGTGTACATGAAGTCAACTAGGTTTTTTTTTGTAATTGGTCCAAAATCTACGTAAGATTGAATTCCAAACCGTTTTTTTAATCATCCGCAATTTGTAATATTAAGAAAAAAAGAAAAACTGGGAAGAGGTCCAGTTTGGCCCTATGGGCATAATTTGACCTTGAGATTTGTGAGCGACAAGGGGCCAAACTGCCAGTTTGGCCCTAAGGTTTGCGACTTTCCTATACCTGGAAATTGCTCTGGTCAATCTGTAATTTCTTCTTCAATTAATACATCGGTTGAAATTAAACGTTAATAAATTATTATAATTAACTACCCATTTTTACAACTCTCTGGGTATTTGGTACCTATCCAATCACTTAGGTTTTCGTCTTTCTCTGAAACCCCGATTTTAACTCACGTAGGTATGGTTGAATAGTGCCATTCTGTTACCAAAAAACAGCAATTAAGTAATTTCTGAAACACGGATAACGAAATTATAATTATTCCAATAAAAATGAACACCATAGCATTTGAAACAAATCTAAGAATCATTGATGAATAGTAAGATATCGTCATCTATTCAGCATTGTCCTCTTCATTTGTCTCAATGAGCTCATCACGTATGTTGAGCTTATTCTTCATATGGAAGTATTCTGCGTGGTACTGGTGAGGAATCGCCCCTTTGGTACACAAACTGAAGGAAAAAGCAGGAGTGGTCACAGTGACACAACTGGACGGCAAGAAAATTATCATTACACTTGACAAGTTACCTATCTTTCTGGTGTTCAGACTTCAACTCAATTGATTCAATGCAATTTGATTGATTTAGTTGATTAACTGAATTGTCTCTACCTAAGCAAACATCAGGACTTGAAAGAACGGACTCGATTCTGCCAAATCTTACGGACTCTAGAGCCATAAAAAGTCAGAGTGATAAAAAATATTCTAGTCAATTTAATCGAAACTATTAGAATCATCATTATGTACCTCTTTCAGTTGCTGTTAGTCCCGAAAAACCATGAGCTGAGATCTGGTTGAGAACACTTTCCCTTGCTTTCCCCGTCGATTTCTAGCCATCGTTTGAAATCACCTTTTCCAAAACCACAGTCGAAAAAGAACGAGTGGGTGGAGAAAAGATTGTACTCAAAACACACAAACAACAAACAAAACAACAAAACAACAACGACAATCAAAAGAAACGCCTGCCAAGTGGGTGTGGCATATAGCTTCCTCGTATCCATAACCCAATTGTGGGTATAGTTGATCCGATGCAGAGTAGTTAATCTCAAAACACCAATCTCTAAGTACCTTCCACTACCCTCATAGGGGACCATCTACACGCTAGTCTGGACAATCCTAGAAAATTTCATCAAATTCGGATGAACAAGTAGAAGTTATGACAGTTATAAAGATTTCACGTTTGCTTTGAAAATAAGAAAGTTATGGCTGGTACAACGAAATACACATTTGCGCATGCGCAGTAACAACTATCAGTCTGTGGGCGATGATTTTTATAGGGGACCATCTACACGCTAACCCGTACAATCCCTAAAATTTTCATTGAAAACGGATGAAAAATGTAGAAGTAATGGGTGGAAGTATGGGTGAGACAAGGATTTCATGACAGACACACGGGCAAACAGACAGACACGGAACCAAAATTGTTCAGAAAGGTCTGAAACGAGTGGAAACTTTGTTTCTGGGGAACATTTTTTTTTCAAACTTGAAAAGTGAAAACAAAACATCAGATGTAAAGGTATTGTTTAAGAGTAAGAGGTATGTAAGAGGTATGTAAGAGTAAGAGAGATGTAAGAGGTATTGTTTAATCAGAGTAAACTCAAAATATTCTGATGTAAAGGTATTGTTTTTCCATCATTTTTTGCTCTCGAGTCCACCAAGGTAGGAGATTCTCCTACCTTGGTGGACTCGAGAGCAAAAAATGATGGAAAAACAATACCTTTACATCAGAATATTTTGAGTTACGGCGTTTTCAAAATTTCAACCCTTATTTTTCAACCCTTAGAAGTGACCTACATCAACCAAAAGCTTCGGGGCACAACTAGACCCCAAATGAGCCCATATAACAAATTTCATCAAGATCGGTCAATGCTATGTGGGGAAAGTGCCGCGTACGGCGGACGGACGGCCAAATTTTTATTCGATTTTTGGATTCTACCTAACATGAAACGTAAACCAACAAATTTTGAGGGGGGGTGGGGTTAAAAAAAATTGTTTCTTGGTTGATTCCAAAGGTTCATTATTGAATATAATATACCAAAAACACAGGATGCAACAAGTAGGTAGGTAGTCAGTTGGGTCAAAAATCGATTTTCTAGTCAGTTGTTGTGGTTCTGTGCCATTATATTTGTCTCTGACACGCAAATAGCAATCAGAGTAGTTTGTGGCTGCGTTTTAGTTGGTAAGATCAGCAGTTTGGCCCTATGAATCACGTAGATGGATGCAGTTTGGCCCTAACAACTTTTCGTTTAAATTCGTTTGGCCCTTTGGACTTCTGACCTTGAAACTGATTTCAGTTTGGCCCTTTGAACAAGAAAAAGCAGTTTGGCCCTTTGGGCGCTCAGGTGTCGATATAACTACGAATCAAAACTTTATAGCAATTCAAGCTTGTATTGAGCAGTGATATATATCACAAATCAAAGTCAAATTTGTTGTGTCAGTCCAGTATCAGAAATTTTTCAGGGGTTAAAACAGTAAGTAGTACTGTTTTGGGAGATCTCTGTGAGTTGCTATACATGACATGACCTCAGATCACTGCTAAGATCGTATCAAATATGGCTTGGTGGGGCGAGGGAGATCACCGAGGTTCATACTTATATTGGGAAGCCTGGAAACTTATTTTTCGAATATGTTTGTAACTCAGCATGTCCATCATGACGACGAGGAGTTCTATTCCTGTGCTCTCGTTGTGATTTAGATGAATGTTAAATTCCACTAAATTCCTATCAATCAAAACATTTTGGCAACTCAAGCATCAATTGAGCAGTAAACTATCATTAATTAGGGCCAGATTTGTTCGTGCACCTCAAAAGAACGGATTTTAGTTGGCTAATCACCGATGTAAAATGGAGAGAAGCTTCACGTCGATTCTTACCTATTCGACCGAAAAGTTGATAAAATAAAAATCCTATTACAGCAGAATTCATCACAATCGGACGCACCAAAAAATGGGATCGAAAAACGCTGACGTTAATGAGAGCCGACGTCGGCCTGGGGGTAATTAGAGTTGGTCATGGCGGAAGACAAAGCACATTATTTGTTAGTCCATTTCTGGGGTTTCACCCGTTGTATGGTGGAAAAGGGTCCTATCGTGAAAGCTGACAGGATCTGCCTCAGCGCTGATTGGGCTAATCAGCACACGCGTCGACGGCTCTGATATGAGTCAAACCCCCTCTTCATACCCCCCTTCGATCATATCCGTTTCTCTGTTGGTTTAGCCACCTACACATCGGGGTCTCTGAGGGAGTTGGTGAATTTTTTTGCTCCATCGGTATTTTTCAGAGCTTTTGTTGCTAAGCGGCGGCAAAAAAAGGGGTTCGGTAGAGGAGAATTCGAATGAACCGGACTCGTTGCAGTAACCGACCATCAGTGTCGAGATTCAACTGGACTGTAAGATTTGACTATTCCCATTCATTATTCCGAAAAACATGATATTGGTAATGTCCCACGAGAAGTAAGTGTTTTACCATGGGGATAAAAAACTAAAGAACTACGCAGAACTAATAATTCCACCACTTTATTGAATGAACTAATAAAAACGCATATTTAAAAGAGCACAGTGTTTAACATTCGATGAACAGAATGCGGAGCTCTAGAAACGGCAGGAGAGTCACCAAAAGCAAGAAGGCTCCCAGCCACCTAGATCTACACCTCACAATGACTCGACACATAAACATTTCCAATGATCTATATTATCAATTAGTTCTTCCAGGTCTAATGTTGGTTCATAAATAGGAATTAGTGCATAATGCATAGGCATGAAAGAACGAAGGAAGTTGATCTAGTTACCAGCTCTGAGTGGCCACGGCTGACTAGTGGTCGGCAGTTGATCTAAGGGTATTTTTTGGGCGTGGCCATGATCATGGCAGTAAGCTTCCATGACCAAAGAATACCCTTAGTTCAACTACCGACCGCTAGTCAACCGTGGCCACTCAGAGCTGGTAACTAGATCAACTTCCTTCGTTCTTTCATGCCTATGCACTATGTACTAATTCCTATTTATGAACCAACATTAGCCCTGGAAGAACTAATTGATAATATAGATCGTTTGAATTATTTATGTGTCGAGTCATTGTGATGTGTAGAGCTAGGTGGCCGGGAGCCATCTTGCTGTTTCTGGAGCTCCGCATTCTGTTCATCAAATGTTACACACTGTGCTCTTTTAAACATAACTAGCGGTCGGCAGTTGAACAAAGGGTATTCTTTGGGCGTGGCCATGACCATGGCAGTAAGCTTCCATGACCAAAGAAAGAGCCAGACCAAACAGTAAGCTCAGTAACGCAGACCAAACAGTAACGCAGGAAACCAGTTTCCTAACGCAGGATACAGTTTCCTAATGCAAGAATGAGGAATTTGCCTCACAATGTTTTAATTTTTTTTATAAAGAGGGTTCACTGGTATGGAAAAAACTCTAGTGAGCTGCTCAAAAACGCATCCAAAATAAAATTTATTTTCTATTTAATAGAGAATTTGAGGAAGATGGAAATTTTAAATGTATTCACTGTGACGTGGCGAGTTTTTCCTTACAACAGCAGCGCTACCTCTGATAGCACACATGAAACAATTAGCTTACATGATCGAACACACGAGAGCACTGCGAATAGGCAGAAAGAACCCAGACACAAAAGTGACGAAAAGAAACAATTTCACAGTATATTATTTTCATTTCAGTATATTCATTGATTTCACAGTATATAATTTTCTAACTCTTTTGACATTTTCATGTCTTTCATATGGCACATAATAAAAAAATCGTCACGAAATTTGATGCGACGAAATTTGTCCCAAGTCGCCACAATGATGATTATGACCATCAGAAGTGAAGTTGTTAGGTACTTTACAGGTAGGTACTTTACAGTTAGGTAGGTAAGTACTTTACAGTTTGATATTACCACATCAGCTGAGTCGAAAATTGAGCTCCCAGATCAGCTGAGTCGATTTTACAATATGATTTTACCTATTAGTTTATCAAGCACTATTATTCTTCACCTTCTCTTATTTAGTTTCTATATTAGTTAGCTTTGATATTTGAATTACATTATTTGAGTAGATCGTTTCATGTGGTCACAAAGGGGCCTACAACTCCACCTATTAACATTCTCTAACACTATTTGCTGAAACTCCTCCTCCTGGGAGTGACGTCATCAATAATTGATGGCGAGGAAAATTATAATTAAAATATAATTTAAAAAATTATTTTAACTATACATTTAATTATTTTAATTATATTAAATGACGAGGAAAATTATTTTCCTCGATCTTCGCGGTGTTTTTTGACACCGCTTCACTTGTTTAGGCATTATCTTCTACAATAATTTTTTTCCCTTGGGTATTTCTGGTGTTAAACTTTATTCTAGGGCCCTATTATAGGATGACTTGAAATTCCAGAATCTGAAATTGAGGCAAATTCCCCATTATAGTAAGATGCAACCAAAAAAAGTCTTTCAAGATATTCGGATGTTTGATTCATACGTATCCATTTCCTTCCAGCTATCCAGCCTATGTAGTCCATTGCCAGCCGCTCCAGTCTTTCTACATCTACCAGGTATTCAATTGATGAACAAATTAATTCTTGAATTCATAATTATATTCTAAGGGCATTTTAATTATATTCCCTGTAAATGTTTTTGAGGAAATTGTGCAGCAAATTACTACATTTAAACTAGTGATGGGCGAGCTATCTGGTTGTATGGCTACACTAGCTATACTGGGTGGGTAAGTGTTGCTACTCCGAAGATATTAAAATCAGCCTGCAATGTCCTATTATAAGAAGGTGAGTAACGAAAAAATGAGCGTGGTTCAAGAATGGTTTCAAATCGGTTACAATGTTTCTTGAATAATTCGTTCATTAAACGGGTACTAATTGAATGGTACTTTGGAGTTCGTGTACCGAGAAATTGGCACTTTATAATGCAAACAACAAGGAAGCAACAATTCGCGGTAAAGTTATATCCTGTTTTCCTATAGATAGCAAATCAATCATTGGAATCCAGGACTCTATTTTCAAGATTTTTTTTTTTTTTTTGATGTTTTACGAAGTTCATCTATTGACATCCAGCCATAGTGTAAAACTATTCAAATCACAACTAACGACCTCAATCCAATGAATTATGTTTTTCCTCGGAGAGAAAAATCATAACCTCGATATGAAAAAGTTCCGCGGAAGTTCTAGGAGCAACTTCTAGAAAACTTTGCACCTCTATAACTTCGCGCAATGCATCATAAATCAATTCAATAGGTAGGCATTTGCATTCTGAAAGTCTGAAGTACTTTGATAATTAGCCAGCTCCTTGAATAATGATCGGTCAGGTGCTGTAGAAGGGATTCGTGAATAATGGACAGTGAAGATCGTGGAAGGAATGAACTAGGTAATCCTATTTCCGCAACAAACTATGTAACAACCTTAGTTGGGTATTTCATTAAAAATATAAGAAGGACAAAATAGATTATAGAAATTCATTTTTCGATTTTGAAATTTGAAATGCAAGTGTCATTCTGGACAAGTGGCTTTAAATTGCTGTCCAAATTTCAAAACTGAGGGAAAATGCCATCAGTACGGTACGAAGGGTCAAGTTGGCCACAATTTTTGGAGTACTCAGAAGTGTTACATTTTGAAATTTAAACTGTATTGTTCTAGGGCAGGGGTGCTCAAACTTGAACTGCTGGCGATCTACCTCAATATTTTCAGACTACTTACGATCGACTCTGAGAGACTGCAAGTGTGTGGGATGCAGGGTTGTCGTACATACACGATACACCCTACCTACTTAGGTAGGGCGTACCGTAGCATATATTGATATTAGCTTTCTGCACAATATAGGTACATCATTTTAGTCAAGGTTTGGGTTAGGTTTAGTTAGGTTCTTCTCTACAATATCAATGAAAAAACACATAGTTATTCAAAATTGCGAGTTTATTGGTTGTTACAAAACAAAAGAGTTACATAATATGTAACCATATTATGGTGTTAAACTTAACTAAAGAGTGGCTTTGGATGTTGAAGCGTGGCACTGCATGTCCTCAGCATACTTTTCATAAGATGGTACGTAACCACTGAGTGCTAATCGCAAGCATGATGACATATGATCGTCAGTTAGTCGATTGCGATATTTTGACTTAATTATCTTCATTTCAGAAAATGCAGACTCGCACAAGTAAGTTGACCCAAAAAATGCCGTCAGTTGAAGGGCGATTTGCCTTACATTCGGATATTTATCTTCATATATAAAACACCAGAAATTTGTATCAGATGCTGTAGCTATGAGATGCGAATCTGATATAATCTGCACCAACTCATTTTCAACAGAACATGAGTTCATATTAAACTGACTTGCTAATTCCTCAATGTTTTTACATGAAAAAGGATAACTCATAAATGATGCTACATTTTCCAATTTACTGCAATCATAAAAACGCATTTCGAATTGTCCCAAAATATTTGATAATTCAGCCTCATACGTATCATAATTCAACTGAGGAATTCTTGCTTTAAAAGACGGAAAATGTTTCAGATCCTTTCTTTTCAGTTGATCTATCATAAGTTGCAATTTACTTTTGAATGCGTTTACTGGCTAATCATCTCAATAATAGTTTTTCCTTTACCTTGAAGCTCCAAGTTAACGGTGTCTAAGTGCATTGTGATGTCTTGTGTGTGTGACTCAACCACCTCACGTCCGTGTGAAGAACTAAATCAGTGTGTTCAGCTGACTCCCTATCTTCCAACTGCAACTGAAAGAGCCGCCGTTGCAAGCTACGTGCACGGATGGAATTCACAATTTTTGTTGCAATGCCCATAATTTCCTCCGTGTTTAAAACTTTTGAACACAAAACTTGTTGATGTATAATGCAATGGAATGAAAAAAATGAAGGGAATTCTTCATTAGCTCGACACAATGCCACAAAACCGTTTTTGTTTCCAGTCATTGCTGGTGCTCTATCGGTTGTAATGTACACTAATTTATATATTGGTAGCTCGTAGTTTTTTACAAAATTGAAGAAAACGTCATATATATCTTCGCCACGGGTCTTCCCCTTCAGAGGAATGATTGTCAAAAATTCTTCCTTAGCCAACATGTCATTGAATACCATCCGAATAAAGAAAAGTGCCGCGCGTTCCTTTGATAAAACCACCTTTTGCCGCAAGCAGTGTTATTTTATTACGTAATACATTTTTGTAGTATAGTTACCTACCTACTTATTAAATTTTTTTTCTTCTCGAGATCTACCCAAAAAGCACTCGCGATCGACCAGTCGACCGTTTGAGCACCCCTGTTCTAGGGGATCTGGAGAATCTGAATAATTTGACCGTTGCTGTATTCTATTTTTGTATTGTATGAAAGCATGGTACTTACAGATCGATGTCTCGAATGAGACTGGGGAGCTATCCATGAATATCGATTCGATAGAGCGGAAGAATCGCTCCATCGAATCACGAATCAGGTGACAGAGTAATCGGTGCTCCGTCACAAATTCAAAGAACAATAAAAACAATAACGGTATTTTTCCAGTTTTGTGATAGAACAGATTTAAACGTAGAAAGAAAACGGATTTTGGGCCTCATTTTGGTTTATTATTTTCAATAACAAACCTTTGGAATCGATCAAAAAAATTTTTTAGCCCCCCTCAAAATTTTTTGGTTTACGTTTCAAGGTACGTAGAATCCAAAAATCCAATAAAAATTTGGGCGTCCGTCTGCCGTAACTTTCCTTAGTTCCATGGACCGATTTTGATGAAATTTGGTATATGAGCTCAAATTGAGGTCTAGTTGTGCTTTTGGTTGATGCCAGTAACTTCTAAGGGTTGGAAAATAAGGTTTGAAATTTTGATTAAAGTATTGTTTCTCCATCAATTTAATTATTATTAAATAGCAGTGGGGAGGGGGGGGGGGGACTCGTGCGCCGCCCTATATAGCATTTCCAAGTCAAATTAATCCTTTTCCAAACTAAATTAATCTTTTTCCAAACCAAATAAATCCTTTTCCAAATCAAATTAAACTTTATCCAAATCAAATTAATCCTTTCCCACTACATATTTCCGTAAAGTACCTAATCTCACAAAGTAGATGGACCCTATGGATTGGGAGAGGGGTCCATTATGAATTGGGAGGATGGTCCACTACGAATTCCTATCCAAATAAAATTAATCCTTTCCCACTACATATTTCCGTAAAGTACCTAATCTCACAAAGTAGATGGACCCTATGGATTGAGAGATTGGTCCCTTATGAATTGGAGACCTCTCAATACAAAGGGGACCATCCTCCCAATTCATAGGGGACCACCTTCCAATTCGTAGGGGACCATCCTCCCAATTCACAAGGGACCATTCTTTGTAATATGAGGTTCTTCACGGAAATTATGATTCGGAAAAAGATTAATTTAGTTTGGAAAAGGATTAATTTGACTTGGAAATGCTATACTTGGTGTACCTCGCAGCTATGGTATCCCAGATGTGGCAGCTTTGAATGATTGAATGAAATTCTGTGACAGGACAGGCGGGGGCTCCGAGGGGCACGAGAGGGGCTAGCGTCGCGTGCAATTACTCTACCAATGTCGCAGGTTCCAAAGGGTTGGGAGCCCCCAGGAGCCAGCGTGTGAAGAGCGTGTGGTATCCGTTGTTTCCAATTAATGTCGCCCAACTAACCCCACCCCGCGTCACACCTTGCCCTCGCCGTCCCGCAACCTTTGTCCCGCGTCCCGTCCCACTTTGTCCCGTCCGTATTCCATTCAGCCCTCTAAACTTGGATAGCACGCTACCCCCCCCCCCCACCCTACCTGACCGACACCCAATGAAAACAATGCCAGTTTAACTGCGCAAACACCCGAGCCAATTCCATCAACACGCCAAATCCTCTGTGACAACATTATTTTATGACGGCCTCTTTCACTGAGTGAGGGTTGAACCAGGAAGGGCCAATCAAAAGGTGTGGAGGATTAGATTGTTCCTGGATTAAAAATTATACATTAATTTTTAAACATTTATAGCGATGCATTCATGTTTCACCAACATGGAACGATTTTGAAGATTCACTGCAACACCACATCATATAATCAACCTCTAGGTAAAACGCTTCAAATTATTACACAATGGTTAATTATTTTTCTATATTGATCACTCGTCTGCAAAGCCACCAACCATCCAACATGAAGAAAAATATCGATCGCATTTCGGTCAGCTTTAATTTGAACGGAGATTAGGCCTCTTTTGCGATTCACACTCGTGTTTCTAATTTATCGTACGTTCAAACTTTAAATTCTCGTAGTGAGCGAACGGTTTGTCCTACAGAGCTCCGCGAGGTCTCAAAAAATTCTAAAAATTCTATATAATCTTAAGTTGAAGGAAAACAATACTTTTATATCAAAATTTGTTGAGTTAGGGCGTTTTCAAAATTTCAAAATTCACTTTTGAACCCTTAGACGGGGCTTACATCAACCAAAATCTTCGGGGCACAACTAGACCCCAAATGGAGCCTACATACCAAATTTCATCAAAATCGGTCAATGCTAAGTGGCAAAAGTGCCGCGTACGGCGGACGGAAGACCAAATTTTGGTTTATTATTTTCAATAATGAACCTTTGGAATCGACCAAGAAAAAAACATTTTTAACACCCCTCAAAATTTGATGGTTTACGTTTCAAGGTACGTAGAATCCAAAAATCGAATAAAAATTTGGCCGTCCGTTTCACTTTAGCCACTTAGCATAGACCGATTTTGATGAAATTTGGTATGTGGGCTCCATTTGTGGTCTAGTTGTGCCCCGAAGATTTTGGTTGATGTAGGTCACTTCTAAGGGTTTCAAAAATGAATTTTGAAATTTTGAAAACGCCCTAACGCAAAAAATTTCGATATAAAGGTATTGTTTTTCCTTCAATTTAAAATACTATAGAATTTTTAGACTTTTTTGAGACCACCCGGAGCTCTGTAGGACAAACCGTTCGCTCACTACGAGAATTTAAAGTTTGGACGTACGATAAATCAGAAACACGAGTGTGAATCGCAAAAGAGGCCTAATCTCCGTTCAAATTAAAGCTGACCGAAATGCGATCGATGTTTTTCTTCGTGTTGGATGATTGGTGGCTTTGCAGACGAGTGATCTATATAGAAAAATAAAAAATAATAAACCATTGTGTAATAATTTGCAGCGTTTTTATTCGATTTTTAGAGTCTACGTACCTTCAAACGTAAACCATCAAATTTTGAGGGGGTGTTAAAAATGTTTTTTTTTGGTCGATTCCAAAGGTTCATTATTGAGAATAATAAACCAAAAACTCTGCAAATTATTACACAAAGTTTTCCGTCCGCCGTACGCCGTATGCGGCACTTTCCCCACTTAGCATTGACCGATTTTGATGAAATTTGGCATGTAGGCTCCATTTGGGGTCTAGTTGTGCCCCGATAGTTTTGTTTCAAAAGTACTTCATCCTTTTCGTTTGATTCCAAAAAGTACTAAACGCCACGTTTTGTTTCAAAAAGTAGGTACCATATCCATAAATCTGATTTTTCAAATCTCGTTCAAAATTATTTTAAACGTTGAACTAATTTACCCTTTTTCCAAAAAATATTTATTATAACTTAAAAATACGTAAAAAATAACATCATTAGTTTATAGCACGTTTTTCAGGTCGCTACGGTTTTTCGCGTTTTTCTCACGTTTGACCAAAATGGATATACCTAGTACCTTTTGGAATCGAGCTCCTCAATTACTCTACAAAACTGTTCTGCTTATCTGAAAGGACTCACCTTTACTCTGACCCGTGACTTTGTCTCTGAGAACGTTGATTTGGTGAACACGTCCGAATTCGGAGAACATCTTGGTGAGCTCTGCCTCGTCCATACTTCGCGGAATCTGCCCGACGAACATTTTGATGAAGTCCGGATCCGGCTGATCTTGCTGACCGCCCGGTCCTCCGCTCGTGTTCATCCCTCTGAAACAAACGAATTTCTGTGTTAAAATATGACTTTGTAAGGCAGCGTGGCATCAGGACTACATGCAGATCAACAGAGAAAATAAAAAATAAATAACGAAGAAATGAGTCCCCTTAAGGCTGGCGTTGAGGAGGGTCCCAGGAGCCCATAGGTGGGTCCCATGGTGAAAGGCAAAAGATAATTATTATTATAATCATTCATTAACTAATATTTCTTATAAGGATTTCATATAGATTCAAAAGATGGAATTCACCTAAGGAAGAGCGCGAAGAGTACATGGTACCTTTTGTATTAATTGCTTCCGGGTCTACCCAGGCCCAGCTCTCCAAAATCAGAATTTTTTACGTTTCAGATCTTTCTGGACAATTTTGGTTCTGTATCTGTCTGTCTGTCCGTCATAAAATCCTTGTAGCGCCCATAACTATACGAAGTTATTTTCCGATTTCGATGAAATTTTCTAGGATTGTGCGGGTTGGCCTGTGACGGTCCCCTATGAAAATCATTGCCCCCAATCTGCGCATGCGCAAAAGTACATTTCCTCGTAACAACCATAACTTCCACATTTTCCATCTATCTGATTTTGATGAGTAAGAAAGACGGGAGTTCCTCTCACGGCAACTCAACAAATAACTCGCAGGGGCCCTTACACCACTTGGTTTTGTGGCCAGAATAAGCCACCATTATGTGCCGAATGTATGTACGGTTTGACGATTGACGGTTTGACGTTTGACGATAGTCACTTTTGACTTAACCTTGTGATATTCTAGTATTAAGAAAACTTGACTGTGACAATTATATATGTTCCTGTGACGATCTCTAAATATACGTATAAACAGTCCTTCGGGCCGAATTTTCCACTCCCCAATACCTAAACCTCAGGTAATATTTTGTTTGGGCCGAATTTTCCACTGACCGGAGGGTCTCTAATCCACTTGGGCCGAATCTTCTACAGGTATTAGGGGTCTGGGCCGAATCTTCCATCGCCCGCCACTGTGCATACGCAAACGTGTATTTCCTTGTAACAACCACAAATTCCACATTTTCCATCCGATTTCGACGAAATTTTCATGGATCATACAGGGATTGTGGTGCAGATAGTCCCATATGAAAATCACGGCTCACAAATGGACAGTGGCCACTGCGCATGCGCAAACGTGAATTCTTTGTAACAGCCATAACTTCTAAATTGTCATCTGATTTCGAACAAATTTTCAAGGATTATGCGGATTGGGTGTAGATGGTACTGTAAGGTACTTAGAGATAGATGTTTTGGGATCAACTACTACGCTTCGGATCTTCTATACAATCGGGTTATGGATACGAGAAAGCTATGTGCCACACCCACTTGGCAGACATTTTTTCATTTCACCCAACAAGCAGTCAAATTGTTACTTTTCTGCTTTCAAGTACGGAGTGGATTATTGTTTGTTCCCTGGTAGTGGTAATTGACTACAGGTAACTGCAAGAAGCTTCTTGACCAATCTTTCCTTCGGCCTGGGGCTAGTCGGGACCCACCCCACCTAATTAGAGGTACATGGAAACCACCTCAACAATTTGCCCCAGGTAATGTTGATGTTTGTCAGTTATGTTTAACGACTTGATCATAAAATTCTTCTCCAGTTATCGAAAAGGAAAAAGCTCAGTATATTCGTACAAGTTCGTTCTCTCAATTTGACAAAAGTATGATAAGCGTCTTAATTTATACTACCAGGTTTTCAGATTTCTACATGAGGCCGCAATTCTACTTCCACGTTGTGTTGTATTGAAAATCAGAACACAGAACAGGCATTAATTTGGTTTACCTAGTTTTCCTTCGACTTTACAGCTGAAATTCACTTTCCTCAGTGTCAGAATCCAAGAAACAGAGAAGAAAGGAAATTGAGTCTCAGAAAGCGCAAGACTGAAGTATTGCGCTAGAAACGCTTTCAGGGGTGGGTTTTAGGAAGAAATATTAGCGGGGATTTAAAAACGCGAGTTCGGCAAAACGCGAGAAGATTCCGAAGGGAAAAAAAGTTTCGCAAACTCCGCGCACTCGAGAGCTATATTTTTCTCTTTTCCATGGAAAATGTACCTCAGGGGTACCTCGGAGAAAAAGATCGGAGAAATTCGGCTGTAGCGTAGGAGCCTGTGGTAAAAAAAGTAACTTCGAAAACGTTTTTGAAGGTGAAAAACGTATTAAAAAAAAAAAAAAAAAAAAACTTGAGAATCAAGGTTAGAGAGGGAAAAACGCTGTTTCTGACTTACGGAGCGGTTCTTTTTTTTCAAATTAACTTATGGAATTGGGGAGGAGCTACCTTTGGGAACGAACGATAATTTATACCGTCCGCGGTTTAACGGGAAAAGTTTCAGATTGAACTTTTATCGGGTAACTCTGGGGGGAGTCGATTTTAATCCACATTTTACATTTCTCGCGTGTACTTCGATGAAAACGATTATGGGCTATAACGATGTGACTAACGGTGGTTGTCTATAACGTACCTGATTTTACAAAATAAAAATAATTTCGAATGTGAGACTTATTCCATTTTTATGACCTCCCACAGTGAGACTTGGGCGTCCTTATGTGATTAGTGAAGGGGTCCTTATCTGCGGTGAAGGGGGACAACAATCAACGGAGGAAAAAAAGTGTGCCAAGTGGGTGTGGCACATAGCTTCCTTTTTATCCATAGCCCAATTGTATAGATGATCCGATGCACAGTAGTTAATCTCAAAACATCAATCTCTAAGTACCTTGGACTACCCATAGGGGACTCTACACGTCAGCCGGCACAATCTCTGAATATTGTTGGAAAACGTAGAAGTTATGGCTGCTACGAGGATTTCCCGGAGCCATGATTTTCATAGGAAGCCATCTCCACCCCAACTCGCATAATAATAATTATTCAGGAATTATTCCTGAAAATTTCATCGAAATCAGATGGGAAATGTAGAAGTTATGGCTGTAACAAGGAAATATACGTTGGCGCATGAGCGTTGACTACTATCAGTCTCGGGGCTATGATTTTCATAGGGCCTAACCCTCTACACGCCAACCCGCATAAACCTTGAATTCCAGCGAAATCGGATGAGAACTGTAGAAGTCATGGCTGTGGCAAGAATTTCATGACACACAGACAGGCAGGCACGGAACCAAAATTGTTCAGGAAGGTCTTAAATGTAAAACGCTAGTAAAAATATTGATTTTGGAGAACATTTTTTTTTTCAACCTTGAAAAAAATCCGCAGTGAATGTGTTCAAAAACATCTAGTTCTTGCAAAATTAGAGAGTTTTCGCCACATCACGAGCGACGACTCTAGTCAGATAGTTGCAGACGCATAGGTGCGGGTGCGGACTGCGGACTTATACTATAAAGTCTATAGGAATAAGTCACGATAAAGAGCTATCGACCTCGAAAATGGCTGAGGGGCTTAAATACTGTGTTGTAGGGTCCAACTATCATGCCGTAAAAAAAAAAAAAAATCTCGCCACATTGAACAAATTGATTTCTACTCGTATTTGGATACCTTTATTTATATCCCTATCTGATCCTTTTTTTTTTTCTTTTTTTTACTAACTCCCCTCAAAGACAATTTTTGGTGACGGAGGGGGCACGCCAAAAATGAAAATATATAAATAAATCAAATATAATGGGGAGGACGCCCAGGACTCACCCGACGGCGGCCCTAGGGATGAGGGAAGATGATGAAGGTAGGGGTGGGAGAGAGGGATGAAGGGAAGTGCCTCTATAAAACGACCACCAGTTCAAATACGAGCCGAGCAGGACACGGGTGGTGATACCACAGAGTACGCCTACTGAGATGCCCAACTCGCGCAACTCCGTGGCACTTTTCCCGCACCACACCCCCCGCCGCGACAAGGTTGCAGCCATCACCCTGACAATATAAAACAACAACAACAACAACAAACACACAATACAATGTTTTACAATATAAAACCTTTCTACCCACTTACTTACTACCGATTTTCCGGAAGCTATCTACTGTTTCCTTATTTTGGTATATTATTTTCAGTAATGAACATCTGAAGGGTCACGGGGGAAAAGGATCAAACTCCTCTTTTCCTAATTCTGAGAAAATCGAAATTAGGTTTCTTTGTGTTTTAGCCTTAAAAACGAATGAATGCGATCTCTCATCCCCAAAGTCAAAAAACCCTTTGGTTCTACTCCTCCCAAGCTACACGATGGCGTGCTTATCTCAATTCGACCAAAAAATGGAGTTTGATCCTTTACCCCCGTGACCCTTCATTTGGAATCGACCGAGAAAATAAAATTTCTGGCCCCTCTCAAAATTTGTTGGTTTACGTTTCAAGGTACGTAAAATCCGAAAATCGAATAGAAATTGTTCCTTCCGTCCGCCGTACGCGGCACTTTCCTTGGACGGATTTTGATGAAATTTGGTATACCTGCTACATTCTAGTCTAGTTGTGCCCCGAGTTGTTTTTGGTTGATGTCAGCCACTTCTAAGGGTTGAAAAATAAGGACTGAATTTGTCTAAATGCCCATGATTAAAAACTTTCAATATAGAGGTATTGTTTTTTCATCAATTTTATAATAGTATTGTATTTTTAGAATCGAATGAGACCACCCAGAGCTCAGTAGGACCAACCGTTCGCTCCCCATGAGAACTCAAGCGTTGGACTTATGATGAATCAGAAACACAAGAAACAAACGTCGATCGCATTTTGGTCAGCTAAAATTTGAACGGAGATTAGGACTCTTTTGCCGTTCACACTAATGCCCACTTTCACCAAACATTCGAAACGAGTTTAAACCAAGAGTGCCAAGAGATAATCGACGTTTAGCAATAAACGTCTTTCACCGGAGCGATTTACGAGTTTAAACTCCATCTCAAGGGGTTCAAATTTAAACGGTCGAAAGTCGGCCGAATAAACTCGGTATGCTTGTTTAACTACAAATTCAATATGGCAATAAAGAAATCGAAATGACTCGCGACGAACTCGTATCACTGAACATCACTGATAAAGGCGAGAATCTACTGATAGCAAGCGCGGGAGTGGTTGTTGTTCAACGCTTCTATTGCCCCAAATGCGTCATAATGTCCAAATTTCGTTCATTTCACTTGATATTTCAAGGTTAGCTAAGCTCGATTATCTCAATCGCCGTTTAACTTTGATTTGAGTTGGTGAAAGACGCTCGCCATCTTGCCGGGTTTATTCTTTCAGATTAACAATCAAGGCGTTTAGTTAAACGCGATTTGAACAACTTTTGGTGAAAGTGGGCCTAAGTGTGAAAGACTTCGAGTTGTACTCAGTTTTGCTTCCTTTTCATCACATTTCCTAATAACTAGTTCATGAGTTTATGGGGACGTGTAGAACATGAATATGAACTCCTAACATTTTCATAACACCCTGTGTATTCTCTGTGTTTTTCAACATTTTTAACGAAGGGGTTGATTGTATAATTTTAAAGATTCGTGACAAATCCACAAAGCTGACTACTCTGTTGTATAGCTAAGTTTTGATTTTCTCAACCACATTCTTGAAGATTTCTTTGAAAAATTGCTCATTAACTCCTGCTGCATGAATGGACTTTTTCCCTTGCAATATCAATACATCACTCTTGCCTCGTTTTCACAACGATGACAGAAAATCACATTACCTCCCTGAATTCAACCGTGTTTTAGAAACTCAAGCAACTGAGGCGTGCGAATGTGTGCATCGTAGGGTGTGATTTCGATAGAGTTTGCTCATCGAAAAGGCGGGTTCGTCGCGAGCCATTCGTTCACGCGGGAAGCTTCAGGCGAAAATCCTCTTACGATTTCCTGCCGTAATTTCCCCCCGTAGGTACACGCAAACTACCGTTCACATGATGTAAAGCAGCGGAACACTATGATTCTCTAATGCCGTCCCCTAATTTAATGCCTCTCCGAGTCTCCAGCGACGTCGCTTGAATTATTCAAACGCGTCAACCTCCTCTCGACTCGGTCCCTTGAGTCATTTTGTCCGAACTAATAGTTCCAGTATGACTTATAAAAGGCGTCGTCCGGACAGCTGTGGCATACTAAGTCAGATTTGAACCACCATGAAGCTTGTGTGTTGGATTCGATAAGTCAAAAAAATATAACTTTTAGCGAATTTTCAAGGAATAAGAAGCTATTTTTTTCGAGGTTTATTATTGCAACTGAATATTAAAATAGAATCCATCTACCAATATTATATATCATTTGTTCACTCCTTGAGGGACCGTTTACAGTAAAATCCAGCCTCTTCCCATAACAGTATCTTCAACACTGTATTATAATTGCACTTTAACAGCACTTAGTGCTAAGTCCAGCGGTTTTCTTCGCTCGAGTCGCCGGAGTTCATCTTCGTTGTCTTTCATCTTCGGGTTTTCATGATTGTGGAGGCGTTGTTCGTGCCTCCTTGAGTAAAGTAAAGTAAACAACCATTTCATGTTGGATTTTCGTCCGATTGCCATTCCTGGCGTCTCGGACGTCATTAGCTGTCTTCCTGAGGGAAGATCAGAATTTGTTCTAATGATTTCGCTCATGGCTTCCCATTGGCCTCACCGCCCTGGGTTGGGACGAGGGGGAACTACGACCGGCTTACCCGAAAATATGCTCCCGAGGCGAGTCCCGAACTCACGGCCCCGCAACCGGTTCGGGTCTCGTGCCTCCTTGAGTACCTTGCGATAATTTCGTGGACTGTTTCCATCCTCAAGTCTCGATGAATGTAATCGTCCCTCAAATACCAAGGGGCACGCACTATACTTCTCAGTATTTTATTTTTGGTGTGTAAAAAAATGTAACTGTACCCGGAAATCAAGGTATTTTGGTACATCTTCTTGAATTATATTTCTTTACTAACTATATTTATTTACTTTGAACTAGGTATATTATTTATGAACTAACTGTTCTTTATTTTAATAATATTTATTTAGTATATCCAGGTATACAAGCAATTTTGCGCAGTTGAGACACCATGTGAGAACTCTTCATTTACTTTCAGTAGACTTCATTCAAATCTAAACGTCTGGCTCTCTCTTAAGTAGGAGCAATTGGCGTAACCATGTAAGAAGGCGCTTCCAACTGAAAAATCCAAATCCTCAAAAAAATCAAAAAAAGAAGCAAAACTGAGTGCAATGAAAAATATCGAAAAATTGTTAACAAAACCTGGTTATTAAAAACCTTCTGAAGTACATGGATTCATGGATAAAAAAAGTATAGGCACTGAACATGGAACTAAAATAAATACTGAAAGTTCCACATGGGATGTGGTTTTGTCAGCCAGGCTCACAAAATCAGGATCAGAACAAGTATGCGGGAGCGCAACCTGCAGTCAGAAAAACAGCTGTCCTGAAGAGTCACCGTTTGGGGGACAAATGTTCCTTTTTCTCGGTAACTACTCGACCAATTTCGTTATTATTTTTTACAACATACTCACAAGTATCCTATGGACGGAGCCAATGAAATTTCGTTTGTAACTCTAATCTCGTGGGTACAGATTTTTTGTCCCAAAAACATGCTTAGATTGGAAGGCCACGTTTTTTAGTTTCGTTTACTTGGGTTAAAAAATCAACAAACCGTTTTTACTCAAAACCCTTGGCTCAAATATTAGTTGATATATGGAAAGGGAACGTGTGAAAATTTGAATTCGATTGGCTCTATGGTTAGTCAGAAAATATAACATGAAAATGACCCATTTTTCTACAATAAAAAATCATCTTTTCTTATTTTTCAATCTTTTGACCGGCTTGGACAAAATTTACAGCAGACATGCATAGAGGTGCATACAGGCCAAATAATTTATTACGTTATTGTGGGAATTGTGAAAGAAAAACCAAAGGAAGGCGCCCGCGGGGCACTAAAAGCCGACTACTCTCCTAAAATATCGTTTTCTCGAAATCGAATGGACCGAGTTTGATGAGAAGGGAAAAATGATTGCGATAAGATTCACATAGGTAAGAAGGGCTACAAGATGACTGCGTGTAAGTTTCATCTCCGGATTTTGAAACGACAAAGCGTGCGGGAAAAAAATCAACATTACATTGTTCTGATGTTTGCAGGGGAGCTGGTAAAGTTATCAATAGGACCGCAATAATATATAAAATGTTCAACTGCTCATTGAGTCGGTATAAGGTTTTATTAGGCTGACGTCGGAGTTTACAATGACGAGTGGTCATTTGCTTGACTTTGGGTGAACCGATTTTCATGTATATATTTTTGTTAGTCAGAGGTTGTTTATTGCACTTTCAAGACAGAGTCCAACGTTCAATGTTTAGTAACAAATAATATTAGTTCTGCAAAACAGCTCTGACGAGTATGAAAATAACACATGATGGAGTTTGTAAATAGCGTGGGTACATGGTAAATATATTATTTCCTCCAATTGTGTTTTCACCATTATCGGACCTTCTCTCACGGCTCTTCGTAAGCCTACGTTAGTTTGAGTATTCAAATCGTCAATCGAGGATTGAAAGGATATAACGAAGGAGGCTTCGAGTTGGATACAAGAGACTCGACAAGTTTCTCCAAGTTGAGATCATTTTGCCGCGTCATGATCGGTTTATTGGTTGACTCGTGTTAGCTCGTCTTCGAGCCCTCGACAGCAGTTTACCGTGATTCTATTATCGTCGAAGCTATGAAATTCTACTCAAGTAATTGGAGGGGCTCAACAACCCACAGGATTAAATTAATCCGAGGCAGGGAGAATTTCAAAGATGACTATGCAATGATCTAACTTCTCGAGAGGTAAGGAGGAAGACAAACAATATGGTGGCATCAGAATTTACCTTGTTCAGACACCACTAATATAGATTTTGAGCGCATTCAAACTCGAAGGTGTTCATCTTGATCAAGGCTTTATGTTTCTTGGGAACTGGATGCTGGGTAATCTCTGAGCACTACACTAGGTACTGATGAATGAAGTACTGAGGTAGGAATAAAGCCGAGAACGAGTTAGAAGGCGTAGTCTTGGTCAACAATACTTGTTTCTGAATGAACCTGATTTCCGAAAAAAAAACGTGACGTTATTATTTTATATACCCCATATCTATATAATAAGGAGTGCTACCTTATATCTTACATAAGTAGAATGATGGCTAGCCCCCAACTTCCATTTATGAGCTGGACCCAACGTCCTTTTTAGACTTAGCCGCAATTTCCCTTCATGCATCAGATCCTAACATTTTTATGGGCCAGACCCTAACTTTCTTCTATGGAATAGACACCAACTTCCATTTATGAGCTAGACCCAACATCCTCCTTAGACTTCACTACAACTTCTCTTTATTTTTATTATTTCTTTTTGGCTTGTTTTATTGCACCAAGTTACAACTTATAAGCAACATTTTTCTGATACATAGTATACGTTAAGAAAACTAAGATACTTCACTTAGTTCTTATTGTCCTGAAATTTGCACTTCATGATGATCGCACTAATTGGATTAGATCGTGTGGCTTAGTTCTCTTAAGTCTTCTAGGCAGATCTGTGTTGAGAAGCTGGACGACACCCTCATTTACATGATCTTGGAGCCTCAAAAGGTGATTCATGGCTTGGCTGCGAATGACCTCATCGACAGATTCAATCTTCAGCTCTTAGTGAAGTCTGCCATTTCTAAAGTATCGAAGTGCATTACCTAAATAGCATCGCAGTACATTATTCTGGAAGCGCTGAATTATGTCTCGATTGCTCTGGGCCGTACACTCCCACAGTTGTGCACCGTAAGTCCAGACAGGCTTTAGGACTTGCTTGTACAGTATGAGCTTATTCGGCCCATCAGCCAGTACATTTTAATGAATTTAATCAAAAGCTCAGCTTTTTAAAAGCTTTTATTAGTTTCACCTGTCCCGTTCTGTCATTCTGTCAGTCTGTTTGTCTGTCATTAATCAAATCTTGCAAGTTGAATTTGATCCACTTCCCGGTATCCGATTGAGCTGAAATTTTGCTTGCATGTGTAAATCGCATGACATTGCAATATTATTAACTTTCTGAGACCAACTTCCAATTCATAGTGGACCATCGACCATCGTCCATTTTGCATCTTATTTTTCCTCTTGCTATCACAATGTAACACGCTTTTATTCATAAAATTGGGACTGTGATAAAGTGTTCTATATAAAGTGTTATATTTCTTATTAGAGGTAATTTATTTTTAACTTTTTAGTTCATTTAATTAACAAAATATAAAAGCTTTTTTTTAGAAAACGTTTTATTTATTTAATTTTTCTTCCTGACGTGGGACCTTAGTTTGGCATCCAGCGTCAATCCAAGATATCTCGCTTCATTGACGTACGGTATCACCTTGTTATCGAGAAAGGTTGGAACATAGTTGATCCTTTTTATACTTCCCTTTGTGTTTGAGCTCCTTTGTGGGCTAGACTCCAACTTACAATTGTGAGCTGCACCCAACTTCATTTTTAAGCTTCTACAACTTCTATTTATGGGCTAAACTCCAACTTTCAAATATGAGCTGGACTTTACTATAAGTTCCCATTATGTGTCAGACTCTAACTTCTTTATGGTCCTCTCCCATTCATGGGCTACTTCCAAACTTCCTTTCATTGGCTAGACATCAACTTTCCTTTACAAGCTCGTCCAAGATTCAGATGGATATTTTTGCCATACTCCGCCAATTTTATTGGCGTACCTAATACCATACCAAAAGCAACAATGCCAGATCAAAAAGTGTACAATTTGAACCAAAAAAACTCCAATTGAATATGCCAGTGGTGAAAGGAACTAAGTGCAAAAATACCACTTTCCCGGATCTTGTGGTGAAGGGCACTAACTAATTTTTTGGGCTGTGTTTTCGTAGCCAAAAATGAGGTTTAGTTTCCAAGGTACATTTTACTGGTTTTGGGGATTCACAAGACTTTTTTGGTTTGAAAACTTTCATTGTTCCAAAACTTATTCAATTAACCTACAAACCACCGCTTCTTTTGTTTTGAGCCAAAGTAAACGACTTTGGAATCAGAATTTGAATCACTTCGTTCCTTCCATATTTTAGGTGGATATTCGACTATACTTTAGAAGCTAATGTTTAAATGTTTTAGAAATGGTCTAAATCCATTGAGAGTGAAAATATGAAGAAAAAAATCCGACTTTACACCAAAATTTTGCAGGAATTTTGGCCAGGAAATAGTAACATCTGAATACTGAATACAAAATACTTAATAGCAGAGTCTGGTTGCTGTTATTTTAAGGATGTACGTAGATGAGATTCACCCAGGTACACGCCTGCATTTCCATGCAGAGTTCAGTTTTCTTATGGTTGAGATTGAAAACGTTTGAAATTGAGATGGAACGGAGGAAGGAATAAAAAGAACTTTCATTAATTTCAGTGGGGATGATGATGAAGAGTAACAGAAGAAGGCTCTCTGAATAATATGAAGGGGAAGATTTCTTTAGAGAGAAATATCTTGTGAAAAAAGTTGTATTTTCTTTATGAACCGAAACGGAAATTTTTAATGCAGAGACGCCCCTCCTGTCATTTGTTATTGCGTAAACGGCTTGGGGGTGCGCGGAGGCATTTGATATTCGAAACAATGAAAGGAACTCTTCTGAGGTGATGTAAAAGGACGAGTGTACTCGCATAGCAGCCCCTGCTATATCAGTGGCTGCTGTAGCAGCGGCCATCAATCACCCCCTCTCCCCTCCCCCCGACAACGGGCCACGTCGTATAACCTCCGTAATAAAAGTCACTGTCTTCCCCGAGGTACCTGAGAGAAAACCTGTAAAAAGTGGAATACATCAAAATTTGTCACATTACCCCGGGTATACGAGCCCTATCTATCTTTATAAATATGAATTAGGAAATTTTACGCGTTGAAAAGTCGTATTGTGGGGGTCCTTTCGGAAAGTTGGAGGACATAACGCTGAAGGGTGGAGGATTCTGAGATTATCTGTTCAACGCTGCTACAAGCGGACTATTGTGATGCGGTGAACTTATTAACTCGGTTTACGATGTCTGAAAAGACACTCCGCCGCAGTTTGGCAAATCATAATCAAGGAACTATATAATGTAATATAATCTTATCATTGATCCAGGAGGGCAATCCAGAGAATGTAACATTTTTATGGCGCTTATAGCTTTCTTGTGGAGAAATTTTGTGCAGTAGGTCAAAAACGTCTCCCAAATTAGTTAGCAGTAGATCTTACTCATACTAAAATAACACAATTAGACATACAAAAAAAAAAAAAAAAACGCTGCAAATCATTGCTCAAAGGTTTATTATTTTCTGTATAGATCACCCTTCTGTATAGATCACTGGTTCTCCATCAATAGCACCTACCAACATCTGTATTCTCCCTTGACCTTCCCTCTCAAATTTCAGCTTCCTGCGTTCAATAGGATTGAAAATGGCTTCGGAGCTTACTCAGCTGATCAGTGATCTGAAGAGTGAAGAAGATCTCCTCGAATGCTGAAGACGCCTGGAAGAGCACTTCCATTCAATAGGATTGAAAATGGCTTCGGAGCTCACTCAGCTGATCAGTGATCTGAGGAGTGAAGAAGATTTCCTCGAATGCTGGAGACGCCTGGAAGAGCACTTCCATTCATTAGGATTGAAAATGGCTTCGGAGCTCACTCAGCTGATCAGTGATCTGAAGAGTGAAGAAGCCTTTGAGCAATTTGAGAACATTTTTTTTACCTACCAACTTTTTTTTACCTACCAGCTAGGTACTACCTACCACACCATACTGGCTTCACACCTTCACAATCAAGTTTATTAGAAAGAACTAAACGCTTCACACTCGATTGGAAAAATAGAAAGCTTCATATGGAAATTTGATTACTGGTTACGCAGAAGGCAAAACTGTATACAAATCGAAGAAATGAACAGCGATCGCATTTTAGTCCGATAAAATTTGAATGGAGATTAGACCTCTTTTGCGATTCACACTCATGATTCTGTTTTATCGAAGGAAAACCTTCAAGTACTCGTAGGGACCGAACGGTTTGTCCTACAGAGCTCCGGGTGGTCTCAAAAATTTTTAAAAATTCAATACTTACTATTTAAAATTGCTGAAAAAAAACGATACTTTTATTTTGACAGTTTTCGAGCTAGGGCACTATTGAAAATTTCAACCCTTAATTTTCACCCCTTAGAAGTGACCTACATCAACCAAAAGCTTCGCGGCACAACTAGACCCCAAATGGAGCACATATACCAAATTTGAACCAAATCGGTCCAGTGTTGCTAAGAAAAGTGCCGCGTACGGCGTACGGCGGACGGACGGAAATTTTTTTATTCGATTTTCGTATTATACGTACCTTGAAACGTAAAACATCAAATTTTGAGGGGGGTTAACATTTTTTTTTTTCTTGCTCGATTCCAAAGGCTTATTATTGAAAATAATAAACCAAAAAAAAAAAACTGACAAGACAGACAGACAGACAGACACGGAACCAAAATTGTTCAGAGAGGTCTGAAACGTAAAACGCGAGTGGAAATTTTGATTTTAAAGAATATTTTTTTTCAACCTTGAAAAAAAATTCTTCTTTCCACTTCTACTTGGTAGGCTCGGAAGCAAAATCCAGGGTGAAGAATGACAACACTCAACAGAAAGAAAAATAATTATAATAACCACGTACAATTCCGTACGACTAATATTCTGAATCCAAATCCGCAAAAGGTGTAAAACAGTATTTTTTTTTTTGTGCGACTCTAGTTGTGCCGGAATTTTGAATTTTGCCTTTGAAGAGGGGGAACTTAGGAAACGAGCGTTTTTGGGCATATTTTTGTAAACTCTGGCCGGCCTCAAATCTCAACCGATTTGCGTGTTTTTTTGTTGTTGTTGTTGTTGTTGTTTTTTTTTTGTTCAAATCGGACAACTTCCCAGTTGCACATTACGTCACCAGAGCACTGAATTGAGCATTGTGAGGGGGCGGGTGGGGAATCATATTCACAAAATATACGATTTTTTTGTATTTCAGTTCCCAGCAAGGCTTAGTAATAGCATCCAAAGTTTGAAATTCGGAAAATTTCACTATTTTTTATTTTATTTTTTTATTTTAATTTTACTACATAATTTGAACCTAAGGAAATCTTAAAGCCCTAAAAATTGAATAAGTAGCCACCAGACGCAACATTGCTCACCATACTTCATGAAGAAGCCCAAAGAAAGAAGGAAGTCATCATTATCATCGGCTTTTCGTAACAAGTCGCTGCTGATTCGATTCAATCTCGAAGTCAACAACAAATTTGGTATTTATAATAATCATGTAATCCGCGAGACGTTAATTATTGAATACTGAGAAGTTATTTACGAATTCTGAAAACTGGGAAGCAGCAGGTAACTCGACCCGATTGTAAACAACAAAGTTTCGAGGAAATGCTCAAGGCGCCTTTCACGTGCCTCGATATTCTGCTACTATTGACTGAAGGTCAAGGCTTTCCTCAACGTCGAGTTTGGATTGTGAATACTACTCTGAAGAAATGGTCATCATCAAATATCTCGACCTGACGACTGAATAGCTCTGAGCATTCGACGCCCCTAATTTCCTTAGCCTTGAGTGACGAGTGTGAATTCCTCTCTTAACCATTTTGAAATTTGAAAAATTTCATAGTACTCTTAAGAGTACGAAATATCCCTAGAATGAATTTTCCACTAATACCTACTATTCCAATGACTTGATAGAGAACCGCTTAACAAGTCAGGTGCGGGTCGATGGACAGGTCATCATGAAAAGCAACTGACATGATTGTGGTTTTCGATTACTTCTCATCCTAATTTCGATTTTAATATTGTAATCGATGTTAATTTCGATCTCTAATGATTTCTTAATGGATTGATTTCTTAACCTTTAGTTCCACGATCGATGGGATATTTTTCGATTACCAATCATTTGAATTTGAAGAATCGAGTTTTTAGTTGAATATTTTCGTCTGTGAGGCATTAAAAAATCCTTATATGGTTTTGCTCCTCAACATCTCTTGAGTAAGAATAAATCGTTTCTATGTCATTGAACTTAGGAGGAAGACGAAGAGACTGTCAGGAAAAGGGGTGTTTTCTGCAGAGGTTGGTGCTGTGCGGGTCCTGTCTATACGCGCATTACTCATTGTTCAAAGCGCTGCAAATTATTAGACAATGGTTTATTATTTTTCTATATAGATCACTCGTCTGCAAAGCCACCAACCATCCAACATGAAGAAAAACATCGATCACATTTCGGTCAGCTTTTGAACGGAGATTAGGCCTCTTTTGCGATTCACACACGTGTTTCTGATTTATCGAACGTCCAACCTTTAAATTCTCGTAGGGAACGAACGGTTTGTCCTACAGGGCTCCGCGTGGTCTCAAAAAATTCTAAAAATTCTATACTATCTTAAATTGATGGAAAAACCATACCTTTATATCAACATTTTTTGAATTAGGGTGTTTTCAAAATTTCAAAATTCATTTTTCAACCCTTAGAAAAATTTGATTTTTTTTTTTTTGTTTTTTCATAATTATTCGCAGAAGCGTTGGAAAACCTGCATTAGGCGCTGATTTGCTCGAAAAAACGTTTGAGGACACGGCCAAACTCGGGAATGGGCTCCCGCAGTCAACGTGTTAAGATTTACTCCTCACAACCCTGAAAACTACATGAATTTATCGTTTTCGTACAGTTATGCCTGAGACCATAAACCAACATACCGACAAGACCAAATTTCTTCAACTCTATTCCCACATTGTGCCTTGAAACTAAGCGGACCAATAGTAGAGTCTGCCACAAAGATTTTTCGAAAGTGAGCCAAGGCACAAGTCGAAAGTCGAAAAACATCAACACATTAAGTTAAAAAGTCTTATAAACTCAGGACTCATGACTTATAAAGTCAGAGAATTCATCTCGACCACGTAATTATTTTAACTTGCTTATAAATGTATAAACATTTCGATTCCATGTTACAACGATCTCCACTTCGTTATTACATCTTAAACATGAAAGAAAACTCTCTACACTCCTCTCGTTATTTTGAGTAGTCTCTGCGTATATTATTTCAACGATAACATGAGACGAAGTGCTGAAGAAGGAAATCCATGTCACATTCATTCGCTCAACTTTTCCTCGCATGAAACAATTTTTTGTCCTACCTGTACATGTACGACTAGGTAATTTCTGCTTCCATCGAGCATTAAGAATTACCTTTCTACAAAGTTGGAGCCTCGTAATGGAGTACATCTCTAATTAAGATTTTATTACAAACCTGATTATCAAAGGAACACCTAATGAACAAGGGCCGACCCTCATATGGAATATTCTCCGCCTCAGTTGGTCCCCTTTTTTCCTCTTTTTTTTCAACCCTCATCAGTAAAAATGAGCTCTATATGAAATTCTTTGCGGGCTTTTTTTCGTCTTTCAAAGAGAAGGCGTTCCTGCGAAGTTCAATGGAGGTCAAACCCCTCGAGACGATATATGGGGGAAAAGTGAAAGAGGAGGGACAAAATATATAAGAATCTCCCTTTATATTAAAAATAAAATGAAACTTTGGCGATACGAATTAAATCACTATTTACCGAATAGGTGTAGGAGGTTCCTCTCCTCGTTTTGGTTTATTATTTTCAATAATGAACCTTTAGAATCGACCAAGAAAAAAAAAATATTTTAACCCCCCTCAAAATTTGGTGGTTTACGTTTCAAGGTACGTAGAATCCAAAAATCGAATACAAATTTGGCTGTCCGCCGTACGCCGTATGCGGCACTTTCCCCACTTAGAATTGACCGATTTTGATGAAATTTGGTATGCAGGCTCCATTTGGGGTCTAGTTGTGCTCCGAAGATTTTGGTTGATGTAGGTCACTTCTAAAGGTTGAACAATAAGGTTTGAAATTTTGAAAACGCCCTAACTCAAAAAATGTTGATAAAAAGGTATTGTTTTCCATTAATTTAAGATAGTAAAGAATTTTTTGAGACCACGCGGAGCCCTGTAGGACAAACCGTTCGCTCCCTACGAGAATTTAAGGGTTGGAAGTACGATAAATCGCAAAAGACGCCTAATCTCCGTTCAAATGTTAGCTGACCTAAGTGTGATCGATGTTTTTCTTCATGTTGGTTGGTGGTAACTATGCAGATGAAAAATAATATAGAAAAAAAAGTCTGCCAAGTGGGTGTGGCACATAGCTTCCTCGTACCCATAACCCGATTATATAGATGATCCGATGCATAGTAGGTAGTAAATCTTAAAACACCAATCTCTAAGTACCTTCCACTACCCTCATAGGGGACCATCTACACGCTAATCTGGACAATCCTAGAAAATTTCATCAAATTCGGATGAAAAATGGAAGTGTTATGGCTGTTACAAGGATTTTACGTATGCGCATGCGCAAAGGCTTCTGTAAATTTTAAGGCCTTGATTTTCATTGGGGATCATCTACAACCTAATCCGCGTAATCCCTGAAAATTTCATTGAAATCGGATGGAAAATGTAGAAGTTATGGCTGTTACAAGGAATTCACGTTTGCGCATGCGCAGTCGCTTCTATCAGTCCGAAGGTGATGATTTTCATAGGGGACCATCTAAATACTAATCTGTAATGTCCCAGAAAATTTTGATGAAATCGGATGGAAAATGTAGAAGTTATGGCCGTTACAAAAAATTCACGTTTGCGCATGCGCAGTGGCTACTATCAGTCCGAAGGTGATGATTTTCATAGGGGACCATCTAAATACTAATCTGTAATGTCCCAGAAGATTTTAATGAAATCGGATGGAAAATGTAGAAGTTATGGCCGTTACAAGGAATTCACGTTTGCGCATGCGCAGTGGCTACTATCAGTCCGAAGGTGATTATTTTCATAGGGGACCATCTAAATACTAATCTGTAATGTCCCAGAAGATTTTAATGAAATCGGATGGAAAATGTAGAAGTTATGGCCGTTACAAGAAATTCACGTTTGCGCATGCGCAGTGGCTACTATCAGTCCGAAGGTGATTATTTTCATAGGGGACCATCTAAATACTAATCTGTAATGTCCCAGAAGATTTTAATGAAATCGGATGGAAAATGTAGAAGTTATGGCCGTTACAAGAAATTCACGTTTGCGCATGCGCAGTGGCTACTATCAGTCCGAAGGTGATTATTTTCATAGGGGACCATCTAAATACTAATCTGTAATGTCCCAGAAGATTTTAATGAAATCGGATGGAAAATGTAGAAGTTATGGCCGTTACAAGGAATTCACGTTTGCCCATGCGCATTCGCTTCTATCAGTCCGGGGATGGTGATTTTCATAGGGGACCGTCTACACACCAACTCGCACAATCCCTGAAAATTTCATAGAAATCAGACAATAACTCGTATAGTTATGTGCGTTACAAGGAATTCATGACAGACAGACAGACACACAGACAGACAGATAAGGAACCAAAATGGTTCAGAAAGGTCTAAAACGCAAAACGCGAGTGAAAATTTTGATTTTGGAGAACTTTTTTTTTCATCCTTGAAAAGTGAAAACAAAGCTTCCGCTACCTTGGTAGACTCGGAAGCAATAAACCTTTGTGTAATAATTTGCAGTGTTTTCTTTTTCAGTTGGTACGAGCTGAAGTCCAAACCCCCTTTTCTGCCACTAATAATTTCTCGAACGTTCATCAGCAAAAATGAGCTCTCAATGAAAATTCTTCGCATGCTCTTTTCCTGGAGAGGGGAGGCGTTCCTGGGGGGTTCGAGCCATGAGGGTTAAACCCCTCGAGACGGTATGGAAAGAAAAAAAACCAAAAGAGGGAAAAAATCTTTTTTTTTTTTGCTATCTGGATGAAATTGAGAAGAGTGAATAATCCCTAATACGGGATTCCATGTACGGGGAGAGGGAGGGTCCTGTGAGGTTTAACGTTGCCACACTCCCAAGGCCTCATACCATGTTCGGACCCACGATCATCTCCCGCATAGATAGGAGTGAGACGTCCCACATGCGCCAGAGTGGGACGTCCCACATGAAGGAGGGGGTTTTATAAAGAAATTCCGTCGGGTCGAAAAAAGGGATGTGGCTCTTGGAACGCGGTGGGGGAAAACTCGAAAGAGAGAGGGAGAGAGCTCCATTAAATTTGAATTAGACCTAATTGGGTAACCCCCCCCCCTCCCACACCATCTCTCTCCACACCTACATCGCACTTTATGAGAGCTCATTAGACTCGGTTTGTGTCACACACTGGTAGTTTTTAATTAGTGGTAGATCCTCCATGACAACCTCCTCCCTCCTCTCCGACCTCTCGTGAATCCTTCATCGCTTTCATCCTCAACTTACTTTCTCGTCCTTTCTCTCCATTTCTATGGTATCCCCTCTGGAAATTATTAAAGTTATGGCCGGAACAATTAAACTTAAATCGAGTTAAGTTTTACCCCGTTTGAACACGAGGGGTTTGCGTAGCTCAAACTTCACCTCCCCCTCCGCCCCACTCACCTGACTACTCACTTAGTAAACCGCCCCTCTCCGCAACTTCTCCTCAATCAAATTTGAGTTACGCTCCTTCATGTGGTCCGTTTGAATCCGTGGAAATCGAATATGCGACAAAACCCCTCAATTGCTCGGCCTCCGGTCACTTCAATGGAAATTGCGGTGTCCCGGAGAGTTCAAATAAGGGTCGGTTCCCCCTTATTTGGATTGATTCCATTTCTGAGAGAGATCCCCGCTTCCGCTCATTATTCCCCGCTTCCTCCCCCGCAACTTCCCCTCGATTCCTCTTCCATCATCACATTCAGAAATTAATTTAATAAATGCGTTACGTCGTGTTTATTTGCTTAACAAAAAAAAAAAACTCTGCCCAGTGTGGTACATAGCTTCCTAGAATCCCTAACCCGATTATTACATTGCTTTTGAGAGATTGAAGAAAAAAAACCATTCACCAGAATCAAAATTTCCACTCGCGATAAAAACTGAGTTGAGTAGAACGGTTGTGGGCATCTGTAAGTTCGTTCTCATTACTAGAAATAGTTGTAAGTTCGTTCCCAATGTGTAAGTTCGTTCCATTACAGAAATGTATTTTCGTTCCCGCAATGTCCGTTCCCCTCGCTGAATATAGGTATTGTAATTTTCAATAAAGCATTATTTTCAATAAAACAGATGCGTATAATACAGGGTGTCTACACTTGAGATGGGCATAACTTCAGGGTTCAATTCTACAAGGTATTTTCAACAAAAAATGTCTCATAGCAATTTTCTTTTAACCCACTCAAAATTCTTTTTTTTCACTTTAAAGTTTTTCTTCGTGTTTTCGACCTTACGGCACTGATATGGTCATAACTCTCTTATTTCTCCTGAAAATTCAAATCTGACTGGACCGTTAGAAAGAGCGTTCAATTTCTAAGCTACCTAGTGCACAATCAAAATATTTCAGCAATAAAATAGTTTTAAAAAATCAACTCAAAAAGCATACTTTAAATTTTTTTTGAAACTTGACTTTTTTCGACCAAAGTTTTCACTCTAAATCCCGGCCCATTTCGATGGGCGCTTTTCGAAGAAAACATGCTCAAATTATCAGCTTTCCAACGGTATATTAATTTTTCTTTTCAACATTTGAATTGGAAGAGTAAATTACGTTTGAATGTCAAAAAACGTGTTTTTTTTTTACAAGAAAATCCAGTGTTTTATGCGGTTGTAGTCCTCCTCGATCTCAAGATGGCTTGAAGATTTTGGTATCATTTTTATGTAGTTTTTTACGCTGAATCCAATGGCGATACTTCTGAATGATTCCGACTGCTAGAAAGTGGATTTTTCGAAGAAAACCTTCGTTTTTCGTACATGAAATACGCATCATTCGCAGATATGGTAGTGAGCACAAAGTAACACCTTTCTACTGAATAAAAACTTCAATTAGCTAGAAATTCGGTGTTTTTATATATCTTCGATCTTCCCTCAGAGACCTAAGGTCTTCGATGAGACGGAGGGGGCACGCCATAAATAAAAATTGAAAAATCAAACAAATTTTAAATGGGGAGGACGCCCAGGACTCACCCGACGCCGGCCCTAGGGATGAGTGAAGATGAGGAAGGTAGGGGTGGGAGAGAGGGATGAAGGGAAGTGCCTCTATAGAAAGACCGCCAGTTCAAATAAGAGCCAAGCAGGACACGGGTGGTGACACCACGGAGTACGCCTACTGAGATTCCAAACTTATATTATTATTGTCAGTTTACGGTATTAAATTTAGATCATTTATCTCTGATGTAAAACGCTGCAAATTATTACACAAAGGCTTATATTATTTCTGTATAGATCACTCGACTGCAAAGAACACAGCTTTGCCATTGTTACTACCTACCAACCATATTATTGCTTCACAATGATTTTGAATAAGCTTGACGTAGGTGTCTTCAATAGGAAGTTTGATTACTGGTCACTAAGGGCGCAAAACGTTGGGGTTGGTGCTACGGGGCTCCGGGTGGTCTCATTCGATTCTCAAAATTCAATACTGTTTTAAATTGATGAATTTCTTTCTTGGTCGATTCCAAAGGTTCATTATTGGAAACAAACCTAAATTGCCAAAATGGTAAGTTTTATATCCATTCGAAGACACTAATATCTAAATTCAACATTCATAATCAGCATGAAATTCTCTTTAAGAATCTACCAAGAGTTTCTTTCAATCAGACTTAATGATCGACGCACTGCGTAACCACGGGGTTACCTGGCTCTCGAAAGGACCCGGAAAGAGGCCAAGATGAAATGCAGGGTTCCATCGGTGAAGCTCGCCAGCGCTCTATCGGCCCTCCCGCGCTAATTTGCATTTTCGGTACAACTTCTGTGTGCGAGTAGTCACGCTCCCTTTTCGCGAAATGTACGGCATTTTCGTGATAATTGTCGAAACGGAGAGGCGGAACGAGGGAACGAAGGCAGCTTTTGTGGAAGACTGAGAGACGGCTCATCCGACCAACTCCCCCCCGGCGAGGTTTTCAAATCATAATCCGTAATCGCGATACCTCGTTCCCGCTTTTCAGTTTCCTCCGCCCATTTCCTGAGCGCTTTCGCGCTAGACCGGCAGTGCTGACTGAGTTTCGACGTGATTTATCGCACTACGGCACACAAACCCTCTCTGAAGAACTTGTTCCCGAAACTAGATGTCGACTACGCCATTTCATCAGATTATTCTGACCGATTCCCTTTGTAATCAGGGCTGCCAGTCCCGCATTTCCTGCAAATTTTGAAATTTCCCGCAGTTTTTTCCAAACAAATTATTATAGCTTTTCCGCGTCAAATTAAAGGTTTTCCGATACAAATTAAAGCTCTCCAATTCATAGGATACGATTCTCCCAATTCATAGGGGACCAGCGATATGAATCCTACAAATTCATAGGGGAGTAGGAAAATGACTTTTTTGGTTATGCCGGTGCTAGGGAACGTTATCTGTCGCCCAAATAGGTTAAAATAATGAAATATTTCATAAATTCGATTAAAAATTGCAAAAAAACTTTACCTTTACAACATGTAACGTTTTCAGTGAACAAATGACATTTATACGGATTTAGCTGAATGAAAATTATGGAAAAAACCACTCCACAGTCTGGTAAAAGTTATCAAGTGTCATGTGTACATTTTTACGTATATGCACGGGGGAAGTATTCGTTCAATTAAAAATTTACAAGTGGGAGTTATCAATTTTTGCTACAATAAAATTTTGAACACGGATTAATTTTGTTCAGGTAAAAACAAACACATGTCATTAGTTCGTTTTTACTATAAACTGAATGCGAATTTGCCAATTATTTATTCAAATGAAAATGTACAAGTGGGAGTTGTTCATTTTTACCAGAATAAAAGCATGCTAAAGGGTTCATTTCGTTCAGGTAAAAATGAAAAAGTCCAATTTCTCTTTACTTTTTGGAATAACTTCAATTTAAGATTATTATTCGAAATCATGTCAACTCCTATGAACAGATGATAGTATTAACAAATGAAGAAAACATGTTAGACGAGGAAATGTAATAAAACACAGTAGGTAGTGGACCGATTTCAAAAATTACCAAACTTCAGATGGCTCTCCTGAAAAATTTGTCATAATATGACATATTATGTTAGTTGTTCACTTTTACCTCTGACCCGACGATATGTACCAAATTTCAACCAAAGCGGTCCATGGTTGCTAAGAAAAAGTGCCGCTTACGGCGATTTTTTGGATTCTACGTACTTACCTTGAAACGTAAACCAACAAATTTTGAGGGGTGTTAAACATTTTCTTTTTTGGTCAATTCTAAAGGTCATTATTGAAAAAAAATGAGAGATGGTTTTTTTCCTAAACAATGGTTATGGATGACGGGAAGATTAAGGACTTACTAACAGCAAGAGGAAGAGATCTCCTGTTACTAGGGATGGGCGATAGTCGATAGTTACTATCGAAATATCGATAGTTCATGACTATCGATAGTCATCCACTATCGATAGGTTTTTACTTCTTTTTTTGTGTTTGAAAATCTCAGCATTTGGGCAGCTGTGATAATACTGAGACGAGCGGTGCAGCCTCAACTCCGGAAATTCCATATGAAAGAACTCCTCAATTCACCGGTATTCTCGAAGTTGAGGCTCGTGTCAGCATTTTATTACCTGCTGTACGTTGTGAGTACCTCATTTCGAGAAATTAGATATTCACCACTTCTGCAGAGACACGAAATTCGTGGTATCGACTTTACCTGTTACCTTCTCTCTCCCTATCTATCTTCTGGCAATATGTGGCTCAAGGAGCAATGCTAAACTGGAAGTTATTTTTATTCATTTTAAATAAATCCGTTTTGGAACCTTTGTGAATGAACCTTTGTAATCGACCAAGAAATTTTTTTTATACCCCCCCCCTCAAAATTTGTTGGTTTACATTTCAAGGTACGTAGAATCCAAAAATCGAATAAAAATTTGGCTGTCCGCTTTCCCCACTTAGCATTCACCGATTTTGATGAAATTTGGTATACTGGGTGTTTCACGAAAAGGTTACACCCCCCTTTGTTTCGCAAAATACAGCGTAAAAAATTCCGACCAACGCAATTCTTCATGATTTTTTGTGAGGATCTCAGGAAAAATACTTTTGCGCAAAAAAGTTGCGCGCAATCGTGCGCAATTGACACTAACTTCATTTTTTCAAATAGAACCCCCCCTTTTTTCATTACAGATTCGGATTCTACGTCAAATTTCATGAGAAATTCCTACCCACATAGATTTGTTTTATTGCGTGCAACCCGGCTTTTTGAACGCTCTAAGTTGCGCAACTCCACAATTACACAAAAATTAGATTTTGGAGAACCCTAAGTGTGGCACATGTTTTTTAATCATTTTTTAACGCTAAATCGCATGGTGACATCCGTTTCACAATTTGACTGGAACTGTTCTAAATGGCGGCCAAAAATTCGGAGTTTTTTAGTGAAAAAATCACTCTTTTTGAATCGTTATGAGTTTTTAGGCAATTTTATTCAGTTCAAGCATGATCGTGCTGCCAGTTTTTATTTTTAACTCCACCGTAGACTGTCCCAAGCCCGTGGTTCAAAAGGAGGTGAGAAAATAAAAAATAAACATGATTTCGACCTCAAAACTGATGTTTCCGTGAAAGAAATGTTAATTTTTCCTCTTAAATCTTGGTTTTTCTCAAAACGGATGCCACCATGTGATTCAGCGTTAAAAAATGATGAAAAAGCATGTGCCACACTAAGGGTTCTCTAATACCTAATTTTTGCGCAATTGTGGAGTTGCGTAACTTAGAGCGTTCAAAAAGCCAGGTTGCGCGCAATAAAACAAATCAATGTGGGTATGAATTTTTCATGAAATTTGACGTAGAATCCGAATCTGTAATAAAAAATGGGGGGTTCTATTTGAAAAAATGAAGTTAGTGTCAATTGCGCACGATTGCGCGCAACTTTTTTGCGTAAAATTATTTTTCCTGAGATCCACACAAAAAATCACGAAGAATTGCGTTGGTCGGAATTTTTTACGTTGTATTTTGCGGAAATGAAGGGGGGTGTAACCTTTTCGTGAAACACCCTGTATAAGCGTCATTTGGGGTCTAGTTGTGCCCCGAAGATTTTGTTTGATGTAGATCACTTATAAGGGTTCAAAAATGAATTTAAAAATTATGAAAACGCTCTAACTCAAAAAATTCCGATATAAAGGTTTTGTTTTTCCTTCAATTTAAGATTCTATAGAATTTTTAGAATTTTTTGAGACCACGCGGAGACTTGTAGGACAAACCATTCGTTCCCTACGAGAGTTTAAGGGTTGGAGTTAAGATAAATCAGAAACACGAGTGTGAATCGCAAAAGAGGCCGAATTCCGTTCAAATGTTAGTTGATCGAAATGCGAACGATGCTTTTCTTCAAGTTGGTTGGTGGTTACATTGGCAAAGCCGTGTTCTTTGCAGACGAGTGATCTATATAGAAAAGTAATAAACCTTTCTGTAATGATTTGCAGCGTTTTTGTTTGAAATCTTTGTGTAGTCTCATGAATATACCGAATCCTGCAAGTACCTAATAGATAATTAAATTCATTTACATTAAATTCTCCATTGGACATGTAGGTACGGAATAGGAAGAGCCACTATCGAAAAACTATCGATACTATCGATAGTGCTGAACTATCGACTATCGCCCATCCCTACCTGTTACCCGAATACATACCCGTTACGATCGTTACCTGAATACCTGTTACCATCGTTACCTACTTCTTTCCATTGTTACCATTGTGACATTCTTTCCACTCTGTTCGTCTAGGATTGAAAATAACAACCAGAGGGTTGTCGAATGCTCTACAGAAATTAAAGTGATTGGAAATGACAAAGGACTTTCATTGTCAAAAAACCCCCATTTATTTACAATTATATCACCAAAGTGTGTCTTTCGTCTCTCATCGTCTTCTTACCGTACCGTACGTACCTCTAGCCTAATGGTTTTTTCTCACTTTATTTTATAATTACTTAATATTTGTCTGTTGAGGTAATTTTTCTCAATAGCTATGTTCTATGAAATAGGACAATTCATGTCTATATAAACGTGTAGTGCTGTAATTAAGAAAAATCATGTGATATATAATATCAAAAATATGAGGATTACCCTCTAAGAGACGTCGTAAGTAGTTGGAACTGGAATCTTCATCGATAAATACAAGTTTGTAGTCTTATCAGTTGGAACCTTGTCAAACTAAGGGCGCCTAATAAACGCTGAGAGCTCTTGGAACCCGAACCCTATCTGTTCATCTTCATACAGTTTAGTTGGGAGTTCTGACGGTCTCCCGAACTATCGCGGGCGTTAATTGTGTTAGAAAGTAAAATATTGATGTTCCACGGCGTTGAGGTAGCATCAACTATGATGAACTATGTAGGTATAATCCCGAGGAAGGTTAGTACTTCTCGGTGAGAGTGGGGAGGAGTTGTTGGCGAGTTATCACTGATAATTTATCAGTTAGAAGATGGCAAATTGTTCAAGGATTATTTACTACTTTCACCGTAATGCTTTTGATAATTACCTTCATTAATCAGTAATATGAGTGAACCAACAGTAAATTCTGGGAAACGCTCAGTATTAGAATGACCATTACGTGAGCCATTTGTTGTTGTTGTTGTTGTTGGAGGCCATTCATGTTTGTGCTAGAAGTAAATTGTAAATGTGTCTTCGGAAATAAGAAGGCAACTTTACTTTGTGTGTTTCAACGAAGCATTTCGATTGGCGAAGTCATCGAGGTTTGAAACACTGATGAGAAGAAAAAAGTTGGTAGTTCATTGTTAGCTGTAATCCATTTATCCTGTAAATATGAAGCGCAGATCGATCTCTAACCTTGTAACCATCTTCATCTTGACAACTGACTTTGATTAGGTGTGTAACATCTTGTGTAGTTTGATACTATAACTCAGGTAGCTTGTGATAGACAGATACTAAGTTCAATTCTCAAAATTCCAGTCAAAAGGGCTGTAGATGACTTCGATATAGGAACGAAATATGAACCTACTTGTGTCTACTTAACTACCAAACAAAGAATGGACGACTTATTGGACATTTATATTCAACATTCATTCAGGCTGAGGAAGAAAATTCAGGGAAGATATTAAGAAATATTAAAATGGTATACAGGGTGGTAAACATGATTGTGGGAACCACCTAATTCTTCATCAAAATTGTACCATAATTATCTTAGGGATACAAGTACCAGACAATGAAAATTTACTATTTCTACCCTTCTCTTCTCTTCCTACAATTCCATTTCACGAGTCTGGAAAGCTAGGACCCATCCTAGGGAACACAGACTCTACTTCTCATTCCAAATAATCCTCTGACCAAATTTTGAACATAATTCAAGCTAGTACCTTTTAAATACAAAAAGGAAAAGTTAAAAATAATCGGATACTTATTCTTCCGAAATAAATAGGTTCCAACAATAATAAATATAACAAAGAGAGATTCAAAATATTAAATTAAATCTTAATTTGACAAATTAATGTTTTAATTAAAATAAATTTACTTATTTCGAGAAAGTGATATGTCTATAATTACAATTATTGACATAAATCTGTGATTTTCCCCACAGATTTCAGAACATCGGTCTTCTCTCAGGGCTCTTTACTGTTAGCTTACTCCAGGATACTCCTATTCCCCTTTCTAGCTTTTCACTGCGCTATCGTTTTGGATAGTTTGTTTCCAACGGCCTTTCTAATTTTTCACCGTCGACACACAACAAAAGCATTGCAGAAATCGTTTAGTTCGGGACGTTCAGTCTCAGTGGGGAACCGAGTAAGCTTTCCCAAATTGAAGGAGGCGTAATAAGATTCGCTGAGAATGTGCTAAATGGTATACGAGAAAATGGAGATTGGATAAAGAGGAAGAAGGGAAGTGGGAAAAGAGAGAGGTGAGACGTGATGCTCGGCGAATAATTTCAGGGTCAACCTCCCTCTAATTTATGGTGTTAACCCTGAAAAGGAAGAGGCGAATGGAAGGAGGGAGGGAGCGAAACAACGGCGGAAGGACGAAGGGAGGAGGCGGTAGGCCGGAAAGAGGGTTTGAAACTGAGTGGCAAGAGCTTTGTACGAAACTGATTACTCCCCAGATATGAATAATAAATAGCAAAGAAGGAATGGGAACAGTTCTCACCTCCCACCAACTTCTTCCTCCCATCCTCTTTCCTGCCACACTTCGCTCCTGCTCTTCCTAGGATTGTGATTCGTGAACTGATTTTCCTACAGAACCGATTTCTCCCCAGTTTTGGAAAACGCTGCAAATTATTACAAAAAGTTTATTATTTTTCTGTATAGATCACTCGCCTGCAAAGAACACAGCTTTGCCATTGTCACTACATGTTTTCGCTTCAAAATCAAGTTTATTTTGTTGAGTTTGTTCCTAATGTTAATTGAGTTCATTAGGAAATTTGATCACTGGTTGCTCAGGACGCAAACCTGGACACTGAATTCGAAGAAATAAAGAATTATTTAAATAACCTGGAATACTATTCCTAATTAGTATGTATCCTAATACATATTATATGTGTAGCCGCCCCCACAGATAGTCTAGACCTATCCCAAGTAGGGATCGTCATGCCAAGCACCCTGGAAGAAGAGTGTGAGGGCCCTGGGTTCTCCCTAGATACTTCTTCAATCGCCTGTCGGGTTCAGGACGAGCCAGTGAACTGACCGCAAGGGGAGTTTCGGCGGTCTTGTACTATCCAGAGCTATGTAATCGATTTATAATCCGTTTTGAGTCAAGTTATTGTAGAATACAGTTGTTTCTTTATACGCAAGTGATTTATGATCCTGACAACCAACTGGAAGAAGAGGAAATACCGGAGAATGAAATAAGAGTTATCCCATCTCCATTATATATTAGTGTATTCCTAATCCACCTCATTCAAGTGACTACCGCTAGTGCAAAATAACCAAGACAGAGAACGATGAAACGTAAAAAATGAGCCAAAGTTGATGGAAAAGTGTACCTACAAACAGTTTAGTCCTACTCATATTGCGCAACAGATATTTATAAACCAGTGATAACCATCTTGGAGGTTTGGAACTTATGGGAGTAGGTTTACGTTCTCGACTTTAGCAAATTCCTGTAGCCCTCAATTCAGTGAATTATGGAGAATGCGTTACTACAACGTAGAGAGTTATGATTAGTGTTGTACGAATGTTAAACCGGATGTAGCTGTACAAGGTTGGTGATGAGGGGGGGGGGGGGGCAACGGCGATTAATCTAAGTTGGATCAATCAGAGACGCTGACTGAAGCAGATCTCCCCACCTCCTTCCTCAGCCTACCAGCCCTGACAGAACTTGAGGGAGAGTTTTCAAGGGCTCCAAAGGGCTGGCGAGGAAGGTTAAAAAGGGAAAAGGGTTGTTTTCAAGGAGACTCTGGGAACCCTAAAGACGAGAGTGGAGTTTTGATGAAGTGCTCCACTACTCGGGAGGTCGAAGTTCCCCATCACACATACGTCTTTCTTCCTCGCTTTACCGACATTTTTCTCTTATTTTGCCTCATATTCCTGATTTTTCTCTTCCGTTAGACGAATTTTTCCTTTCTTGTACCATGACGAGACCAGCATCCAGAAAGAACGAGTAAGACGTGCCAGGTTCAACAAATTTACATTACACAACACTACATTGATGAAAACCAATCATTTCCCTGTTCTTGACATGGTTATGTCTTACCGTTGGGGATCATGAAAAATTTTGTTAGTCGGAAAAACATATTGTTTAGTAATGCGTGCATTCCAGTGGACGTCCCATTGGAAATTGATTAGTTCAATTAAAACCTGTAGGTAAACGATAAAACATACATTTTTATTTCTCTTCCTACTTCTCATATCTGTTTCACTCAATGTAATTGTAATGACTCATACTCTTAGCTATATTAGTTCTCCAATAAAGGACAAGGGAAACCCTGAGTGACTCATCATGCCAGGTAGGTGAGGTGATGTACGGGGAACAAACACGTCACTTGACGTCACTTTCCTCCACTCTCCCCTTACCTTGTTTAACCAATATAAAAGGAGGACTCAGGGCTTCCCCTTCATGCATTCGTCTTCGAAAACTCGACTTGATTATTTCTCGCTCTACCTCGCCTTCTCTCTGAAGCCCACAGTTCCTCGGAGGTCTCGGTATGCGATAAGCTCATTGCGCCGGCCTCTGCTCCCATTTCACCTAGTAGTTGTCTGCCCCCAACTAGGCCTAGGTAAATGTGCTGCCTCCCTCCGGTCGGCGAGCAATCGCGCCGAGGCACATAGCTGAGCTGAAGTCCTTAAGCACTCTTGCACACAGTCGGCGGTAAAACGCGCCAGGCATCGAGTGCTGTCCCGTCCTTTGTCTTCGTTGAGTAGGTACCAATGAAACCGACAAGCCGACGTGAAGCCATTCGCCTTCACACGCCAACACGCCGTCATAACAGTAATTTAGAATTTAGTCAGTATTTTGAGTTAGAACTAGTGTACTCCCCTCCCCCTCGAATTTGAACAGCATTTTATAATTTGGATCTACTATACCTAACATGCAAATTCGAGCCCCCTTCCCCCCCCCTCCCCTCTAACGGTGCCAGTCTGGCAACAAAGAGGTTATACGTCGTAACGTTGTACTTTCCTCTGTTAGTTTCGGTAGGAAGGTAGTCTGTAGAAAATCACATCCGGTTCCAAGATGAAACAACGATAAACCCACACAATTCATGGTTTCTTGTGTCCTGGCACCACAGATTTGTTCCATAGTGGCACGAAATTCATGAAACTCTAGAATAATGTTCCCTGAATTTCAAAGTTTGGGTACAATTAGTAAGTAAGCTATAAAGGAACCGAAATATTGAATATTTTGTGAATACTATCCCTCACTCATCCCCTTGCGATGCTGTGATATAATTTCACACGATTCCTGTTGAAGTCAAGTGCAACTCGGAAGTTATCTGAGTTGAACGAAAAAAGAAACACGTAAATCGATTAAGCATTGAGGAGAAGGTAGCTGGCTCAAGGTATCGTATGAATTTTCGGGGTACCAGATGCAAATTTAGCTCGCTCAGCTGATCAGGGATGATCTCAGTTAGTAATTAAGTTTCAGTAGGTAGTCTAAAATGACTCCCTGTGGAATTTCAACTTCTTAGGTCGACCAGGAGCGAACTTAACTCACCCAACTGTACAGAGAGGATCTCAGTTTGTTATTCAGATTCATCAGTCTTAAATAGACACCCTGCGAAATTTCAGTTTCCTCGAGCCAACAGATGCAGTTTAGCTCACCCAGCTGACCAGGGAGGATTTCAGTTTGTTATTAAAAAACAGCAGTCTCAAATAAGAGCCCAGCAAAATTTCATCTTCTTGGAGCTACCAGATAAACAAGGAAATCCTGTCAAACATGGTAAGTAATACTTTTTTACGGAAATGTTTGTGAAAATCTTGTTTGCGGACGAAATTTTGGATTGGCTCCAGTGACAAGACATGTCACCAAAATTGTTCAAAAACAATTGAAAATCAAAAATCAAGTGATATTTTTGATTTTGAGGACCAGAATTTTTTCAACCTGTTGCACGAAGACAAAGCTTCGACATTCGGCGGAGAGGAAACAAACTAATCTGCTTGTAACGAGTTTCATCTTCGTGAGAATGAATGTTGCGAGTTTTTCGGGACATCAAAGTTATTCACATTTTGCGGTAATCAAAGGACAGAAAATATTTCGTCTATGGATTTGTAATCTTCAGCTAACAATTCTACAAAATGCAATTGTGAGTCAACTAAAATACCTGTGAGCTTTGTCTATTCCAGCGTCCTGAGATGGAAACCCAACGCCCGAGGACAATCGCTAACCCGTTTCTCACGATGGACGACCACTGCAATCCAAACTCCTCTTTCCTCAAGTTCTGTTCTCGAGTTTAATCCAGTTAAGGTCAGTTTTGTTTCACCAGTTAATCCCCCAAGTTGCACCCGAGGCGGTTTCGCCCTTGAATATTTCCTCTCGACTCCGACTTCCGCGATGCTCTGAATCACGCTGGCTACCGCTAATGCTTCCCACAGCGCAACGCTCTCCCAAGAAACTTTGAATCACAGTGAAGTTGGCAGGTCGACCCACGACTTGGGGAAACTCGCCTTTCAATCCGCAATACAGTCGGAAAATTGTGCAACGTACTGTTTCTGTGACCACAAGAGAACCTCAGACTTATCGCACTAAACAGCACCTGGTCAAAACAACGTACGCACCATAAAATAATGATATTGTTTGATAAATATCAACATTTGATATATTATAATATATCAAACAACATGGTGGTCTCGCGATACCAGAAAAAACGCTCCACTTCACCTACAGGGTCTTCTCCTAGGAACAGAAAAATGAGATGGTCGAAAAAATCGAGAAAAAAGGACAAATCAACGACATGAGTTTTCACTCGAGAGACTCAACAAACTTTAATGGCTGGTTTTCACGTTCGATTGACTGAAACAGTCGAGAAAGAAACCCGAAATCAACAAAAATAGTTGGTTCACTCGAGAGACAAGACAACTTCAAAGCCTTGTTTTCACCTTCAAATTAGTGAAAAAGTAGAGAAAGAAACTCGAAATCAACGAAAGAAGTTGGTTGACTCGAGAGACAAGACAACTTCAAATGCTTGTTTTCACGTTCGATTGACTGAAAAAGTAGAGTAAGAAACTCGAAATCAACAAAAATAGTTGGTTCACTCGAGAGACAAGACAAATTTAAATGCTTGTTTTCACGTTCGATTGACTGAAAAAGTCAACAAAGAAACTCGAAATCAACAAAAATAGTTGGTTCACTCGAGAGACAAGACAACTTCAAATGTTTGTTTTCACGTTCGATTGACTGAAAAAGTAGAGAAAGAAACTCGAAATCAACAAAAATAGTTGGTTCACTCGAGAGACAAGACAACTTCAAATGCTTGTTTTCACGTTCAAATTAGTGAAAACGTCGAGAAAGAAGGTCGAAATAGTTATTTTTACCCCTGAGAAGAGATTGACAATAACCAAACGCTGCGGGGCACAACTAGACCTAAAATAGATCTCCGTTTCTTAAAACGTGAAACAGCAAATTGCGAGGTAAAAAAAGTTTTTTCTTGCTTGATTTCAAAGGTTTGTAATTGAAAATAAAAACCAAAACATTTGTATTGGAAGTTATAGATTTTGTCAGTGTAGGTGATTCCAAATTCATTTCCATGTGTCAGTCTTGATTAAAATCAATCAAGAGTGCGGCCTGTAGGTATCAAAATCTAGATAGGTCTATTGTTTATTTTAATAACCCCATCAGCTCGCTCGGCAGCTTTGTTGGCGGTCCAACCTTCGCCCATTCATCCCATAACCTCCCCGTACTCTTGGGCATCACTGCCCCGTTAATTAACGCGTGGTAATTGGCAACTTAACAAAGGAGTTCACTTGACTGGGGCGTTCGGTTTTTTGAGCGATCTACCTTTCTTACCGCCGATAAAGGTAATTACGGAAGATGGGTAATTTGCGCCCATCCAGAAGCAAGAGGTCAATGTTAGTTGATGTTGAATAACCTGATAACATTTATGATAACAAGCCAAACGATCATTTATCGTGATTGCCAATCAATCTAATATAATGTACATTCTGGAGTTAATAATTTCTGAAATTTTACAATGTTGTTCTAAAACAGCAAAGAAATTACAAAATAAAATAAGGCTGACTAATTATCTCCAATTTCAGTCAATAATTATTTATTTATACATTACACAACGGTTTACGGATTTTGTTCATTTATTACACAGAGATTACGGCTTTTATATTATTAATACCTTCCAACCATATTTTCGCGTGAGATTCACTACTACTTTCATCCTGGCAGGAAACAGCAACCAGCAAAACATCGTTTTCCGAGATTTATGGGCGCCCTCATATTCAAAACGAAAAGTTGATTTTTGGTTGCCAAGGAAGCCCAAAAAATGAGTGGCATAAAATTCTACACGAACAAAGAAAAATTGCTACAATTTATTACACAAAGGTTTATTATTTTTCTGCATTGACCACTCACTCGCCTGTAAAGTACACCGCTTTGCCATGGCTACTACCTACCAACCATATTTTAGCTTCATAATCAAGTTTAATTTGAGAAGATGAAGAGTTGCGGGAGCCTTCTATAGGAAATTTGAATACTGGTTACTAAGAACGCAAAACTGAGTACAACTATTCGAAGAAACCAACAACGATTGCATTTTGAACAGCTAGAATTTGAACGGAGATTAGGCCTCTTTTGCGATTCACACTCGTGTTTCTGATTTATCGTAAGTTTGACCAGATTCGTTCTCATAGATAACGAATGGTTTGTCCTACAGAGCTCTGGGTGGTCTCATTTGATTCTAAAAATGCAATACAATAATTGTATTGTATTGATATTTGTATTTAAAATTATTTTAAATTGATGAAAAAAAACTTTTATTTTAAATGATTTCGAGCTAGATAATTTGAAAATATTTAGCCTTATAAAACGCTAGACGTGGATTACATCAACCAAAAGCTTCGGGGCACAACTAGATCCCAAGTGGAGCCCAATACCAAATCGGTCATCAAAATCGGTCTATGATAAGTTATTATTGATTATCATTGATCATTGATTTGTATTCGATTTTCGGATTTTACGTACCTTGAAACGTAAACCAACAAATTTTGAAGGGGAGTTAACTTTTTTTTCTTGGTCGATTCCAAAGGTTCATTATTGAAAATAAAAAACCAAAATTGCATTTTATCAGCCGAATTTCGAACAGAGGTTTGGCCTACATCCGTTAATGATCGTACGTGTATCGTACGCTCGTGTTTCTGCTTTTATAATTATTTCTAACCTCATAAATGCGGAGTGAACGGTTGGTCCTACACAGCTGTGGGCGGTCTCATTCTATTCTAAAGAAATTAATTCTATTTTAAATTGATGAAAAAACAATACCTTTATTTCGCGCAACCCCAATGTTTCACCCCTTAGAAGTAACTGACAATAATCAAAAGTTTCGCAGTACAACTAGACCCCAAGTGGGGCCCAAATATCCAATTTCATCAAAATCAGTCCATGGTAACTAAGGAAAGTCCCGCGTACGGCGGAAGGGAAGAATTTTTATTCCATTTTCGGATTCGACATAGGTACCTTGAAACGTAGACTATTGAAATGTGAAGGGGGGTTAAACGTTCGTTTTTCTTGTTCAATTCCAAAGGTTCATTATAGAAAATAAAAATAATAAACCAAAAACAGCGGTCGGTGAGAACCAACTATGTTTTTTTGTTGTTGTTTTTTTTGGCTTATTATTTTTAATAAGATCTCTCCGCTTCTACTGCTTGATACACTGGTGAGAAAAAATGAATGGAAACGGGCAGTGCTCCCCCGAATGAGTTGTGCAGGACCCACAACTAATGAGACCAACTAGGGGTCTCCTCATCAAAGAACGTTATTCACAGTCATACCGAGCTCTCAGGTTCCCTCTTCACAATATACTTCGTACATTTTATTTATTTCATTTCTCTGTTGAAATTGCCATTTTCTGACGGTAACTTCTATCTACCTCGAGGAGGATCAACCCCAATTAGTACTTCCGCTCGAATGTTCAGTAGGTTGAAATGCTTTGAAATACGTCGGAGTTACTAGCGACTAAAAAAGAAAGCACCGTCGAACATGCTTTCAGGGGAACATTTTTTTTATCACCCAGACTCAAAAGTCCGTAGGTAGTTCAATCCACAGAAATGAATGTATGTAACTTTGTTCTTCCGGGCCTCATAGTGTGCGTTTGAGTTTGCTAGATGGAGTAAATGGCGTGTAAGAGCGGAGTAGTACAAGTTTCTACTCGCGTAATCTCGAGTAACTCAGCCAGTTTATATTACTTGATACCGCCTAGGTAGGTACTAAGTTGTTCGCGGTCGAGACAATTTCGGAGGAAGCCTTAATTTATCAACACGCGACAACGAGCTTTCGACCATCTTCGAAGGAGTGGAGAGGGAAACTTGCAGAAAGCAGAACATAGAAGCGAGGCGAAGGGGGTAACTTGCAGAAAGCAGAACATAGAGGAATGCAATAAACGAGGCTGAGAGGGAAGTCTCATTCGAGCGAGCTGAGCGACAAAGAGGGCGTCTAATCCCAAACAACGGTCGGCAGAGCTGGCGAGAAAATTGAATTAAATTTTCAGCCCTTCTGCTCTCTGGACGAGAACTTTCCTTAGTCCGTCTAGTGTTTTATTGCTTGGAACGTGCAGTGAGGCTCTTTGTTGAAGGCACAATTGCTGCGAATTCGGGTTTCTCTGTATGGTCATATGCCGAATGAAAACCAAACTGTAGTGCTTTTCAAGCAGCAAATTAGGTTACTAAATCCTTTCAACACCCTTTGACTACTATCTTTGTATTTTTGATTCCAGAACAGTACACTCCATTGAAAAACTAAAAATACGTAGGCCCACGCTAATAAAACTATGATTAAAATAATTAATATATTTATCATCCTCCCAGGACTTCTATGAATTCGACTGTTTTCATCTTACCATCGGATTCCACATCTCCACCACTTGTTCATACTGTACTCACCTGAAAAAAAAAGAAAGAGAAAAAATGATATATTGCATTAAGTACTTGTTGAAATTTACCTCGATGTTTTATCAACCCGAGAATGCAAGATATCAATGAGACATATTCTCTTGGTTGCGCTATAAAATTATAGAATAGATACAAGAAATCAGAAGTTTCATAAGTTTTGATGCTCAGTTTGTGTGAACAACTGTATTGATAGGTTGTTCGTAAATATCAAAATGTTCACAAATTGTTAGACTGACCTCACTTCGTCTTCAAAGAACAAAATAATGAAAACTTATTCACATAGGTAGGTAGGTAGGTAGATTCACAATGAAGTCGCCGCTGTGCCCTTCTGCAGACACAAACATACGCGAGTAGATTCCAATTCCATCTGGTTAATATTACAACACGCGTCGATAGTGCAATACAAAACAGGAATAAGAAAAGGTATCATTGAGGTAATAAATGTGTTCCAAAACTATAAGGTAGTAGGTCACATCTTGTAATATTAGCCAGATCATGTGCGTACTTACATACCTATACTCATATTTAAACCCTCATCATGATCTCGATAATTCTACATGCGACGTCAGTACGATGCAGAACAAAACATAATTGATAAAGTAGATAGTTGAATGTTATATGTGTACTCAAAAGATGGTATGTTGGAATACCAAGGTTTCGTAAGGAGATTCACACTAATTGCCACTCTCTCATCCTCCTTCATACGACAGCAGTGACGTACTACCTTATAGTTTTGGAACTCATTAAATGTGTTACAACACATTAAATGTGAAATAAATTGTATTACCTCAATGATACCTACTCTTATTCCTGTTTTGTATTGCACTATCCACGCGTGTTGTAATACTGACTAGATGGAAGTAGAATCTACTTGTGTACGTTCGTGTTTGAAGAAGGGCACAGCGGCAACTTTAATGCGAATCTACCTAACTACCAACCTATCTGAATAAGCTATCATTATTTTTCCTCTTTAGTGGGTTGCCATCATCTGTTTTGAGGTCAGTCCGTTTTTTTTTTGTTAAAAAGTTTTTATTTTATCATTTTTTATTTAGTTTTTTAAAGCTTAGAATCAGACATTTAATTTGAATATACAAAAATGGTTCGTCAATCATTCAATTGGGGGTGACAGGGGAAGTTACGTGAATACCGGACAATCTTCCCAAAATAAACAAAAACCGCGTTTTTGAAATATTTTTACAAAATTTCGACACTTAACAAAGCAAAATGAAATCTGATTGAAACGTGACCAACAAGGATACAGGTAGAACATATTTCAAAAAGAATCAGGCAGATTGGTACCGGAATAAGAAAAAGCAGCCGAACATAAAAAATAAATAAATCATCATCCCATGACACACCGAATTGATTAACTCCTCCGTCGCGCGCCTTCGGCGCTTTGAAGTCGGTCAAAAATGTATTCTGCCAGTACTTACCCATTTCATTTTGCATTCACACAACGTCCCCTATAACTTTCTACTGATTCATTGACGGACCATTTCAAATCAGTTAACAGAGTGTATTAAAATCAAAGGTAAAATTTTGAGCTTTAAAATGAGATGAAATATATGAGGGCGGTTCCGATAACCGAAAAATGCTGGTGGATTGTAGAGGGTTATTCGCGCAGAACCTGCGTAAGCCTCCATGCATCTTCAAGTAGGTAAAATTCCCTACCAAATATGAGGAAAATCGAATAATTACGTGATGAGAGCGGGTGTAGCACATAGCACATTACATTTCAATTACATGTTCACATTGTACATAGCGTCATGTTCAACATGATTCAAATTATAGGTGTGATTGTGAGCCTTAAGGATCAGTAGCGAAACTGGTCTGCAGTAAGAAAACTGATTCAAACTACAAGGTCTGAGAGAAGTTACGGTAACCGATCCACAGTACAGAAACTTATCGACAGCAGAGATGCTGTACCACAGCACTAATCAATATTAAGAGACTAATCAATATTATAGAAGCTGATCCGGATTACATAATATGTAATCGTATCAGCTTCTATTATAATGTTGATTAGTCTCTTAGGACCAGTATATTATACTGGTCCTACTTTTCGAAACTGATGTACAGTACGGAAGCGGATCTACATTATAGAAACTGGTCAAAAACTGTTAGGGGTAACTAATTATTTAGATAAATTAAAGAACAGTAAAAATTGAAAAATAACAAATACTTAGAAAAATAATTTTAAAAAAAAACTAAATTAGAACTAAATTGAATTAAAAATAAATTGAAAAACCTTTTAACAAAATTATGCAGCATGTGTTATTGAGCGAATTTTAAAAGAAATCTTTGATTTTTTAATGAAATCTAAATATCAGCTTTATGAGAGTCAGCCTACTACTAGTCAACCTTGTAGGTGTGGCAGATAGAACGAATCGTAAACTTAATACAATCAACCTCAAATATGTGCAAAAAACCTCAAACAATTACCCCGTACGATATTGTTCAACGAACTAAATGGTTTTTTTTCGATTTTCAGTATACGTAACTATATTATAAATACACAGGGTATGTTTTCAATATGTTAGGTGTACATATTCATGTTCTACTCAAATAGAAAGAGCTCTAAATTCGGATTAAAAAGTCCGTTCCAACAACAATAAAAGTCTGGCTAAACTAGAATGTGGGTGAATTAAAATTTCAATAGCAAAGAAGATTAATTATGGAGAACTCCTTTAGTTCCAGTAATTTCGATTGATGGATCGCAGTAATATTGAATTACATCGACGTCGAAGGCGTCTGGATTCTCCGGGAGATCAAAGGAAGCTGCTGCAGGAAGGTGTCCGTGAAACATTTAGCGGTTCATTAGAGGATTTCCATCACGGCAGAGGGTTCAGGAATCCGGCCTACCAGTTCGGTGAGGGGGAAGGCGCGAGTAAGGAATGAATAGGTAATGGCGGTCGGCGGAAGGCGGTTTGAAGAGGAATAAGACGAAATGGAGGGGGAAGAAAAGGAAGCGGAGAGGGAAGAAGAAGGAAGATCGGCCTCCACCATCAGACCAGCAACGCCATTGATGTAATTGAGAACATTTTCTCTCGTGATGGCATCCCGCTTCCGTAGGAGTTTTACGAACGTCTCATCGAGTACGATCTCAATATGGTAGAGTAGGTCTCTAATATTTATTTGAATGTACGGGAACAATCCCAGTCACATGATAAAGAAAACATACGATGTTAATTGAAAATTGTTGAACAATAGCTGAGAAAATAAACATGAAAAAAACAAGAGAACTAAATTAACAATAATAATCCAAAATTATGCAATATTAGCATAATAGAAACACATTGAGAGAAATAAGATACAAATTATGATTGAAAACAGTTCAAATACAAAAGAAAATTCAGATAAATCCATCCTCAAACAGAAGGACTTTGAAAGAGTGGAGGGAGGAAGTAAAAAAGTCCATTTCAGGGTGATTTTGGATAAGAAGATTTGCCTGTCAAGGAAGCCTGTTCAAAGAACAGTTGTAGAGGTAGTTTGTTGGTGAAAATTGAGTGGCAAAGGGAAGATTGTAACGACAGTTCAACCGGGGACCCGAGAAATTCACTCTACCCAGGAGATAAGGACAGTCCGGCTGGCTCTTACCAATTTGGAGAACAAACGAATGTCGCCTGCCATGCGCCGTATATAGAGAGAATGAAGGCCGCATCTGGAACGCAAGGAGGCATAATTGATCTCGGAGGCAGGAATATGTCATTTGCACGATACGTAACGTAAAAACCACTTTTGGACACGCTCCAGTTGAACAATATAAATAGCATAGTGCAGCGACCACACAACAGACGCATACTCAAGTACAGGGAGGACTAGTGCTTTATAGAGCGTCACAATGGCATTCATTATTGTGAATACCCTGGTATTACTTTCAAGAAAACCAAGGATACGCATGGCGTTACTGACAATGAAGTCAATATGAGATCACCGTTCCACAGGTGTGGGTGTGGGTATTGGGTCTGTACACCCAAGTTAGGCCTCTGCCTTCCAAGTCCGGTTGGGTCTATTAAGGTGGTGATGGTCTAATATCATATAGATCCAAGGCAGAATGTCATAACTGAACACTTGGAGGCATTCAGCAACAGATTATTCCGCCCGCACCAACCCTCCGGTGCTGTCATACAGTCTTGAAGCTGCAAACAGTCAAGCTCGTCTGTGAATCTCGCAAAAAACTTGAAGCCATCGGCAAACAGCAGGTAACTGATACCAGAGAAAATATCAGTCAACTCGTTATTGAAAGGGAAAAACTCGATATCAAGTCCCTGCGACACCCCAGATGACGCCAGAAAGGAATACCCACTTAATTGAAATACCAACTAAACCCTAGAACCGCATGTTCAGCATTTATGGAAGTGTATTAAGCAGTTTGTATATTGAGCATTGAAAGCGACAGTGGAGATGGCAGTCAGCAACAGCGGGTTGGCGGTACTCTCCGAGTTTGTTGTCAATAAAAGGAACAAGACATACAAAACGTTTCACCGCCTGCCCAAATAAATAAAGAGAAGTGGGAGAGCGAACTGCGAACACTCGAACAGTGTAGTGGTGTATTGTGAAAATGGAAGGAGTGAACAGTAGGTATTGTGGTGTATTAGTGGAGCGTGTATCACAGAGAGGGGGAAGGCTAAAGCCTCAAGGGAAGGTGCCAAGTGCCATCAAAACCCGCCAAGGCGGTTTTCCTGGGTGAAAAGAATCGGAGAGAAACAGGTTGTAAGAGGAAACGGGAGAGTGATCTGTTGATAGGTCTGTTGTGAAGGCCGTGGGAATGGCGCAACTGAGGAGCCTCTTTCTCGAGTAAAGACTCGACTCGGTGAGTCTGTGGAGAATCGCCTTGTTTCGAGTATTTCGACAACAGAGACGGTTTCCTCGCCACTCTTCGGAGTAATCCGCTCTCGTCGAGACGAACAGTATTAATACAGAAGTCTACACGAATTCAGACTCATTCGTTGGACGGAAGTCCTCACCTCACACCGCCGTTCAAGTCGCAGACACCTGTAGATTCAGGCAATACATAACTTCGAATGATTAGATAGACGATCACTTTTTCTAGTAATTTTTTACTAATACCTTTATACAAATATCAATTTTCATATTTAATCTTTATTGAACTGCTCTACATCAGGCCTGCAACTGGAATAAAATATGGACCTAGTTAAAAACACGAAGTTATTTTTTGTTCCTTATTAAGACCTAACGGTCAAAATTGATTCGACCTTTATTCCATTATTTTCGTAGAAATATACAACATTGTACCTACCTTCTACGTTTTTTATTGAAATGAATATCCTCAACTTCCCGCTGATTTAGTTTATCTGCTACTAGAACTAGCCTCAGGCACCCGTTTGTCTTACGGGAAATTAACTTCAAAATGACTGCCCATTTGCGTTATTTTTCTAGAGGAAGATGATTGGGTCTAGTTTTGCCATGAATTATGGGTCCAGTCATTATGACAGTCCAAAGATGACTGCCTAAGATGGGTCCAGTTTTGGCTTGAATAATTGTTATGGTGGTAGGTATTTCAGATTGGTGATGTTGGAAAACTGACGGATCCTAGCGATAAGAATTTGTGTATGTTTATACTTGCAAATCTCGTTGTAGAGTTGAGAAAATGAGTGCATGAGGCACGTTTTTCCAATGCAATCTTGGACGGAATTGTTGCTCTACTGTTGGACTCGATTCCTTACGGTACTTATACTTGAAAATTTTCAAGGAGAATCTCCTTATTTAGGAATTATTCGTTTCGTTTTGAGAGTTCATAAAATATGGAATTAGAAATCCCTTCAGTCGATATGGATTACGGTTTGGACCATCTGTTGCTGCTCAATTAACTGTTTATTTACATTTTAGAGAATTTTCAAAGAAAATTAAGCTGTTGCAGTAGACTCAACGTTTTAAGCATGGACTTTTTTGATTTTTTTCTTTTCACTGAAATCTGCTTTGGAACATTCTACAACGATTCCTGAAGTTTTTCCAAAAATCCTGTGTAACATTATGTAACAGAACAACAAAAATTGTATAGCAAAAAATTCAAGATTTTGCCAAAATGTTCATAACATAACAAACAAACGAAAAGTCGAGTCGTCAGCCAGAAATTTTGAACAAGCCTTAGGGTTTCAAATTTCAAGATATAGGTTAAAAACAGACCAAAAAACGTGTTATTTGTTGATTTTATTATCATATTCATTGTAATATAAATGGTATACAACAGCTAGAGATTATAATCTGAAATGTTTTTAAGAACAATGGAATGCATTCAGAAAATTTAACAGTTTACTGTACCGCCAAATTATTTCTACGTCATCACATGCGAGAATCTCAGGTAAAACGACAGCTTTGGGCGGTAAACGCACGTGCCATTACTTAACTCTGGAATTTTGGTGAGTTAAAGTTCGTTGCGTTGTCAACGCGGTTGGAAGTCGAAGGGAAGTCATCCTCACAGTTATAATGGGGAGGCAAATTTTTGGGTGACTTATGGTATTGGTGGAGTTTTAGTTGAGAAGGATTTTCACGATGTTGGCTACTGCATTTCTGCCAGCAAATAACTGTTCTCCAAATATTTTGACGTGGGGACAGCGGTGTGGCTACGGTCGTTGGTCGTTGTTTGGCGGTGGACTTTGGACCGACGGCCGGGACGTTTGGCGGCCGGGGCTCTCATCACCCCCTCGTCCCAACCCAGGGCGGTAAGGCAATGGGAAGCCACGAGCGAAATCATCAGAACAAATTTTGATCTTCCTTTTGAAAGTCAGCTGATGACGTCCGTGACGCCAGGAATGGCAGTCGGACGAAAATCCAACCTGAAAAATGGTTGTTTACTTTACTTTTACTTTAGTTTACTTTAATATTTTGACGTGGCATTTGGCAGGATTGGTAAACTTATAAATTTCCTTATCAACTGTACTTTTATTAATTTCAACAATGACCCATTGGAATTGAGCAAGAAAAAAATTGAACCCTCACTCAAATTTTGGTGCTTTACGTTTCAAGGTATGAAGAATCCGAAAATTGAATTAAAAAAAGAAAATCCGTCGAAACGCCGTACACGGCACTTTTTTTTGGCAACCATGGACCGATTCGGTTGAAATTTGGTATGTGGGCTCCATCTGGGGTCTAGTTGTGCCGCGAAGGTTTTGGTTGATGTCATTCGCTTCTAAGGGGTGAAAAATAAGGTTTGAAATTTTAAAGAGTGCCCAAGCTCGAAAACTCTTGAAATTAAAGTATTGTTTTTTTTCACCAATTTAAGATAGTATTGAATTTTCAGAGTTCTTAGATACCTCGAGAACTCTATAGGTACCTAATCCGTGTGCTCCTTACGAGAACTTAAGGGGTTTAATTCGATAACCAGTCAGGACCGTTCAGGATATCCACCAACTCATATCTGGTCAACTCAACTCGGCCGAAACACCTGAGTCGGACGTACCTATCAAAGGATTGGACAGGCAGCCAAAAAGTACTTTCAGTACTTTCAGAAGCTCCAAGATTGCTGAGAGAGCAGAGGTGAGCTCTATTGCTGATCCAGGGCTGCCAGTTAATATTGACTCCTCGGCACTTCATAATCACCATTGCCTCATATTGTGACAGGGTTCTAATGTAGTCCACGTTCACATCAAGGTGGCGGTACAATAAGTGGAACTGGGAGTTGAGAGTCCTCTGGCTTAGCGAAAACGAATTACATAGTATATTCACACATACATAATATGATTCTTGGAAAACTTCATGAAACGTTTTAAAATGTTCCAAGACGGATTTCAGGGGAAAAATATTACTTACAAACTTGCACCAAGGTGGCAGTAATTCGCGGTAAATTTCTCCGCTTCACGGAAAAGCATTGAATCATAGATATGTTTACTGTAAACGTATCCATGTTATTTAGGTATTTATAGTACCTAACTTCATTAATGATGGCATTCAGTTTTCATTCTAGTTAATAATAATCTAAAGTGCCGGGTCGTCACAAATTTTGGTGTCGTTACGCAAATTTTAGAATGACCCCCAGCCCAAAAACAAATCCATGTTAAAACGGAATCACGAGTGTGAATCACAAAGAGGTCTAATATCTCCGTTCAAATTTTATCTAACCAAGATGCGATCGCTGTTCGTTCCTTCGAGTTGTATTCAGTTTTGCTTTCTCAGCAACCAGTAATCAAATTTCCCATATATTATGGGTTTCCTATTTCTTTGAATCGAGTGTGAAGCTTTTATTTCTTCCAAATAAACTTGATTATGAAAGTAATTATGTCGTAGGTAGGTATTAGGTACCTACCTATGGTTAAATAGTGACAATGGCAAATCTGTATTCCTTGCAGACGAGTGATCTATACAGGAAAATGATAAACCTTTGTGAAATAATTTGCAGCGTTTTTAAATTCAATGAAGTTATTTCTCTAATTTTTGGTAGACTGTTAAAGAGCGCTACCCCACGGTAATCATAGCACTTTTGACCGCACGTGATGATACAGAAAGGCAGATTAATCAAACATTGATCGCTAGATCTAGTGCCCGTATTGGCAAGAAAGTGAAACTTCCCCGCTGATTTGTCCCTACATAACTTTATGGTGGTGGCCCGCTGCACCAATGAAAGCGAACGTATTGTAGCGGTGGTGTAAGTACGACCGACGGACGTTGCAGCACATGCGGAGGGCCGTACGTGTGGAATCGAATAGTTGAAGAGGCGGAGAGGTCAAGGGGCTGCTTCTAACGGCCCACTAAACTTGTTGTGTGCCTTCGGCAAATAGGAGAGAACGCTGTAAATAATTTTACTGCCTTCGTCCCCGAGTACTCTTTTCGGGGCGAAGAGGTGATGAACCCTCGACGAAAAAAGGGTTCCAACTCCCTCCTCGATCGTCGCTTCTCCCACAAAGGCGGCAAAAACCCGCAACTGTGTGTCGTTGTGAAATCAACCTTGAGATCTGCCTGAACAAATTTTCCAAACACCATCTTCCAATAGATTTCAAAAAACTGTTAATTAATTTCAATAATGAATCTTTCTTTAGAACCGAGCAAGGAAAATATATTTATAACCCACCCTCCAAATCTAAGCTTTACGGTTCAAGATGTAAAATCCAAAAAACCGAATAATTTTTTTTTCATCCGTCCGCCATACGCGGTACTTGCCCGGCTCCCATTGAAAGATTTTGATGAAATTTGTTATATCGGCAACGTTCGGGATAGATTGGTAAATAGATAGATGTATGTTTATTTTCGCCATTTTGTACACTTTTACTATAACATAAATGCATGAAGGGATGCGATCTGCTCAGATTTCCTACCCGACGTTAGGCTTGGCCCGTGTTGCAGGGTAGGAAACGGATCTAGTTGTGCCTGTTTGTCCTATTAAAGCCATTATCTTCCCCCACTATATCTATTCCGACCTAACAACGAAAACTCGAAATTCTGTCAACAATGGTTCTCAATATCCAAAAATCTGCAAAATACAAGAGGTAACAAGAGGTGTACCAGTCTTTTCTGGTATCATTGAGATCAACTTTGCCAGTTCCCGTGGACCGATTATGATGAAATTTGGTATATGGACTCCATTCGGGGTCTAGTTGTGCCCCCGAAGGTATTGGTTATTGTCAATCACAGAGAGTATGATGACAAGGAAGGTATTGTTAGAACGGGAAAGAGAGAGAAGGGAGCACCTGGTCCGTCCCGCCATCAAGAACTGACGAAGCGCCCCAGGACTCAGCTTGAAGTAATGTGTTAAACGGTTCCAGGCTGAGCTTCCAACGTGGAAGAAAAGGGTGTGTTTTTTGTAGCGGGTTTAAATCCCACATAACTTTGAAGACGCGGACCCTTCAAGGTATGTTAGGAGATCCAACTCCACCTGTAGATCTAGAAAATGTTCTTACTTACCTGCCAAAAAAATAATAATAATAATAATAATTGTCAATCACTTCTAAGAGGTAAAAAGTGGGGAAAACATTTTCGAAACACTCAAGCTCGAAAACATTCGAAATACTGGTATTGTTTTTTCAATTAATTAAAATAGCAACGATTTTTAGACTTTTATTCAATGATTTAAAACGGGTGATTCCGAAATCACCCAGAGCTCCATGGGGCCAACTGTTCGCTAATGAGGATAAATTATTACTTAATTAATGAATTTTCCATTACGTTTTTTCATCGGTTTAGGATTTTTTTAGAAACGAATAGAATCACCAAGAACAAATGCGCGTTTATTGTGAAATTAATTAGGACTCGAGGGCCCTACGAAGCCCTAAAACCTGAACTCTCTCTCCAACCCCATGTGGCGAGTCAGAAACACGAGTCTGAATCGCACAAGAACGTTCAATACCATATTTCAGCTGATCAAATGAAATATTTTCTCGTTTCTTCAATAATCGTTTCAATCGTTTTTGTAATAATTTGCAGCGTTTCAGGTCAACCATCCTAAATAATGAAGAGAAACAAATCGTTTCTCCATTTCACGGAATCATAAGATATGGAAGATCTCCTCTCTCATAACATCCACTCATCGTTCATTGTAGATACGTAGGTACTGTTATCTCGAAAATCTGGTCAGTCGTTCATACTGTCCAGTAGTTAGGTTCACTTAAAAATTGGCTTTTTACAGTTGGAATATATTGACAGTGGGAGAAAAGTAGCCCGTTTTTCCTTCTTTTTTTGGCCAAAATGAGTTTTATCCATAAACTGCCATACTGTACACGAGCATTCAACATCATTGATGAAAAGTGTGTGCGTGTGTGTGACAAATTCTCGTGTACTGTGCCCAGGCCTTAGTTATCAACGGATTTTCTTAGTTGTTTTTTTGTTAGGTTCAGTCAACTTCCCAGTTGCACATTACGACACCAGAGTATCAAAATTCGCATGGGATGGGGGCAAGTGATGATATTCACAATACATCATTCATCATTCATTTTTTCATTTGATTTTTATTTCAGTGTGTGTAGGGAGTGATGATATTCATAAAATGAGTATGCGATTTTTCAATATTTCGGTTCAATTAAGGCCTTTTAATGGTACCCAAGCTTTGATTGACAAGAGCTATAATTAAGTAAAAAACTTTGCTAAACACAAACGGTGGATACAGCTTTCGTACAAGTACGCAACCACGAGAGACATTTTATGTCTTATGTTTAATAAATTGAGAGCTTTCCAATGAGTGGTGAACGATTTTTGTGGGGTGGAAAATGAAGAAGTTAGTTTTCCCTAGGAACGATTGGTTGTACGTGAAAATCATCAGAAAGTTCCGCGTAACGCTCCCCGCGCGACGATTTTTCAATTATGTGCCATAGTAAAGACATAAAATGTCAAAAACAAGTCATTTTAACAAAACATTTATGATTGGGTAGTCTGTGTCACCGCTCTTATGTGTGTGAGAATTCGATGCATCCATTTCATTTCAACTTTGAGAATCCATGATATTCCAAATGGAGTTCAAGTTCCATCTTTATTCAGATATTCCATAGAGTTGAGTTGTGAATTTGGTTTGTACAAGTTCATTCGTTTGTTTCTTGTTCCAATTTTCATTCAAGTCAAGTCAGTCCAGTATAGTTCTATAAGTTTTAATGATTAAAACACACTATTTCGGATTTTTCCTTCTTCTCCCGAGTTGTTTTCCCCTCAAAAATCCTTTCAAGTGGCAACACTGTACAATGAATCTCAGAAGTTTTGTGGATCCATATCACAATATACGGGAGACAACTTCCATGCTAACCAGATACCTTCCCTGTCCAGAGCCGTTCCATGATACTACATTTTCTCGGTCCTTGGAACTGGATCGGTAAGGGCTCATCCAGGTACATGGAACCGAAATACAACTTCCATGCTTACCAGTCCAAGAGATCCCTTCCCGGTCCAGAGCCATTCCATGATATGATATCTTCTCGGTCCATGGAACTGGACCGATAAGGACGCTTCCCGGTAAATGGAACTGGACCAGTAAGGGAATTGGACCGGTAAGGACTGAGTTTTTGTCACTGCATGGAGCCGTTCCAAGTTGATACTCGGTTCCACAACCCGGTACAGCTGTACAGACACACCTCTACGTCTTAATGAAGGTACTTGATATGCTTCTTGGACTGAACACAAAAAAGATTAATGAAGATCGGGAATGCCAGAAAAAAAACAAAAGAACCACCTCTCTCATTTAAAAAAACCCTTCCTCTAATGAAGGGGACGTTTGAGAGTTATTCGGGAAAACCAGGCAGGGGCGCCTTTATGTAGTATTTAATACACAGATCGGTTGAGTTCGGAGATGTGAGTTAGCTCAGGGAAAAAGGGAATAAAAGGGAAATACAGAGGAGATGCAGGGCGCGAAAATCAGGACGAACCCCCCCTGAAAAGGTTCACGAACGGCGGAGAAAAGCTTTTCCAAACTTCGTCGAACCCTAATTCAAAACCCCAACACATTTAGAGAGTCTCCGATTTCGGAATAATTATCCGACCCGCCCGACCAAGGAAAGGATATGAATAATTGGTTTGAGTTCCCACTTCCGCCGTCGGCACTTACCCGAGGGGTGTTTCCACCTCTTTTGAATGGAAATAATGAAATCAATACGGACGAACTTGATTTGGAAGGGGGAGATGGATGCGAGCCTCTGATTGTGGGCTTGTAGAGCGTAGTAATTTAACATCACTCGTGTTTTCAAATCTATACAGGGTGTTCCAAGTCGAACAAACAATACTTCAGAAATCGATCCTACAACTAATTTGCAAAAACTTTTTCCTCCTAGCACTTTTTTTGACCCGCTCAAAATGCCACTTTTTTCACTTTTAAGTTTTTTGTGTATTTTCGACCTTGCGGCACTAAAATGGCCATAGCTTCCTCATTTTCCAAGAAAATTCATGATTACACCGTTACATTTCCTAAATGATGAGCTCTTGAACACTCCAGAAAAAAGCCCAATAGGATAGTCATTCTGAGACAAACTTGTAAATTTGTCAAAATCCTTTTTTTAAGTACATTTTTGTGATTTTGGTTTATTATTTTCAATAATGAACCTTTGGAATCGACCAAGAAAAAAAAAATTTTAACACCCCCTCAAAATTTGATGGTTTACGTTTCAAGGTACGTAGAATCCAAAAATCGAATAAAAATTTTGCCGTCCGTCCGCCGTACGCCGTACGCCGTACGCCGTACGCCGTACGCCGTACGCGGCACTTTTGCCACTTAGCATTGACCGATTTTGATGAAATTTGGTATGTAGGCTCCATTTGGGGTCTAGTTGTGCCCCGAAGCTTTTGGTTGATGTAGGTCACTCCTAAGGGTTCCAAAATCAATTTTGAAATTTTGAAAACGCCCTAACTCAAAAAATTTCGATATAAAGGTATTGTTTTTCCTTCAAATTAAGATTCTATAGAATTTTTAGAATTTTTTGAGACCACGCGGAGCTCTGTAGGACAAACCGTTCGCTCCCTACGAAAATTTAAGGGTTTATATTGAAATATATATATATATAAATCAAAACACGAGTGTGATTCGCAAAAGAGGCCTAATCTCCGTTCAAATTAGAGCTGACCGAAATGCAATCGATGGTTGGTGATTTTGATTTCTTTTTTTTGATTTTTTCGATTTTTTTTGGATTTTTTTATTTTTTGATTTTATTTTAATTTTTTTATTTTTCTCTTCATATTGGATGGTTGGTGATTTTGTAGACGAGTGATCTATATAAAAATAATAAACCGTTGTGTAATAATTTGCAGCGTTCTCCAGAGAACATCAAAAGCTTCAAAAATGCTCCATTTCATCAGCTTTTGAAAGGTAACAGATTTATCAGATTTACAATAACATTTGGAGGGTGAGGGGGAATGGTGGTTGAACGCGGAAAAACGTGAGTACTGGGGGGCGCTACGTACCTACCGAAGTTTCCTGCTTAACGGGCCCAAACGAAGTCGTTACTTTGGAAAAAGGAACGCCTAGCCTAGAATGATATGCAACAGAAAGCTCTTTGTAGATCCGGAGCCGGATAATCGATACGTCTCTCCGGATCTACTAAAAACTTTTTATTGACAAGACTGGTCACTGTGCGCATTCCCTGTAGTATCTCCAACCCATTAGGTCTCAATCACGTTGGGCCACTAAGTTTAGTGTCTCAATTAAAGTAATAGGCATTTGTCTTAAAATGGACCAATAGTAGGGACAATTTTATACATAAAATTCCGCATACGCACTGGTTACTATCAGCCTGGTAGCTGAAATGTTGAATTCAATAGGAAATATGTAGGAGACCTCAAAACCACCGAAAATTTCATGAATATCATTGCAATATCCCTTATAGCTTAGGGAATTGACCACAAGGAATCCAAATTGCACGGAAACGTGAACATTACAGACTGCGAGAAACAACAAGAAGTCAAATGTGGCAGTTGTTGAATGAATCAGAAGGTTTAAAACTCACTGATTTTTTATTGTTGCTGATGGTGCAAGAGGCGGTGTCTACACTTGAGATGGAAACTTCAGGGTTCAATTCTACAAGGTATTTCCAACAAAAAATGTCTTCTAGCAACTTTCTTTCAACCCACTCAAAAATTTTTTTTTTTTTACTTCGAAGTTTTTTCCCCGTTTTTTTACCCATACGGCACTGATATGGTCATAAATCCCTTATTTCTCATGCAAATTCGAATCTGACTACATCATTGGAAAGAGCGATAAATTCCTAAGCTACTAATTCCTAGTGAAAAACCAATTTTTTTAAGCTGAGTTTTTTTTTATTGAGTAGAAAGGTGTTAATTTATGCTCACTACCATATTTACGAATAATACCATATGTACTAAAACCGAAGGTTTTCTTCGAAAAATCTACTTTTTAGCTCCGCTTTAGATCCACTTTAGAGAATTATTCGGAAGTATCACCATTGGATTCAGCGTGAAAAAGTACATAGGAAATGATACCAAACCCGTCAAGTCATCTAGAGATCGAGGGTGACCATAAACCTCGTAAAACCCTCGATTTTCTAGTAAAACTCGCGTTTTCTTGCATTCGAACTTGATTTACTCTTCCAATTTGAACTTTAAAAAGAAAAATTGATAGACCGTTGGAAAGCTGACAATTTTTGTGTTTTTTTCTTCCGAAAAGTGCCCATTGAAATGGACAGGCATTCAAAGTAAAAACTTCAAAAGGGAAAATCAAATTTAAAAAAAATAAATTTCGGTTTTTGATTTGATTTTTTAGAAATGGTTTATTGCTAAAAGATTTTGGTTTACACTAGGTAATTCGGAAATTTGACGCTCCAGCGATACACTTAAATTTGAATTTACTTGGTAAATAAAAGGAGTTATGACAGTTTTAATCGAAACACGAAGAAGAAGGAAAAAAAGGAATTTTGAGTGGGTTAAAAGAAAATTGCTACAAGACATTTTTGTTGGTTGAAGTATGAAGTTATGCCCATCTTAAGTGTAGACACCCTGTATATCATGGAGAGAAATTAATTTGGGACTTCTCAGTTAAATAAAATGCTCTCTTCTATTGAAGACCGGTTTCGGGTCAGAACCCCGTCATCAGTCCTACAATCATCATTTGTAAATTCGGATCAAGATAATGAATATTTCACTATTGATTGAAATTTGAAGTAAAAATATTGATTTAAACTATTGATAGGTTAATGAACCACAAATGGATTTGTATCAGAACCGCCACGTCAAAGAGCTGAACTGCTGCTGGTGGTTGGTGAAAAGTGGAGGTTTGTTGATGAATGGAGTATTGACCAGGTAACGGTCAACCACTAAGATTTCAAAGATTGATGAAGCAAAGATTTTTCCTTCGCCATTGAAGTTTGATAGAGGATTATTGTCGATTGACTTTAAAATTTCAAGATTTTCCCAGGCATTCAAAGTTCGACCTTTTCGGGCAAAAAAATCTCAATTGGAAGGATGTGTTTAGAAACTGTTAGATGCGGTTTATTGATAACATAATGACGAAACGAATTTGTCGATTGTATCAAAGTATTTTGATGGTGGTTAGGTTGCAACCCGTGAAGTAGTCAACTGGTTGTTCAACCTAACAAACTTTGACGAAGCATAATATAACCGCAGCACGGAACTGTGAAGGCGTGAAGGACATTATAGAACAGTAGTTGTGAGGGTCGAAGTTAGTCGAGGAGTGCACATAGCGAGCGAGTCGAAGGTGTAGAGCCGGAAGGGAAGCTCACCCAGGCGAGCATAAAGTGCCTCTCAATTGAAGGGCTGTTGAGGTGCCACCCGGACGCTCGTGTTTCTTGGGTCAAAACTTGGGTTCCCCGTCCATGCCTGTCCTCGCTTCCAGAGTCGAGAGGAACTTATATTATCGACTGAACCCCGACGGTAGGTCTGGAATCCACGAATGGACGGCTGAAGTTGGCAATCTCGTTATTGGGAAAGCTAGGGCAGACGAAGCTCACCTAGTTGTTGTGTTCTACGAGTTTCGAATCTTGGTTGAACCGGACAAACTCATAGCGGAATACTGTAACGGATTCTACACCGGAGAAACGACTTGAAATTGACATTTGCAATCGACTATTTGAGAGAAGAACTAACAAAGTGGGATCTCAACAGAGAAAATTGTTCAGTGGTTCAGTGGGAAAAATCGAGTCCAGAAGAAGAATACCTAGTAAGTTGAGCGAAGTGATTACAAAGAAAAAATGTAATTTTGGTTTATTTTTTTTATAACGTCAGGTGGGGAGACTTGGGAATTGAGGGGAGAGTTGAGACTTCTCGCAAAAAGTTATGGATATGGTCACCAGGAGAGCTGATGTCGAGTTAGCGACCTGGTTCTTCTAGATTCTCAATTTTTAGTACTTTCCCGATGATAGTTATCACTGTTATCAGTTCAAAGTGCGCCAATTTCACCCTACTCTCAACAGGTGTTTTTATCAGTTGTTTTTGACGCTCAGCAGAACCCAGTCATACTTCCATCTCCACAGTGGGTATCGATCATTTACCGTAAGTTTTTGTTTTCTAGTTGTATTTTAGATCAGTCTGTGAGAATATTCTGAAAATTTGGAGTCGTTTCCTCTCATCAGTAAGACTGTTATCAGCGGTTTTGTTCGATGGGGAGAGATGAGACTTGACGATTGGTGATGTTTTTTGTTGTTTTTATGGTTTTTAGATGCCGAGGAAGTACATACGTAAGTTCTCAAACATCCAAAAGGGAAAAACGTTCAAGCCCTATAGATTGTACAACAAAGAAAATCTACGTAAAGCGCCAGATTTGTACAGAATTCGATTTTCCCCCCATTTTTCCAATTGTTCAATTTTTTCAATTTTAATGAGGAATTTCACCGAATTCTGTTTGCATTTTTCCTGAATAGTTAATGGTGTGGGATAGATGAAAATCGGGTTGATTTTGGAAAATATGTCTCCTGTTATTTTTGGGAGACAATCAAAATTTATGGTTTCAAAAAATAACCGGGAAAACGGACCTCTTCAACGTGAAGCAGGAATGCTCGCTCATTGGCTGTTCCGATCGCCGTCTCCTCCCATTGTTGCCCGATGGTACGACGAAATCGTGTTATCTAAGAGGAAAGTTATCAAACAAAAACAGGGGAAACCTAATTTTCCCCATTTTGCTTTTTCTATTATTTTCTTCAGTTTTTCGATTTCGATCTTTACTGGTTTGTGAAATGTTGCATCTGAGGACAATAGATTTCACGATCTCAGCGCTTCAAGCGGCCGTACATGAACTAATCCAGGTTGATGTCATCCTCCCGGTTTTTTTAAACGTTCATATTTGTAGCAGTTCCGCGAACTGATCTGCGGAATAGGCCTGAGGAGGCGTCGCTACTCTCCTAGACTGGGAACGAACTCGGCATTCAGTCACTTTCCTGCCTTGCTCCTGGTAAGTGATCTCTCCACACATTTTAATATATTGCGGTTTCCCTTGATACCCAAAATACATACTCATTTTATTTCGGACCCATTTACGATTAAAAAGTTAATCGATATAAACCACACTCCGTTCTGTTATTGAACCATACCCAATTCCTATCTACATTATAATTATTGAATAATTAACAATACATTTTCTTTAAATCATTGGGTAGAAATACGAGCTGGTTATTCCATAAGAATATTTCCAACTCTATTTCATATTTTCTACACTGTTTTACTTATTCGTAAATTGGGAAACACGGGCTGAAGGTTTGTCGTAGGGGGTTTTTCGAGGTGCTGAATCCGATTTTGGGGTCAAAAATAGGAAATTCCGACATGGTGAAATTCCTCATTAGCTGAGGGAAGAGTAAGTGGGTGGTTGGGCCTGATCACATGATTCGGCTAGGCACAATCTACAGAAGCTTACGTTGGTGGAATATATTTTACTCACGCTACCTTTCTAGGGTTAATTGAACCAAGTGGATGAACAATTTATTTATTAAAGTTACACTCAAAAATAATAGAAAATGAGAAGGACTTTATAATTTCTGATTTGGAATGAGAATCCCGAGTTGGAATGGAAAACGCCTAATTTGACTTGGAAAACCTATATTTCTGTAATGGGGAATAAATTATGAAAGCGAGATGGGTTGAGTGGGCGCATAAAGTGGTGAACTTATAGCATGATGGAACGGAGAGGAACTGATTGAGCGGACACGGATTCAATCGCGGTGACGCAGCGGAGGGTGATCCCCTGATTGAATCTGATCACCGAATGAAATAGTTCATTCGGTTTGTCCCGCCCCCGTCAGCAGTTCCGCCACCGCAGATTTCCCCAGTTCCACCCCCCCGCCACAACCAGTTACACTTCCCCCGCCTCCTCACCACGGGACTTTTCTCTCGTGCATCTCGCTATATACCCGTTCAACCTCAATTATACCCCGCCGTCCAGATCTATTGCCGGGTTATTTTCCGCTTAACCAATCGCGGGGGCTTCACGCAAGATAAATACGTCAGCCCCCGCTGAGCCGTGAGCCGCACATCCCCTAAACCCTCTTTCACCGTCTGCCCAGCACCAGCATTATCTCTTCACTTTTCTCTTCATTTTTCTCTCCATTTCCCGATTACTTCCGATTGAAAAACAGAATGAATCATGCGGATGTATCGAATCAAACAGACCATCTGCCCTTCCTTTTATTTTACTTATTTTGTCGTACTCTTATAAAACTTTCCAACGTGAATGTTGAGTTTTTTTTTTAGTTGGAAATATTCTGAAGGAAAAACCAGCTCGTATTTCCACCCAATGATTCAAATAAATTGCATTTTCAAGTCAAATTCAACCTTTTCCAAGTCAAATTCAACCTTTTCCAACTCAAATTCAACCTTTTCCAAAACAAAGTCAACCTTTTCCAAAACAAATTCAACCTTTTCACCATTATTAGGGAAATGACGAAAAATACGCACAAGCCCTAAATGTAGTACCAAATGCTTGTCTGGGATTGGGGACAATACTCCAAACGCAGTAGGTAGGTACCTATACATAAAACAAAATCATATTTTATTAAAAAAGAAATCAACAAAAAAATATAATTCTAGCATTTCCAAGTCAAATTCAACCTTTTCCTAGAAGCAGTTTTTTTTATTTAATCTATTGATTCAAAATTTTAAAAGACACTTTTGCCAACTGTTCTTTAAGTTCAAAAATTTGAATCAATAGATTACATTTTTAAAAACTTTCTAAATTTTAAAAAACCTAAAGTTTAAAAATTTGAATCAATAGATTAAAATTTTCAAAAACTGCGGGGTTAAAATTTTTTTTCTTGCTCGATTCCAAAGGCTTATTATTGAAAATAATAAATCAAAAGTGGAAGATGGATGGACGAAGCGCCTTTGCGCTTTAAGGAATCGATATGTTGGTATAAATAATACCTACTTATGTGTATATGTATGAGTGATTGATTCTTCTCAGGGAATCCACAGGTATAAATTTGTCGATACTCAACTAAGTATACGCATGTTCCATGTACTTATTTCGATCACGACTGAATAGATAGATACAGGTATTTTCCGACGTCCATGGAATTTATTTCGATTTTATTCAGCACTTGTAGTCAGTGGTGGCCAGTGGTCCAGTGGAAAATAATAAACGAATAAACAGTTTTCTATTGATTTCTAAATTCGAGACTTTTGAGTCTGGAGACTAGAAAACAAGTGTTGTTCATGTGTTCCTTAAATCAGCAGAGTGAAAAACCGAGCTAGCAGGTCACCAAGCGCAATGCTAAACGCGGGTGGTGGTCAAAATGAACTTCGTAGTTCAACTGAGTCAAAAGTTGCACTTACCTACTTACCAGAGTTAAACTATGCGACAAACTTGTTATGCAACTGCAAATTTTCCAAGAAAGCGACGAAATATTCTCGTCTGAAAAACCAGGTTGACGAAGGCGGAGGGGGGGGGGGGGATTGCTCAATTCCAAATTATTGCTTGTACACCATAATCCGAAACCCTTCATGAATAAACATGACACGCAGGTTGTAAGAGTTACCCATCCCTTTCCCCCTCTCCCTCCTCGGAACACCCTAGAATTGAAATAGCTGTTATAGTCGGTCATTTGTTTTGCATGAAATCCAAACTCGAAAACGCGACTAGCAGAAAGCTATGAATAACAAAATACCGCATGTTATTATCACGCCTACCATAAGGTTTGCCTTTAATTAAGAAAATTCCGTCGGAGCTGAGCAAGGAGCTGCGTGGGGCTCTTATTTCCATTTTAACTTTCATTGGAAGAAGAATATCTTGAAATGTACTGGAATACACAAAAAAAATCCAATATTACCGTTTTTTTATACTGATTAATAAGCCGGAATATTGAATCATACAATCTGTGATACCTATCATGTGTGACACCTTGTCCACCAGAGAGATAAAAAAAGTTGTCAATTCGATTATGATTGCTTCCGAATCTACCAAGATACTAGAAGCTTTGTTTTTACTTTTCGTCTTTTCGGAAGTTTTTTTTCAAACTCAATTGTTCACTCGCTGTTGTTGACATCCTTGTAACCAGGATGACCTCTATTTCTTTCATAATTATGATTTGGAGATAGATTATCGATTATCACCCAAGTACCGAACTATCGGACGATGAAGCTATGTGCCACACCCACTATTCAGAATTTTCAGAAACGAGCGCAATAATTTTTTTGTAAACTTTATTATTCAAAGGGAATAGAACCGTTGTGACTCCATACCTACAATTGATATAGTATGGCAAAGGCCTAATTAACATGGCACGTGAGGAAGGTGCGATTCAGCAATCACCCTACAAACCAGAATTTTGTGCTCTGATAAATATTTAGTACTTAAAGTTATAATTATTTACATATTTCAAAGATATAGAAGAATGAATAGTACATTTGAAAGATTAGCCATAACTATGACAGGTAAGTATTATGTTAGTTATAATTTTATTGACATTTTCATGTCTTTGCTTTGGCACATAAACTGAAAAATCGTCACGAAAACTTGCTCACGCGATGCCAATAAATAAAATAGACTCACTTTGTTGCGTAGAGAACAATCATCTGTTTTCTTTGATGCTTGGGTACTTGAACTAACAACCTTACTTTCACACACATGAAAATGTCCCGATGTGTTGCAGACTCTTATGCAAGCATTTTATTATTATAATTATTATAATATTCATATTTAATTCATTAATAATTCATTTTTGTGTGAGAATTTCCGTATAATTTTGTGTGATTATAAATATAATAAAAACATTTCTTTTGGTAGAGTTGATTGTACGACAGTAGGGCATTATAACTTCCTCACTTGTAAGATTAGACTCATTGGCATAAATTCCTCATTCTACTCCATTTTCCCTCCATCACTGTCTGCACCTCACAGCTACCAGTAATGACTCTTCCCCACCACATCTCTCCCTACCCCTCTTCACTTTCAGAGCTTTTAGTAAATCAAACTCCGGATCCATTCGGTGAATTAATCCGGCACAGGTTGACATATTTGAAGCTGTCGTCCCCCACCTTATCACTCGCCCTGATAGCAACGCGCGGTAAGTAATGAAACGACTTTGACAAAAACGAGCGGCTGTACGCTTTGAGCCGCGAAAACTCTCCAATTATGGTTGAAATACGAACCTACTCTTGTTGATGTTTGCATTTCACTCCTACCTTCATTATTTGAATTACTGATTTTACACCACCCAGGAAGTACCAAAGAGCATACGGATACACATGTTGACATTTAATTACACTGAGTATCAAGCCGAGTATCAACTCGATACAAAGTGATATGTACTCCCAAAGCTGATTCCCGATCCCATTCATGAGATTCTATTGTAGATAAATAACAAGAACCACCTTGTTCTTGTTGTTAAACAAATTCGGTTTGGGAATTTTGGAGGAATTGATGGGAGGAGGGCGCCAAGATACCTCAGTACTCGCTAAGGAGGCTCATAGCAATTTTGAAACCGTGCAGGTTATAGATTAGTTACGAAATTAACAATCAACGAAATTACGTTTCATGAAATCCTCTAGATTGCCCAGTTATGATGCTATCTAGTACCTCGCATAATAAACGTCATATGAGCGATAGGGTTATGAATTAGCCTGAAGGCCCGATCACACAGGACGCGTTATAACGCGGCGCTCAGGGAACTCGCGTTCTCCCCTACGTTTGGCGATATAGCTACGTCACACACATCGCGTTATATCGCGCGTCATTTCGGCCTAGAACCCAGCATTGTGATAGTGTACTCCATAGTGTTCTCCTCTTTCTGTATATTCTGACTTTCACATAAAGCTATGATAACTTCTAGTGATTCTGATGAGGAAGAAGCTCATCTTTTATTAGTTTTATTAGTTTTATAGACGGCATTGGGTGCACCCAATCAATAAAAAGAGACAAGATTTTGGGGAATACCACCGTCTATGTCGGGAGCTGCGATCACATGAGGATCGTTTTGAACTTCTTGAATGAGAGCTTCTGTATCCTCACTCATCTTGAAATAAACTCCTTGAACAACGAGGATAACGCCCTCAGCGCGCGTTACTTTTGTAAATTTTTACAACCGGAACGCGTGACGTCGCGTTACTGAAAGTATCGCGGCCTTAAAGCTTTGAGGTATCGACACGCGAGACGATTGTGAACATTTTGATTTTGTAGGCCCCAAAATTCATCGACCTGCTGCATCAATAATTTGCTCTTGAAAATACCCGTATTACACCGCTACAATCGATGGAAGAAGCAAAAAACTGTTAAATTGAGTCGGCTCGGTAAATGAATTGGTTCAACGCTAAGCATAACCTAATAGTAACTGTTATAGATGCCTCCCCCCCCCCTTTTCACCAGCCTCTATGACCTATTGAGGGAAGCGGGGGTGGTGATAGACGAGGCCATATCGTGCCCGGACCGACTAAATCACTGCTAAGAGGAAGAGACGGTCGCGTGGTCTCTATCACTTTGCAACCCAGAGGTTTTCCACCCAGGCGGAGTTTCGTGCCTTCGCCATCTCCTCGCTCAGTCCCATATCCTGAGGTGGGTTCTCTATTAGGAGATCCTAGATCCTAGGGATCGCGTTTGTGTACGTACGTGCCGTATGTTTCGTGTGAGTATTCAATAGGTTCTCGCCGATTTCCTCGTCCTCAACGCTTGAGATGTTGCGAAATTCGATCAACTCGCATACACGACACTCAACATTGCGAATTCGGTATATACAGGGAAACTCCAGTAAAGCGGACAAAGCATTTTTGAAGGATAAAACTACTCCTTAAAATTAGAGAGAGATTGATTGATTGATTGAATGGCGTTTATTTACAAAACAGGGAAGGATTAGGACAAAATAGTCCTCTCTTCCATCCTCCCTGTAAAAAATTAAATAATCATTCCTCGCACAATTGAAGATACAGAATTAATAGAAAATAAAAAATAGTGACTGATCACACATAATACAACTAGTACGATTATAGCTACAATTCAAAATTTTGTTACAAGGGGCGGTAGGTACTAGGAAAAAACTAAATAAAAATAATTTATATCAATCACTATATGACTCTAAAAATAATTTCTACTTTTTTCCCCTTTTTTCTAGAGAGAGCGAGAGAGAGAGAGAGAGAATGAATGAATGGTGGATTTTATTTTTTTTTAAACCAATGGGGAGGTTAGGACCGAGTGGTCCTCTCTTCCACCTCCCCTGGCAACATCAGATAAATACAATCCTCGATTAATCGTAATGTACTATTTAACTTTATAACATAAACATCACTTGATGCACAAAAAATACAAAATGCAAAAATAATACAGATGTACGTTCCAATTCAAGGTATCCGTCATCCAGATACCAAGATTTTTTAACTCATGCACGATCTCTAGAGCGGCATTTCCTATCACGAATGGTGTCAGTACAGTCGAATTGACATTAGCAATAAGCTTATTGTTACCAATGAACATGGCCTTACTTTTCAATGCATTGATGAACATTCAATGATGGAACTGTTCAATTCCCCTATTGTACATGACAGATACAGCTGAAGAACGTCGGCGTACATCATATGACTGCAATATTGCAATACACTTGGCGAACAATTAACAAAAATCACGAGAGAGAGAGAGAGAGAGAGAGAGAGAGAGAGAGAGAGAGAGAGAGAGAGAGCGTTTATTCAACATCAGTAGTACATAGTACATCAGTAATACATTGATTCTTCTTTTAACATACATAAACATTTCTTCTAATAAATTATTGTTGTCATTTTACCACTTATAATGCTAATCGTATAGATTGTCGTAGGGAGTTCCGCTAATTTACTCTTTCTTACTTAGTATTTCTTATTCTATTATATTTAAAAAAAACGAAAAATAACTCTAATATCCCAATTGCCAAACTTCATCAAAAACCATACCAAAAGACATCATTTATGTGTGTCATGCATCATCTGACAGAAGGAAAACCAAACTCAGTACATACCACCATCAAAAAATAAATAAATAATTCACTGTTCCCTCATTCCTCGTATAATTAAATTCATCCACTGAAAACCCTGCTTCATCCTATCTCCCTGCTTTCTTAAGGTACTGCACCAGATCTACAATAAACTTATTCCCATTTAATATATTAATCAGTTCCTGCATTGTCAGTCTAGGAGTTTTCAGGTATACCTCTCAGACCTTGCTAAATACCGGGCATACTGCCAGAAAATGAAATGAGTCCTTAAAATTAGAAAAATGCCGATTTTGTTCACTAGGTAAATTTAAGAATAATTAGATTTTTGACAATTGAGAGAAACGGGTGTTTTGACTCAAATTTTGAGACACGCGAAGACTGACAGACACGAAACCAAAAATGTTCGGGAAGGTCCAAAACATAAAACGCGAGTGGACAATTTGATTTTGGAGAACAATTTTTTCTTAGCCATGAAAAGCTAAACCGCTACCTTAGTAGACTCGGAAGCAAAATCCACAGTTGATATTCCACTGGACCTTAGAAGAATTATCGAATCTGATTGCAGCAAAACAAACCTCCTAATTATTAAATTTCAAAAATTTGTCGTTTTTTTCTCGAAATCACAGTTTGTTGACTTTGAGATTGATAATTTATACGATTGTGTTTCGATTAGAATACGAGAAGGAGGCAACTATTGCCACGTTGAAAGTGGAGGTAACAACTACCAAACAGTGACTCCAGTAATTACGTAAACCCCCGTGATGAGACCTTTGTCAGTAGGTACCTCTGGTGTCATTCGATCGTCATGGGAAGTATACCTTTACGTTCTGTAATTGGGTATCGTCTTCGCTCGTAACGAACGCTCGAACCCCGTTACACACTCGAAGAAAAACCTCATTATTTAGGTATTCCACGACCTGAGGGTTACCAGATATCTGATACACCATTTTCATGAACAGCATTTCCAAGCGGTATCGGGGATGTGATCGTCCAACGCCAAAAGTCGATGGTGGTTTTTGCGTCACCCTCACACTCGTATTTCCCTTGCTTCGCGACACAGTAGAACCCTGAGTTGACCTTTCCGAGTATTTTTATTCTTCCTTTCCAAAAATTGGAACTCAACTTAAATCGGTGAGAGTCGGAAGATGCCCATCACTTTCTATTTTCCATGTTTCGAACTGGAGAGATAAACATTCATGGGAAACTGCGATTCTTAGTATTCTCAAAGGAAGATTGTCCTCCGGATTTCAATGTAATTTTTGACGTAACTTTTTCTGAGAGCATTTAGAGTAGAACGCAGTGTATGCGTGTGTTACTAGATGACAATGCAACCATAGAAAGTATACAATCCTCCAGTATGTGATCCTGCTCTGGTTTGAGTAATTACCTATTTATGAGGTGGATGCATTGCTTCCCTAATTAATTACACCTAGAAAAGTTAGCTAATTTTCCAATATCATAGTAAATTGTATTCAAACGTAATCAAAACGTAAGTCAATACTTATATGATAATGAATAAATTGGAAAAAAGTCCATTCATGCAGCATGAGTTATTGAGCGAATTTTCAGAGAAATCATTGAGGCTACAAATGATTAAGGAAATCGAAATATTAGCTATATGAGAGAGTAGTCAGCCTTGTAGGTGTGACACATAGCACGAATCGTTATTATACAATTATTGTATAATTTTAACGATTCGTGCTATGTGTCACACCTACAAGGCTGACTATTTGAGGTTCTGAGATTTTTTGAGGTTTCTGGTTAGTTACCTGTTATTGTTGTTTCTGGTTACCAGAAACCTCAAAAAATTCTCTCCTCGACACCTCGAATTTATAGTTTCCACACGTAAAATGTTATTTTTCCCCCAATCTCTATATACTATACCATCATACTGTATGGAGTGTTTTGAAGATGTTAAGAGTCCACATTCATGTCGCACTCGTCTTCAAAAACTCACAGAGCACCTACTCGGCTGTTCCATTTCCGGATTCAACGATTATACGCAGGATTTCATTATACAGGGTTGATGGGGGGAAGTTCCCGTGCCGTTAGTGATAAGGCGTCATAAGAAAAAAATCCAAATATATTCATGGTAGTAATCTGGTGCCTTTACAGTAATGGGGGATTGTCAGGGATTGTAACCAAGGTTCTAACAAACAAGGGATAAAAAAGAAAAAACGTTCTAACAATCTATTTATTTCGCACTGGCTTATCATTTCAAATGGAAGAAATTCCAATTTGCGGAAACTCACCCATTTGAACTTGCTGGAACTCCCCCCCCCCCACCAACTACCCTATGTAAATTTTTTATATATAAGTAGCGTTACAATTTTTAATTTCTTAGATTATGCATATATGAGAAATTTTGTACTGAATTCGAGTATATCATGCATTACTAGGATTAAGGCCATGTGGGTTCCACTCCTTTGGGTTGTCAAGAATTCCTTGCTTACGAACTCGTGTTTTCATTAGTTAATTATGCACATCTTGGAAAAAACTTGAAATGTTAATTATTACTAGTCAGATCATTGTCCGGGGTGAGATACATGTGATTTTTGGAAAAACTTCAGGAATCGTTTTAGAATGTTCCAAAACGGATTTCAGGAGAAAAAAATCAAAAAAGTCCTTGTTAAGAATTTTGAGTTCATTGCAATAGCTTTCTTTGAAAATTTGCGAATATGTAAAGAGGTATCAAGAAAGTTCAGTCAGATAGGTGGATAGAAAAACTAAGTCCTCTACACCAGATTAAGCTAAGTGGAGGGCTCTCCATTTAACTTAGAGAGGGAGTATTATTTGACATTACAACACTCGATTTTTGAGTCAACCCAACTAGGATACATCTATACGTCCTTCCCCAGTGCCTTCGTTGTTCACATTTCTGAATCAAATTTAAAATACCACCATTAAAATATACCATTTAAAAGTACAATATTATTTTCTGGGGCAGATTGGAGAGGTTGAATCAATTGGCAGTTAGCAATGACCGTGGTTTTTCCTGTTCGAAATTTAATGTCTGGGGGTAAGAGACAGGACTACACTCCGTTCAGTCACGGCTGGAACTCCAAAATGGCCGACGTAGGACCCAAAACAACCATCATTCGCACTCTTTTAGTACGTTCATAATTGGGTTTGGAGGCAATACCATCTGTTCGACAGAACAAAACGTCACAAACGTGCACTAGAAAGACCAGGTGTACGACGTTTTTCTGAATTAGGGAAGAAAATAGGGTGGAATCCGTTCAATTTACTCCTCTCTCAAGACTGATGCGAGCTCCGCGTGGGGTCCGTGTGAGGAAAAGAAGATTCTTCCTGGTCCTCCTCCCTCCAGCATCCAAGAGAAAAAGAGGGAGAAAGTGTTAATAATGTAGGAGCTCGTTAGTTTCAATAAAGGAAAAGAGTAGTTCCCTCCCCTTCACACCACTCCTTACAACGAGGAAGCGCGGAAAATAATCAAATTGGCGCCGGCCCAAGTTTCTCTCCTTTCCGCACAACTTCCTTAGAAAACCCTCTCTCCCTCCTCACCATTAGCCGACTACTTTGTGAACCCCCGCGTCCACTATCCGCCACATAAAGAAGGTTAATGCATTATCGAACTCATGCTCTTTCACCCTTTGTGGAGATTTCTGCTGAAAAACTAGGGTAAGATCGTGTGATGGATAACAGGGAATACGTTCTGCAGATTGAGAATCAATGAATATTGAGTGACGTATCTTCATTGTAATATTGACTTTGTTATGTGCCATTGTATAACACATGGCAGAAAACTTTCCCAGATCTTTGGTAATATCCTATAACGATAGGTTATGTGCAGTGGCCACTGCTCATCCTATCTTGGTGAAATACCAATTGATGAAATACAAGTTGAAAAATGTCCAAATGTGTTGGGGTACTCGATTAAGGACTCTCTCCCAAAGAAATAATTTGCCCCTCTAAATTTAAATTAATTTTCTTAAGAAAAACTCAGCCACAATTGAGGGAAAGTAAGACGGATATCAATGATTTTTCGAAGGTCAGAAATTCTTTTTCTCATTGTTTAACCGATTTTCCCAAGTATTTGTATAGTAAAGAGAAATCCAGTTGAAACGGAACTACCAGGAAAACAGAATACAGAAGCAATCATCTCGATTGATAGTGAATTAAGCAATAACGGATAGTACAAAATGCAAGCCGTTGAAAAACTGCTGTCCTTCTCAAGTTAAAGTTGTGATAAAATTCTAGATAAATCTTTTGTTCTTTTGAATTTCATTTTTTAACCAATTATCGGTGTATTTTAAGGTAATTCATTTTGACAAAATTGTGAATATTTTCAATAATGGAAATTTAGTGGAAGAGGGAGACTTCTTTCTTAGGAAGGGGCTAGAAATGCAGAAACTGGAAGCTCTTGTGAGTCCAAATCAACGAGTAAAATACATAAGTGGGTGTATGAATAAATATTATTCGTATACAACTAGAGCATCAAATAACGTAAAAAAAAGTTTATTACAAGAAAAGTATTAATTTTCGAAACAGTTCATGAAGTTTTCAATTGGAGCCGTTAGGGTTTATAAATCGTAAATACATCGCCAGGAGCTCAGAATCACGAGTTTCCAACTAGACCTCGAATTAAACCTTTTTACCAAAAAGAAGATTTTGAAAAAGAAGATTGAAGTTGATTTGAACATCGGTATAATATTTCCTGCTCTACCATGCTTACCAACCCATACCCGAGACCTACTAAAAAAGCATTGTATAAGACCCAAAATGATTAAATTACTGTTTTTACTCTTCCTTTTAATACATACGCCACATTATTCAACTACAGCATCCTCAGAGAAAACTGAGTAAATTTTAAACCATTGTTATGGATTTGGGGTCCCATTTTTTACGTAGCCGGGAAGAATATTTATCGTATTACATCAATGCAACGTGTAGCGTTATAAAGCTGTATTTTTTCAGCATCCCTTAAACCAAAGAAATAATTATGTAAAGGAGAATTATAAATAATCAGTATGCAATAAAATCCTAACTAATTGCCCAATTTAACGGGATCTAACATTGGTTACCTAATCTTGACAGGTGTCTTGGAAAACATGTAGAACTCCAACAGTCATTGCTCACGGGATAACTTGTTAACCTGTGGGTTTCAAAAAGTTGATATTCTAACCCTGAATACATGGTAATCTCGTAAGGTTGCTAACGAAACGTGAGAATAGGTACTTGTGTAGACTGTAGTATTTATCTAGAGTTTTGAGATGTTTAGGTTGCACGAGAGAATATAATCACGTCGCGTAACGCCAGTTAGAATGGTAGTAAACATGAAGAACTCAACGGAGAATGTCAGATATAATCAGAGGTGATGAGTGCTTAGTGGGCAGTTAGCCTCCAGCCCAGGAGACTGAACAGTTGTTACAAAAAACCCTATCGACCCGCCACGCGTGTGTACTGAGGACGAAGGAAGGCACAAAAAATTGCCCAATAAAAGACCGGCAACGGGATCCAATTAGCTGTAATTGAAAAAGCTAATCGCTGAATTACAATTAACGGTCCGGAAACCCAAGGAGGAACTAATTGAGCGAAACCTCGCCTTCTCAAGACACTTTCCTCGTTTTAACCCTCTCGATTTCTTCTTTTACCATCTCAGTGGAGATTTTAGTGTTTTGTACCAGAAGAGGACAAAAAAATCGGAAGAAACAGCACAACACAGTGCACCCCTTGCGTCAGGAGTTATCGATTTTTCTCTGAATAAACGATGTTTTACAGACCCAGATGTTGTGATTACTTCTCTACCATCAAATGAAAAAAAATCTTACTTGAAAATTTATTTCGAGAACGCTTGTACTTATCTCCGAAACTTGGGCTAACCTAGACTACATGGTACAGGGCCTCTTTTTCAATTTGTTTCAGAAAATCCGAAGTGGGAAAGGAAGCTATCAAAATGACCCAAACCTTGAATCTATGCTAAATAAAGAAGTTGAAAATACCGTCTACCAAGTTGGGTGATCAGTATGAAATCGGGTCAAGGCGAACTTACACGCAGCTGTAATGATGAGATTAAACCATCTCGAGGCAAACACGCACCAACCCAGAAAATTTTTGAATAAAGCAAAATTAGACCATTTGGAATATTTGAGCCACAAACAGATCAAAATTGTACAAAAACGTCTGAAACTCAAAATGTGAGAGAACGTTTAGATTTCGGAGAACGCAATTTTTATCACCTGCTACACGAATACAAATATACCCCCTCCTACCTCTCTCCATAACTGTTGTAGTATTGTAACATTTCTCATGGTTTTCTCCTCTAATTTTCGATGTATTTAAATAATTCGCGGAGTTTTTTTCCTATTATTTGGAGGAATCCTCTCATAGAAGAATAGAAAAAAAAATCTTGATTGAACGCATAGCTCTTAAAAGTTCAATTCATGTATTAGGTCGGGCCATGTTCACACTTCAGTTTGTTTTTAATTGGTTGTAGAATAAATTATAGATAATAAGAAAAGTTCAAAAAATAAAAATTATGTTACAAAATTAAATATAGTTAAGGTATCATTCAATAAATTTCCATCTTCCTGGGAATTAGCCTTAAAAATTAAACTCTTCAACAAGGAACTTTCTAAAGCGCCAAACAGCTCTTCAAAATTGGTATCGTCCTATCTTCAAAGAGCGTATATAGTTGATTGCTTCATATCTACGAGTATATTCCTCAGAGATAGGACAAACATGAAACCTAAGTACCATAAGTAAATAAAAACATGTTATGTTTATGGTTTACATGTAAAACATAAACGTAAGCAGTAGGTAGTAGTAGTATGTGAGTATACATCTTCCCGCTCCCTTAAATTGCACAAAAAGAATTCCGCTCTTGGACAAAATATGTAAATGACTAATTGGCTTTTACCTTTCTATAGAATAAATTTACTTACTAATCACTTTCATGTCATGAAATAAATCAGGATCTGCCCACTGAAGCCCTTGAAATACGGATTTCTCGTCAACAGTCAAATCAAAAAATCGTACAGAGTTAAATATCTAGGGGGGATTAGATTGACTGAACGTACTCCCTACCATTGAAGTTGATACTTAGCTGTCTCATAAATCTATTGAAACATAAAACGAAGGTTTATCGCCGTCGTATCTTTTCCAATTAGCTGGTGTACTTCTCCAGATTAATATTGTTTTTGTTATCCTGCGAAAGTCACTCCATTCCCTCAAGTCACAAGATTTCACCGGGTACGTAGTTTCCTCTTTAATCATCCTAAATTAGTTTTTAATCTTCGTTTCAACCAATTAAATTTAACCAATTACTCGTTCAGCTCCTTTTCAAAAGTCAGCAGGTAGAATTAGATGCTACGTGTGACGCCAAAGGAATACAATGGAACTTATCCAAGGGTGTAGCCAAGGGTGATAAGAGGATCCACCCCCCCCCCCCCACCGAAATGAGGAGAAAAATATAAACAGTAATTTGAGTAAGAAAGGTAAAAAAATGGGTAGCTACCTAAATAACAAAACCGATAATATTAAAAATACCTTTACCTAATTTCATCTACTCCTTTAGTTTTTGGTACCAGTGTATTGTATTTTGTAGATCTGTTTTCACCAATTGTAAAGGTACTCTGGTAGTTGTCTGTGATATCTTCATGAGTAGCTATATTATCTCGATAATGTTTATAATGCTTTTTGTGTAAATGTATTCCCAAGTTTTTCCCTCATTATGGATATGTACTTCCATTTCATAAACAGGATGTCTCATAATTTGAACCACACTTCAGGGATCGATTCTACAAGGTATTCTCAATGAAAAATTTCTCTCAGCAATTTTGTTTAATCCTTGGTTTTTCCGAGTTTTTTTCAATTTAAAGATTTTTTCGTATTTCCAACCTTATATTACTAAAATTACCATAACTATCTTGACCCTCGGTCACATGCGGGGCGGCACTCCATAAATGTGTAAAACACATTTATAAAATAATAAAATTTATTCCATTTAATGGAAGGGGGGATTAGGATACTGTAGCTGTTGCTACCTACAGTTTTCCTATGGTTATTTCTGTTAAGAAAGGGATGTGATAAGTTTTTTTTAATGTACAACATAATAATATGATGGTTGATGTTTGTCAAAGAAATATGCGTACTGAGTTGAATTAGGCATTTTCGAACAAATTATTATTTCTGTAGGCATTCGGGTATAAGTAGATTCCTGTAACAAGGTCGTTAATCCATGTTTACATTCGAACGAATTCGGAAAAAAGAGCAGAAAGGGTCGAATAACGAGGAAAAATCCCGGGAAACGTGGCCACATTAATACGCAATTCGACTACCAGGTTGTTAACGGCTGGTCTTAACCCTCGTCAAAGGTCGTGGAAACCGCCAATTATAAAAAAACAGGAGATTTAACCCGCGGATTAACGCTATAACCGGTATAAAACCGCCATCATACCTAATCAGCTTCCTCCCCTCCTCCGCGAAAAACACGAGTTTAAATGAGTAAAAGGGGTTATTGGTAATGATCATTCCCGGGAGGCTCGGAAATACCTACAGAGAGAAAATTCAGATTTATATCCGAGGGAGCAGGGGAAAATCCTTCTTTTTCTCCTCGTGTTTATTCGAGTTGGCTCTCTTCATCCGACAATTATTAGACTTGTTTAATGACCCGGGACGCAATTTTCTTCGGGAAGACTTCTTAAAACCTCGCTAATTAATACCAGAATGCCCTCACCTCTTCCTAGTATATTTTTTTAACCTTTATTCAACCCTAGGTTATTATTAATTGAAGTGTGATGAGAGTTTTTTGCAATTATTTTTATTCGGCCGTGATTTATTATGTCGAGATTTTTAACCCACCTCCTCTCATCATACTTTAACGAACTTTTTCGCTTCTAGGGGCTTTGTTCTCCGGGTTCCATTGAAGAAAAGAAAGAGATAAGGAGATGATAACGAGGGAGAGGTGCATTGGAGAGTGAAAGTCAAGAAGGTTGGAAGATGGAAGGGAGGTTGGCTAGATGATGGATGGAGGGATCGGCATTGATGAGTTTGAGAGAACAAAAATTAAATAAACGCCATTGAGTTTAAAACTGAAATGTCCCATTCAGTGCGGTTAATTTTGGACATTTTGGAACATATCTATTTTCCAGATGTTTCATCATAAGTGGATGTTTTCAAGGAATGTGTGGTTGGGACTCTGGAACTTCCAAATTTCATTGCAGTCTGATGATCGAATTAGGAGGGCTTGTACTTGTAAATTGAAGTTTTCATTATCCTCAATGTTTACACCAACTAATTCTGCATGTCCATGTTACTCTATGAGAACAAGATTCATAGAGAGATCTCTCTATCCTGTATCCATACAGGTTGTTTGTTTGTATAATCAATGTTATATCGTGTCACACGGAATCAGGAACGATCCTACGATAACAAAAACGCTGCAAATTATTACACAAAGGTTCATTATTTTTCTATTTAAATCACTCGTCAGCAAAGAACACGGCTTCGCCATTATTACCACCAACCAACTTGAAGAAAAACAAAGATCGCATTTCGGTCAGGGAGAATAGGCCTCTTCTGCGATTCACGCCCGTGTTTCTGATTTATCGTATTTCTAACTCTTAAGTTCGCGTAGGGAGCAAACGATTTGTTCTACAGGGCTCCTTCGCGAGATCTCTAAAAATTATAAAAATTCTATACTATCTTAAATTGATGAAAAATCAATACCTTTATATCGCAATTTTTCGAGTTAGGGCGTTTTAGAAATTTCAACCCTTAGAAGTGAACTACATCAACCAAAAGCTTCGGGGCACAACAATGTTTCTCTTGGTCTATTCCAAAGGTTCAATATTGAAAATAATAAACCAAAATGGGGAGATGTAAAAACCCCATTTATACAATTAGCTTGTAGGTATGTATTTGTATAATTCTATATTATTGATTATTTTGTTTAGTTCACAGGATAACCCAAATGCTTGGTTTGGGTAAACAAAATCCAAGTAAGGAGAGATTACTGACTAAACTCATAACTATCGAGAAAAACGGAAGAGAGATTTTAGGATTATCGGTTTGGAAGAAGTGAGATTGATGAATGATATAATGATGAGGGATGACAGAAGGATCGACGGTGGGGAAAGAGAATATGAATGTGGTGGGGAAAGAGAAGCATTGAGTTCCTAATTAATTATGACCTTCTGTGAGGCGGAAGATGGAATGGTAAAAGGGTAGGGAGGCACTCGACTTGGGGGTTTCATACGCTTTTTAATTAGAGTTCGATGAAAAGACCAAGTGAGAGTAACAGGGCAATCAAATTTTTTTTTTAAACTAAAAAAAAAAAAAAAAAACAAAAAAAAAAAAAACAGGTGGGCAGGTAGAGGGGATCAGTAAGAGTACGAAGGGTTGAGATATGGGATTATTTTTCTTTGAGATAAAGGAGGTCTGGTGCTTGAGTTCCAGCTTTCTTCCGGGAGTGAAGATTATTTATTGGCCACTTCAAAAAGTTTTTTCTCTTATTTTTTATTTTTCATTCTTTTCCTCCTAGCTCTTTTAACTTGATGGCGAAGGTCGGTGGAAAATAGGCTCAGAAGAAGGTTGAAAGCAGGGGGTGATCCAGATGGAGCCCAGCTTAGCCTTGTCGGGGGAGGAAAAGAGCATTGGAGAAATTAAAGATTAATTACGTGGAACCTGCAGGAGAGAGGGAATTAGGGCCTTTTCAGAAGGTAATAAATTCCAATTTATCGCCTCTTTCTTGTTATGTGTGGTGGAGTTGAAGGAGGAAAATGGCTTGATGATGAATCGAAGGGTGAACAAGAAGTGGACTTCTTGATCTTAAGACTCACTAATCATAGGACAGGAAAAACGCAAAACTTTTTTACGGTATCGTTCACGTTCTTCTTGGACTCGTTGAGTGGATCTCGAGACTCACTAATTGAGAAGAGACCTAGTTACGAATCCATCAAGTCTTTGATTGGCTGGTGTCTGGAGAACTCTATGTCTTATAGCAAATGTCAATGTGTGTCTTCCTTGTACTAACCTGCTACGCCAACTTAGTTACATTTAATAAAGTTCGCGAAGTGAGTGTGGCGCATAGTTTCCTCGTATCCATTACCCAATTGTATAGATGATCCGATGCTGATCTCAAAACGTCAATTTCTAAGTACCTTACACAACCCTAATAGAGAACCATCTATACACCAACCCGTACAATCTCTGTAAATTTTATGGAATTCGGATGGAAAATGCAGAAGGTGTGGCTGTTAAAAGGACTTTACGTTTGATGCGTAGATGCTGATATCTGGAGGGAATGGTTTTCATAGAGGACCAACAAGCCAACCCGTACAATCCCTAGAAATTTCAATGAAATCGGCACTTCGTGTAGTTTTGCGCACTAACATCATTAATGACGGTTACGCAGACACACAAGACACCAAAATTGTTCAAGAAGGACTAAAACGTGAACGAAAGTGGATTTGGAGAAAATTGTTTTTCAACCTTGAAAAGTATTTCATTTTGTAATTTAGATAGTTCTGGTCTTAATGATCTGTAGATGATCTGAGCTCAGAACTGTTCAGTGATATGAGCAAGACGAGTAGGAGAGAAATGCGATGGAATGCCGTCAGATGAATTATATGTCAGATGAATGATAAAGTACATTAAGAGAAGTGGATTTTAGTGTAGCGGCAGAACCTGAGTTTCATTCGAAATTGAAATGTTGAAGAAACCAAATTTCTGTAGGTATCGGAATATTTAACCTCAAAATAATTTTATTCGAGTGCACCTTAATTCAGCTGAGAGGAAGTGGAACCGATGGTAACACGAATGAAGGTATAGGATCTACCAAGTGGGCATATCGCGTATATTGAGTTTCATGCCCCGAACTAGAGTGGGAGTTATATTGTGGAAATAAGGATAAAAACCTACCAAGAGAAAAAAGGGTTGTGAATCAGAGCAGAAAAAAAACACTCCCTCCCCAATGCTCTTTCCATTGTCCACCTTCCAGCTCCCATCTCTCGATTTTACGACTTGATTAGACCTCGACCAAGCATAACGACGGTCCGACCCTCTGGGTATCCAGAAATATGGCCTGTCTATAATTCTGTTGAGCCCCTCGTTCTATCTCATGTTCCTCCTTGAATTTACGGGTACAAAAACCTCTCACGTTTTCTGGGATTCCGCTATATGGCTTTTCTTTCTTTTCAATAATAGTTTATTGTTTGTTAGGCACCTTCCTATATATTGTATTTGTCTGCAATGTTTACGCCAACATTCACCGTTCTCTTCTCATTTCATTTTATCTTCGTTATATCATTTTTTCAGTGCCTCAATCAGAGGCGAAAGCAGGGAGAAAAGGATATAATTCATCCAGTAGGTAGGCAAGATACGTCGAGATTTTTATTTCTGTTAGCGATAGTAGGTACAAGTATCACATAAAAAAAGGCTCAGCAAGAAAAAAACTAAAATTCTTCGCTACCACCGAAAAACATAGAATTATGGATATATTTTTAAAAGTAGTATAATTTATTATGATAAATCAAGTTCGTCTAGCTGATCTGGGAGGAACTTAGTTTGTCATTCGAATTCGAGTTTCAGACGAGCTCTCAGTTTAATTTAAGCCAATTAAAGCGAATTTAGTTCCCGGTCTACTACGTAGTTACGAATTGGCTAAAGGTTTCGCATCACACTTTTCCATGTGGGAGTGTCTAATTTTCAGGATGATTCCCTGCTCACAAACATTTCCATATTGAAAGCGTTAATTCATTTTATTGAAATAGATGAAGACCACAGGAGAAGAACGCACCAAGTCGATTTTTTGCGAAAAATAGGTTATGACGGTTTCTTATAGATTTTTTCACGGCGGACTCGATGGTGATAACCAAAATGGGCAAAAACGATCCAATATAGGAGAAAAATGCGAGAAACGAAACACCGTACAGGGGAAGAACGCACCAAGCCGAGCGCAACCAGGGAAGAAGGTGCCAACTTTCGGGCTCCCTCCCCCAGGTCGTATTCCCCTACCTGATGGATCTCTGTGATTCACGCATTCATGCGGTTTTCCTGGGTTTCACAGTATTATTTTCGATTGTTAGCGGCGATCATTATTATTTTCTTCATACCAATAAGTTTATATGAGACTAGTGTTTGTTTTCTTGAAAACGGTGAAACAAAAATGAATTTCCTGGATTTTATCCTATTAAAATATTTTGCAAAACTTCTTCGTGAGTGAACTTTTGAAAATACCAAATCATCATATATATTATTAAAATGTCACGAAACCGTTATGCCCTGATAAAGAGAGAAACCTTAAGGTAGGATGCTATGAATAAAACCAGCAATACACGTTCATGGTGCGTTCTTCCCCTGTACAGATGGACCTTTGCAACTTTGGATAGCAATATGAAGTTTTAAAATACTTTTAGCAGTAGTTTTGATTGTACCACCGCATTCTACAGTACGCTGAGATACAAATTCCATTTTTTTTAAAAATTGTATCGACCAAATTCGAACTAATATTGGGTTTTTGCCGGAAAAAATGATTTCCTGAAAAGTTTACAAAATGGGACATGGTGCGTTCTTCCCCTGTAGTCTTCAGATGGGTTAAAATTCTCTTCGAATCACAAAACTTGAACTTTACGAATTTGTTGGCACCAAATTATCATCTTAATGACTATAGTAACTCGTAAATACGATATTACTACCAAGTTCGGATGGGTGAATAGATTATTTTGCTTCCTCACTACCGAAGGTAGGGAAGCTTTGTATTCGTGAAAGAAGTGAAAAAAAAAATGTCCTCCAAAATCAGAATTTCCACTTGCTTTTTGCGTTTTAGAGCTTCCCGAACAATTTTGGTTCCGTGTCTGTCTGTCTGTCGGTCTGTCGGTCTGTCTGTCTGTCTGTGGTCAATCCTTGTCCCGGGCAAAACTATACTAACCTGTGGTCCGATTTTGATGAAATTTTCAGGGATTGTGCGGGTTAGGTCCTAGACGGTCCCCTATAAATTTCAGCACCTTCGGATCAGCTGAGTGAGCTCCAAGGCCATTTTCTCTCCTGTTGAACGCAGGAAGCTGAAATTTGAGAGGCAGGGTCAATGGAGAATGCTGAAGGTGCCTGAGTGGTCACTGATCAGCTGAGTGAGCTCCAAGGCCATTTCCTCTCCTGTTTTTCGCCAACTGATTCTATACGTCCATGTTACAAAGAGTGAGGAAGCTATACTGCCCACCCAACTTGGCAGACGTTTTTTAAACTTGTGATGCTTTAGTCTCATGTAACAGTGGGAATAGCAGACCTGAAATGAGCGTACCAAATGTGGTGAATATAGGTTGAGCCGTTTGGCTGTAACAGACAAAGTGATTTGTATCATCACATGTTTATATAATTATATTGCTCAATATAAATTTTCTCCCCTCAATCCAGAACTATTGACACCTCTCTATGAAAAATCCTGCAGGCTCCTTAAAAATGACTGAGACTGTCTTCAAATCCAGTTGAGTTTCTTGTTTCTATGGTGAATGTTCCTAGTTACTGAATTTTATTGCGACGGTAAGCGCAACTCTCAGATGTAGGGGTGTGTCGGTCCAGGTATTTCCCTGGAACGGTTCCAACAGTTACAGTGACAAAGATGTAACTGTTCCAAATTACCGGTACAGTCCCATTACTGGTACTGCCTACCGAGGGCGGTCAAATCCCACTCTCATGACATGGATGAAACAGGCAGTCAAATCCATTATGATCTCAACTTACAATACAATAGCATCATTTTCGTTGAAAATTCGCTAAAATGAAGGAATTTGAACAAGTGTTACAAAAGAGACAATTTATTATAAATGATAGTGACCAAACAATTCAAGGAAAGAATAATGACGTTGCAGTTTAAGAACTTAACATGACAATAATAAATGAATAATACTGGAGACAACGTCCATGCTAACCTGTCCAGAAGATCAATTCCTGCTCAAGAGCCATTCCATGATACTATTACATTCTCAGTCCATGGAAGTAGTAAGGGCGCTCCCAGGTACAACTTCCAGGAACAGAACTGAGAACAAGATCCATGCTTACCAGTCCAAAACCCTTCCCGGTCCAGAGCCATTTCAAGATATCTTATCGGTCCGTGGAACTGGACCGGTAAGGGTCGAGTTTTTTATCACTGCGTGGAACCGTTCCAAGTTGATACTCGGTTCCACAGTCCCAGTACAGCTGTACCGACACACCTCTACTCAGATGTAATTTCAGGTGTATACCAAAGTTGAATTATTTGCGTAATAAAAAAGTATTGTATACAACTACAAAGGTACCTGTGAATCTTCTGGCGGTATATTTTTGCGGAAGTTCAACAAGTTCTGAGTTCTATAGCGGAGGTAAATAACAGATGAAATAATGCAATACGAATGAGACTGTTGAATTGATTAATGAAAATTGTATTGCTTTGTATATTGTTGAATAAAAAAGACATTACGCTTGGTTAGCTTTGCGGGTTCTAATGAAACAGTTTTGTAATGAGAAACGAGGAAATATTGAAAAAAGAGAAGCTTCAAGAGGGACAACCAAAGATAAAAATGTCAACTCCCAGAATATTCCAAGAACAGAAAAAAATGAAGACGAGCGGCGGAAATGGCGTGGGGGAAGGAATTCAAAAAATATTTAATAAACGTTTGACATCTACAAGCTTATCGAAGGAATATTTTATTCAAGTTGGCCTGAGATTGCAAAGAATTTTTCTTCGTACTTCCTTTCATAACGATTCTAAAGAAACGTATTATTTCCATGAGTAAGTATCAGATATTCCACGTTGGAAGGATTTTAACCGTTGGAAAATTATATAGTTGAACATATTAAGCACTAATGGCATAGGCGTAGTGAACAGATATTTCGACGGAGTGCGCTTTTCTTTTTCCAGGTGCGTTGATATGTAAAGTAAATTGAATTCCTTCTTATTTCACCATACTATTCTAGAAACCCAGTATAGAAAGACAATTTATCCAAACCCTCATGTCTGAGAAAGTCTTCCACAGATTTGCTATTATATATTCCAGTGAGGTTGTCGTTTCGAAAAATATCCGCAATTTCCTCAAGCAGAACTTTTATCAAAACGCTGCATACTATTATAGCCTGGTTTATTATTTTTCTATGTAGGTCACTAGCCAGCAAAGAGCATGGCTTTTCCATTAATATTATCTGCCTACCTTATTTTCGCTCAAGGTTCACAGTCAAGTTTATTTTGACGAACAGTATCTACCAGTGAAGCATTGTTATCTGGGAGTTGTGGGAGCCCTCATATTCATAACCAAATTTGGTTCTTGGGTGCCAGGGAAGCACAACAACTGAGAGATATGAAAGTCAATTAGTGGAAACAATTCTTGGTCGCTAAGAGAACCCAACAGTGTGACATAGAGCTCCATTCAAAGAAAAAAAAACCCGTTTCTAACCTCTTTTCAAAGAATCAGTTGAAATTTGAACGGAGATTAGGCCTCTGTTGCGATTCACACCCGTGTTTTTGATTTAAAGTAATTCAACCCTTAAGACCTCATAGAGAGCGAACAGTTTGATCTACATAGCTCTGTAAAGTCTCATTAGATTCTAAAAATTCAATTCTATTTTAAATTGGTGAAAAACAACACATTTATATCGAGAGTTTTCGAGGTAGGGCGTTTGCAAATTACAACCCCTATTCTTCACCCCTTAGAAGTGACTACAACTCGCCATAAGCTTCGAGGCACAACTAAACCCCAAAATGGTCTAGAAATACCAAATTCCAAAATCGGTTCATGGTAACTAATTAAAGAGCCGCATATGGCGTACGGAAGGATTTCAAAAAAAGTATATAAATATGCGCAAATTTGCGAATTCTTTGTAACTACCTAGAAACGTAAACCATCAAATTTTGAGGAGGGTTACGGGTTTTTTTCCATACTTATTCTAAAGGTTCATTATTGAAAATAATATACCGAAATCCGTTTCTAGTCGAGTAATTGATCGCCTTGGAGCTCATCGTTGGTCTGGTGAGATTAGAAGCCTTCTGAGATACTTAACTATTCAAGATACAACCCTGGATCATAGAATAAATAGAAGCTGGATCAGCAGCAGCAAACCAACTTCAACCGGCTAGGTGAGAATAAATCTTTACAATCCGTGAAACAAAGTACATGTATGTTTAAATTGTCATCATTTTTAATGTGCTGATCTATTTTCCAGTACCTCTAGAAATTCATGGCAGTTCTGGAAAAAATCGTGATTAAAAATCTAACACTCTATCAAGAGGGAACATCCAACGACTATGATGAGTGGTTTCTGTGCTTGAGGAGAGTGTATCTATTTCAAAGTCTAGTGGGAACTACTTCTCTCCATGATTGGAAGATTTTCTCCATCTGCTTGTATCCTCGTCAACTCCATGATAACCAAATTATTTTTTTTCAGGATACCTGGAAGGTATTTCATAAAAATGTTTCCAACTATCATCAAATGTTAGTCACCATCTAGTTTCATTCATGCATAAATAAAAGTGGAGAATATGAGAGAGATCCTTTTAGCTGGCGAGGCCCTTAATCCCCTGCCGCGTCGCCCGAACCAAAGTTCCCCAGTTCCTGAAAAAACCACGACCTTTCTGCAAGTCGCAACTATTAAGGAAAAGAGAAGTAATATGGAGCGGCGGGTAGATGAGGGGTAGGAGGAGGACTGTAAGAAGAAGTAGGAGAAGAAGAAGATTAAGGGGGCGGTGTTTCGAGAGAGAGATTCAGGAAGTAGAAGCTAATCCTCGATCCGTGACCGCACTCGGCAACAAGAAGATTCCTCGAGTTGCCTAGTTAAAGGTCGGAGGGGGGTCAGAGGACGGAATGGGCCTTGTACTCGTATCCCCCTGCTCTCCTAATAATTAACTTCCTTCCTCTTCCACTTCTTCCTCTACTTCGTGGGAAAAGTCCACTTTTTTTTTAGTTGGCTATCCTCTTTCCTTTTCCCCCTCTCCTTCGCTCCTTTTCACGCCTCGCCGGTCTGGCCCCAGATTCTGACCGTCGATCCCTCGTGACCCGGGGAGAAAATGTCGTGGGCTAACCCTCTAAAATAACTGAAATTTCCAGGGAACAAAGAAAAAAACCAGGGAACAAATTAGGTAGCTACAAAAGCTAATACAATTAGGAAAATGTTCAATCCATTGTAAAATTTGCGAGGGGTGTAATAGTGCATCGTTCTTCAAAATCTGAATTAGACTTCTTCCTCTTCAACATCCACTTTTCTGCTCCAACCACTTCAGCTTGACGAATGAACGTGGATCACATTCGGGTTTTCTGACAGATTTTCAGTCATTTCTATCTAAATGATGCGAATAAAATCCCTAGTTGGACGGCACAGCTTTGAATCAAATAATTTATGCAGAGAAAAGTATCTAAGGCCTCCCACAATTGCTATGATACGGGTCTTTCTACCCCAATCAACATAATATCAAGTTCTTGACCGTATTTTGCTGATCAATTTGCAGGTTCTTGAGAGTCGATCAAAATCTGACCGATTCTCAAGAACCTACATATTGACAAATCAGTAAAGTCGGAGGATCGTTAAACTTCCAGTGACGTCACAACCCTGTGGCATTAATGCCGATATGAGAAATAACCTCCCTCTTCCAGAGTGTGGTGGAAATAACTACGAAAGCTAAATCTTGTTGATAGTTTGACTGCTAACTCTCGTTGATGGTGATTGCCGTAACAACCTTTTTGTCGACAGAGACTGATAGCTGTGCAGCGGCGAGGAGCTCTACGAATCGCCTGTGCTTACCGAACAGTGTCAGAACCCGCTAGCTTTGTCCTTACCAGTGTCATACCAATTCACCTGATGGCTTCAGAGAGAAAAATAATTTTCGACAGAAGGGATGAAGGAGACAGGTCCCGCATAGCCAAGGAAGGAAGACATTGCACGATGGTAAGCTGGCAAGAGATATGGACAAGAGAATTTAGAGGACGGTGGTGCCAAACATCCAGATATGGACGAACAGGAAGCATGGAGATTTAAACTTTTTCCTCACACAATTCTTCACAGGACATGGACTGTTTTATGCCTATCTACATAAAATGGGAAAGGTAACTGTCCCAACATGTCCGCACTGCCAGAAGAGAGAAGATGATGATGCGCTACACACCTTTTTCAAATGCACCAAATGAGCGGCTGAAAGAAGCCAGCTGCTGGCAGAGCTGGGATTAACTCTCCAAATTTCAACACCAGAAGCTGTCGTCAGCAAGATGCTGGAAGGTGAGAGGAGCTGGAGCCTTGTGGCAGCGTACGCAGAGAGTATCCTGACAAGGAAGACATTGTTAGAACGAGAGAGACAGAGAAGGGAACACCTGGTCCGACCCGCCATCCAGAACTGATGAAGTGCCCCAGGACTCAGCCTGAAGTAATGTGTTAAACAGTTCCAGGCTGAGCATCCAACGTGGGAGAAAAGGAGGTGTTTTTTTAGTGGGTTTGAATCCCACATAACCTTGAATTCGCGGATCCTTCAAGGTATCTTACGAGATCCTATCCCACCAGTGGATCTTAAAGATTTTCTCACCTGCCTGCCGAAAAAAAAAAACCTTTTTGTCGTGACCTCCCTCTCTTGAAAATATTTCTCAAATAAATGGTGAAAAAAAACGGTGGATACAGCTTTCGTACAAGTACGCAACCAGGAGAGACATTTTATGTCTTTGCGCCCCTTTCCCCTTCATATAAAACCTCGTATTGTACTTTTGTTTGTGGAAATTTGATTGTGCTCGTTGATGGTTGCGATGTAATGTACGTAAACATTCATTTAAACAATCACGCTCATACCGCAGCTTGTTGGCCACGCACAACGGAGTGTTGTACGTAATACGATTGGGCAATTTAAATGAATCGAATGTAGCTTCCTGCGTTCAACAGGAGAGAAAAAGGCTTTGGAGCTCACTCAGGTGATCAGTGCACAATCAGGCGCCTTCAACATTCTCCATTGACCCTGCCTCTCAAACGTCAGCTTCCTACGTTCAACAGGAGAGGAAATGGCCTTGGAGCTCACTCAGCTGATCAGTGACCACTCAGGCGCCTTCAGCATTCTCCATTGACCCTGCCTCTCAAATGTCAGCTCCCTGCGTTCAACAGGAGAGGAAATGGCCTTGGAACTCATTCAGCTGATCAGTGACCACTCAGGCGCCTTCAGCATTCTCCATTGACCCTGCCTCTCAAATGTCAGCTTCCTGCGTTCAACAGGAGAGGAAATGGCCTTGGAGCTCACTCAGCTGATCAGTGACCACTCAGGCGCCTTCAGCATTCTCCATTGACCCTGCCGGCCTCTCAAATGTCAGCTCCCTGCGTTCAACAGGAGAGGAAATGGCCTTGGAGCTAACTCAGCTGATCAGTGACCACTCAGGCGCCTTCAGCATTCTCCATTGACCCTGCCTCTCAAATGTCAGCTCCCTGCGTTCAACAGGAGAGGAAATGGCCTAGGAACTCATTCAGCTGATCAGTGACCACTCAGGCGCCTTCAGCATTCTCCATTGACCATGCCTCTCAAATGTCAGCTTCCTGCGTTCAACAGGAGAGGAAATGGCCTTGGAGCTCACTCAGCTGATCAGTGACCACTCAGGCGCCTTCAGCATTCTCCATTGACCCTGCCGGCCTCTCAAATGTCAGCTCCCTGCGTTCAACAGGAGAGGAAATGGCCTTGGAGCTCACTCAGCTGATCAGTGACCACTCAGGCGCCTTCAGCATTCTCCATTGACCCTGCCTCTCAAATGTCAGCTCCCTGCGTTCAACAGGAGAGGAAATGGCCTAGGAACTCATTCAGCTGATCAGTGACCACTCAGGCGCCTTCAGCATTCTCCATTGACCCTGACTCTCAAATGTCAGCTTCCTGCGTTCAACAGGAGAGGAAATGGCCTTGGAGCTCACTCAGCTGATCAGTAACCACTCAGGCGCCTTCAGCATTCTCCATTGACCCTGCCGGCCTCTCAAATGTCAGCTCCCTGCGTTCAACAGGAGAGGAAATGGCCTTGGAGCTCACTCAGCTGATCAGTGACCACTCAGGCGCCTTCAGCATTCTCCATTGACCCTGCCTCTCAAATGTCAGCTCCCTGCGTTCAACAGGAGAGGAAATGGCCTAGGAACTCATTCAGCTGATCAGTGACCACTCAGGCGCCTTCAGCATTCTCCATTGACCCTGCCTCTCAAATGTCAGCTTCCTGCGTTCAACAGGAGAGGAAATGGCCTTGGAGCTCACTCAGCTGATCAGTGACCACTCAGGCGCCTTCAGCATTCTCCATTGACCCTGCCTCCTTAACGCTTTAAAGGGATCTGTTGGATGAAGATACCTATTTTCCTCTCACGATCATGTTGACATCTCATTTGTTGCTCACATCATACTCGTATGTTAGTAAACATGCGCATAATTCAGCTTTCCGTACAGGTGCATTCATATTAGGGACCGTGTACCATGGTTAACAAATTGAGAGCTTTCCAATGAGTGGTGAACGATTTTTGTGGGGTGGAAAATGAGGAAGTTAGTTTTCCCTAGGAACGATTGGTTGTACGTGAAAATCATCAGAAAATTTCCGAGTGACGCTCCCCTCGTTACAATGCCCGCGTTACAATGCCCGCGTGACGATTTTTCATTTATGTGCCATAGTAGAGACATAAAATGTCAAAAACCACGGAATCCACAGGCTAAAATTAAAATAACGGATAAAAAATAACATAATGAAATAATAATTAGAAATAATGAAAATTAAATAAATGAAATACTTAACGAATTAAAAATAAAATAATGGAATAATAAAGTTAAATATTCCACAAGTAAAATAATGGTGAGCAGGAACCACGACATACACAGTCCCCATCAAAATCTTCCTACCTTAAATAAATTCTATGTAATAATCAGTTTAATAGTCAATTTCAGTAAAATGTATTAAATTCAACTCTCGCAAACTCGGAAATAGAGTTTTAACAGAGGTGACCCCGATGTGATGCATTACAAGGTAGCTGTCCTTATGAGCAAGTGATTTAGATGAGTTACGAAGTTTACACATTATTTTATTCGTGGAATATTTGCAGGAGAAGGAGGTCGCGACAATCTTCTCCCGATTTTCAGCTTTCAATATTCCACCTGACAAACTAGTAGAAGAAAACCTCATGACATCATCCAAGTTACCATATGAGTTATGAATAACTGCACGAACAAGAAGTACCTTAGTGGGTTGGTTAGGTTAGGTTCCACCTGGTATAAGAAAATAAATATCGTTTTTGATAGGCCAAATGTAGAGAAATAAGAGTCAAATGAAAATTAATTTTATTAGAAAATTATGATTTTGCTTTGAAGTTAAGAACTTTGATTCCTTTGCGATAACTTAATTTCCTTTGACAATTCGCTAAAAATCTCTAAACCTTAAGCTTAAAAGTTGTGTGAAAGTTAGGAGCGACCAGTCGGGAAGCTGGACTAGGAAATAATTACTGTAACGCTCGTCTTCATTCCGATAACTGGGTAATGAAATTTGTTCATAAGGGTAACCTGATTGGAGGTCATGAAAAAACCAAGTATTATAGTAAATACTAGCTATATAGGAAAGTAGTCAGCCTTGTGGGTGTGACACATATCACGAATCGTTAAAAATAGTACAATCTATCCCTTGGTTGAAAATTTATAAAAACTCAAGACAAACTCTCCTTGTCTACCCGAACTCATAGAGTACCCACACGTAAACAGTTATTTTGATCCATATTTTCAGAATTACATACCAACATACCGCATGCACATGCACAGGGTATGTTTGGAAGATATTAGGACTCCGTGTTTATGCTCTTCTCGTCCTCACAATATTCGCATGTTTGGGCACTACAAAAAAGTCTGCCAAGTGGGTGTGGCACGTAGCTTCCTCGTATCCATAACCCGATTGTATAGATGATCCGATGCAATTTGGTTTATCTCAAAACATCAATCTCTAGGTACCTTACACTACCCTCATAGGGGACCATCTACACGTCAACCGGCACAATCTCTGAATATTGTTGGAAAATATGAAGGGTACAGGGGATAAATGATAAAGGTCACAGCGGAATCTCTTCGCTCTCGTTAAAAACGATGAATGTCCGTAGACCCTCACCTCAGCGTTTTTCCCATTATAGTAAACTTTCAAAAGCTCACAGAACTGGACTTTCATCGTTTTCAACCGGTTGAAAACACTTGGAATATAGTTCCGATGGTAGCCTACAAGATAGCAGCACAAACAACAAAAATCCTTATTTTGGACGTTCAGCGTTTTTCCCCTGTAGTACTTATAACTTCTATATTATGGAAGTTATGGCTGTAACAAGGAAATATACGCTTGTGGATGCGTAGTGGCGATCAGTCTAGGGGCGATGATTTTCATAGGGGACCATCTACACGCCAACTCGCATAGTCCCCGAAAATTTCATCGAAATCGGGTGAGGATTGTTGAAGTTATGGCTGTGGCAAGGATTTCATGACACACACACGGACAGACACGGAACAAAAATTGTGACACGAGTGACACGTAAAACGCGAGTGGAAATTTTGATTTTGGAGAACTTTTTTTTTCGTCCTTGTAAAGTGAAAAGAAAGCCTCAGCTACTTTGGTAGACTCTGAAGCAATATACTCAGGTTTTCATTTTGCAAATAGATAGTGTAGTTATTGAAATTTTTTGACAAATTGTAATTTCTGAAATGCTACTTACATCAGAATGTGGTGCTGAATCCGAATATGCCGTATATTACTATGATTTTGACGTCACTGTTTCAAAAAAAATCCTAAAAACTCTTTTTTGACCTATTTTTTGAAATCTGGGTCCTTTATGGTTGTAGAAAATTCTTGACCAACGAACTCGTCTTTTCGTTTGTTATCATGATCATTTTGGAAAAAACTTGGAAGTTTGTTAAACAATTACACAAGTTATCGCCCGTAGTGACAATCACACAGACATTGTTATGTATGTTATGCACATGACTCTTGGGAAACCTTCAGGAATCGTTTTAGAATGTTTCAAAATGTATTAAAGAGAGAACATTTTTCAAAAAAATCCATGCTACAAATTTTGAGTTCATAGCAATAGCTTCTTTTTCTTTGAAAATTCGCTAACATGGGATGGAAAGGTTCTTTTGATCTCGTAGCGTCATGTCAACCTCGCCCTGAGGCTTAACGGCGTCTTTATAAAGACGTCACCCCCGCCCCCACCAACGACCACTGCCGCCCCCGCCGCCATCGGCGCCCGAACCAACCGCCTCCATTACCGTGCACGACCACTCTTCTTTCTCTTCACTTTTAATGAATGGCCTCCTCGTTTATTAGAGTATTATCCTTCAGCCTCTCTTCTCCCTCCTTCCTGACCTGTTACCCGACCACGCCGCCTCCAGGTTCAAGGCTTTTGTACTTCGCCGCCTCCCGTCCTCAAAGCCTCTGACCCCCGCCGTTCTGTCATTTCCACCCCCAAACTCGGGCGTCTCAGGACCTACCGCTTTTTTTTCTCGGGCGGACCCCACACGCTTCACCCTTATAAAGCCTTGTAGCCCTCCCATTAGTTAAGGCTTGACATATTGTGGTAATTAGTTGATCATCTATTCGGTATTTGTAAGGGTCCTACAAGTCCCTTTTTTTCACTTTTCCGAGCAACAATTATACCACTTAGCCTGCCATCTCGACAGGTGGAAGTGGATGTGGAGGAATAAGGAAGCTCACCTCAAAGTTCGGTAACCACAAGATTCGTGGAGGGACCTAGTTACCATGTAACCCTGGGTCAAGAATGAAGGATCACCACATTAGCTTGCCACCTCGACGGGTGGAAGTGGATGTGGAGGGATTAGGTACCTCACCTCAAAGTTCGGTAACCACAAGATTCGTGGAGGGACCTAGTTACCACGTAACCCTGGGTCAAGAATGAAGGATCACCCCAGGGTTTCGCGAATTGAATCAAGCGAGATGAAGTCGATACCTTAAAGCACGAAGGCGCATGAAGCCCATCCACCTTTACATTTTTTATTTATTTTTTTTTTCTCGGAAAAAATGCAAATTTAACAAAACTATTGAGTTTTCCTGACGATAATAACTTGAAAATTTATTGAGGAAATTAAAGAGTTTAGTGTAATACGCCATTATTCTAGGAATTGTGCATTGGTGATAATTTCTTTTGCGTTTTTCTCAAAACTCTGTTTTTGGACATAGCACGTTTGTGATTTAAGGTATCGATGTGGTCTCCGCCAAGCATCAGACCACCAGCTATACAGAGCATGAATCCCTCAACTCCACTCGTCTCCAACCCCTCTCTCTTTGAGGTCCGCGGCCAAAATTTGAACATATGAAATGTGAACAGAGATAAGACCTATTCCCGTCAATCAACACCCTTTAGCGATGCACACTCGTGTTTCTGATTTATTTAGAATTGAACTCTTAAGACCTAATAGGGAGTTAAAGGTTGGTCCTACAGAGCTTTGGGTGGTCTCATTCCATTCTAAAAACTCAATTCTATTTTAAATTAGTGAAAAAACATACTTTCATACAGGCGGTTTTCGACTTTCGGCGATTTGAAAATAGCAACTCCTTAGACCTACATAAAAAAAGGCTTCGGGGCACAACTAGACCCCAAATTGGGCCCATTATCAAATTTCATGAAAATCGGTCCAAGGTAACTAAAAAAAGTGTCCCGTACGGCGGACGGACGGACAATTTTCAATTCGATTTTGGACTCTACAAACTTACCTTGCATCACAAACGTAAAACGATTTTTTTTGCTCGAATAATAAACCAAAAAGGCTTGAGCTCCGTTAATCCGAAATTAAAACGGAACAAAGGTACCTACGCACGGTTTCGATGGGATTTTTCCGCGCATTTTAACAGAAAGGAAAATACAAAGACTGAGGAATTAAATATAAATTCCGTTTTCACACCGAACCCAATTAGGCGTGCCGCCGGTATTTCGCGATTGGGAGAAAAACGCTAATTTTGTTGTTTCGAGCGATTCAACGTTGGAAGAACTTGTTTGCAGTAAAGAATTCATCAGGTTTTACTAGGCTAAAGCGGTGGAATTAAATCCAGGAATCCTCGTTTCGCCTAATCAACAACCATTAGCTACGCTCAGTTGAAACTTTTCTTTGGACCTGGGGAAATGAAATCGTAGTGGGGGGATTCAGAGACAATTTATAAAGAGGCCATTTTAAAATTCTAGTGGTTTTTTAATAAACCTCAGAATGGAGAGGATAAAGGAATTAATAATTTATCAGTTCATATTCTTGAAAATGTAGGCAAGCTATGTATAGCCATTCGTGGAATGGACAATTATAATTGAATTCCCGTGTGGGTGGGAATTCATTATTTTTGGCTTTCACAATTCCTGGTATTTGGGGTGGGTTGTATTATTTATTTATTAATAATACATTACTGACTTACCATTGTGATAGATGTAATTACGATAGTAATCCTATTATAGTGGAATGTGAATTACAATTAAGCATTACTTTATAATAGACAGGATTTTCAATTGCATGTATTGCATTTTTTCAAAATTACAAAATTACAAAGATACAAACACCTTAAGAAAAAATTTTGAAAAAATGCAATACATACAATTGAAAAATCATAACGCCATAAGGAATGTTTCGTCATTTGATGGGGATGAAAAACAACTCTCCAAAGAGCGTTTACAGGGAAAAAACTAATGTGTGATGTATAGGACACCATGGCCAGGTTATTCGTCATTTAATTCCAGGAAAACCACTTCAACTAGGTTTTCTTTCAAATTGTTCGATCAGTCCCCAAGCTGATCCCGTTTTCTGGTCCCAGGCTGTTCGTCCTTCATACGGCCTTTTTGTCAATTCCTATGTTAAAGTTATGTGGATTCATGATTAAGTTTAACTCACAGTAAATTATGTGATGATTTCACGCAATTTCCAGTGCAGTCAACGTCACTTACCTGCAACAAAAACATTATTGATAACACATTGATCTTCGAAAATCTTTAATATAGTGATGTAATTAATCGAAAATCACCAAATTTAAAACTTTTAAACCATTAGCAATTAGTTACATAGGTATTGTGAACAAACGCTTCAACAATAATGACGAGTATCACACAATATTTACACCCGAATGGTGTACGGTATTTCCTTACAATACACTGAAAAAGATTGAGGTGGAAAGTAAAAATTTATTTTCGGATCCGTAGTCATTCGGCGATGAAAACCAAGATAAAATAAAATCCGTACAACTATACATATATTGAGCTCACCTAACTACTACCTATCTAAATACGAATGTCTGATACAAAAAAGTAAAGGGAACGATCTTGGAATGATGATGGTTTCTATAATCCTCCTCATCGCTCTGCTTACCAGCATCGTGGATAAAGCTTTGTCGGTGATAACTAAAACGGAACAGATAAGTAATATTCTCGAATGCTCTTCAAATGACAAAATAATGTCCTAAATAAAGATCCAGATAAAACGACTATCAACAGACTAAGCCTGGAATACGAAATACAACCACGACGAAATGATAATGCGAGTATTAAGTGTGGATACATTACTTTACTACACCCCCCCCCCTACCCTCCCTACGAACGGATTACATTATATCGAGTCCCCAGCGTGTTATTACGCGAGAAAACGAGAGAACTGGAACTCGAGAGAAAATATTATGATTACATTTCCTTGGCACGATAAAAAGAGCGGTTAGCGCTTGTAAATTTATTTTCTAAGAAGCGCCAGTCCCTCACTAGCAAGCTGTGGCCCGTTTTATTGAGACACTCGGGAAAAATGTTGTATTTATAAAACTATAAATATTCTGGTTAGTTTTTTTTCATGAAGATTTACGATTATACCACGGACGGTACGAACGGAAAACTGTTTATAAGTAAGTTGGCGAAATCCTTCATTTGAGTTACAGTTTTAGTCCAGCGGAATTGGGAGAGAGATTATTCTTGATGGCTTTGGGCGACAAGATTTGGTATAATGATTTTCCATAACAAAGTAAATGGATTGTGTGACTGCAGAATTCGTTTTAGGTATTCAGGGAACCTGGCAGCAAAATATTATTAAAAATTAAGTAAAATTTCTCTAAAAATCTCGCATTTTACTCAAATAGCTTACTTTTTTCTCCTTTTGATTCCTAATTTTTCATTGTTTTTGTATAGGTACTTGTAGCCAATCGAAGTAGAATTTTATTAAATTTTTTGTGTGTTTTGTCTCGCAATTTTTGATCAATGATTACAGAAAAGATAATCATCTGGAGCAATAATTTCCAATATCCAACAGACTAAAATGAAGTCGATTTGTACAACGGAATACAAAAATCAACATGCAACATGCTGCTCAATTTGTAATTTGAATAGTTTGAACCAAAAAGTGGGGTTTGGAACCTGGGATTGCGTCATTTTGTTTTTGTTGGCAACAATGACGCGCTCTACCGGAGTCAGCTGTTAGGTACTTGCGAGTGCCCCTCGAGCAAAGCTGGGCAGTTGTTAACAATTTATTTTCTCAATTGTTCTCTAGTTAATGCATGTTCTACGACTAACTGGTACTTAACTAGTAGTTTGTAGTTACCCATGAATTGGAGAAAAAGTAGGTAGTTGCTCATGGGTTGGTAGTCAACTAGTTGTAGTTGCAACTACTTTCCTGAAATTAAAGCAAAAGTCACTCTCACGAGTACGCACTCTTCTGGATAGCATGTCTGTCTATGTCTATTCAGATCGACCATTGGGTTGATTTAACAATTTTCTTGTAGATTCAGTCTAGGATCAATTGAAAATAATTTATCAAAATAACAGACATTTTTTGGAATCTAGATTTCTTGAAACCTCTCTAACCAGCCACGGTTATCGATCTAAGTATACTCTTTCTAGTTGATTTTATTTTTGTATCCACTCGCATTATTTTCCTCAGCCCCCTCTCATAAAGGCACCGTTAACCCTCGCTCACCACGACTCCTTCACTTACCCATATCACAGCTTATACCCATAAATAGAAGATTATTTTCTTTAAAAATTAAAAAAAAAAAATTTTTTGATCACAAAAATATAAATAGTTACTTTGTATCTCCGCCAACTCCTTCTATCCTTGAATCAACTTCCTGATCAAGTTAGTACGCGGTTGATAACGAGGGACAATATTTAAAATTTCTGAAATAAGTAGTTGAGTAATTACAACACGATGTAATTAACTACATTTATCACAACTACCTACTTAATTGTCAAAAATACTAACTATATTTCACAGTACTATTGCTAGTACTAAGTAGTAGTAGAAAAAAAGTAGTTGCCAAATACTAACTAGATTATGTAGTTATAAGTTGCAATTAGTACATAATTATCATTTGCTCCTAAGAAGGAAGAATCCCTCTCCAGAGTCCGTGTTATTCACACTTGAGTCCGGTAAAGAATGATTTGGGTTTTGAAACCTTTTTTTAGTTTGCATATCCACCACTCATAAAGAAAAGGTGTTGGAGAAAATTATGATGAATATTTTGTTGAGATTTTGCTCGGAAATGGCTCAATTCATCAGAGCTGGGTTTAATGAATATGAAGATATAATTTCGTCAAAAAATGTGCCCAAAACACTAAAGTGGAATTGAAAGTCTGTTAAGTATGTTCTCTTAGTGTTGCAATAGAATATTTATTAAAATACAATCCTCATTATTTTTTAAATTCCATTATAACAACCAAAAAAAGAAGGTTCGTCAGACATAAGCAGTGTCTGAGCGAAGCATGCTTGTGAGGGAGGGTTAAAACATACATCTAAAAGCATACGACAATCGTTCAATTACTGCTGCCAATTTCCCTACCAAGATAAGTCATGGTTATTATTATGATAAATAGTTGCACATCATCGTAAGCAACTAAACCTATTTAATTTTATTCAATGATAAAATATTCATTCGTGTTGAGTATATGTGTCTGCTGAGGTGAAATGAAATAACAACCAATGGGTTCTGCTTAAACGCGCATTGTGGTCGTATTTAGGAGTACATTACATGTTACGTGCAAATAAACTCATCGCTTCGCACCATTCTTGTTTTATATAAAATATTACGGTCGTCCATAATACGAGAAAGATGAAAGATGGTAGTGACTAGGAAGGGACTTACACGAGAGAGATACAGTGGAGAGCAAAAAAGGAGAGGAATGAAAATGGTGGGGAAGAAGAAAATTGAAATAATAGCAGCAATTATTTACTATTGTCTGGTCGGAAGGTGTATCGGGGGTTGTAATCTGCAGTGGGTTTCTCTCGTGGAAATTTATAGAGGTGCCTTATCCGGAGTGTGTTGGGAGTGGGCGTATACGCGTATTGGGTTAGTCAGTGTGTTTCTGTGTGAGAAAAGCGAAACATGGGAAAGGGAACCATCCGGCACCGGGAGACCATAAGTTAAAGAGGTAAGCAGGGTTTGGTGAGACGGGTTAAGAGGTGAGGTAGGGCCGGGTCGGCCTGTTGGAGACATTAATCAATAATAACTGAGCCACCCTGTAGGTGCTATAATATCGCGCAGGTAGTTCCGTTTGGTGTTACCGGATGAATGGTGGGTTTTAACGTTGCCTCGTGATACGTGTCACGTATCAGGTGTGATGCATCGCTCAGAGATGTACGTTCCTGAACGGCTCGACCTTCCTCGCTTCTAAGATCGCTGATTTATTGAAGAGAAGATGTTGGTTGAGTAGCAGTCTTGACAACTCATTTCTATCGATAACTATGGAGAATTGGGTGAGAATTCGATGTTTTAAGGCTCTGCCTGATTTCTGACAGAAATGAACGAAGTCAGTCGTGGTCAAGAAACCCCACACTGACCGCGGACCGGTGTTAATTTCACCTTCAACAATTCCCTCTTCCAGGGAGTGTTGCATCATTCCAATAACGAAGATGAAAAGGAATGGAAAGCCATCGTTGCAAACAAGACCCAAAATGGGGCCTTTACACCAAAATTTCATCAATTTCAGTGACGTGCAGAATGTTTTTCATTGAATTTTATTCAACGTAAAAACAGCAAAAGGAAACCCGTACGAAGTAAACTGCGTTCAAATTCAAAAATTCCTGCAATATGTTAATTGTAACATGAAAATATTAAAAAAACAAAACAATTCAAGTAGTATCAGCAACATAGTTATGCTTCTTCTTACGCTGTACCAAGACAAATTAATTAACCCAAAGTTACCAAGCAGGAAAAGTAACTATAATCATCTGTCCTTTCTACAAATACATTTTGAGTGATTTCAAGGTACAGAATGAGCTCAAAACGTTTTGTTACGATCTGCTTAATTACTTGAGGCTACTGAAGATCTGGATATTTACACTTATACACCTCTATACCCATGTATACTGTTTATATTGAGCATCAGATGGAAACAAATATTTTTCTCCAAAAACCTCGCATTTAAGAGCTCGTAGAACAATTCTGTTTTCGTAGTTGATGCTTGTGATCAATTTACACGGTATTAACTACTCAAAATCATGGATTGATTTTCATTATAAGTTGTTGAAGATTAGCTGCCAAATAATCCCCTACAAATTCCACAAAATTGAAGAAACGGCAGCTCTTCAGGAACGTGATTCAACTAGATATCGTTTTTCCACAATCCTGTAGCTCGAATTTTCTCAAATTTGAAGTGTAAATAGTTTGGAGCACGGTTCAAGAGAAATAATTATTGACAGCATCATAATTCAATCAGCAGACCTGTGGTATGTAAAAGAGTGAACAATTATCAACGTAATGTACCCATGTCGCAAACTTGACAATACGTTTTTAAATTTGGGAATATGTTCTTAAGTTCCATGCGACAGAACATAGCCATGTTTTGTTTTGGGGGAGTAAAATATCTACTGTTGCGCCTCCCTTGGTAGCTTCAGAATCCGTGTTATGTTTTCCGATCAAAAAGTTGTCTCGCTAAAATATAGAAAAATAGGGATGATAAAAAAACAGGCGAGAGAAGAAAGGACCTAGTTGAGCAGCACGACAGGTTTTTCCCATTAAAATCCCATTTTCCGTATCGGCCCCTTAATCCTTTTTCGATCGGCCCCGCGTGTTATGGGGAAGAGCGGGCCTAGGAATGAGTGATGTAGAGGTGAGGGGTGGTAGGGAGATGTTCCCCTTAAAAAATTAATTTTTATTCAATCAACTTTCCGGCTGCCGGAAAGGGCCTCGAGGGAATTTAGAAAAAGGTTCTTCTCCGTCGAGACAGGAAGTCCCCGGCTTTTCCTTCAACGTACACCAACAGGAAGGAAAAAAGTTACAATTTTCCTCATGTTTGTTTTTCGTTGAGAACCCCCCTGCGGGTTACTTATTTTTTAAAGCGGAAAAAATGAAGAAAAAAGCGAAGTGTAAGATGACAAGAAAAGGAAATGAGGTGGATTCGTGATGCGAGTTGATTTAGGTTGGTACGCTTGGGGTACCGGGTACGTGGGAATGAGGTGGTGGAGTACGTACACACACAAGTATACCCAAACCTCTCAGAGAATGTAAACGCATGTCGAAGGAAAATGGTATGCAAACAGAAACCTGAGGGTGAGATGATGTGATCTGCCGACCCTTCATATCCTGAGGTTTTCCAGTGAGATTGTTTGGTTTTGGAAAAAAAAAACATTACCTAAAAATTATACCTATGCCATATTTAAGCACATCATAATGAACACCGAGTAACAAGAAAATTGAAGGAAATTTCTAATTTGATTCCATAAATGAAAATGAAACAAAGTAGCTGTAGTTTCCTTCGAAGGTAACATGAATCTCCTGCTAGATGAAAAAGTGACAAAATGGCAAAAAATAAAATTAAAGTTTACCAAAATCGGCTATTGAAAAATTTGGGAAATGAAAAAAAAGTACTTAGATTACCATTCCAGGTTGGCTTTTCGTCGCCATCAGCTATATTCCCAATGGAAGATCATTTCTACCGTTTTGTTTATAATTTCGCTCATGGCTACTTATTGCCACAACTAAAAGGAGGTTCACCAACGACCCAACTCGAAAAAATACTGGTAGGTTCAACATTGATTTGGAAACCTACTGGTTGAGAACTAGAGTGAGCTGTTTTCCTCCGTTGAGCTGTTCTAGGGTACAATCAATCCATGATAAACCCTTAAATAATAACGGCGCGAGTTGAAACAACCCAACCAGGTTCGTCAAGCTCAGAAAAGTACCTTGAAACTTCGATCCGGTTTCCCATAAGCTCCTTTTAGTTTGGGTTTCGGGTGAAGCCGATTTGGGAAGTTGATAAACTGAATCGGCCCTCAGTTATATCCTAGTTATTATTTATCTCTGTTCGCTTTCACTCCAGTATTTCGGGGGAACAATGCTTTTAATTTTGTTACAAGTTAGTTGACCCGAACGGAACCAGGATTTACACGTGTGAAAGAGCTGTGGTCCAATTTGTACAAATCCAATTATGCGACGAGAGGAATTGACCCGATAATTCCAAAAATGTCTCTCCTTTTATCAACGACATTATCATTTGAGGCAGGACGAAGACATGCGAACACATCAGTGTAAGACAAAACATGTATTTGGTGAGCTGTCATTATTTTCGGTAATAATAGTCAAGTCTGCTTTTACATAGTATCTTATATTCATTTTAGGCATTTAATAATCTTGCATTATTTCTAACATGCCTTTAAACATTTGAAAGCAGCACTGAAAAAATTCAACGATGACTGGAATCACATCAAGCAAAGATGAATTTTCCTCGCACTTCTTATGAAATTTATTCGTATTCAGGTGGTGATTCTTTGCCACTTTTCTGTATTGCTTCCGAGTCTACCAATGTAGCGGAAGCTTTGTTTTCACTTTTCAAGGACGAAAAAAAAAAGTTCTCCAAAATCAAAATTTCCACTCGCGTTTTGCGTTTTAGACCTTTCTGAACAATTTTGGTTCCGTGTCTGTCTGTCTGTCTGTCTGTCATGAATTCCTTGTAACGCGCATAACTATACGAAGTTATTGTCTGATTTCTATGAAATTTTCAGGGATTGTGCGGGTTGGTGTGTAGACGGTCCCCTATGAAAATCATCATCCCCGGACTGATAGAAGCGACTGCGCATACGCAAACGTGAATTCATTGTAACGGCCATAACTTCTACATTTACCATCCGATTTCAATGAAATTTTCAGGGATGTTACAGATTAGTGATTAGATGGTCCCCTATGAAAATCATCACCTTCGGACAGATAGTAGCCACTGCGCATGCGCAAACGTGAATTTCCTTGTAACGTCCATAACTTCTACATTTTCCACCCGATTTCAATGAAATTTTCAGGGATTATGTGGATTAGGTTGTAAATAGTCCCCTATGAAAATCATCATCCCCGGACTGATAGAAGCGACTGCGCATGCGCAAACGTAAATTCCTTGTAACAGCCGTAACATCTACATTTTCCACCCGGTTTCAATGAAATTTTCAGGGATTATGTGGATTAGGTTGTAGATAGTCCCCTATGAAAATCATCATCCCCGGACTGATAGAAGCGACTGCGCATGCGCAAACGTAAATTCCTTGTAACAGCCGTAACATCTACATTTTCCACCCGATTTCAATGAAATTTTCAGGGATTATGTGGATTAGGTTGTAGATAGTCCCCTATGAAAATCATCATCCCCGGACTGATAGAAGCGACTGCGCATGCGCAAACGTAAATTCCTTGTAACAGCCGTAACTTCAACTGTCCCCAGGGGTCGCGGGTTCGAATTCCAGCCGAGGCTAAGTACTTTTTTGATCCAATCACATACACCTACTCACTTTATTTTTCATCCGAATTTGATGAAATTTTCTAGGATTGTCCAGATTAGCGTGTAGATGGTCCCCTATGAGGGTAGTGAAAGGTACTTAGAGATTGGTGTTTTGAGATTAACTACTATGCATCGGATCATCTATATAATCGGGTTATGGATACGAGGAAGCTATGTGCCACACCCACTTGGCAGACGTTTTTCGTTCATTTTGTGGTTGGTACTATCGACTGTAACGACGAAAATGTAAGAAGATAGTGCATGTCAGTTGAGTTTCATCCGTGAAAATTATTGTAATTATCCGCATTCTTAACCATTGTCATAGAAATTAATTTTGAGACGGAAAATGAACTGTGATTGATAGAAATGTTATCAAGTTATAATGGAATGGTAAAATTAATAGAAATGTGTGAAGAGACGGCGCACGCGATCTACCCCCTCCTGCAATACTGAGCGGTCGTGCTGGTTTAGCATACTGAGTCATCGATCCGACCTACACCTGTAGGAAGTTTTGAGTACCCCATATCGCAGTGAGCCTGTCTCAGCAGAGTAAACTCACTTCCTGATGGTTTTATGATATGTTGACTTGTGACGTTCAATATCTGATTGATTATTTCGGTGAGCCCGCAAATAAATATTGAATCGGGATGAGGCGAAGAATTATGGGTTTCTTAACTACCTATTGGTTCTGATAGTCTCTTGACTCTTATACCGAGGTGCGATATCAGCTGAACCGCAGATATCATATCTGAAAACTAGCAGAAGCTGATGGACTGTTTCATCTCAACTAATAGTGAGTCCAAAAAGTTGCAAGTCGAAGAATTCAACCCAGTCCTTCTAGAACAAAACCATTTCATTCAACGAAGAAAACCATCCTACCTATTTTCATGGATGCTGCACTTGTCGTAAGGACTACGAAGCTGAATAGCCTTCCTTACAGTTGTCAGACTACCACATAAATTAAGAAGTTGTCACTACCATACGTAATCATAATCGTCGCGCCTTCATCAACCCTATTCACATTCACAATTTCCATTACTGTGCACATTTGTGCATTACGTACACAATTTGTGAGCAAACTCAGTTCCCAATAGGTAGATATACGCTCCTAAATGTCTTAGTCTCTCTCAATTTATTACTCAGAGCACATCGTTGAAAAATGGTAAAATCTACGGAAAACAATTTGGTATGGTCGGTAGTAAGAAACATCCGTCAACAATGATGGACTTAACTTTCTATCTATTTGATTCATAATATAAATTAAATATATCCGACACTACTGATACACTCACCATTCAGACACTTTTCTTCATTAATGTGGTAATCACAACCCTAGGACAAAATCGCATACTTATATTCGTCATGCAGTGATCAAATTTGGCATGTACACATATCTTGGGAAACAATGAAGTGTTTGAGAACGAGCCAGTTTGACAGCCTTGGGGGATAACTTAAATTTTTCCTATCTTAGTTATTTCTCAGTTCATCGTAGAGAGCTAAAATTATTTGTTGAATGACAACAATGAGAAAATACGTCCATGAGAAAATTCCTTTAATAACTCGGTTTGGATGAAGACATTTATCTGTTTCCCTTACCAGATATTGGAATATTCAGCTTATTTCCAGATGACAAACAGGAAATCTCAACTTCAATACGCTCGTTAGAGCGACTCGAACGTTTTAGGAGAGGATGAAGCGGCGCCACACTAAAGAGATCATTATTTCTTCCAAATCCGTATTTTCCGTGGGATTAAATCAAGTTCGAGTTCCTATTTGTTTCTAATCCTCTACCCTCGTACTCCCCATTTGCTCGGAAAGTGAACCGCAGACCTCAGCTCTGCTGCTCCGTGAGACCTAATAAGATAAACACACGTCATTAGTCCGCCCTCGGAAATGCCTTCTCGGCTCTCGAAAATTCATCTGTCTCTCCCTCTCAGTACGTTTGAATTCACCTTAAGCTCTTCGCTTGATGCGAATATAGTCCGCTCCGCTGAGAGTTTACATCCGATATTAGTGGGAGATGGAGTTCCGAACTTGGAAACACGAATAATCCAGGGATGCGAAATCGCACGTGTTGAACGGAGTAGGATTAAACAAGTCATGTTGTTTCAATAAGAACTTTCTTCGCTATTCTGATAATGTTGCGGAGTAGTTACCTTAATGTATATCAAAATGTAGAATATGAATTAATGAGGGATTTTTCAGAAAAATAGTTTTACGTTACCGATTTTCGCCATTCTTGAACTAGGATGATTTTATATTAGCTGGGTATCTTACCAAGATAATTTTACGCATATTTCGAAGACACCAAGATTTTGAGCATACTGATACATTCAAAAATATATTCCGTTTCATTTTAGCTAGATATTATATCATATTTTTTCGTTTTTTTACGCTAACTAAGGCTCCTAAATACGGAAGGTATCTAAGAGAAAGGCAAGAAGCATCCAATGAACTTGTTTGCTGCCTTTTTGATTTCAGGATATGCGGGAAATACTGGCTGACCTCGAATCAACTGCCGAGTGATATGGCCTATAGAAAATGAAGGTAAAGCGAAATCCCTGCGAGCCAAAGTCGCCTTCAAACCCCTTCTCCATGTTAATGGAACGTTTATTGAAGAGGTAGATGCATTGACATATCTGACCAGCTAGTTAACTAAAGGTAGTGTGACAGCAAAGGACGTTGCAGCTCGTATCCTCAATGCAAAAAAAAAAAAAAAATGCTGCGTTTAATTTTCTCTATATTCACATGGTATTGAAGAGAAATAACCGCCAAGACTAAAAAAAAAAGACTAACCTTCGGCTCAAATGTAAAAGCTACCCTCCTATACGTTTGCGAAACCTGACGCGCAACAGCAACCGAAACAAAGGAGCTCGAAATTTTTAAGAACCAGTGTCTCAGGAAAATACTTTCCAAGCTTGGCCCACTGCTGTCTCTTATGAAGACTTATGGAGGGAAACTGGGAAAACACCAATTAAAGTTCAAGAATCTAGCAAAAAAAGAATTCGCTGGTGATCCTGTGTAGAGGCCTCTTTTCAGATCAAGAGCTATAGGATATACGTCAAGAAAATCAAGGAAACTGTTATATTATGATAACAAGTTACATTAAGTAAATTCAATTTTGACACATTGGTTTTTACAGACAATTTTGGAGAAAAATGGTTTATTAAAATGTATTCGTTTATTAAAGTTTCTGATTGATCTAGCGATGATCCACTCGACTCAAGGTGGAACAAAACAACAAAAAAAAAAATTATAATAATAAATAAAAAATAATAATAATAATAAGTTTTTCTTGCAATCTGAGAGCAACTTTGATTTATTGCCATTTTCTTGTGCCAAATAAATTATTGTGCCTCGAGTCTTCCAATTCCCCAGTACTTAATAATAAATAACTAGCTGAAAAGCCTGCTGAAAGCCTGTTAAGAAGTCAGCAGACAAAAACAAATCGTAGATAATTATGTGAAAAGAAAACCGGGAAGAGAAAAGGGGGATATTGCAACGAGTTATAGGCCGGGGGGTACGCAATTATTTGATGTCACGGCCTGGAATTGAACCCTGGTTTCCCAGACGATCGGTGAAGTGCACGTACGGTTGGTATTTCATGTATTAGATGTTCTAAACTTTGATAACCGGAATTCTTTTGAATAAGACTGGTTTGCCAACACACGTGCAATACTCAACAGAATATCACATCACGAATTAATGATCGTCCTGGTGTCTGCGCAGTTCATTCGCATCACATGCATTTGATGATGCGCCAACATCCGTGGATAAACAGACAACAACCAATCATTTCCCCTTGTGCGGTTGACCGTCATCGCCACCATCACCGTTAAATCGGTTAGGCAAACAAACCGGTGGTTCGCGAGGAACAATAACGGGACGGAAATTGATTAGCCAGTTGTCCTTCATTACGATATGGATCAGCAGTTGATGAGAACCTGTGGGTCGGTTTTCTGTTTCGGAATATTTCAACCACTTACCCATGTCAGTACCATTCAATGTTCGTGAGCCCTGGAGAGAATGAACGATCCTGGAGGTCCAAGATTAATAGTTGCAAAGGGTTTTGCAGTAACCAGGACATGATTGTAATTTTGGGATATGTTGATCGAGTGATTTTTGTGCTTGATCGTATCAGGAATATATACTTGAGAATGCTTTCTTCTAGTAATACAATATATATCACTTTAATTTCAGCTACTCAGGCCAAATCCATTGATATCGGTTTTAGATTTTTTCCGTTCATAATTTAAACGAAAGAAATTCCGTTTCAAATTGGTCTGAGAAGATCTAAATTTGGAATGTTGGAGGATCTTAATTGAAAAAAAAAAACGGTGAATTTGAAAGGTAAAAACTTCGAATTACCCAAAATGGAAAACCACAATTATGAATAAATAACCTTGAGCTATTTAACCTTAAGAAAGCGTTACTCACTTTCATATCAACGTAGCTTATTTCTCGTTATTGGATGTAAGTATGTGGATTATTTGACCATGTAATATAAGATCCTTCTCTCTTGTTATCTCCTCCAGACCATTCTGGTAATCCGCCATAATAATTGATCCCCTTTGCAATTAGTATTCAAGGCCGCGGGTTGAGGGTTGCGGGACTTTGTAATGCTCAGAGCCCTCCCAGACTTATGTTCCCGACCCTCAACCCGCCCCTTTCCGGCATAATTATGGTAATTATTAAATGGGTGAAATTTAGATAAGATTCTTCGTCTTCGCTGCACCAACGCCCCTAACCGTGATTTGTAGAAGGGAGGTCTGCTCCAAACCTTCTGCCTGGCCATTCTAGACCAAGAAATTCATGTTCGTTTCTTGAAGAGAACGACTAAATAAGGCGGCCAAATTTGGTGGGTAGTGGAGCTTCTTCACTTAATGACATGTACAAATCGATGGTTAAAAGAATCCCCCATGAAGTAAAAAGAATTTTTTGGTATCCAAACGTATTTTGGACACTCTGGAACCAGGTAGTAGTTTTCACGTCAGATAGCCATCCTCAGATCGCCTCCTGGCGATCTGAAGTTGAAACTTCTAGTTCCAGCGTATCATGTTGGATTAAAATATGTATGAACCCCTAGTTAAATCGAAACCACCTACAATTTTTAATACGTTGTGATACAGCATAACCATTAATATTATGAAGATACTGCACCAATTATACAGGTAGGTAAGAAATGGTTGCCATAATGATATTCCCCTGATAATGATATTTCCCTATAATTTGAGAAGCCGTCTTATTTAGAGTCGGATCAGAATATTCTTCAATGGAAAAAAATAATAAAGTTCCTCCCTGACTGGAGTTCTTATGACCAAAATCAAACTGTATCGAAACTCCTTCGGGCGACAGGTCGACACCCAAGTTCCAAGCCTGGCTAGTCAAGTTGACTAAGGACAATCCTGCCGCTCTTACCTCTAAATCTACACGCATTGTGCGTTCTAAAACTGGATCCCCGTTTTCGCTATTTCAATTAAGATTCCAAACATGACTTTCGAAAGCCCGTATGCCTTATGTGTATGCCCAGTCCACCTTTTTTTTATTCCTCTAGGGGTGGCTTTCCTAGGTTCTTCTTCAGAGATCATCATTGGAGGCATGGCATTAAATACGGAGGGTTTTATGAGACTCCGATTGATGAAAAATTAGGAACAATCTTTAGTCTGATCACGGCAGGAATAGTCTACGTAGTAGGTACTAAAAATTTTACTTTCAAAAACTACGGGGTGTTTAGGCATCAGGACTGTAAACATCAACTTCTCATTGAGCCAATGGTCGATCCAAGCCTTATAAGAGAGGTTTCGTCGCTGTAGAGAAAAAAGAAATAGAAAAGAAAAAAAGAGGAGAAATAGGGACGGAGTTAACAGCGGCGGCAGGCGGTTGAGGAGAACATGCAGGAGCCGGGTTCGGGCACCATCCTAAAAGGACCAAAGCCAATTTAAGGGGCAAATCCCTTCTTTCCGGTGTGATCCTCCTGAAAGGGCTGACTTTATCCTTTGGAAGGTCGATTGAGCCTCTAAACCCCCACCTCCTTCGCCGTCCACCCTATTCTCTCTCACTTTTAATATTTGAACTTGCTTATATACTCCACTCCAAAGAAGAGGTTATTTTTCCTCGGCCTGATCGCCCTTCAGGTTCTTCCACAGTCTCGAAGAGGCCTGACTCAACTTTTTCCATCAAATTCGGCTTTGTGCGAAGGAGTCAGACACGGTGGAAGGGGTTGTTGAGTGATTGGGAGGATGGTTTTCAATGGATTTCCCTCATTTGACTGTGCTTGCCTTTTCTGTTGGGTAAGTAGGTATCTAATTTTCCTGTGAGGGGCCCAAAGCATCAATCTTGTGATTAATAGAAAGCAAAGTGGTTTCACAGACCATTTCATCACGTAACATTCATAAAAGTTTATGCCGACAAATAAACCAATTCCTTATTGGTTAATGTTCTCTCAAACTTACAAAAAAGATGTTTTCGCTACCCTCAATTGTTTATCTACACCGACAATCTACATTGCAAGGAATCTGAAAAGAACGATATATCTATGTAGTTCGGGTACACTCAGATATACAGTTTGGTGCAATAATTGAGGGATAATGGAACCATCAATAATGCAATTCATGCGAGTGTGTGTCTCAGAATAATCCTAAAAATATCAAGTAAATTTCCGGGAGACTTCCCCACGCGTAACCTGTTGCAAAGATTTAAGGTGCTCATGAAAGTACTAAAGTAGAGAGATGCAATATAGGTACTGGACGTAAGATAAACATGTTGTTCTAAGCTGAAAATGATTATACCGAAATTTTCAGAGGAAATGATTCCGTGAAAAATACGAAATCCTGACATGCCAGTTATCTCTCTTTTAAATACAACATCAAATAAACCTAAAAATTAACAAAAATACATGTTTCCTTTTCCCACTCTCGTGTAGAAGATCAAAAACAATATTTGTCGCGTTAAAAGCAACGAAGGCACAAAGCTCTTTGAAGTACAACGGAGGATATTACGTTATAAATTTTGTTCCTACGATTATGAAGTCTTCCTCTCGGCGAGGGTGCGAAAGAAAAACAGGGGCACCCCTAAAGGAGATATTCCTCTGTTTGAGTTCTCAAAGACGTTTCACGGAGATGTTTGTTGTACAGCTTAGGTGAGAATATTAACACGGTTTGTGCTGCTCCTTTGAGGTCGAGCCACCTCCCGCCATTACCCCATTTCGCTCTGTTTCTACCTCCGTGGGTGTATGTGTACTCTGCCACAATCATTAATGCAGTTATAACAATCAAGAGGAAGGCATCCCTTTGAATTCAGGACATCTTTTGTTTCCATTATTGCACCCGAGGTGGTATTCCTCGGAATCAGCAGTTATCAACGTACGTATGGAATGGAATTTCCTGGTTTCTATTTTCGTTGGAATTCGAGCAAAGTGTACGAGCGACCCAATAACTTGCATACAATATTGCATTGGTCCAACGAATGATTTGTTATGACTTCCACCTAGTTATTTTGCTTTCACGAATAAAGAGGGACAGGGGACACCGAGCAGCAAAGTAAAAGTAAAGCCATTTCTGGCTGAACTCGAGCAAGTGTCCGATTAGTGGAATGGGAAGTACTTGCACCTTCTCCCACTCTCACTTACACGGGAAATAAATACCCGAAATTCAGAACCTCCCTTGTCCAGTTCATTATCGCCTCAACAACCGACTTGATTATCTCACACCTATTTCACCTCAAGTTCATTTCACCTCTCAAGTTTCCTCACCTTTTGTGAACTTTGACAGCAGCTTAAAAGAAAGGTTCATTCCCATCCAATACATTACTTCCTCATTAATCCAATATCTATTAGCCGCTTAATAGGCACCAGTTAGATATCAACGGCGCCTGAAGTCGATAATGGTTGTTTCACGACGCCCGCCGACGACCTCCTCCGCTATCACCTATCTCACAACTAAATTAGTGTAGGGTCCAAAAAAAAAACAAAAAAAAAACGATCAACTGGGAAACCTACCTTATTTATTAGGTTATAAACCGCAAACATTTCAGTTAGATCAAATTACAACAGTGGTGACCCCGAACTTTTTAGATCACTATTTCACAATCAACGGGAAATAAGGCTTCAACAACGATGGTGAAAATCGAATTTCCACTCCATCACCACACCCATATTCACTGCACCAACGACTTAATAGTGAGATCCCAACCCTAAACTGCCTACTAACACGTTGATTAGGTGCTTTTAATTCAGCGCTCTCCATCACGGAAGACCAGCTCTACACCAAAACGCTGCAAATTATTACTAAATGGTTTATTATTTTTATATAGATCACTCGTCTGCAAAGCCACCAACCATCCAACATGAAGAAAAACATCGATCGCATTTCGGTCAGCTTTAATTTGAACGGAGATTAGGCCTCTTTTGCGATTCACACTCGTGTTTCTGATTTATCGTACGTCCAAACTTTAAATTTTCGTAGTGAGCGAACAGGTTGTCCTACAGAGCTCCGGGTGGTCTCAAAATTTTTAAAAAATTCTATAGAATCCTAAATTTAAGGAAAAACAATACCTTTATATCAAAATTTTTTGAGTTAGGGCGTTTTAAAAATTTCAAAATCGATTTTGGAACCCTTAGAAGTGACCTACATGAACCAAAATCTTCGGGGCACAACTAGACCCCAAATGGAGCCTACATACCAAATTTCATAAAAATCGGTCAATGCTAAGTGGCAAAAGTGCCGTGTACGGCGGACGGCGGACGGACGGCCGAATTTTTACTCGATTTTTGGATTCTACGTACCTTGAAACGTAAACCATCAAATTTTGAGGAGGTGTAAAAAAAAAAATGTTCTTGATCGATTCCAAAGGTTCATTATTGAAAATAATAAACCAAAATCGCTTTCCCAATAAGCAGACATTCCAAAAAATTCCTTCCACTTCAATTCGGCCTTCGTATTCAACCCTCCAGACACAACAACAATCTCACCCGACTCACCGAGGTAGTGATCAGATCTTTTCGAATTACAACTGATTGAATTAAAATTTTGCTCCATAACCTTTTCCACTATTAATGCAGTCGTAACATTCAAGAAACAGAGGAAATTTTGAATTGATTGCATATTTTCTTACGATGGTTCATTCGCATAATCATTCAGCTTGACGTTGAAGCCACCGCACTCTATCACTACTCAAGATTAGAGAACTCATACGGTCTTAAATGCTGGCAGGAGTGACGAAGTACAAGTACCTACTCGTATCTTCTATTTAGCCGTTTGATTCGTTCTACTATCATAGCAGCTTCCATTTTGATTTCAAACATTTTTCTATTAATCTCCGTTTAGGCCACCATACATGACCACATATTTATCGTCCTGGTTGCAGAAGGAGGAGGATCGGAATTCCTCAAAATTCAAGGTCGAATATACAAATTGTAACATCTTGTGAAACGAGCGAGCGGTGTAGGATAGCATCCACAGAACGTCGGCTGTTAATAAATATGTAGGAAGCGTAGAGGATTGCATCGATTTATTGCAGGTGCCGCAGTCAGAGTGGGTCCATAAATTCGAAAGAGTTGTGTGGTTTGGGGGTCGAGTGAGCTTGAGGGGTGGAGATAAGATATGTCGGTGGTCTGGAGATAGTGGAGTCGGACCGCCAGGTTTAGAGGCCGTTTCTAGGCTCCTACCTGATAACCGCCAGCCCTTACTACGATATTGGTTCGAACCATATCCATATTTCGAAAGCCACCAACGAGTAAAATTCATGAAGAAGGTACTGGTGAGGACCAGAATAATAAGTGAAGTATGTTTCATCAAATTCGCATGATGCTGAGGCAGATGATTTTTCTATGTAATATGAAACGCTTTATTGAAAAACTCTGTTAACAAAGGAAATGTATTGAAGATTTTATTTATTGGAGATTTAAAAACACTCATTTTTCACGAGTCACTACAATATCTTTATCCTATTATTACGATCCTCGCTGTAAGATTTATGGAGCTAAATAATTTTCATAGTATATTAGTTGTCTTCATTTCTTGATAATTCCAATAGGTAGTTGAAACTCAAAAACTGGCTACTGACATTTGTTTTTCTTGGAATCATGTATCACATGAAAGATAGTACACAGAAACGCTGTGAGGATGGGAAATAGCGACAAAGAAACACTCCTTCAGAAGATTCTGAGCCGCGGGACTCGGGAAGTGTGGCGGGACAGTCTAAACGTCCCTGAAATCTGCGGCTATCTTCACAGAGAGAGAAAAATAAGGAAGTATTATTTTGTTTCAAGAGTTGAAGATTTTCGGTAGTAGGTAAAGATGTTTCGAAGTGAACTGCGGTGGTTGCCTTGATTAAACACCTTTGTCAAACAATCTATATTCTTCATCATTGAAGAATAAAATTGAGATATTTGAATATAATATAATACGAGTATATCATATCCCTACTCAATCTAAATAGTGAATGAAACTCAAATCCAATCCGTATTATACTAGGAATGTATAATCACTGCATTAGGCTTAACTTTGTGAAACCGAATGAATAAATCCCCAAGTCTCATTTTCTGAAATACGAATAACTCACTCTTACACGCCCCGTGAACATAAATCAACGCCACCGCGGACAATATTCATCGTTTCCGGTTCTCCTCCCACATCCTGTTGAACAGGCGTTTGCGGATCAGAGCGACGCGGGTCGTTGATAAAGCAGAATCCAAAAATAATGAAACGTCTCTTGGAAGAAACCCAATGTTTTTCCGAGTAAAAATCATTCGGACCAGATGGAAGAGGGGGTCACGATCGAGAGAGCACTCAATCGAGTGAATCCTACAAATTACTTTTTATCTACTTTTCCTGCCAGACCTTTTATTCCGATGCGAAAACGCAGGAGTGTTTTCTTACGGATTTTCCGATGCCTCACGTATTCGATTTGTCTAAACTCTCGAATCGTTTCCAGGTGGATGTTCTTGACAAATAATATTGAACCAGGCATTGATAACAGGTAAAACGATAGGAATAATTCAATTACCTGTCAATGACGCAATAAAATGAAGTAGAGAAGCTCAATGTTTTAATAATTAACACATTGAGCTACTCTACTTCATTTTATTGCGTCATTGACAGGTAATTGAATATGGGTTATAATAATGGGATATGGGATAATTATTACGGGTTCAAACGCCAAGTGAACAATTCAGATGGAAAAATTCCAGTGATCAAAAGAGTGTACGGTAGATACCTCCCCCCCCCATCCCACCCTTATACATTGTGATGGAAACCATCACATGCCATAGTTTTGTTGACGTTGTTGAAGATTTGAAAACATCGTTGTTACCCTGTTAGGTTTGGTTGTGAAACTCTTAAAAATCTACAGCGCCTTATTTGGTTGTTATTCCTTGAAAAGTTGTAGAATATTATGAAAATCGAAGTTTCCCTCCAAAAACAACCCCGGTCCCCTTTGAAAATCATCCCCCCTCACCCAATACTATTTTCTATCTTTAAAGGAACATACCCAATGTTTCCGCCGTTTGAATTCGGCGCCTTATTGTTTTGTCGAACCACCGAAGGTAGCGCTGATTCCAGGAATCGCCTGTCCGATTCCTCGGATATTATCACTTCTAATCTGGCTCGAGCTCGTTCCCTCTTCTCTCAAACCTCTCCGCGTATCGTCAGCGATCAAACAATTTATTTAGTTATTTCAATCCCTAAAACTATAAATCCAACGGGTTGTGTCACAGTGGTAGCGTCTCATTGTAAAGTTGAATTCAAAATTTAACAAATTGGCTACTTTTCTCGCGAGTAAGGCCCCCTCGTCGTCCAGGAACATCGCACCCGGCGCCGGGAAGCTTCGCAGATCTGCAGAACTTGTAAGTCCCCTTTTATTTCTTAAAAGTTCGCCAATTTCTGATGAATGTTCTTTGTATATTAAATTTATTACGCTCTTCCACACACCACCCGTAGGTACCTATAAATCACAGTCCACTAACGATTAAAGTGTTGAGTTCCCAATCCTAAGTTCTACTTTTGAGCATAAAATAGGAAGGAATTCCCCAATACCCAACCTTATGATAATGGTGAATGTTTGATGATCCAGCAGTGATTAACCTTCACCCTTCTTGAAGCACTCGAAGCTGACTGTATTCACTTGTTTCCGACACACTGTTCACTCACAAACACAAAACACATGAATCGTAAGCGAAATGACCATGAATCGTAGTGCCAGAAATCGTTTCTGAAATCTATCGACAAAACATCGACAAAACATTCAAAATGAAAGCAAAACCATGAACTCGGGCGTAAACAATCACAGAAAAGTAGTACTTGAATCTAATAGAGTAAAATCGACAGGGAAATAATTACTCAACACCTAATTACAAGGTATGATCATGAGTCGTGAGAGGGAATAAAATATGAAAGTCGACCTACGAGAAAAAACCGTTACTTCGGTTTACATTGAGAAGAGATTCAAAGAGAGTGCAGTGCATCTCCTACAAGAATCAAACTAAGGATGGCAAAAAAGAATCGATTCTTTTAAAGAAAACTATTGATATTATTAGATTACATTTTCCCCCTTGAGTTGCATTGGCTTACATTGAGAAGAGATTCAAAGTGAGCTGCAGGAACCAAACCTGCTAGGTAGATGTTGTAGCGATAAGCGCTGATAAGCAGGCAATCATGCCCGGAATTTAAATCTAGCTTTTTATTTTTTTTTTTCTCTAATTTTGTAGTTTTTCTAAATTTATCTTCATTTTTAGTAAATTACTTATGCTTGCTTCAAATATGAGTATTTATTACTGAAATTGTAATGACAATTTTCAGCATTTAAAAAATAAATTTTGATGCTTTATTTTGGTAGCCTCCTAAAGCATTGTTTTGTGAGATTTTCGTATATCACATTTGGCCAATTCATTTTTCATACCACTTGAGGAGGTTTAGGCGCCTGATTGAAGTGATGGCTTGAATATAGTATAATATACTAGGGGAAGCAAAAATACCAATTTTGGAAAAATGTGACATATAGCATTTTGCCATCTTAGCACAACTGTTCTCTCACAAGCACTATTGTCATAAAAGTAATTTTGTGATAAATACTTCACAAACGTTCCTCAAGGACTCCTGAAATACACAATATTATATACTATTGTATAACTCGAACAATACAGCAAGACGATATTTTCATCATACCCTATTTTTCAGGGGGTTTGAAACAAAAATCGTCCACTTGATCCATCTCTCTCTCCATTCTCGATCTACCCTCCATAAATCCACTGGAGCCTCAAGAATGGCGCGGAAGTGGGAGCCTCGGTATGGCTGACTTGACAATGGCAAATATATATATTGTTGATGATCCCACGGTGAGCAGGGTGTTCAAGCGGGGGATACAAGAGTTGAAAAGGAATGACAAAAGTGGTCTTGACGGGGTGTAGGTGGGGGAATATCCGGACGGTTAAGACCTTCCCTTCACCTTCTATATACGTAGGGGAAGCTGGGGCTCCACGCCCTTCATCCATCGCTCGTGCTCTCCTTTCCTTTCTAGCTACTATACAAAAGAAATGGACAACAAAAGCTCAGGAGCGTCTCACCGCCCAGTCACTTATATTACACACATTGCCACAGTGTACACAAAGGCGTTGAATAGCTCAGCGCTCATCCACATCTACTCTTATCCCACCATCAAAAATTGTAACTAGAGAAAATGCATTCGTCCCCGTGAGTCACTCATATTGTAGTCGACCACCTGCTAAGTAGTTACGTGAGTTGAAGTCATTTATAAGTTAGGAACTAATGAATGACGTGTAAAGTGTCAGATCTGTTCTCAGTTTCACAATTGACGTATATTGCAGTATAGTTGGCCTAAACACATGTATTATTCCTCCTGACCGTTTCTCAAGAACCTGCAACTTATGGTATATTGTAGCGAAGGACGCTTCTTAGGATGTCAAATAAATGTTCAGTTCTATTCTCTTTTTATTTGTGAATTTTGTTTTGTTCACAACATTTGGTGTCAGAAATGGGATTGATGAGTATAATTATAGTCATTGAGTAGCACGGTCGTCAGTAACACTGAGAAACTACTCAGTTGGAAATATTCGGAAATATTGCTAAAATCAACTCAATCCACTCCGTTCAATCGTCAAGTTGCACCGAAGAAAACTTAATGTAAGCGTAACTACGTCAAACAGGGCGATCCTCCTAGTACTTTACTATAGTTAATACTCGTACATTCCTAGTACCTCCCAGTGCTTTCGTGTAGTTACTACTTTCTGCCTGAAATCAGTGTGTCTCGAGGAGATGACAATGAACAATGTGAAAGCCGATACACCAGAAGACAAGGTCCCATCACCCAAAACTACACTGACAACGTGAACGCCTCAGCTTATAAATATATGCACTTTTGATTGGCAAGGTGTTATTTGAGTAATTGAAAAATTTCGAATAAAATCGTCATACGGGTCCTTTTAGAAAATGTTATGTCAGGAATGAGGATTAAGGAACTGCTTATTGAGATGCTCAACACTGGTTCAAGCACTCATCAAAGACAGCCCTTAGGCCAAATAAGCGTGATGTTCCCACGACGCGACCCATATGGGAAATCACCCTTCCTCCAAATGCCTCACCACAGTTACCTCATTTTAATCCAAAGAAGCCGCCCATCCAGCTACCTATTCATACCTTTTCCCCCAAAGCTGCTTCTATCAGCCGATACCCTTCACTTCACCATTCCATCCCCTTTGCCCCATCAACTACCCACAACACTCTTTATCCTACCCTACAAGTTCTTCCCCTGTTCGAATTCTATATCCCTATTCAGATTCCCTTATAACAGCCTCGACGGTCCTTCTCCCCCATCAATTATATTAGAGCTCACCAGAACCCTTCCGACATACCCTATCTCCATGCTATACCTCCATATACCCTATCTTCCGAAACCCTAAACCATTCTTCCCGAAACGTCCCTGAGGACACATTTTCCGATTTTCTTCTTCGTCATGATTCACCGATCTTGAAGAGAACGTATCAATGTAGTCTCTTATATCCATGTGTCCAATCTATTCACGTAAATCTTCATGTGTCAGAAGGAAAAAATATATAGAAAAGTTCATTCAGCCTGAATTGACGGGAGAATTTCCAAAGAACTGTTCAATCCTTGACTCATTGTCAAAAAACGCTGCAAATTATTGCACAATGGTTTATTATGTTTCTATATAGATCACTCGTCTGTAGAGCCACCAACCATCCAACATGAAGAAAAACATCGATCGCATTTCAGTCAACTTAAATTTGAACGGATATTAGGCCTCTTTTGCGATTCACACACGTGTTTCTGACTTATCGTACGTCCAACCCTTAAATTCTCGTAGGGAGGGAACGGTTTGTTCTACAGGGCTCTGCGTGGTCTCAAAAAATTCTATACTATCTTATATTGATGAAGAAACGATACCTTTATACCGTTAGCTGACCGAAATGCGATCGATGTTTATTTCTTCATGTTGGATGGTTGGTGGCTCTACAGACGAGTGATCTATATAGAAAAATAATAAACCATTGTGTAATAATTTGCAGCGTTTTTATTCGATTTTTGGATTCTACGTACCTTGAAACGTAAATCATCAAATTTTGAGGGTGTGTTAAAATAAAAAAATTTCTTGGTCGATTCCAAAGGTTCATTATTGAAAATAATAAACCAAAATAAGCAAAAACCACAACAAAAAATTGTATAACCAATGTCAACCAATTATTTCTGGTGCGTCTGAAATATGCATATTCATGACAAACTCAATGCACACAGCTCAACGTGGAAAAGTATTGCGTTGGAAGACGCATGGGAATTGTTTAGAATGAAGAACAAACAAATATTACAACTCAGATTTGTTCGCACTCAATTTTCCTGGAATAAATCAGAAGCTTTCATTCCGATCAATTAGATTGTGGAGTTAATTCGGGGCATAGCTAGACTGCAAACAGAACCGATATCCCAAATTTCATCAAAATTGGTAAGTACATGAGAACTTAGCAGAGTGTAGCTATGGACGGAATAATTTTTATTCTATTTTTCGATTCTACAATACTTGAAACATAAACCATCAAATTTTGTGGGGGAATTACTTTTTTCTTGCTTGATTCCAACACTTAATTAATGAAGCTAATAGGATCCAGCCAGAATGAGCCAGAATAAGCCTCCAAAATCAACATTTTTACTCGCGTTTACTATGACATTTGTATCCGAATTTGATGAAATTTACAGGATTTGTTCGAAGTAGGAGTATGACTGTACCCTTCAAATTTCATCATAATCGGTAGGTCTGGGTATGAAAAAAAAATTTTTTTTTCTCAACGTAAATTCATTACGATCTAAGTGCCAATTTTGCTCAAATTTGAAGAGTAACTTTTGGTTTGAGATCAAGATGATCATTAATCGATCTTTACACGGTCAAATCAGTGGGACCCTCGGTAGTTGGGGGAAATCATAGATTCATTCACATTCGGTGTTAGTGAATTCGGAAAGATCAACATGATCATGAGATTCATGATTGTTTGGGGGGATTTATCGGCATCACTTCGATATAACACTCCAATCATTCTTTGTAGAACCAAATAATCCAATAGATACTGAAGTTATATTGCCTAGAGTTTTTTTTCATTGAATCAATAAGGACCACGAGAAAAAAATCTTCATTCATTTCATTTTGATGGTTATCCTTTTAAGATCGATGCCTGAATTCTCCATATTAAAATGTTCTTTAAATTATTTGAATCATCTTTATAGGATGAAGAAGAACTGGAGAAGAGAAAATAGTGATCTTAAAATGTAAATTGTGTCTAATTGTAAAATGTTGTATGAAGGGATGGAAGATATGCCTTTCTATTTTAGACGTTTATGTCTTGGTTATAATTTAGAACCTTACCTCATCTTGATCTCCAGTAACCTAACCTGCTAACATGCTCCCCACATGTTCTTCCATTGGGGGAGCGGAAATTACGGTATCAAGGGATGAAAGCTTGAGTGGATTTCTTCCCCTGGAGGAATGAATCAGTGCAACCTGTTTAAATCAGAGCGGAACAACTAGGTGTTGAGATTTTTACTCCCCTCGGTGCGTGTTCGGACTGCTAATGTGGGCTGCCCCTTGTTTCTCTCGTATTCCCAAACATCACGTTTCTTCGAAATTTAGAACCGTAGCTCTTTGTCTCTGTTTCGATGACTACTAAGCGTTTTATTCACCTGATTGATTGCTCAGTATTGGTTTCCTCGGCCTTTTCATCAGAATTCCTATGTCGAGCCGTTTGTAGGATTGCCTCTCAGATAATGCGAAATTCTGGTTTCTGAACCATTTATGAGCAGGATGGGAGTTTCCGACAGTGAGGAGGTCTCCTGGAACGCAGGATCCGGATTCCAAGTTCGTTTTCAACTAGAACGTTAAGCGATATGAATATACGACGCATTAGACTTTCGAACAAATCGCTTAATCCTAAATTAAAAATGAGAAGTTGAACATATTACGCTATACGGGCCTATAACCACCTACACACGATAAAAACTCTTTTCTTCGTTTGAAATACATAAATTAGGTTGTTATGGTAAGCATGTTCTTTTTTTGCTCATCTTGCGGGTTTCCGTGGTGTATTTTTAGGATGCTCCCAGCCAATTTACCCGTCTGTAAATAGTAAACTAAATGAAAACGCTGCAAATCATTGCCCAAAGGTTTATTATTTTCTGTATAGATCACCCTTCTGTATAGATCCCTCCCTACCAACCGTAGGTACCTACTTCCTACTAGTGCATTTTTGAAAATTTCAACCCCAACCACCAACCGAATGGAAATGGAGAGTTGAAATTTTCAAAAATGCCCTAGTAGGAAGTATGTATCTACGGTTGGTAGGGAGGGATCTATTCAGAAAATAATAAACCTTTAGGCAACGATTTGCAGAGTTTTTTTACCTACCAACTTTTTTTTTACCCACAAACTATTGGTAGGTACTACCTATCACACCATACTGCCTTCACAACTTCTCAATCTAGTTTATTAAAAAGAACTAAACGCTTCACACTCGATTCGAAATATAGGGAGCTTCATATGGAAATTTGATTACTGTTTGCTAAGGAAGCAAAACTCAATACAACTCGAAGAGACGAACAGCGATCGCGTTCTGGTTAGCTAAAAATTTAACGGAGATTAGACCTCATTCTTGATTCACACTCGTGATTCTGTTTTATCGAAGGAAAACCCTTAAGTACTCGTAAGGAGCGAACGGTTTGTCCTGCAGAGCTCCGGGTGGTCTCAAAATTTTTAAAAAAATCAATACTATTTAAAATTGGTGAAAAAACAATACTTATTTCGAGTTTTCGAGCTACGGCACTTTCGCAAATTTCAACCCTTAATTATCACCCTTCAGAAGTGACATCAACCAAAAGCTTCGCGGCACAACTTGACCCCAGATAGAGCCCGTACACCAAACTTGAACCAAATTGGTCCAGTGTTGCTAAGAAAAGTGCCTCGTACGGCGGACGGTCGGAAAATTTTTTATTCGATTTTCGGATTCTACGTACCTTGAAACGTAAACCAACAAATTTTGAGCGGGGGTTAAAATTTGTTTTTTCTTGGTCGATTCCAAAGGTTTGTTATTGAAAATAATAAACCAAATTAACTAGGAGAGATCCCCCTTCTAAGATGCGTTTAACAACAGTTGTTAAACCACGGAGTTACTCCGTTGGAAGGGTTATAGCTTTCTTGAAATAGAACACTTCTGAAATTGTACAAGATAATAATGCTGTTCTGCAGTAGGCACTAAAAAGAGGTCAAGTATTGAACCATTATTAATCCTGAATTGTACGCACTAATGAGCTATAGAAGCCAAAATCAGGTTGTCAAGAACATTTTCAACTATTACAACGTCAAAGGTGCCAACTTTTAAAAAATCGCCAAAAATGTACAACTGTGATGTGTACTAATGAGGTGTACATCTCATTCAAAACATTATTGTGTCTAGATATATTTTCTCTTTTGAAATTCCTACCTTGGTAGAGATTCAAAGAGCAAGCCACCGGAACAACTATAATAAGTCGGAAATGTCTTTTTTCGGAAGATTTGATTTATAATGTTGGGAGGACTTTATACAGACCCTTAGGATGAATGTAGAGCTCTTGTAACACAAATAGTACGAGTTATTAATTAGTAATTAATGTAATTATTAAGAGAGCTGAGGAAATTGGAACTGAGGATTCAGATGTGGAAGTTTAGTTTCACACCTTAGTTTCTCCTTGAAATGAGGATTCCTGATCTTTAACGAGATATAAACCATCAGTCAAGCGTTTAAGTGCGTTAGGGAGCTCCTTGTTCGTGGAATGTGAACTTTGGTAAACAGACAATTAATTACCAGGTTTGTAGGGGATGTCTGAAGAAGGGGATGCAGTGAAGGTTGAAGGACGTAATGACGGGAGCCCCTCGGAAGAGTCAGGTGTCGGCGCTATAACTGCCAAGTCTCCCCGCCTCCGCAGCGCTGCAGATGAAATATGGGGCCTCGTATCACGCGTCAACCGCCTTTAGGAGTATCTCCTTGTCGTATACCGACGTTTCCAGCCGGTTTTGCGGGCGGTTTCCTTGATAGAACACCTTCACATTCATCTAACCCGTTGCGCCGTCTGTCAGAATAACCTCAATCGAATTTTTCTGCAAGGATTGTGAAGCAAAGGACGTCCGACTTGAGAGCTCCTACGGAAAACCTCCACAAACAAAAGGCGTTGTTATCTGAACTAGCTCTGCTGACGATTCTGAACAGCTAATCCCATTTTGATTGGCCCACGAAATTATGGCATATAGATAAGTATTCATCTATAGGAGATGCAAGCTTCGTGTGATACTGATTACTGATTTTGCGTTTACCAAGGTATCGGAAGCAATGTGTTCACTTTTCATGAATAAAAACCATCCAAAATTCAACTAGCATTTCACGTTTTAGACATCGCTGAACGATTTTGGTTTCGTCTCTGTGTTCCAAATCAAGCTAACGGGCAAATTATAAGAAGTTACAGTCCGAGTTTTCAGCGATTATGTGTTGTTTGGATTCTGGATGGCTCTCCATAAATTTCATAGTCACCCGAACATCAAATTTGGTGAGTAATGGAAAGTATTCGGAGATTGATGTTAAAATTGATTATCAATTTTACATCGGATCATGTCTAATATCGTTTCATGTGAACGATGAAGCTATGTACCATACCCACTTTATAGACTTTCGAGTTTATTATTTCATCAAATTCTATTGCTCCACCAATTCGTCCATCACCCGATTCGTTTCATCACAGTGGTGGCTCACTCGTCTAACGGTAAGTTGAGCTGCTGACCTGTTATGGGTACATTCATTTGTATTAATCTGTAACTATACCGACCTACCTATTTACCTGATCCTTCATTGAGCCAATCGAATACTACACATCCTATTCCATTCTAGAAAAAGAATTACTCAAAATGGAGTACCGAACGTTGGGTCTGAAAATCATTTCAGGAATGTATTGTATTGTAGCATAGGAGTTTACGTGCATCAATTTTTTGAAATTTCGGAGGTGTATTCCATGGAAAATATTTTATCATGTTGATTCAATCAAGATGGGTTCGGTGAAATCCAAATGCGGACTTCGGAGCAAAATGACCAATAACATGTTGAAAAGAAGAGTAGATTTGATTAGTACCGAAAATCATTCAAGCTCTAAAAACACATAACCCCAAAACTTGGCAATATTTTGAATGTTTTCCTCCATATTTTTCAATTTTGGTTTTCAGTTGGTTTCAACAGAACAAAAAGGTACAATTTCCAACGAACGTCTTAAAAAAATGTTTTGATCACATTTTTGAAAAAACGGGTTGTTTAAAAAAAATTGTTTTACATTTTGTTGAAAACTGTGTTCAATATTGTTTTAAACATGTCCTTCGTGAGTTGTTTCAAATTGGACTAGCTGGAGGAAAATTACCTCATGCGAAATGAGCAACTAAAATACATGACATGTACAAAGGTACACTATTATAGATATCAATTTCCATAGTTAGAAGTCGGAAGTAAAAATCTACTTGTGTTCGTGTTTTTTTTCTTTTTTTTTTTGCCTCACTTTTGTAGAACCGTCAATTTGGTAATCGGAGTTTTTCAAAATTAATTTTCCTTTTCAGCAAATCACCTAAGCTTGCCTTAAGGACGATTTTATTACTGAAATTGTAATGAAAATTGACTGCCTTTTTAAAAACAGATTTTCATGCTTTATTTCTCAGCCCTGATAGGCACTTAAAGAGCTGTTCGTATAAGTGCAGATTTTTAAAAACTTATTTTAGATTTTAATAGAAAAAAACAGTTTTGATCATAAATCACTTCATCTAAATTTTAAATTCCTATTTCATTCGCGCACAGTGTAATTAACTCACTACTAGGTTCTCACTAGGTTCTTCCTAAACTTGAAAGGGTAAATAGAAGCTCGTCTTCTCATGACGCTTGTAGTATTTTGTCAAAATCGGATGACATCCATGACACCCAAACAACCAGGAAGGAAACTTGATTGTGCCTTCTGACCTTGTGTGTATTTGTAATTTCATCACACGTCATTATTTAGTCGTGAACCTCTTGATAAACTCGGTCAATAGAAGGCGGCACAACGCCCACTTGGCAGGAAATGTTGATACATTTTTTAAAACTACGACTATCCGTTCAGTGACAGGTTCAAAATGCAATGTTGTAAATTGGACTAATTATAACGGAATATTAAACTGGGTTGTAGTGGATAACAGATGCGTTTCGATCGATTTTCTCGTGCAGTCTCGAAATCTGATGAATTATCGGCAGACTAACAAATGAGATCATAGAAATTAAAGGGATTAAGTCGTTTTTCATTCCTCCCTCCACAGCCACCTTTAATGGAGAATACGTGATAAAACAGCTGAGGATAAAACGCTAGCACGGAAATAACGCTTCGGTCGGGGACCCGGATTTAAGAGAGACGTAATTTCGGAAAACCCAGTGAAGCCCTCGCTTGATAAATTGTCGCGCAAGAAATAACAATATTAATTAGCAAGAGATAAATCCCCAAGTCTCTATAGTGTACCGGGCAAGCCAGGAATTGCTGATTTAAATTTGCAGCGGACTCACCCTTGGGGAGGGAGGGGAGGAGTTAGGGATGGGAGGAGGGATTGTAATACCCAAGAATAATGAATAGACTTGAGGAAATAACAATATTACGGGAGTGACAAGTCGGGGTTCTGGGATTTGCTTCTGATTTGTGAGGTATCCCCCCAATGCAATCTCCTTTGTGTCGGTAGGGCGAGGGAACCTCTCAAGGGTTGCATTTCTCTCGTCCTCGCCACCCCCTCAATATTACTGGGAAAATTCATTTTCGACGAAATAGCGCCCTTGTTGCTCATCCGAACAACTCGTTGGAATCACCATAATAACTATTATGATTATAGTGCTAGTGAGTTCGCTCTCTGTGAACTTCAATATTCGGACAACTATCCATTACAGATTTGTGGGAGCTCTTTCATGGTTACAACAATGAGCTAGTCTCCAACCTCCCCTAATAGTTCCCAACATCCTTTATGGGATACTCCAAATTCCCTTGGTCAAAAACCCCATTTCGCCCATAATTCCGCACGATTTCTTACAATTTTTATAATTTTTGCCCAAAATCCCACACCTTAATACATTTTTCTTTCTCATTTTTCCTTCCATACAATTTTCAATTTTTTATTTTTATATTTATTCCAATGTGTATTGATATATTGACTACTAGTGAAAATTGATTGGTTGAAAATTGGTTGCTAAGGACGCAAAACTCGAAGAAACAAACAACGATCGCACTTTGGTCGGCTGACGGGCTTTGGGTGTTTGAACGGAGATTAGGCCGGTTTTGCGATTCACTCTCGTGTTTCTGATTTTGTCCAACCCTTAAGTTATCATAGGGAGAGAACGGTTAGTCCTACAGAGCTCTGGATGGTCTCATTTGATTCTAAAAATTCAAAACTACTTCACAATGATGAAAAAGTATGCTGCAGGGCGTTTTGAAAATTTCAGCCCTCACATCTTTCACATCTTAGAAAAGTGACTGACATCAACCAAAAGCTTTGGAGCACAGCTAGACCCCAAATGGAGCTCATATACCAGATTAGTTACCAAGGACAAATTTTGATGAAATCTTATAGATGATCGCCATTCGGGCCAAAGCTTTTGGTTGATGTCAGTCACTTCGAAGGGGTGAGCAATGCGGGTCGTAATTTTAAAAGACGCTCTAACTAGAAAACTCTTGAAATAAAAGTACCTATTGATTTTTCACAAATTTAAAATAATTTTGAATTTTTAGAATCGAATGAGACCACCCAGAACTTAAGGGTTGGACTTACGATAATTCAGAAAAAAGTCCTACAACTATTTATCTCTTCTCTCTTCATTCAAGTTAAACTTGATTGTGAAACAAAATATGGTTGGTAAGTAGTGGCAATGGCAAAGCTGTGTTCTTTGCAGGAGAATGATCTATACAGAAAAATAATAAACCTCTGTGTATTAAACCTGCTTACTGAGTTTGGTAAAAATCGACAATCCGAACATGGTCTGGGCATAGATTTTTCAGCAACCCCGCAGCAATGATATTTTTCAACGAAACTCTTTACTTATTACAAGAGGCGGTAGGTATCGTAAATCCAACGCGCATTTCACGTGATTGCCCGCATGAAATGTGACCTACTAGGTCATGATAAACTTGAGGTAGACTACTAGTAGGTTGGTTCCTATTCTATCACGTGCCAAAGAGCCCGCGCTAAGTCACGGATCGGGGAATCTACCTCTTACCAACGGCAATAAAAATGTCTTTGAAGAGGGATCGACTTTCTATGGGCGGTTTGAGCTGTTCGTAAAATGGCTGGATTCCTCTCTCCCTCTTTTCGCAATCGTTCGAGACGGTTTCATCCACCAGCGGCCTCGAAAACCAGAGGATGGAATTTGCCCTTACGATCCAGATTTGTACAATAACGTTCTACACCCTCAACCACATCCATCCTGCATAGTAATTCACATCATAAATGTAAATAACGCCTATTGTGTTAGTTACAAATAGGCGTTAATTATCTATGCATAATTTACCAGGGTTACGCATTAAATTAATTTCAAGTTTAGCTACCGTTTCCAAATTAACGGACATTGAACGTAACTAGTTATTGTTTTTGGGTGGAAATAGGTCATAGTGAGCTCACAATTGCCCAATTTGATGATATTAAGATACTAAAATACAAGTATCGTTAGAGTGAGTTTTACTTACCTAATATTCTGTAATAACTAATATTTACTTAGGTATTAAAATTTAATGATACATCAATATATTGCTATGGCCCAAATTGTACATTAATTAGTTCTCCAATAAAATGAAGATGTACGTGAGCGAGTCACCCCTTATGGGACAGGTGAGGTATGAAGGGGAACACGTCAGAATGACGTCACCCTTCCTCCACTCCATCCCCTCTACGAAATACATAGAGTATAAAAGACTCATTCAGGTATGCTCCATCATGCAGTCTACTCCACTCGATCGACTTATTCTTTACATCGACCTTGGCTCCTTCAGTCCAAGCTAGAGTAACTGCAGAGACCCCGGTTCGGTCTCACCACCGGCGACCTCTGCAGTCAATCTACCTTGAAGCTCTCCTCGCATAAACTAGGTTTATTAGGTAAATAGAGAGTTACAGCGGGCCATGATACGTACAAAAATGCGAGACTCACGTCGAAAACGCGAGCCTCGCGCATGACGTGAGGCTCACAGAAGACGGTTGACTCGCCCTCTCGCGTTTTCGTTGTAGAGTCGCGTTTTCGACGTGAGATAACCTACTAGGTCAACTCCTTGTTTTTGTGGCTGAGCTAATGGCCGCCGTCAATCAGCTGATCATTCTGTTTCTTTCGTTTTGAAGAGTTTCGGTGAATCTTTTGCGAGTTCTTTATCTTTAGGGATGGCATATCGAAAGAAATATATCGATAAACTGATCAAACGATATATCGTCAATGAGATATCGATACCTACGATATATCGGATGAAATATATCGATATATCGGAAGATCTAACTTGGAAAATCTTATTGAAGTAAGTAGGTAGGTGAATTGAAACGTTTATAATATCTCTCAAAAGTATCATGGTATACATAACAAGATATGTAGGGATGGCAAATCAAGTGAAAAATATCGGGAGATCTACTTGGAAAATCTTATTGAAGTAAGTAGGTAGGTGAATTGAAACGTTTATAATATCATTTTGGAAGAAATACATCGATATACTCGACATATCGGAAGATATACTTGGAAAAACGACTGAAGTATGTATTTAACCTGGTTTAAAAAGTTACTGGTATGAATTATCGAAATTATCATACCTAGTTGTAAAAGTGCGAAAATGTCATGGTTGTCAGGGCACTAGGTCAGTAGCAAAGGGTTTTTGGGGTTGCAAATTCGGGGATAAACTACCCTCAGGGGCCCTAACAACATTATATAAAAAATCATAGATACCCACCCTCGCCATAGCAATGTTTCATTAATTTATAAATTGCTTCAACTCGTATAGGTCGTTTTAATCTGGACACGCCTCCATTACTTTTGGCTCAAGTGAAATAAATGAGACTTGAGCGCCACTGTAGTGTAAACCATCATGTTTGAGCTGAAGTCAGTAATCTGAAATCAACCCATCACGTAGGAACCTACAAAATTTGGAATAAAATTACTTGATGGTTTTACAAATAATGGCGTCCCTTCTCATCTATCCATTTTAATATTTAATTTTTGCTTGTTGAAAACAAGTCGCGATATATCGGTGAATACATCGATATTGACCAATAATATCGGTTCTCTATATTGATATAAATATATCGATATATCAAACATAATATATCGATATATTACATATATCGATATATCGTTGCCATCCCTATTTAACTTCGGGGTCGCGGTAAAGTGAATTGAAGATTGAAGAATTGATCCCTTATACATTTCTCTTGAAGTGAATATTGCTCACTTATACATTTCGGTCTGTTGCGACGTCTGAAGTGTGGATGGCGGATGTTCGATCCCGATGACATCAGTTGGACGATCAATCTCAATTTATTCCCCATTGAAGGCAAGTTTCCTCTACCTTTTTGAACGACTTCGTATTTAGTTTAGTACGAAAAGGTAATAAAGAGTTCCTAGTAGGGTCGATCCGGCGCGCCGGAACCGGATCGTCCGTCATGTTTTCAATACGGCGCGCCGGATTGCCTCCTAGTGACGTATTCGACCGGAACAATACGGCGCCGTATCGGATACGGCGTGTTCTTATCACAATCCGGCGCCGGATTGAGAGCATGGAAGAAGTATATCTTCCATGTTGAGAGTGTGTGTGTAATACGTCACGCCGTATCAAAAACCACTAGGAACTCTCTAATATTGGAATATAATACGAAAAGATTGATTAGTCCGAGGTCGATCATAAACTACCAATCTCGTTGAATTCGGTTGTCTGTCATCTACTCCTCAGACAAGGGGATGGACTGAAATGCACGATTAGGTGCTCACATTCATTTTGCATTTATTCATTTATACTTTTACGATTATTTTGGGTAATAAACGAGCGTACTTCATTGATTTCCTTATATTTTCTTTCCTGTTTTCCTTTATTGGTTCAACGAAAACAAAAACTGCGGATTGAGTTGACTTTACCTATGGGGTGTTGAAAAATCTAAAGCAACGTTAATCACGTGAGACTCACGTCGAAGAGTTAGCATCCACTCTATGCTCGCCCTAGCAGCTTCTCACGTCTAAACGGTTCCAAATGTTGCTGTAACTCTCTATTGTCCTGTTGATTAACGGTCTGTCTTAACCGACGCCGGAGACTACAGGCGAGCCAATCTCAATGCACTCTGCCTAGCGGTAGGTCAAAAGACGCCTGGGCGACAGTGCATAAAGTTACAGGGACCATCTCTCAGTGAAGATGGTTAGGGATGTGAAAAAAATTAAGATGATTTCGTCTGAGTGGGATGAAAGTTTGGTGTACCTCAAATTTGTGTAAGAAAGACGAAAATGTCATAGGAGGTGATGGTGGCCATAATCGCCCATCGCTTTCCTCCACCAGATGGTTTGAATTGGTCTCTCAAAGTGGCGGAAAGGAGAGAACCGCACATTAAACGTATAACATTAGAACCGATAATTTCCCACCTCGGTCGCCTCCCATTTGTGGCGCCGGAGGTGGTGGTGGTGTGTGGAGGGAAGGTACACCAAAACCTCTTCCCCCTCCCACGACGATCCACCCCTATTTATTCTCGTACTTGTGGGAACCTCTGAAACATTTCCCTAAAGCGGATTTCGGAAACGGGATTTTCCTCGCCCTGGCTGCTCCGAAACCCATCTCTAACAGCGAAAGCTGTTCTGCTCCGACCCTCCCGCCTCCGCCTCCCCTGTTTGGAAGCGTTTCCCTCAAAACTCGTAGTTCGCTCGGAGTGTAAGGGGTGGTTTGCCATGAAAACCCCTGTGAAGTTCCCATGGGTGAAAGGCGTATTGGGTGATTTGGGGGGCAGCGCGGGCGGCGAGGGAGGGTGCTAAGGAGGCGGGAGTGGCGAACATCAAGTTCTACTCCCCTCCTCGTGACCCCTTTGTGGTCCTCGCGGGGCCTCCACGGGAAGTTGCCGAACCTCCTGCGGCCCCGAAGCCGCCAAGTGTAGTTATTAAGGAGCGATTTTCCAATAAGCTCCTCCCTCCCTCCTCCTACCTCTTTCTCCATCTCCTACCTCTCTCTCCTCCTCCATCCTATCACTTCCTTCATCCCGTGTCAAACTAGACCCCATCGCATCGTTAGCATACTACAGCTCGTCGGTCCTCATCCTCCCATAAACCAGCAACACCTGCTCATACTCTAAATTACCCGCAGTCACGGACGTTGATTAATCTAAAATCATACCGAATAGCTATAAAGCCAGTCCCACAATTTTTGTTTTGACATTTTATGTTTTTGCTTTGGCACACAAACGATAAAAGCTTTAAGAAAATCAAACTTTGGTTGGTAGGTAGTAGGTAGGTAGTCCTACTGATAATGGAAAAGCCGTGTTCTTTGCAGGCTAGTGATCTATGTAGAAAAATAATGACCCGATGGTTATAATTTGCAGCATTTTTTAATGATTGGTCGATCGCTGGAAACTTTCTCAGTGTAATTTTAGTTTATTATTTTCAATAATGAACCTTTGGAATCGACCAAGAAAAAAAAATTTTAACACCCCCTCAAAATTTGATGGTTTACGTTTCAAGGTACGTAGAATCCAAAAATCGAATAAAAATTTGGCCGTCCGTCCGCCGTACGCGGCACTTTTGCCACTTAGCATTGACCGATTTTGATGAAATTTGGTATGTAGGCTTCATTTGGGGTCTGGTTGTGCCCAGAAGATTTTGGTTGATGTAGGTCACTTCTAAGGATTCCAAAATCAATTTTGAAATTTTGAAAACGCCCTAACTCAAAAAATTTTGATATAAAGGTATTGTTTTTCCTTCAATTTATGATTCTATAGAATTGTTAGAATTTTTTGAGACCACCCGGAGCTCTGTAGGACAAACCGTTCAATCACTATGAGAATTTAAAGTTTGAACGTACGATAAATCAGAAACACGAGTGTGAATCGCAAAAAGAGGCCTAATCTCATTTCAAATTAAAGCTGACCGAAATGCGATTGATGTTTTTCTTCATGTTGGATGGTTGGTGGCTTTGCAGACGAGTGATCTATATAGAAAAATAAAAAATAATAAACCATTGTGTAATAATTTGCAGCGTTTTTGTTTATTATTTTCAATAACAAACCTTTGGAATCGACCAAGAAAACAATTTTTTTAACACCCCCTCAAAATTTGTTGGTTTACGTTTCAAGTAACGTAGAATCCAAAAATCGAAAAAAATTTGGCCAGAAGCTCAAAGCTCACGAGCTTAATCAAAGCTTAATCTCTTATGCTTGTAAGGCGCTGAGGTCACATAGGTAGGCACTATGTACGTACATAATTTTTTAAATAAACTCTCCTTAAAGACGGAGGGGGCACGCTATAAATAAAATAATATTTTAAAAACAAATTTTAAATGGGGAGGACGCCCAGGACTCAACAGACGTCGGCTCAATCAGCTACTTTCCATAACCATCCGCTCAGGTGGAGGAGTTGAATATAATTCGTAAACGGTTTTATTTAATTTGAAGTTTGATAGCGTTCGTAAAAGATTATAATGAATTTTTAAAAGGTTGAAATGAATCTGGAAAAGGTTGAAATACATCTGTAAGAGGTTGAAATAAATCTGTAAATGCTATATAACCTCACGTTGACCGAGGCTGTCCCAGGTCGGTCTATCTAATCGTTTCTAATCGTTTTTTTCTTCTTTTTTGTGTGGAAATGAACACCTGTATCATGTAGTGCAGCAGTGTCGACGAACTCATGGGGGCCGCAACCTACTTCATGATGCGGTCGCCAAGCAGATAGCAGGTGCTTTGTCATCTAGCGGCTGGGATGTTGAGAGGGAGAGATTATACCCATGCCAAGTGACCAGGGTAAGAAGCCTGACATCGTTGCCGTCAAGCCCGACAGGTCTTGCATTATCCTGGATGTCCAAGTTGTTAATGTCAGCATGGACATGGAGCAGACCTGGCGGGCTAAGATAAGCAAGTATGATAGAGATGATTTACGGCAAGCAGTGTCAGAGCTAAAAGGAGTGGAACCCAACAACATCAGGGTGATGGCTGCGACCTTGTCGTGGCGCGGAGTGTGGTGCGGGAAAAGTGCCACGGAGTTGCGCGAGTTGGGCATCTCAGTAGGTGTACTCCGTGGTGTCACCAGACGCGTACTGCTCGGCTCATAATTAAACTGGTGGTCATTTAATAGAGGCACTTCCCTTCATCACTCTCTCCCACCTCCACGTTCCTCATCATCCCTCATCCCTAGGGCCGACGTCGGATGAGTCCTAGGCGTCCTTCCCATTATATTTGATTTGCCCCCTCCGTCAGATAGACCTTTAGTCTTTACAGGGAGATTATTTTTAAAAAAAAAAGAGAGCAGTGGCTGTTGAGTGCATAGTGAGATGTTGTAGTTGAAGTGCTTGTAAAGGAGAAGGTTAGATAATGTGGAATATATTATAATATAATATATTCCACATTATCTAACCTTCTCCTTTACAAGCACTTCAACTACAACAGCATATTATGCAAGCGAAAATATCTCAAAATGTTATAAAAGAGAAGGAATTCGAAGACCAAATCCCTAGAATGAGAAGGACCGAACGAGAAGGTATAAAGAGACGAAGAAAAGGGAGGTTGGGAGAGCGGTATGTGTTGGAAAGGGCCGACCAGACCAATAAGTTTCGGTTAGTCCGCCTAGGGGGCTCTTCCCCAATTAATCCCCGTGGCAAGCCGTTGCCCTGGGAACGCGTGCCTGGAGTCTCCAGCTAGGCTCTTTGATTGCTACCGGCTGCTTCGCCAACAGATGTCTCTCATCCGTCGAATTTATTGCGTTTCACTTCCTTCGATTGGATCGATCCAAAGGCAATATTCTAATTTTAAAAAGCCGACAAAGTGCCTATAGATCCAACAGAGAACCCATTGAACAATCCTAGGAGAGGTGTCGAACCGTCTTATACAACATTTTATTCCGTCATTTGGTTCTTTACTAATGCAAATTAAAAATTAGGTAAGTAGAAAAACGTGTTTTTAAACAGAAAAAATTCTCAACGTTAGCAGGAAATTCCTAAAAACTTTAGACCCCACCACCTACGCCTTCTATTTTTTGGGGGAATCACGCTAAGTGGCCGTCTACCTACTAGGTATTATTCCATATGAAAATAGGTGTTATGAAGACACCAAAAGCCTAATCTTCCACCTATACTGAGATGACAGACAGCATTTCAAATTAACAGTTAGAAATTCAAAATCCTACTACTTGACCCTGATCAGGTTTTTAACAGCATCAAATGTGTCATAAGGACGAAAAAAATCCACAAGCCAAACAGCACAAAGTCAGGTTTGTTGAACAGGGAAACCTTACAATTTTACTACGAGTAATTGAAACTTGATTAACATACTTATCTACTCGAGAACTGCGAGAAGAACCTGACTTTTTAATCAATCAATATCCAGTATACAGAAGTGGATAGCAAATCGGAGAAAATGAATGAAACTAAGTAGTTACATGTCGATTTCGAACATGAGAATCGATTATATTCCGGTACATTTTAAGGGGAAAGTTATTCCAAATGCTAATGAAGCGAAGTACCTCTGCATGACACTAGACGCCTAACATAGATGGAAATCCCATGTCGAAAAAAGAAGGAAGAACTTACTCTTAAATTCAGAAAAATACATTGCCTAATGGGGAGACGATCGAAAATGTCAATCCAGAACAAGCTTACGTTGTACAACCAAGTCCAGTCTGGACTTATGGAGCTCAGCATTAGGGCTGTGCGCTTCAATCAAACCGAGACATCATCCAAAGATTCCAGAACAACGTGCTAAGAACGGTTGTGCACCATGGCACTTTCGAAACAAAAGTCTCTATCACGAGGTTCGGATTGAAACAATAAACGATGCTATAAAGCGACAAGCTGTGATACACCTACATCGGCTAGGATGTCACAGCAACCATGGAAGCTGTCCAACTCCTTGATACAAGTGATATCACCACAAGATTGAAGCGTACCGAACCACTTGCCCTAGCTTACATGTGATGCAGTGAAGTGAAGCATCCTCCATAATTAACAAAAATCTAATTAACAAATGTATCTTAGTTTGGAATAGTTATCCTTATATTCAAAATAATATTGTTAATCAGTTATACTTGGTGCAATAGAGAATTTAAACTAGCATATCAGTGATGTACAAATTGGAGAAACAAGGAATAATAGGGCCTAACTTGAAATGGTTCACAAGCTACCAGACAAACAGACGACAGATAAGTCTCAATTGGCGATTGTACTAGTGAAGACACTAATAGTGATTATGGAGTGGTCAAAGAAAGTACATTAGGGCCAGTACTCTGTAGAGGTGAAACTTGGGAATCAAATAATCAATCAAGTCGGAAAATGGTTTCACGAAAATTATCCCACACTGAACACAAAATCGATTCTTTTGAAACCCGTTATTTGGGAATGGAGCTTGATAGACGATTATGCTGAGACAAACACGTATCAAAATTAAATACTTCTACTGACAACAAGAGTAAAGTGCTTTCAGACGTTTCAAAGTTCAAATGCAAAGGAAACGAGCGGTGCGAGGCGACGAATGGCCTCTTTGAGAGCTAATTTTTTCCTATCTTTTCTATGTAAGACCTGTATCGCTACCTAACCTATAAACCTCGATAAAATTTGGAGATAAAACACTTGCATACGAATCTGCAACACATTGGGACGTTATCTATAGTTCGCAAGTGACAATTAACAAGCACCATCCACGATAACATTACCCCTTAATATCCTGAAGTATCTTTTTGGAAGTCCGATTTTTATCTGCAGCAGTTTACCCATTTTTAAGCTAGAACTGATAGCTGTTGGTTATCTTGATACTCCAGCTATCGATTGTGTAAGAAAAAGTAATAGTAAAAACATAATAACTCAAAGAAAGAACAATATAATTCTCGAGTTGGCAGACTGTAATAGGGACTTCGAGGTACCTTCTACACTAATTTGTCACCTTGTAGGCTATTAGGTCGGTTTCCACATCAGGAACCTTCTCCAACTTATTCCTTGGTTCTATAATTTATGAGAAATAACAGACCTCAACATCCCACCAAAGATTTTTCCAAGTTTTCTTCTTCTACTCCAAAAAAAATTAGGTTTATAGACATATTCTGTTGACGAAGGTAGCGCTAGTGTGGCCCGTGGACAAAGATCATTATTGGCCTGACAGACTGTAATAGGGCTTTTGAGGAAACTTCTGCTCAAAATTTGAGCATTTAATGTTTCATAAATTTGACAAAATACTTCTAAATTTAACTCACAAAAAACTTTAAAAAATTAAAAAATTTAACTCACATTTAATGTTCCATAAATTTGACAAAATACTTCTAAATTTAACTCACAAAAAAACCGAAAACAATTTTTTTCAATCAACTGGGAAATCAAGGGTTAATAAGTTTATAATGACGACATATTATGTCGTACTTATCAAGTACCAAGAACAAGTTCGAAAGAAATGCGTGGTAAATGGAGAGCTTTCCAACAAATGGTCAACAAATTTTGTGGGAAATCATCAGAAAACCAAACTTAAAGCTTTTTTCGTATACGTCCCAAAGTAAAAATATAAAATGTCAAAAATACCTGAATTAAAAAATTACACGTAATTCCTCTTGAATTCGAGTCCGGTTAATTACAGTCGCGTGGATGTATTAACAAATCCAGCTACAATCAATACATTTTTCGACCAAAAGTTGTTTAATATCGATATTGCAACCTATTAAGGCTGAACAGATTCAATCTTCATACTCAGCGGCGGTTGTTCCTGCTAAATCGTGGTTTCTAATTTAACATCTTAACAAACCACAAGGCAATAAAGTAGAAACCAATAGCCCAATTAAACCCGTATTACCATTTTATACTCCCCGACCAACTACCAATTTCATTCGAAAAGAGTCAATATTCTCCTCATAAATTCCCGTTGTGTCCCCAACCTGGGGGTGAGTCCTGGGCCCCATAAAACGCCCCGTATTGTTAAGGGTCAGAAATTGGTCCCCTCCACAACACAATTGCCGTTTTCTTTATTTTCTTTCTCCAACCCTCCATCAACTTGGTGTTGCTCTCTTCGTTTCTCTTGTTTATCCCTGTTCCTTCTCTCTCTCGTACTTTTTATCACTCTCTCTCAGGGCAAGAGGGGCTTTTAAATACTTTAATTTCGACCCCTCCTTCATTAATTCCCCTAAATAACCTTTCTCTACAACCTCCCTTCCTTTCCCTCTTATCCCCTCTCGTTTCACCGATTATCTCTCTCACTTGCCACTCATCAACTCTTCTTCGTTTGGAGTCGTCATTATTGACAGCCCTCGAGCTATCTGAGTGGGCTCACCCTTTTTCTTTTCGATCTCTCTTTATCCTCCCCTCCCATTCACAACTCAAAACTCTGAAAACTTCAAGATAACAATAATCTTTGAGAATTTCTGAAACTAATGAGTTCTAAAGCATTGAAATTAGTCGCAGTAGAAGGTAGAAAACATGAATTTTATCAACTTTTTCCGAGTTATTGGATGGATTATTCTCCATAACGATGGTCGGCTGGGAAAAGGAGCAATGCATAAAAATAAACAATTTTGGAAAACGTGATTTTCTGTCAGCGTTTTTATTAGTAATGTCATCCAATCTAACCGAAATTTTCTCTGTTACTGTTACTTTTCTGGATACGGCGGTTTCATCGGATTTTCGTTTGATCAAATAGTTAAAAAAAACACTATATTGAACAAACAGTTCAATTATAAATTGCAACTGGTAGTAATAATACCATGATACATGTATTTAATACCAGCATCGATGAACGTTAGTGTATTTAGCACATCCAATCAAATGAAAGTAACATCATATCAAAGGGTTTACTTAGAAGGTACTATAATAATGCAACATGAATAATCCGAAATCACCGAGGCTGTTATACGTATATATATATTTCCACGAAAATTCCCTCTCACAACATCAAACAGCAACTACATTGGCAAAACCCAGGAATTCATAGAATCCATTTCAAGTTTCTACCTACAAAGTTATAAATATTGTATTTAAATATTATATTGTTGGTATATAACCAACATCAAGCGACTACAACCACTGCAGGGCCAAAAACCTACTAAGGTAGTATTAAACTCATACAATTGTTCCTCGACCTGCATGAATATTCAAGATATTATCGTTGAAGAGAAAAAAGCTGTTATATTGTTCTCCTAAAAAAGAGATAAACATTGAACTCTTGAGGTAGATCACATAACATTTTTAATTCTTATACTATTGCATCTACTGATTGATATTCACAATCAAGTCACGAAGCTAGGAGGCAATACTATGCCACCTTCTTGACATAATCATTCTTTTCCCGTTCAAAAGTCACAGAATGATCTTGATGGGGTACCAAGAGTTGATAAGTCCTGGTGAATCTACGGGTATCTTTCTATAAAAAGTTATAAACTAAAGAAAAAGAAAACAGGATCGCAAAAATCTTATGTAATGTACAGTATCTCCTATCTAGGTTGCCTGTGCCTCACTGAGCCTGGAGTGCTTTGATGTAGAAAAATATTCACTGTGGCGATGACAGACGGGAGAGTTCTTTTCTTAGTCTTTATGCTTTTAAATTCAAAGCAAGTTCTTCTTGTCTGCGCCTGAATAAAAAGCAAGGAGCTTTGAGATATAATCTACGTTAATGGTGGAAGGGTTGGGGCGAGGGTTAAAAGCTATGAGACTGTAAAAATCCGGTTCCTCGTATAAAAAAAAGTCCTGGGAAAATATAAAGAAAAGCAAATGAAAACCGTGAAGCTAACACACACTGGAAATCACGATCAATGAATAAAATCCAAGATTTGATATGATAGAAGTCTAAATGGTTGGATGTTCATAACGACAGAATAGCTTGTAATTTCTTGTTTGTATGATTTGCAAGTCCATGTTGATAAATTTTTGGTTTGTCTAACATCAACACAATTGAGAAATAGTTGAGGATTATGTTAATTTAAAAACAAAATTTATGAAATAACATTGACCATATTATTTTATGATATTTATACTGTGGCTTTTTCTGATTGGACCAACTACTCGAAGCTAGGCTTGTCGAAATTGTGAAAATGGTGACTAGGTGGATGGAAACACAAAGATTTGGAGCTAACAAAACAGGAATGGTTGTTTGCACTCGAAAGCGTATTCCCACCATCCTGTCCATCTCGTTGTTGGAGGCAGTTATCGAGATAAAGTAAAGTAAGGTAGGTATCCTGGTACCCTGTTGGCATTGCAAACACTGCAAGACAACTCCCAACGCTTGCTGATGTCAGTAATGTACTCCATTCTGCTCTATGGTGCTCTATGGGTCGATGCACTGAGTCTGGCTTATTACCGTTAACGCAGGCTGCAATCCAGAGGAGGGGATGCACTTCGCGTTTTGGTCTTCGCAGAAGTGATACCAATCTACTTTATTCCCAAGGCCGAAAAGAAAAGCCAATTATAAAGGTTAAAGGAATCAGGAATAAAAGCTGGATAACACGTGAAAAAAAAAAAAAAAACTGCGCGTCTGATACCAAATGCTCATTCCTGGTATGAAAGGAAACACGGGGATGTGAATTACTACCACACTCAGTTTCTTACAGGTCATAGGCTGTTTCATGAGTATCCGTACAGAATGGGGACAGTGAGCCACCACCTTGCATTCACTGTCCTGGCTTTGAGGATAGTGCCTTTCAAACTCTCTTAGGATGTGCCAAATGGCTAAACGAAAGACAAAATGCTCTCTGAACGGCTGAACGTGGCCACTAAGCTGGTTGATGAAATGCTGAGCCGGGAAGGCTCCTGGAATGAGATAGCAAGTTACGCTGAAATCAAGCAAGACAAGATGCCTGAAGGAGCCTGAAGGAATGTGAAAAAACAATTCCAGTATAAAATCCAACGTTGGATTGGAGATGAGGTTCTGGTGCGGTTCAAGCCCCACATGATCCAGGTCACGATCAAGTCCAGACAGACATCACTTACGACTAGATCTTAAAAATTTCATCACCTACCAACCAAAAAAACAAAACTAATTCGACCATGATGAAATCAATCCCGTTTGGATTGAATTTTCGATGTTTATAGAAAATTATTTGAGTGCTTCCGCTATTGCCTAGACAACTACTATCGGTTTGATGGCAATGGAATTGACAGAGATCCATCCAGGGAATAACAGGCACAAACGCTCACAAATTTATTAAAATGTTACCGTTATTTCTGCCAGTTATACATGGAACGAGGAGTTATCACGCCGACAGACAGACGTGCATGGGACCAAAGTAGTTAAGAATTGTGATCTCCAATCACTGGAATCGTCAACTTGTGAGCTAGGATTCGGAGAAATAAATCCATAACCAGTTGGGAGAGCTATGATGACCAATCAGAGAGATCTTCTAATTGTAATCTAATGACCAATAATATTTCTCTAAAGAGCACCCTAAAAGTCTCTCGCGTACGAAACTCTGAGAACCAGCTCCCATCGCCATTCGCCTCACTTCTCAAAGTCCGGTAGTTAAAAAGTGATTTACACCGAGCAGGCTGTCTGCTCACTTTTTTCCTCTCCCTCGAAGGGCAGCCGTTGACGGCTTTTATCGCTTCAGCGGCCCCAGTGGAAACACAATGTGTTGCTGTGCTGGAAAAGGCGTGCCCGTCGACGTTCATCATTCGACTAATAGGTGAATTAGCGGCCGGTGGTAATAGATTCTTTCCCTTTTGTGGTTCTGTGAGCCGAGACAAGCGAAATGTGTTTTTGTTTGAGTTGTCTGTTCAATGACGGTTGGAGTTTGATCTGCCATTTCCACCTACCTACCTCCCGAACTACAGAATCCAAATGAGCGAACTACCACGGCCAGCTTCTGTAGCTAAATCATTCATAAGCAATCATTCTTGGAACAAACCCCCTACTACAATAGGCTTGACAATATGACTTGATAGTCTCCTATTAGTTTCAATAATCTCAGACAAACGTTTTTTTTTCAGTATCGCATTTTTTAAAACGTTTCAATTTTGCAGGATCTTTGAACAGAGACACCAACAGCAGCGTATGCTAATTTGTCTTTAGGCAAAACATGAGAGTAGGAGTAGGAATAGGAATTCTTATCAATAGTAGGACGTCAACCAGGGATTCTACGGACTCGTAGAACATTTTGACGAGGAGGTCAACTTCCAGCAATTCCTCCCCTACCTCAATCCTGCGATCTTACCAATTCTGGATGCTCGATAGCTCCAGTCTACCAGAAGCTGCCGACCGGCCAACACCTTAATAGATAAACCTCAATAAATTGCACCACAGTAAACCTAAATTTGTGAAGCACTTTATTCTTCTGTCTCGTTGCAGATTTAGCCCAGTTGTCTACTTAATGGTAAAGCCCTTCAGCACCAATTTGGACCATCAGTACCTAACTTTTCAGAAGAAGCCGCAGGTAACTTCCTCTCCCTCTTTCCCCGGGAATCATCGCTCTGCTGGCCCCCAACGGATCCGCCGCCGCATGTTCGTCAACTTTCATTTTTCATCAAATTTCATTTTTGAAAGACCTTAAGTTACTCGGTGTCTACCCTTTTTCTCTTGTTCTTTTGTTTTTTCAAATTCAATATATTTGTTGAAAGATATTTTCATTTCAAATATCTTAATTATGAGCCCACAATAGGTAGGGTTATGTATCACTTTTTTTTCTATTTTTATCCGATACAGTCGACTACAATTCGTCAAAAGTTAATTCTCTTTTCTTTTGAATGATCCTCTAATTTCAGAGCAGCTCGTATTAGTACATCTCAAAGCATTAAGCTTAATCGAGGTCAGCGTGAAATTTCCTGAAGCACTTCATACGCTACGTGTGACACCACCCTGTTGTAGAGTAGAAGCAGAATAGACATCCACTTTTATGACTCTTCGCGTACATTTTAATCTTGGTACCGCCTTAGTTTGACTTAGTAAACAAAACGACTACCTGCGGAGTATCTACAGGGAAAGCGATGTTAAACACTCGAATAGTCATTACGATAACTTAATGCTTTCTTAGAGAGCGGGGAGAAAACAGGAGGTTGATTATTAGGAAGACGACATTGAAGACGGTCGGAGGGAGCGTTGAAAGTCATTGTGAGGCTGGAAGACACTTCAGAGAGGAGGGGAGGGGAAAATGGAGTAAGCAAGGAGAGAAAATTATGCTCGAGTGTTTGTCTCGTTAGAATGTCGCCCCATTTACCTGGGCAAATAATTATCCCGGAGTAAGTTGTTAGAAGGGGTCTAGTAGGTTGTTTCTCCGAGGAGATTGGGACGGAGGTGGGAGCCTTTTAATGATGTAGCGAAAGGGCAAATACGAATGAAAAGGCGGGGAAGAATGAAATCCTATTTAGATGAGTACAGTGTGAAGATTCATCACTCGGCTCAAAGTGGATTATTCCTCCCCCGGAAAACGGTAGGCGGTAGGAGTGGGGTGAAAGTGAATTTTCCACGGGGAAAGAGGAAAAACGAGAGAGCCCTCTGCCAGGAGGACTGGAGAGCCTCTTTTGTTAATGAAGAAGAGAGTCAGTTGGTCTAAATGGAACCTCTTTGGGAAACGGCAACAATACAATTCCAAGAGGAGGCCCAGAAGGGCTGTTAGAATCACGAGGATGGCGGAACGGGGTTCAGGGAGGGTGGGAACTCCTGGGCGTGGGAGCGGAGTTGCAGTGGCTAACTTTACTCTCTCCGACTACACTACTCAATCCCAAAAAAGAGGAAAAACACTACTTACTATCCAGTAATCAAGCTAATGGGGTTTCTCCAAATAAATCAATACTCGAACAATCAAAATAAAATGAAAACAGTAATATATTGATACAAAAACGCTGCAAATTATTACAAAATAGTTTATTATTTTTCTATATAGATCACTCGTCTGCAAAGCCACCAATCATCCAACATGAAGAAAAACATCGATCGCATTTCGGTCAGCTAAAATTTTAACGGAGACTAGGCCTCTTTTGCAATTCTCACTCGTGTTTCTGATTTATCGTACGTCCAACCTTTAAATTCTCGTAAGGAGCAAACGGTTTGTCCTACAGAGCTCCGGGTGGTCTCAAAAAATTCTAAAAATTCTATAGAATCTTAAATTGAAGGAAAAACAATACCTTTATATCAAAAATTTTAAGTTAGGGCGTTTTCAAAATTTTAAATTAATTTTTGAACCCTTAGAAGTGACTTACATCAACCAAAATCTTCTGGGCACAACTAGACCCCAAATGAAGCCTACATACCAAATTTCATCAAAATCGGTCAATGCTATGTGGCAAAAGTGCCGCGTACGGCGGACGGACGGCCAAATTTTTATTCGATTTTTGGATTCTACGTACCTTGAAACGTAAACCATCAAATTTTGAGGGAGTGTTGAAAAAAAAATTTCTTGGTCGATTCCAAAGGTTCATTATTGAAAATAAAAAACCAAAATGTGAAACGGAGTTAAAAAGAACGTAGTCAATTTCCCTGAGCGTTAAACATTTAAAGCGACTTTGACGCTTGGGATATCATCAGTTACAAACAAGAACGGAAGGTACATCACAGAGAGCACAGCTCATGTAGTCACAGACGAAAGGGAGGTTGAATCCCAAAGGTGTACAAAGTGAAAGGCATACCTACTCAATCGGATTGACGCAGATATCAGTGAGAGGAGAACTTAATTTCTATTGGCTGAGAGGAGTTTAAGGGTCTGGGAGAATCAAACATTCAGTGCCAATCTAGGCAGACAAAATGGAAGGGAGCTTAAACATAGATGAGGTTAACATCGTGAAGTGGGAAACAAATTTCAGAAATGGACTGATTAACGATAAAACATGAGTTATCGAGGAGAGAATTCCTAGACCATTTGAATGAACCTGATTGGTCTCCACCCTGCAGATATGAGCACAATGCATGGCGATATAGGGAATTCCTAGTTTCTGAATTTAATAATGACTTAAAACAAAAAATCTAACAGGTAAAAACCAACGAATGCTGGAGTGTAACGGTTTGTTAGTACAAATACAATGAGCAGTATTCCATTGAGATAATGTAATTACCTAACACAACTATATTATTTATTTATATAAACTAGCAGAACCTCCACAGAAAATACAAGGATAATCAAAATATTAGCTTTGTGAGTAATCAGCCTTGTGGGTGTGGCACAAAGTTATAATTATACCATCAAACCCTAGGTTAAGATTATTTCTTTTTGGCTGAAATATAATACGTGTTTTCCTATCATTTTTAGCATACCATACCACCGCACTGTATGCACGGAGTATGTTTAAAAAAATTGGTAGTTCATATTCATGCTCTCTTCGTTTCTCCAGATACATGGACACCTACAAGTATATTTTTTGGTATTGTTTTTTAAAAAATATACGATATAATATTACTATAATAAATTATTAAGGTAATCTCCACAAAAACCCTAAATCACGTTTTTGGCCTTTGTTACAGGTTTTTTTTTTAAATTTGTACCACTCAGGGTGTCCAAAATTTCCGGTTAAAGAACTTGTCTTTTTGTTTGTTATTAACTTGAAATTTGCAAACCAATTACTTAGTAAACATAATATCGTTTGAAGTGATATATATATTATATAAGAATAATTTTTAGAAATACTTCAGCAATCGTTTTAAAATGTTCCAAAACGGATTTAGTGAGAAAAAAAGTTTCAAAAACGTTCATGCTGAAAATGTTGAATGTACTGCAATAGTTTCATTGGCCAAAAATTTGCTAATAACAAGTTCAATAGTATAATCGTTACTATCCTCGATGTAGATACCCAAATTTGTGAGAAAGCGTATCATTATACGCTCTTGAGGTTTCGTTAGGGCAAGCGAGACAGTACCTACTTCCAAACCACGAACTAGCAGGAAACAAGACTCCACCTTCAGGTAGAGACAGCACATTCGATTTCGTTGAATCGTCTCACAGTCCAGATTTACGGTAATATTCATCGATTAGTTAGACCGTATATCCCATCAAATAATACCGCAGGAAGGGCAACGCATACGCCGTTATAAAGAATATTTAGGTCACCCCGTTCAACATTACAGGTCCTTCCCCCAAACCCGCCCATACATTACCGAGGCTTCTGCGACCATAAGGCCCTCGCTACGGTACCAGGGAAACATAACTCAAAGGGTTTTTCTATTGTAGATCCCCTTTCCTTACCTAAAGAGGATATCACAATACATAAGGTATAGATATAGATTACTGAGACCCCTTGCAGACCTTCAGCACCACCCTAACCCAAAGTAACAAGGGTGCACTATTTATTGTAGAAGCATCACCCTCCAAGTTTCTATAGAATCTGCAGTGTTAAGAGGGTGGAAAGACCTTGCAACAGACACTAACTACCGCTCTATTGAGATTTACCGCCACTTCCGCATCGAAAAAAAGAGGAGGGCGAAAATGCATCAGATAAAGTTTTCCCGAAGTGAAAACACTTTCGACGCATCTTGAAAGTAACAACTCCACCCTACGATAACAGTTCAATTTCAGACCAAATCATCTGTTCACGACACTTTTTAATCTAGATTCTGCTCTTTTCCCTTCCAGTAGATGTGTTTGCATAACAATTACAAGTTTTCGAGGTTCCCCTTCCTGGCAGAGGAGTGCCAAAAAGGGATGGTTGTGGAAGCGGAGGGAGTTTGGGGGGTAAAACGCCTATTTCTCGTTGAAGTAATCTCGTTATGGGATCTAGAAACTTTGAAAGGGAAATGGGAGGAAGGAGTTTGAACCTCTCGTGGGTTCTTCAGAAAATACGTCCAAACTCCCCCGAAGCCCTTCTCGGAGGTGCAGCGCCAAACTAAATTCGCCCCCTTTAACCAGTAGTAACCGCGACGTCAACGCCACAAATCGCGAGCTAAGCGAATCGTTGGTAAGTGGGGTTTTGCAGAGGGGACTGAGGTTCTCATAGCAGAGATACTCCCGTTTTCCACCAAGATGATAATGGCGCGGAAACTTTGGCTGGAGCTCCTCCAACGCCCGAGTAGGTAGGAAAGTACGCCGTACAGTTGAGTTATGGCGCAGAGTTGAGACCACTTCTTCAATAGTTCTAGCTGTTTCGTTTCACAGGATGGTTTCAATGATATTAAACTAATGGGAATGTTGACAAGGATTGAACTTCTGGGTTGGGAGTAGTCGACATAAATATTTGAGAGTTTTCTTATTTTGGATAATTTTCAACAATGAACCTTTGTAATCGAGGAAGGAAAAAATTCTAACCCCACTCAAAATTTGATGGTTTACATTTCAAGGTACGTTAAATCCAAGAATAGAAAAAAATTGGTACTTTTTTTCATTAACGTTGACAGATTTTGATGAAATTTGGCACGACGGCTCCATTGGGTCTAGTTGTGCCACAAAACTTTTGGTTATTATCACTCACTTCAAAGGGGTAGAAATGTGGGTTGAAGTTATCAAAACGCCCTAGATCAAAATCTTTTGATATAGAGGTATTGTTTTTTTCATCATTTCAAAGTAGTATTGAATTTTTTTAATTGAATGAAACAACAAGGCCCTGTAGAGCCAACCGTTTACTCCCTCTAAGATCTTAAGGATTGAACTTGAAATCAATCCGAAACACGAGTGTGAATCATAATGTTCTGTGAAGGAAATGGAAAAAAATCTCGGTTCAAAATTTAATGATCAGATGCAATTGGTTTATCATTTTCAATAATGAACCTTTGGAATCGACCAAGAAATTTTTTTTTTAACACCCCCTCAAAATTTGTTGGTTTACGTTTCAAGGTACGCAGAATCCAAAAATCGAATAAAAATTTGGCCGTCCGTCCGCCGTACTTTCCCCACTTAGCATTGACCAATTTTGATGAAATTTGGTATGTAGGCTCTTGGTATTATTTTTCCAAGGTATTGTTTTTCCATCAATTTAAGATAGTGTAGAATTTTTAGAATTCTTTGAGACCACGCGGAGCCCTGTAGGACAAACCGTTCGCTCCCTACGAGCCCCCATTGGGGTATTTCGGTCAATTTTTTTTATTTTTTTTTTCAAAAGAGTATGGCTCAGAAATAACGGTAATCGGGTCTGTTCGTCGAGAAAACGTTTTTAAAAAATCAGAGAAGCTAAGGAAAGTTGAAGATTTGAATGGTGTGACGTAGCTAGCCAATCGTGACGTAGCTAGCCAACTGTCTTTGAAAAAAGTATCCATGCACGGAAACCCTTGAAAGACCTCTTGGATACTACAAAATAGTACTCACACACGCGCGCGGTGTAGTCCGCGGCGTAGTCCTTGCTTAGTGTGTGTGCATTTATAGCGGCCCGCCTTTTTCAAACGTGTGATCTCTTTAATTAATTTTTCTACCACATGTTATTGTATCATTGGGCTTAAAGTTGTAGTATATAGGTTTTCAAGGGTGCTGAATCCAAATTTGAGGTCAAAAACCTGAATTTCCGACCCACCGAAATACCCCATTTAAGGGTAGGACGTACGATAAATCAGAAACACGAGTGTGAATCGCAAAAGAGGTCTAATCTCCGTTCAAATGTTAGCTGACCGAAATGCGATCGATGTTTTTCTTCATGTTGGATGGTTGGTGGCTTTGCAGACGAGTGATCTATATAGAAAATTAAAAAATAATAAACCATTGTGTAATAATTTGCAGCGTTCCAAGGTTTAAAAAAATGTGGTCTAAAATCAAAATTTTCACTCGCGTATTACGTTTTAGACCTTCCTGAACAATATTGGCCCCGTTTCTGTCGGTCTATACGTGTCTGTCATGAAATCCTTGGGCAGTACTATACAAAGTAAAAGTTCGATTTCGATGAAATTTTCAGAGATTGTGCAGGTTGCCGTGTAGTCAGCCCTGGACTGATGGTAGCCACTGCGCATGAGCAAATGACTGTGAATACCTTGTCACAGCCATAACAGCCTAAATTCGATGAAGTGTATTAGGGTAATACAAGGTACTTAGAGACATGTTCTGATATTAGTCATGCATCGGATCATCCATTCAATCGGCACATTGGTTTTGCGAATTAAGTGCCGATTTGTAATAGCAAAACGACAAAAATTGTCATCGACCGCTGGACCATGTTTTGGATCAAAAAACAGTGAACAAGAAACAATGAACTTGAACTGACTTCATCACCATTGTGATATGACTTAGCAATTGGATCGGAATCCTATTGGGTGAACTAGGATTGGGCAATGATGGAGAGACAAATGGCAAGGAAGATCCGTTAGTGCGGGAAGTTGCCGAGAAATTGTTGGGTCGGCGGTTATAGATGGGTTAGCTGCAGAGGGGGGGTCGAAAGTTTGTTGTTTGCACCCCATTATGGGCACCGCAGACGGAAAGATGATGAATCGTAAGTGTTACAAGCAAGTTTTGCTTTAGAAAGGGGTAGCGCTCCCAGTTCCCTGATTCGATTCTCATCCTCAGTTTGAGGCAAGCTTGGTCCCAGTTTGTGAAGTTGCATCGTCCGATATTTTGATCGTACATCATATCAATAGAAGATGGGTTGGAGTGATTGAAAACCTGAATTGAAATCTCTGACCAGTATAATTTCGCCACAGAGGGGAAATCATAGTTTTCTTCGCCTAAATATACCCACACGAAACTTACATTTATTGTTGGAACGGAGAGAGTTTCAACGAGAAATTTACAAATACTCCTAACATTATTTGTTTCGTCTTTCGTTTATACCTTACTAAAAGGTAATAATTTCTAATTACAGTTTTAGATTACAACAGTCGGAAAACCAAAAGTAGGTAGTAATATTCGGACCTGATCAAAGTCAAAAACCTATACCCCCAAATGATTGTTGTTATTTGACTTGAACTTTTGGGGGCTAGAACTGAATAAAACCTCATATATTGGGAGTGAATGCTTGGCTTGCTTGTTATTAGAAACGAGCCTAGCAAAAACGAAGTGGAAGGTTGAAAGATGTAGAGGGAGGAATAGAGAGTAATCTATTCCGTCCGGCACAGATTCTGACCGTGAAACAAAACTGATTCAATGGAAAAACTTGAAAAGAGAAGATGAGAAAGGATAAGAAATACCGGCACAGTTTCCGACCGCCTTCATTCTTAGGAAGGTGAGGTAAGTTTGTAAGTAATTAATATTGTTGAGCGAGACGGTCAATTGGTTGTGAAAAGACAAGTCCAAGATTTGTAGTGTGGGTTGTGGGGAACAGGCGAGATCGGTCTATTTATGTCCTTTGACTTGGTTTCTCCCCTCGTTTGTTCATCTATTGTTTGTGAGATCAACTGAGCTAGGAGGTTGAAACGATTGTATTGATATATAAAATCCTTTGTGTCAAAAAGGGGTCTTTTATAGTAAACCTTTCAAACTCCCTATTCCTGGTTGCAGGAGTAAATTATTGAAAAGGGGTTCTAGATTTCGTTCTTCCTTTTTGATATTTTCATGTCTTTGCTTTGGCACATGAACTGAAAAATCGTCACGAAAACTAAGCAAATCTTGCTCACGCAACCAATAACTAAAATAGACTCACTGTGTTGCGTAGAGAACAATCAACAATCTTACATTTTGCTTTGGCACATGAACTGAAAAATCGTCACGAAAACTTTGATGCTTGGGTAAATGAACTAACAACCTTACTTCACTACCTTGTTGTGTAGTGGTTGACATGAAAATGTCCCAATGTGTTGCAGACTCGTATGCAAGCATTTAAAATTGAGTTTATGATTTCGAATCGAGTGTTTTTCTTATCCCTCTCGTGCCACAAGAACAAAGAAAATTCAAAAATTACATGGAGAACATTGTATTTATTTTTCGAATCGAGTGTGAAGCGATTAGTTATTTCTAATAAACTTGATTGTGAAAGTGTGAAGGCAGTGTGGTTGGTAGTTAAAAAAAGTCGGTAGGTACGTAGAATCCAAAAATCTAATAAAAAGCTGCAAATCATTGCCCTAAGGTTTATTATTTTCTGTATAGATCCCCCCCCCCCCCTACCAACGATAGGTACCTACTACCTACTAGGGCATTTTTGAAAATTTCAACCCTTCATTGTTTTGGTTTAAATTTTCAAAAATTCCCTAGTAGGTTGTAGGTACCTACCTACACAGAAAGATCTACACAGAAAATAATAAACCTTTGGGCAATGATTTGCAGCGCTTTTGTTTCTGAAAGAATATTGGATAAGCGGTTATAAAAAGTCGAGGGAAACAAAGAGTATTCTCAGGCCTATAAGGTACAAGTATGCTTATTATTACTTTAAACTTTCTTATTTCCTTCCTTTCGCATACATGATTTGTATCTTGATTGGTCCTGATGGTGCGGACTTCTACCTTCAGCCAAGTCGTCACCTTTTGCGATCACTTCCGGAAAATTCTGGATTTGATTTCTCTGAGAAATCTTGTCAGGGACTCCTACTGAGGGACACCCGGCACCTTTCAAGTGGTAATGAAGGCCAGGTCTGTCGCTTTCTGATGTGTCCGAACCCTCCTGCCCTATCACTTCACCCTCTCTCTCCCTCCCTCCTTCTCTTCCTCTCACGTCTGCTCCCTTTCAAGTGATAATTACAGAGACGATAATTAACTACAACCTAGCTCTCGGCCGCGGCTTCAAACCAGCTTGTTCCAGTCAGGGTTATCCGTAACTCCCTTGACTTCTTGCTAAATCGTTGAGCATTGGAATCTGGATTTGAGCAGAATAGAACCAACATCCAACAATTGCAGCAGTTAAAGTTCTAAATAATTGTGAATAAGATTCTCAAAAAAAAAAAAAAAAAAAATAGGAAGGATCTAGAAAACTAAATAAGAAGAAGTTATAAAGGTCGAGTATTTAATCGCTTTTTCAATTACCAATCGTTTAATTTCAAAAGTAACTGCAACTACCTGTCGTAACTTTCAGTAACAGATTTTTCCAAAAAAATGTGATATCATAGGTACTTGTAAGAATCTGAATGATCAACATTGAAAGTCAAATCGCTATGAAAATTATCAACCGTTGAAGCAAAAAAAAAAAAAAAAAAAAAAAAAAAAAATGGCAACGGAGAAGCAATAATGATGTGTCTTTCCATCTTTTTCACAACACGTTACCTACATCTTCGCTTGGCTCCGCCCCAAGTGATGCGCTATCAATAAAATTCCACTTCTCAGCGACACGTTTTCTGACTGGGTCAATTTATTTGCGGGAGAGTAGTAAAAATTCAGGTTAGTGGTATTTGGGTTACGTGTGCAAAAAAATCAAAACAACAACAAATAAGAAAGATAGAAGAAGAAAGACAGATACGTTTGCTATACCTAATACATAGTTTTAAATATTCTCTAAAGATTTTCATTTCCACCATAATTTTCTTTAAATGTATGGTGTTAGTTCCGCTAGTTATAATAATTCAATTATTATTGTTTATGTTCCTTGTTGGAGAATCCGTCGTAACCAGCAAGACAAGTAAAGGAGCTTAGCGTTTTCGATGTAAAGAGAGTATTCCCGCTACGAACTGATGATGAAGTTGGTTACGAGGGATTTTTCAACAAAATACGTCAAACAATAATTCTAATTTTCCTAGTTTACTCCCAGTTTTCGGTATTTGTCATTTCAACCGTGATGATTAGTTCCACTTGTTCAACAATCTCTTCAAATAATCTACACGTTAGGTTCATGCTCGTATACGGTATGCAATGTAATGGAAAACCATACGGTCAATATAATTCAAGACTTTAGAGAAGAAAATAAAACACAAAAAACTATCTAGGTTTATCGATAGTTAAAATAAGATAAAAACGCTCCAAATTATTACACTAAGGTTTATTTTTCTAATAGATCACTCGCCTGCATCATTTCCACAATTTTACCTTCATGTACAAGTTTATTTAGAAGAACTAAACGCTTCACACTCAAAGAATTAGGGAGTTCCGGGTGCCTTCATTATGAAATTTGAATACCGGTTGCTAAGGACGCAAAACTGAGTACAACTCGAGGAAGCGAACAGCGATCGATTTTGGTTAGCTAAAATTTCAACTAAGATTAGGCCTCTTTTCGTTTCTGACTTATCGTAAGACCAACCTTTAAATTCCCATAAGGTGCGAACGGTTGGTCCTATAGAGCTCTAGTTGGTCACATTCGATTCTAAAAATTCTCTACTATTCTAAATTGAAGACAAAAACAATACCTCAATATCGAAATTGTTTGAGCTGGGCGACTTGAAGATTTTAACCCTTATATTTCAACTCTTACAAGTGACCTGCATCAACCAAAATCTTTGGGGCACTACTGGACCCTAAACGGAGCCCATATACCAAATTTCATAAAAATCGGACCATGGGAACTAAGGAAAGTTCTGCGTACGTTTAATAGACGATTTCTATTAATGAAAGTGGCAGTGCGCATGCGCGTCCGGGAGGTTACAATCTCGCAGGTTTCGGTAAACGGCTTCCCCGGTTCTGGTTGATTCTGTGTTTGTTTATGGCTGGATTGTTCCGTTTTCGAAAGTTTTTATATCAATTTTGCGATCCTAAAGTACTCGAGACAGTAAAAATGGTTTACCATTAGTGCTACGGCATATTATAGTAGTGATTCCAAGTCAGGAAGGCCGGGTAACGATCCTTCCGCGAAGTTCTACAGATTTCTCCAGTGGTGTTTATTTCTACGTGATAATGTTCTAAACTGGAATGACCAACAAGGGAAATCTCACGTCAAAGGCTGTTTCAAATGTAACATTTGTTGAACGTGGATAATTCGTTGCAACGAAATGACTCCAAGTTTCAAAAAGTTCGTCAAATCTACAAGGATACCTGCTATGATTCGCTCAGTGAAACGCCCATAATTTTCGCCTAAAACGCCTCAATTTTCGGGAACCTTTAGTTAAATAGTTGAAATCGTACAGTTACGTTGCAACTGCATGTATTATTGTACCTACAATTAAAATCATCCCTTATTTTTATCAATAAATTGTTTGAACCTTTCCGTTTACTTTCTTTCTTTGTTTACCTTGGCAATGATCCCTTTCAATCCAACTCTACTGGGTGAGTATACACCTTGGGCTTTGTTCTTATTTAAATAATTTAAATTTCAATACTAGTTTTCATTGTCTGGATTTCATTCCATTTTTGAAATAACGGAGATTTCTGACGCATTATATTTTTATCATTGATCGTAAATTCTACGATGAATTAATAATTTTAGGTTGCACCTCTCTATATTATTATTAGGATAAACCCATCCATCTTTTAACATGCGTGTGACTTTTATTGGGATTAAATAAATACCTTTTGGTGAATTACGTTAATATGTTTATGTTGTATAGGTATCGAATAAAAATCTAAAACCAAAATAAATGCGGATCCGTCACTTTCCATGTGAAGTTCATTTGCAGATATATCCAAGATACATTTTTCTTCCTCATTGTATTAGAAAATGAAAAAAGATATGTCTGACAGGCGTAGGTACTACATTCTATTTCGGTAGCGGACTACAACAATATAATGTGAGGTTGGGAAAGACGAATTTTATTCGTATAAAAATGAAATAACTCTTATTATTTAACAGTTAAGAGAGTTTAAACAACCCTATATCACAACATTCGTTTATTTTGAATTAGTACCGACTAAAGTGAGGAAGCAGATAGGTGAGTAATAACTCTTCAGTGAGAAAACAGTCGCTCACTATTTTGCCTAGGTACTGTTGAGACTAAGCCACTGCATTGTATTTTTCATATAGGTATGTTTTTCAAGGTACTAGTTGAAAACGAACAATTAAATCCTTAGTTTGACTTTCAATTTCAGATAGTGAAGAAAAAAAAGGCATGAGTCTTTTTTACGAAATACTTTTATTATGATCGAAGTAGGAACGCAAGAAACACATTTCCAAACCAAAATTTAAAAATATTTGGAAAAAAAACTTTTGTAAAATTACTCAGCCATCACAATTTTCTTTTTGCATCTAATAAACTTTGAAAAACTCAGTTCTGTTCATACCTATCTGGGGATCTGACTAGGCTCCAAAAGTTTTTCGCAGGTACAAATGGAAATTGAGGGAAACGACAAAGAAATTGGTAACAATATAAAACGTAACTAGACTGTATCATCGACAAACTTTCAACCCATAGTAATATGATAAATTGTAAACCAGGTACCTCAACAGGACTCACATAATATAAATATTATTTATTTATATTTATATTATTATTTATTAAATACACAGCTTTTAAAAATTGATTCAAGGATTGACCCAAAGTCCTGTGCAAATAACTTGGTTTCCAGTGTGTCATTCACTAGCGAGCCTTCTCTTCATTTTTCGAACTCCATTCAGTGTACACGTTGCTGAAACAAGATTCAGACATGAATAAATATTAAATTCATTCAATTTATTATTAACTTTACTTTTTTGACATAAATTTGGTATATTATTTTCAATAATGAATTCATGGAATCGATCCAGAAAAAAAGTGTAACCTCTCCTCTTTTCTCCTGATTTTCACTTTTCCATTTTCCCATCAAGATAAATATTCATTAAAATTTATTACAAGTTAGGGTGAGACTTACATAGGATAGAACAATAACAATATATCAACAACACATGAGTATAAAAAAAAACCAAGTCCAAAGTTTCTTTGTATTTTGAGGTGATGAATCCGAAATGATCTCCTTTTTTCTAGAGATATGGTCAATTTTAAGGGTTATGCGCGATTTTGAGAAAGAAGATTTTTAACGGAATCCAAAACTTTAAAAAAATACATTTCTTTCTAAAAATTGATGCTGATTACGAATACAAAAGTATTTATGTTAGTTGGGATCTCAAATCTTGTCAAACCTATAGGTAAGTACTTTTTGCAAACAAAAACGCGAGAATTTGTCATTTTTCTGTTCTTAGGAAATAGTTTTTGCCCCTAGATTAGAGAGGTATGGCAAGTTAAAAAATGCTAAAGGCGACACTCAAGCGTTCAGAGCAGGCCATTCCCCTTTGAATGAGACCCATCGTAGCTTTGTAAGTTCATAGTAGGAAAGCTGCGGTTTTTGGAAAAGTTGACGAATAATAAAAGATAATAGAACATCACAAAATAAAAAGGTTCACTTACCAGAAATGTTGTTTCTTATAGTAGGCAGGTACATCTTCAACTTAGTGAGTGGGCCCCAAATGTCATTCATCTGCTTGCAGCTAAGTACTAGTATAGAACGATAACGGTGCCACTTTCGGAGAGTTTTCTCTACCAGTGTGATCAACTCACACTCTTTTCTCTCAACTCCCAATTTGTTCTTCATTGAACACGTCGAACGTCCAAGAACATCTTCAAAACACCGACAGTGTTTGCAACTACGATCGGATTGGGTAGGACGACTACATCATTTTCGTTTAGACGAACCACTTTAATTGGGACCCGGACCGCCATTCTAAGTAAAAACAACGTCCTTTTAAAGAAATTACACAAATTAAAACCAAAAAACCCGACAAATACATTAGAAAAGGAGATACAATGCACTAAACTTCATTGAAAACTAGGAAACAACTCAATCCAAGTACCGAAACCTGCTCTTCGCGGAAGGTTGCAACCAGGCTATATGGGGTTACTGCGCAGGCGCGCAAATCGTCTATTCGATTTCTGGATTCTACATACTTTGAAATGTAAACCAACAAACTTCAAGGGGAGGGGGGAGGTGATATAGAAAATTTCTTGGTCGATTTCAAAGGTTAATTATCGTTACATGCTGTGCTTATACCAAAGCGTCTGTCAGTAGGGGGAGACAAATAGCTTCCTCGGGTCTGAACCACACGACTCTTGAAAATCCCATCGAGAGTTTGGAATGAAAACTGTAGACGTTATGGCCGAACTGATCGAGTTGGGTTTCATAATGATGTAACCATCTTCTATCAATACAATCCTTGAAAATTTCACCAAATTCAGGTGGAAAATGTCAACATTTTGGTTGTTACAAGAAACCCAAGTTTTCGTAAGAAATCCACAAGCATCTGAGAGCAATGATTTTCATAGGGATCAACACCACCTCAACTCACATGGAACCTGGAAGTTTCAACAAATTGAGATGGAAAATGTAGAAGATAAGGCTTTACGGTGCTTTACGTCTGCGCATGCGCATTGTATACCATTGAACAGATGGTGGTGGGTTTCTTGTGTTACCATCTTGAGTATTATCCATACAACCCCTGAAAAGTTCACCAAATTCGGATGGAAAATGTAAAAGTTTTGGTTGTTACAAGAAATCCACGTTCACGCAAGAAATCCACAAGACCGAGTGACAGACACGAAACAAAAATTGTTCAAGAAGACCTAAATGGTAAAACGCAAGTAAAACGTTGGATTTCGAAGGACTATTTTTCAACCAACAAAAGTGAAAACAATGCTGGCTACCGCTACCTATTGGTCTATAGACTCGGAAGCAAAATTACGTACGTTTGTGTGCTAAGCAAATTTATCATTGGATCAACATTCCAAGAGCGATAAAGTCTCAAATTCGTTTCTTTCTCCCTAATACACACGGTGGAACCTCGATTTCATGACGCACTTTTTTCCGAATTCCAACAGTATAATAAGGTATAATTCATTGCAGATATGTTGGTCAGAATGAAATAACTTACGAAATGTATGTTTCCAGCCTCTCGACACACACTTACCTGGAACATGGAAAATAACAATGTATAACAATAATTTATCACTCGTAAATTATAAACTTAGTTGATTAATGATTAAATTAAGGTATTCTTAAAATTGAGTATTCTTAAAATTCTAGTCAACGTCTTGAACATAGAATAAAGAACTAAAATTTCTATTTTGGAGGTCTTAATCCTCACCAACCAAAAGTGAAAACAATGAGGGAGATCTTCAATCTATTTTGGAGTCAGCTGTTACGATGGAGTCGTTGGCAATGTTGATATTGCCAATGTTGTTATTGCCAGTCACCATCTGAGGTTTCAAAATGTGTTCGTCACGAAATAAACACACCGGATTGGTTAGTTCTGAACAAAATCCCCCCCCCCCCACCGTGAAATAGTAAATAAGGTGCTCCGCTTTGATTATACAAAACCTCCAAGTATAAACTGAGACTGTTGGAAAAAGAGAGGCGAACGACCCAAAATAGGATTGAAGATTTATGCAGTATCGATTCAAAATATCCGTCGTCTCTTATTTGCTTCGGTCTCTTTTGATATCCGTAGCGAGATATCCAAAAATAAAAATGAATTCTTCGAGCTTCCTCTGACCTCCTCACGTTGACCCTCCTTCACTACGTCCGATTATAATTTGAGAAGTAGTGTTAAAAAAGGAGACATCGTATAAATATAAATAGACTTTTGGACTACATATTCATTCATCCATTTTTTTGTAAGGTCCTAACTAAGCTTCTTTCCTCCTGGATGTTAAACGAGACACGGGCAATCTTTCCACCTTATAAATAGACTTACACCCCTCTTCCTCTCTTTTCAGACTTCCTCAGCCCTTAAACCCACCCAACGGCTACTTTGAAATGTGCTGTTTCGCTAAGGACCAAGAAACCGTAAATCACAGCTCGTCGCGTGAATTCCTACGGGTGAGTGACCCTCTGACCCATAACCCATGACTCATTCGGAAAATTATTTTGGACGTGTTCCAGAATTGGTTCATTTGGAACGTGCTTATTCTACAGACCATAACCCCCCCTCTCCGCTCTTATCCATTTCTTGCAGCATGGAACTTGCCAAGTAGGTTCGATTCTGGCTGATATCTGATTTGGTATGACATTGTTTCAATGTTTTTAAGCTGATTTTGAAATGAGTACAACCCCTCACACCCCTCTCCTATCATGTTCCAAAATTCTAACTTGACAAATGAAGTACAAGAAAAAATATTATGTTGATAACTTCCTGTTCATCCTTGCTGAAGATTAGATTCTGCGTCAATTAAGATTAAATACAGCTCAAAACATGTATCCAATTAGAACCTAAAAATGATATCACTCTCTTGCAAGTATTATATTCGTACTTAAAAAATTGAAGTTTGTTTATTCGTTCTTTATCTTAACATTCAACGTTATCGTTTTGAACTAGATTACTTGAGAGCAAGGTTACACTCAGAGCTCTGTGTCTTCGTTCACTTACACGTACAAGTAAAACTGGACAGTCAAATTAGTCGTTTTTAGTTGGGTGACTGGTGTCGCTGGTAGATAGGAGTCCGAGTCTACCAAAGTAGTGGAATCATTGTTCCCACTTTAGAGATGAGAAAAAACCGCTACGCATGATCACACAACAGTTCGTTTTTTGTAAAGATGCGAAAAACACGACTGTTCCAATAGTACAACCATATTATCAGTCAAGGTAACAATAAATTATGTTTATTTTGACATTAAGTTCCTACCATACTACACTGTCGCCAATTGTTCCCGAAAAACACATTTATTTTTAGCTACACTGAAGCTCAATTTACGTAGCAAAACGTGAGCAAAGTGCCCAATTCCCACTTTTGCGATCTGGTTTGTTGAACAATGTAAATCGAATGTAGAAAGATACACACAACCCATGAGCCTCCATTAACCCTTTTCTACACGCGGGGCGGGAAATGAATTTTTAAAATAACTCACAGTTCTCCCTCCTCAGGGAGATGAGGTTGCGGGTCCTCTACGATTACCTTTACGCGGAAATCACATGTTCCATGTTTTAATAATTTATGCCGTAGGCTTAGAGTAGATAGCATCTGGAAGGTCCAGGGGGGCTTGCCCCCCTGGCGAGACGCGAAGCGCCGAGTTTTTTTGTACCTGCTTTCAGTGACATCACCCGAAAACAGTTGAGAAGGTGCCATAATTGAAATGAACGTTGTGAAAGGAACAACCCCAACTCATCGCCTGAGCACAGAGATGGGAGGGTTACACGGAATTCAGCTTCACGTTCTGAATGATAGCATTAGGGACCTCCCAAGGCGGATGTCCAGACCTGCGAAAAAAAAGTGAGAGATTGGACAGGAAGGGATAACGCGCGATTCAGAGTCTGCCTCCGTGAGACGGGAAGCAGGTGGGCATTATCAGAGATGCAATGATACCCTCACGTCAATTTTCACTTACCTACTTCACCCTACCGGCAGATTGCTCTGATGCCCACGGGGGGCGCTGTAACTGAATTTGTATTCAGACTTGACGTGATTGGAATACACCTGCACTGCGCTCGAGGTCTGAACGTTGAACAAGGGAAATGCATTGACGCCTTTCATCGCGATTGGTTCGCTCAACTCACGTAATTCGACGGGGAGAATTTTCGCTTACACGACAGAGAGACGTCTCACTTTAGTCTAGTCCAGACAGACTTTTTGCTGCGCAACTTCGAAACATAGCATCATTGAGCTCCATCGGAAATGGGATTACATTGATGCGCAGCATTGCATTGTGGACGCGTATGCGGGTCTATTTGGTTGTAAGGAGAGCCGATCCAAACAGGATTTCGCAACCCCCTCCATCTGCAAGCAGATAGATGAAACCCCGAAAACCCTAATAGGGTGATCGAGGGAGTGGAAGGAACTCACCACCCAGGAGCCCCAGGGGAGCTAGTCATAGCTATCAGCTTTTCGAGGTACCTGTTTGTATTAACACCACAGGTTAGGCCGAACCTCCTAGCTAAGGTTCTACCAACTACTGTTTGCAGATGGAAAGAATGCGGATGGCTTAGTGGAGTGTCCTTGTGTATTACAGTTCAGAAAACATCCTCCTTCTTCTACCTGCCACTCAAGCCAGGAAACAATGAGACCGAGGGTTGTTGTCTACCGACCAATAATAAAGATTATGTTTTTCCCATAAAATTTAGCTCAATTTGAAATTTTCGAGGATTTCAGAAATTCATTAGTGCATGGGCCTTGGGAATTGAAAAACTGAAAGATTGTTGGCAATTATTGTTCGATTTTTATGACTCCAGCGGCAATATTTCAGTTCAATTCCTTAGGGCCGTGCATTAATAAATTTCTAAAATCCTTTAAAATTTCAAATTTAGGTACAACTTTCTAAGATTTTGCCCCTTCAATTTTGCGAAATACTGACCCGGGAAGAGGAACGAACGGCGACCGACTGAGATCCCCCTTGTTTTTCCAAGTTTTTTTCAATTTCAAATTTTTTTCTCGTGTTTTTGACCATGTCACTAAAATTACCAGAACTAACTTAATTTACCGTATACAAGTAAGAATAAGGGCAGAAAGGACATAAAATTTCCCATTTTTCTAGTGCTTACAAACAATTGTTAAGTAAAGGACGGTGTTCTTTCAAATTTTATAGGCGAATGAAAAGTAAACCTGGAGGGCAAGTGAACTCACAGTCGAGATGAAATTCTTTCTTAACAATTGGCAGAGTGGAGGATAATATAGATAACTCATTACGACTCGAGTTGGTCAATGCCCAAATTACAAAGGTCGGAAACACGGAGGCTCGGCCCTTTCCCCAGCCTGACTACCTAAGATTTTGGAACAGGTAGTCGTCTATGTTAGCAGGTATACCCTTTGAAAAATTGGCCAGCCGCATTCTTTCTATCTGCTTACAGTAGACAGGTTGGTAACAGATAACGAGTTCATGCCGAGAGACATCTTCAGGGGACAATGTCTCTCCGCGTATGCGGATCTACCGCGCGTCAATCCGTCAACCTAAATAACCGGGATAGGAAGAGTATTTCTTCTTCTTCCCCACAAATTTAAGTAAAATCTGGCCATTAGATCACGTTTTTTGCGTGCACACACGCTGTTATTTGTTCGATGGGTATGAAATTCATAGGGAGCCATCTCGATGCTAAATCGACCATATATCGACCATATTTCGTATAGTAACGACCGAAACAAGGAATAGATCACAAACAGGCCTATAGACAGAAAGACACGGAATCAAAGTCGATAAAGAAGCATTAAAAACTGATGCAAAAATATAATTCCCAGTAATTGTCTCCATATTATGAAACTACGAGTATGACTTCAGTGTTTAAACTCCAGCCCAAATAATTAAGGCTCGCATGTTCTCTGCTGCTCTCACTTCGATACATACTTCGATATATACCTTAAAATTATACAGAGAAAATATCACGTATATTGCAATGTTCTTCACGTACCATCGACCCGAAGGAGGGTTACGTTAAAAGCTGCAGTCTCATCTGAATACCATCTGGGACTCGGAGAGGAACGGAAGGCCGTAGAAAGAGACAGAAAATAGACAGTTGGCAGAACTAGGCGTGTCAAGAGAGACTCCTGGGAGGGGCGAGGTGACGCATCGCGGCGCCCAGATTAGATGGTGATCTAAATGTTTCTAGATTGGAGGTGATATCTTCTCCCACTTCATCCGTGATTTCTTCAGTTAGATCCCTTCCGTCTAATATTATAACATTAGTATCCAAAATACACAAGCTGGACGGAGATTAAGAATCCAGCTAGAAAAGTACTCATCCATCAATATTAAGGAGTCTCCAATGATAACTGTAAAGGATGTTACTTTACTAATTTTGATTTTCCTACTCGTGTAGGAACTAGCTGTGATGTTCTAAATTTGTAGGTGATGGAAGGAAAGACCTGTGTTCCCTGAGGTGTTACCCTCAGCCCTCCAGATCGTAGGATAAGGACTCGTCGGCAAGTGTTCCTAGATCGTTGATCTGCCCGCCTTGCCGATGAGGGGATGGGAAGGAGAGGTTAGCAAATATTGTTCTGTCGTTCCCAGCTAAGCTGCCCTTACAGAACAATAATTGACTAGCACAAATTTTCAATGAGGTAAGCGGTTGTTCCCGGATAGGTATCCGCCCTCACCACTTAACTGCTTGAAGATTTGAGATCTAAATGAAGGTTCCCTAAACTGACCGTTGTATAAATTTTGAAGAAATTTGTGTAGGTGAAGTTAGATGAAGGGTGAAGTGTAGATGGTTTCTTGAATAAGACAAGGTTTTTACTTTAGAGCAATAGCTTCTCAGTAGGTCCCTAACCTAACCTGACTATCTACCGGCTTGAGCCAGCAGCTATTTAAGAAGGGTTCTATTTCGGAGTCTTCCCTCAACAAAGGGGCTGTCCGGCGAGGGAGGTGTTAACCCTTTCCTGGGGGATTCCCATCTAGGTGAGTGACCCACTGAGCGCGTTTTTATTGTGAATAAATATACAATATAGGGTGGCTCCAACAATAACCTCGCCTGATAAAGTCACAATATCTATGAGCAGGAATTTAATATTTTGCAAATTTTAAATGATATTGAAGTTATTACTATAGACTAAAAATTTTAGCATCAGCTTTTTTGAAGAAAAAAATTGTTCACTTAAATCCGTTTTGGAACATTTTAAAAGGATTCCTGAAGTTTGTCAAAAAGTCATAAATGCATATTTTACGTGGTAAAATACTAACAAATAGTGTGATAATTTTAATAAGTGGTAATTAAATGTTCATAATAACAAACGAAATGACGAGTTCGTTAGCCAGATACTTTGGACAGCCCCCAAGGGGTCCAAATTTCAAAAATGGCCCAAAAATGTGTTTTAAGAAAGACCTGCGTAGGTTTATTTGTTGTACCTAAAAATACAATAGCCGAGTGGGTACTATTTGAGTTTGTGGAGATGAGTATTTACTCATCCCATATTCTCATATTTTAAAATATGAAAATGGATTCTTAACATCTCCCAAATATACCTTATGCATACAGTATGTTGGTACGGTATACTGAAAAAAAAACTTTCTTAGGTTATTTATTAATTTTTAACCAGGGGGTTGATTTTATTGTCTCAAATAGCTAATATTTCGATTTTCTTAACCATAGCTTTGAAGATTTCTTTGAAAATTCGCTCATTAACCTATACTGAATGAATGGAACTTTCAAAAACATATGTAGGAGTTAATCTTGAAGCATATGAGGGTAGTGCACTACACCCCAATCCGCATAATCTCTTAATATTGTTGGAAAATGAAGAAATTATGACTGATACAAGGATTTCACGTTTGCGTAAGCGCACAAAATTCTTTCAATTGGGGGCCATGATTCTCAAAGGGAACCATCTCCAATCCAACTCATTTCATGACACCCTCAGGATTTCATGACAGACAGACATATAGATTCGGAATCAAAATTGTTCAGGAAGGTTTAAAATGGAAATTTTGATTTTGGAAAACATTCTTTGTTCAAACTTGAAAAGTGAAAACAAAGCTTCCGCTTCCTTGGCAGACTCGAAAGCAATATGGTGATGAAGCGATATTTAACTTCCTCACTTGCATTTTACAACTCAGAACTTCCTGAACATTGAGTCCTCATGTATCCTTGGTATCATGCTTGGTGTCAACTACTTGAAATTCTGGTTCGATTATGACGACTTTTTGTAACTGGCTCAGGATATAATAATATAAGAACTTGATTTTCTTCAGAAATCTAATTGACCTATTTTGAACATACATAGAGAGTGGTTTGAAGCTGATTCCGATAAGGGTTGCACAGTGTTTTAATAATAAAGTCAAAGTCAACAGAATTGCAAAAATCTTCCTAACCGTGTCTGTCAATGTGGAAAGTTACGAGTATTAACTCGATTGTGAACATTTTTATTCAAGTTGATTCTTGATTTATGATTTTATTTTATATTTTTTCATTTATGATTCATGATATTTGATCGATTTGCTGCGGCTCTAAAAACTACAATGAATCGTGTTTATACCAGCAAATTCTTCAAGTCCATGACATTCTTGAGGTAAACTGCCTGATCTACTTGGAAGTCGTGTTTTCGTTCTCTTAAGTTGAGGAACTTCCTTCGCCCAAAGGTGCCTACTATCAAATTTGATAATCATGACTCCACTCGAAACAACCTGAATAATGCATTTTTGGGAAAGAAACTTTTTTGATTCATCGATCTTTTACTTGTTTCTCACGAAGAAGAACGCAACTTGCTCGCCCAATCATGAGTTAATTAAGCCGTATGTTATGTTGGGATCAGGACCGGAAGCGGAAGCTGTATGTGCACTTTAGTTGTTGGACTTCTTTTCTTATCAACATTGTTAGGAGGGATCCTGAAAACTCAAACCGACGTTCGAAGTGGAAAACTCGGAACTGTTGATGAGGAGCGGCAACCAGTCGTTATCTGCTGCAACAGCAACTTGTTACACGTTGCTAATTATACAACTTCATAGCTTTCCCCGCAGAACCCTTGAAAACACCTTCCATGATCCGCGAGCATATTTTCCACAGTAGACGGAAAGTTTAACGGAGTACGGAGGCTGTTCCGTTGAACCGCGTCGAACGAGTTGAATTTACTTCGTTCCCTCCCTCTTACCGGGCCTCCGGGTCATTATTGACAGCCAACTTTCCCTGTCGTTTACAATCTGTTACCTTTCCCGACCATTTACCCCGGAAAGCAGATATATAGGAGAGGGAGAGAGACCCGAAAAGAGGTTGAGGGAGGAAGAGAGGGAACGAAAAAAACGGAAGTACGATGTGAAGAAGAAGAAAATGATGTAGAGTTTGCCTCGAGTTTAAGAGCTAGATTCTCAGCTCCCCTCCTTCAGTTCACGGTCTATCAGGGATTAATCGTTTAGAAGATGATAGCGGAGTGGAATTATGTGGGTCCTCTTGACGTTCCCTCCATCCAGGGCCAAAAACTCGAGAGCCCACTTATCATAGTCATTAAAGTCCTTCCTTCCTTCTTCGTTCTGTCTCATAACGCACGAGAATGAGATACAATATCCAGGTGTGTATTTTTTTGTTATATGAAATGCTCGCAATCGTACTCGTCCTTCGAATTTGATATCAAATTCGATAATCGGTTAAACCTGATAAACCTGAAAGCTTGACTGATGGAAACAAGTTATTCAAGCAAACGATCAGGATAACGTAAATAAACTTCAGACGTAACTAGCATTCAAAATTTGAAGCTAATTTTAAGAAACGATGCAAATCATAACACAAGGATTTATTATTTTTCTATATTGATCACTTTCCTGCAAAGAACACAGTTTTGCCATTGCCACTACCAACCATCTATAGTTTGCTTCACAATCAAGTACAATTTGAAGAATAAATGCTTCGCACTTAATTCGAAGAGATAATCGAGTCCAAAAATAATTCGATCCCAAAGGTTCATTATTGCAAATAATAAAACAACAATACGAACGAAAATTGGTCTATTCGTCTAGCCAGGATTTATTGTTTACAATATCATGAATGACTCGTGAGTACTCGACTTCAACTGACAATTCTCGACCAAGTTCACACCAAACAAGTTGAAAAGTTCCACGTTTTGGTTAATTAATTCAATATGAATCTTTGGGATCGACCAAGGAAAAAAATTTAACCACTCCTCAAAATTTGTTGGTTTAATTTTTAGAATCGAATGGAACCAACCAGAGATAAGACAAACCGCTCGCATCCTATAAGAACTTAAGGATTGGGCTTTCGACAAATCAGAAACACGAGTGTGAATCGCAAAAGAGGCCTAATCTCCGTTAAAATTTTAGCGGACCAAAATGCGATCGCTCGTTTCTTCGAGTTGTACTCAGTTCTGCGTCTATTGCAAGCAGTGAATAAATTTCCTAATGAAGGCAGCCACAAGTCCCCATTCCTTCGAATTTTGTGTGAAGCATTTATTTCTTCCAAATAAACTTGATTGTGAGGTAGGTAGGTAGTAGGTTGATACACCGAAAATAAATATGGCTGACAATGGAAAGCTGTGTTCTTTGCCATACGAATGATATATATAGAAAAATAAAAATCCTTTGCGTAACAATTTGCAGTCTTTTTACATGTAATTGAATTATAATATTAATTATAATTGTAATTCTCAATCAATCATAATCAACAAGATACATACCGTTACGTTTGGGCTCTTTCCATGAACACGTGCTTTTGTTTGTTCCCATTAAATTTTACTTGCCTCAATAATTATCTCTTTCTAAGCAACAATAACGGATTATTAACCTTTTGTGGCGGCTGTTCATGCTCTACCGAACTGAATTATTGCAAATATTCATTAGGTTGAAGAGACAATGAATACATTAAAGAGAATTACCGAGGGAACCATTCCCATAATTAAAACAATACAAATTATGCTTTCCAGTATCCTAAGAATTGAAGGTACTTGGTGTGTAACTGCAGTAATAACTTTCAAAAACCTACAAGGATATTTCACGAAGTATCACGATAAGATTAAGATTTTTTTTCTTGCTCGATTCCAATGGCTTATTATTAAAAATAATGAACCAAAATTTGGCCGTCCGTCCTCCGTACGCCGTACGCGGCACTTTCCTCAGTTAGCACTGACCGATTTTGATAAAATTTTGTATACATGCTCCATTTGGGATATAGTTGTGCTCCGAAGATTTTGGTTGATGTAGGTCACTTCTAAGAGTTGAAAACTAACGTTTGAAATGTTGAAAACGCCCTAACTCAAAACATTTTGAAATAAAGGTGTTGTTTTTTTCATCAATTTAACAACATATTGAAATTTTTAGAATTGTTAGAGACCACACGGAACCCTGTAGGACAAACCGTTCGCTCCCTTCGAGAACTTAAGGGTTAGACATACCTACGATAAAGCAGAAACACGAGTGTGAATCGCAAAAGAGGCCTAATCTCCGTTCAAATGTTAGCTGACAGAAATGCGATCGCTGTTTCTCTTCATGTTGGTTGGTGGTAACAATGGCAAAGCAGTGTTCTTTGCAGACGAGTGGTATATGTAGAAAATGATGAACCGTTGTGTAATAATTTGCAGCGTTTACATAAAGGTATTGTTTTTCAACAATTTGAAATAGTATTGAATTTTTAGAATCAAATGAGACCACCCAGAGCTCTGTAGGACCACGATAAGGGACCTTGGAGATGAACCTACACCAAATGTGACTGATCTCTTGAAAGGTAGACGATATTGACCTTGGCGCCACTGGGAAATAACAATTGACATGAAAATGAGACTGAGAATAGCGACTGATGAAGTCAGCTGTTATTGCACGTCGTCAAGGGAAATGGTCGTCTGGCAATACCTACTCCGCGAAAAGGAGCCGCGAGGTGTTGTTATGGTCTGTTAGCGTGACTGGGGGGGATGTATGTTGATGTGCGAACGCCCTATCGACCACAAAACCTCTCTCCATCCATTTATTCAGGTGCCTTGAGCTCCCGCGTTTTATTGAATTAAGAGGAATGGGTTTGGAACGGTGGAAGGGAAAAGGGGAGTAAAAACAACGCGAGCGATGAAGTTCTTCGATAACAATCCGAAAGGAGTAAATTAATTAGGGGAGGCCTGATTTATGGCAGCGTTATTCACAGGGTCGTGGAGTGTACCCGTAGATTCAGATTATGTACGCTTTATAAAGATCTGCGAGTTATACTGGCTCTCTAGGCAACCTCATTACTTCAGCGCTATTTCTTGTTGAGGAACAACAGCGCCAAGTTCACATAAATATACAATTTATTTCTATAGCGCTTTCATTACATACTGAGGATGGTTCAGAACCGAACCAAAACAACTATAAAGTTTGTAAAATTATAGGAAACTCAGCATTCCTACGAGGAGAAGATATTCACAAATTAAAAAAATTCGTGAAAACCCACTCTACATCAACGCATTGATAAATACAAACGAGAGTTTAGTTGGTACAACACGGATACCACGCTTTTACTACTTTCCTCCTTTCCACAGGAAGTGCATAGAATATTTTGAAATGCTTTTCAAGGTGGTTATCAATGATAAAGACCGCTCGTAAAACGGAATGTTTGGTAGTGCACTGTACACGGATGGACCAGTTATGTGTGGAAGATCTGGTATAGGCATTATTGACCTCTCGGCCAGCGTAATAAGGGCTCTTAGGACAATGTCAAAGGCAGAGGCCCATGTAATAACTGAACTGCGCTGAAGAAAAGGTGAACAAGCATCTCAACAGTGCCGAAGTTTAAATTTTATCAGACATTCGTGCTGCTCTAAAGGCCATTACTCCATAGTTTGAAGTTGGTCTGGGAATACCTGAATACCGTTAAAGCAGTGGCCCAGATCAATCAGGCACTGTTCTCTGGATTGCCGGAAATTAAGGTCATGAGGGTAATGAAATTGCTGATCGTCTAGCCATAAGATGATGAATGAATAAATGAGACTTATTCCGAAGCAAATCAAAAAGTAAATATTACAATCCAAATACTTTTCAACTGTAAATTATTTTAAATACAATTACAACAATAACACGATTAAAATACAATTTACAGATAATCAGAGTCCCAACTAACAGGAACGTAAAGAATCCTGGGAACCACCAAGAGCTGTTAGACCAACGTGGTTAACATCTGGGAAAGAAATGGGCGAGTAAGGTACTGGCAAAGTCTCCCAAGCCTAAGACAGGCAACTATTACTGACGTTTTCAAAGATACGAGTTTATGAACTCATTTCCATGCCAAAGTTCATGGGGGCCTTATAACAGGCCACTGGCCACTTAACATCACCTGAATGAAGATAAACAAACCAATGACAGACGTCTGCCGCTTCAGAGAAATGGAAATGGGTGATAATGAACATATTGTGTGCTAGTTACTATGAAGCTACTTGTAAAGCACAATCTTTGGAAGTAATGTCTGACACTATTTCTAAGGTGTCAGACATCACTTCCAAAGATTAGGGTACTGAAAATACTGAGGTGCTTTGCCAAAAAGTTGAGAAAAAAGTAGGCTAATGTAGCATTTAGCTGAACATAGCTTATATAGCATGTAACATGAGGCATTCTTCTTCATTCTTCTATGAATAGATCTCTCCAGGTCGCTAGGGTGGGAGTCTGTGAATCATTTCAATCAGTTTTGCTATTAAAGAAAAAAAACCACACTTAGTAAGTTCGAATCAGTTACATTCGGGTGGTTACATTGACATTTTGTCAATTAAATGTGATCTGTTCCAGAGATTTTCAAGGAAATTTATTCGAATCTGCATTCTGCATTGGGATCTGAATTCAGTAGTATACAATTTATGGATCATCGACGACGTGTTGGTGGATTACCAATAGTCTATGATTTTTTAGTGCGGTTAAATTTTAATCGAGTTCTTATGTCAGTGGAAAGAAATAATTTTATTTGAAGAGAAATTGACGGAACGCCGGATCTTCCATCCCATCTTCTTTGCACACCCAAGGGGCATCATGTTATGATACCTGTTGCGTCGCATCGTAGTGACCACGTTGAAATGAGAAATGTGTCTCTGGAGAAGAGTTCTCTGGCTGTACAGAATTACAGTCGTAGAACGAGAATGATATAAACACCGCACATGACATAACGAGCACTTAGCAGAGAGCTTTCGACCCCGTTGGGAGGTAAGTTGACGTTAATCCTCGAGACAAACCACCAAAGAATTTCGAGCATGTACTTTGGACAGCAACGCACGCACAAACGTGATTTTACTCAAACATTAATTTCTTACAATCTGATAGCTCAATTTTTCCCAAATTAGGAAGGGTAGTCCGGAGCCTCGCCCTTGAAAAATTTATTTCACCGTCATCCAATCTGTAGGAGTTAAAATACCAGTGAAAAAGTTTTAAAAGTCCTTTCCAACAGTAGGCGTAGATGAGCGAACTTTCAAAGACGCTAGACAATTTTTCACCCCAAACCATGAGTGTAAAGAAATTTTGCAGATTCCAAAATTAACATAATTCATACGTTATGTTAATTTGAATTATAAGTCTCGAAAACAAGTTTTTTGACGGAATTCGATTTTAGAAATTAGCCCCCCAGATTGTCCAAAAAAACTTACCTACAAAATCATTCTTTCCTTGTAATTATTGTCTTCTGGAGTGACATATAAATACATACTCCCGAAATTGTTCTAGGAAGTTACAAAACGAATTTCCGTGAAGAAAATTTTCTTAACAAAAACTTTGAGGGCATTGCAATAGTTGATATTTACAGTTCTCTGTAGCCAGCAACATAATTGCAAACGACTTCTCAATAGTGTGGCTGTTTGCAAATTTGGATATTTCAATGTCAGATATTGTGAAAATCTGGTTTCATTCAAAAGTGAATTTATCAATGAACTATTCAATTATAGTTACTAATTTATCCACCTCTTTCTGTCATGTGAATAAGGTATACTGCCCACTTGGCAGACTTTTATGAACTATCTAGTCATTCTCTTGCCGACTTACCTTCTCTTGTTGTATGGTAACGGAAAGAAAGAAATTTCTATAAACCCTACTAATATTTATTTTTAAAAAAAGTTATTTTTGATAGGAGAAACGTCGAACTACACTGGAAGAAGGTTGAATCTGATAGGAAAATGTCTTATTTGATTGGGGAAAGTCATTCGCACGATAATTTATTACTGTCGAAAATGGTGGCTAATGGTGGCCGCTCATACAGGGTTAACAGGTTCGACTCGCCAAACTTCAAGGATCGATTCTACGAGGTATTTCCAACAAAAAATTAGCAATTTTGTTTTGACCCCTTGTTTTTTCAAGCTTTTGTTTTGTCTACTTCGCTACACTCACACGGCCGTAACTCCCCAAATTTTAGAGAATATCAAAATCTGATTACACCGTTGGAAAGGGCGTTAAATGTTAAAAATAGGACTCGAGGTTCAAAAGAAACTCTAGACATTGAAATTTGTTGAAATCATTACTTTCTCTGATCACTCGAGGTTTACGAGAGCCGCCTTCGAATCTCTCTATGGTGGAAGAAAAATGTTCTTAAAACCTCAGCTTTCCGACGGTATGATAAAAAAAATTACTATCGAGTTTAGGGGGAAAAGTTGAGTTTGAACGCGGAAAAACGTGAATTGTTTAAAACGAAATCAACGTTTTGACGAGTAGAGTGCAGGGTTGAACGAAGGGTGAAATGTTTTTTTGTGAAACTTTCTTTTTTATCATACTGATGGAAAGCTGACATTTTGAGGTTGTTTCCTGACCGGAGAGATATAATGGAGGCTCTCGTAAACTACGTCAAATCAAAGAAAGTAATGATTCCAAAAAACCAGACAATTTCAATGTCTAGGGTTGCTTTTAACTTGGTTGGTATTACATTGAGAAGATAGGAAATTTAACGCTCTTTCCAACGGTGTAGTCAGATTTTGATTTTCTCCAAAATTGAGGGAATAATAGCCATGTTAGTATCACAAAGTCGACAATACGAGAAAAAAAAACGTCTGCCAAGTTGGGTGGGCAGTATAGCTTCCTCACTCATTGTAACATGGACGTATAGAATCAGTTGGCGGAAAAATTATGATTCAAAGAGTTATTGAATACCAAAATAAAATCAATGGAGTGTAAATTCGCATTGTAAAATCCTAGTTCGGCGCATTCAAAAAACGCGAAGTGCCAATTTTCATCTCAAAACTGACCTGTGGACCACTAACTCGATGACAGAAAGAAAGATGCAAAAGAGACTGTGATGAGGAGTCAATTTGGTTTCAACATTAATTGACCTGCAGACCACAACATTTGATCACACAATAAAAGAAGCAATTTACACGGGAACCTGGAAGTAAGTGTGGGCACGAGTAGTATGATATTTGTATTTTCAACGTAGAATTTTATTTAGCGGTCCACCGTCTAGGACCTAACCCACACAATCCCTGAAAATTTCATCGAAATTGGTTGAATAGTTGCGGAGTTTTGGTTGTAACAATAAATTTAAAGTTCGCGCATGCGCAGCGGCTATTGCTTGACCAATTTGAAACTTATAGGGTGTCTCTTAGAAGTTAGTCCCTAACTAACCTCCAAATTTGAGCAAAATCGGTTCATTAGAAACCGAGAAACCGAGGTTCCAGGAAATTCACGTTTGCGCATGCGCACTCGCTCCTATTGGTCCGAAGGTGCTGATATTGATAGGGGACCGTCTAGGACCTAACCCGCACAATCCCTGAAAATTTCATCAAAATCGGACCACAAGTTAGTATAGTTTTGCCCGGGACAAGGATTGACCACAGACAGACCGACAGACAGACAGACAGACACGGAACCAAAATTGTTCGGGAAGCTCTAAAACGCAAAAAGCAAGTGGAAATTTTGATTTTGGAGGACATTTTTTTTCACTTCTTTCACGAATACAAAGCTTCCCTACCTTCGGTAGTGAGGAAGCAAAATTGAAATTTAAAACCTTGGAGGAACAATGGGTTATAACATAATAGCTAAGAGACATTTTTTGTTAGAAATACCTTGCAGAATCGATCCCTGAAGTTTGGCAAGTCGAGCCTGATACACCCTGTATTTTCGAGCTGGTCACCCTCGCATGTTCTCTTCAAAATATTCACTAATCTGATCATCTCGCCCTTGAAAAGTGCAGACTGGGGTAATCCTGGGCGAATATTAATCCCTTCTCCCGCGGGGAAAACCGGGTCTCGACCCGCCGCCCCGTCCTGGGAATTCCTCATCAGCGCTAATTAGGTGTATCGTAAATCTCCGGATAATGGGTACCTCTGAGGGTCAAACAGGGAGATTTGCACAGCTGCCAACTTCAGATGACGAAGCAGGATTAGGAGAGGCCGCTCGTCCGACTCCGACCCTCGAGTTATGAGTTTGCGGTCTTTTATTGCTCCGACGTGATGAATTATTGACGTTTTTTGTTTTCTTTCGCCTCCAACCAAAGCGAAACGCGGTTGAGCGGCGAGAAAGGATAAATTGAGTTAATGCGGTTTCGATTTATTTTTGCGGTGGATTCTTCCATTTTTCCGACCCTTGTAGGGACAAGAGCTCTTTTGTTCAAATTACAATATTACAACATCGTTTTAGGATGTTGGTATCTTCACGTTGTCGGGATTATTTCCCTTAAATAATTACATTTAAAATAATTAGAAAAAATCAATTAAGATAATTGTTTTTATTTTTCTCTCTGGGAGTGGGGAAACTTTTTAAGAGCGAAGGGGAAGTTCACCCTAACAGTGTTTGACTCCCCAGCATTGGCCCTACCAACTAAAATCGCACTCCCTCTGCGCAGGACTCACCCCGGAACCACTGGTACAGTATTACTTCAGGGTGACCCCTTTTTTGTGCCAAAAGGCTGCTCTTACTTCTGGTCTCTCCTTCAATTCTATTCTTCATCTTTTTCCTCCCATCTTCCATCCAGCTTTTGGTTTATTATTTTCAATAATGAACCTTTGGAATCGACCAAGAAAAAAAAAATTGTTTAACACCCCCTCAAAATTTGATGGTTTACGTTTCAAGGTACGTAGAATCCAAAAATCGAATAAAAATTTGGCCGTCCGTCCGCTGTACGCGGCACTTTTGCCACTTAGCATTTACCGATTTTGATGAAATTCGGTACGTAGGCTCCATTCGGGGTCTAGTTGTGCCCCGAAGAATTTGGTTTATGTAGGTCAGTTCTAAGGGTTCCAAAATAAAATTTGAAATTTTGAAAACGCCCTGACTCAAAAAATTTTGATATAAAGGTATTGTTTTTCCTTCAATTTAAGATTCTATAGAATTTTTAGAATTTTTTGAGACCACGCGGAGCTCTGTAGGACAAAACGTTCGCTCCCTACGAGAATTTAAGTGTTTTACGTACGATAAATCAGAAACACGAGTGTGAATCGCAAATGAGGCCTAATCTCCGTTCAAATTAAAGCTGACCCAAATGCGATCGATGTTTTTCTTCGAGTTGGATGGTTGGTGGCTTTGCAGACGAGTGATCTATAGAAAAATGATAAACCATTGTGAAATGATTTGCAGCGTTTTGCTTTGAGGACTGCTGTGACAAATACTGCCATTGCGTCCCAGCTCGACTTGTTCGTAATCATTTCATGTATGATTGTCTGTGGACACAACGTGCCGATTGCCTCTTCCGCACTCCTCCTCATACCCTCCCATTGTGGGCATGTGAAGAAGGTGTGGCAGACATCATCCTCTTCTAGCCCACAGTATCTGCACTCTGGATCAGTGGCTTTCCCGAACTAGGAGGGAGTGGAAGTATCCATGCCCTGAGAGGAATTGAGTCAGGTAATAGTTTACCTCACCGTGTTTTTTCTCCAACCAAGCCTTTAGATCGCTTTTTATGAGGGCTGTCCACCTTCGACGGGTTTCACGGACAAGGTCTGCTTGCCACTTACGGATGTTCTCCTCCCGCTCTTCCTTCTTCACTGTGGATATGCCTTCCTTATTCTTATCCTTTTTCGCTCCAGTGCCTGGTGGTATATTGGAATAGTTCCCACTATCACTTGTGATGCTGGACCTGAGACAGTTTTAGATGCGCTACAGAGCTCCTCTCCTCTGTCCAGCTTCCACACGTGCCCTGTACTTTTGGTACCTAAGGGAGTCTGCCCACACTTCTGCTCCATACAGCATAATTGAATCTGCAGTTCGCATAAGGAGTCTCCTCTTAGCGGGTGATGGGCCCCTAGATTTGCCATCAGTCGGCTCAATTTGTTTACAATGTCTGCAGCCTTACCTGCTGCTCCAGTGATGTGCCTCCAGAAGCTTAGTTTCCCGTCCAGCATCACACCAAGGTAGCGAATGGCTGGAGAGGTGATCATTCCCTGCTCATCCACATTCATAGGTACAGATCTCTCAATTCGCGCTACAACAATTTAGCAGTACAGTTTCCGATTAAGATAGTTATTAAAAGAATTTGTATGTACATTACCTTATCATATATTAGTTCAAGTTCAAATCATTTATTTGTTTTTAGGGCCTAGTCCTATACTTAGAGTAGATCTCAAAACAACCAATAACAACCGGTAACAGATAATAAAAAAGAACATGCATTATTGAATCTATGGCTAGCAAGAGCATATCTGCAAGGCCAATCAACAGATGAATAGAAGCAGGTTAAAGATTTCCAAGATGATGATCTGATATTTACTTGGTGAGATCAGGTACTTTACGGAAATTTATTGTTATGTTGGGGAAAAATTAAACTTTGATTTGGACAAAGTTTAATTTTTGGTTTGAAAAAAGTTTAATTTGGTTAGTAAAAAAATTCTTTTGGATTTTTTTAAACCTTGGAATGTGTAAACAAGGCTTTCGCTACCTCGTTAGACTCGGAAAGAAACCTCATGGAAATTAATAAGGTAACCAGAATCAGACTAGCAAGTTGAGGAGAAAATAGGTACGAGAGGCGAGTTAGTATTCATTAGGTACAATTGTGCCCATATGAACACTTTTAGCAAATTTTGGAGAAAACAAAATTTAAAAACTTCAAGAGCATTATAAATTCTAATACCAAATATGCAAAAAAAAAAAAAAAAAAAAAATGCAAACAGAAATCTATAATTGAAATATTATAGTTGAGAAAATTTTCTACATTTGGAACATCCATAATTGAAAAATACTACTAACCGTTCTTAACTAAACCGTACTAACCGTACTGACTAAAAGCCGTACTAACCGTACTGACTTTAAAACCGTACTTAAATTTTTCTCACTCAGACTGCCGAAACTTCCCACAGAAATGTTCGGCTCTGGCTTTTTCCAGGTTTTTTCGGGAGAAAAATGAAATTCCCTGAGTTTCCCAGTAGACTAAAATTCCCTGAGTATTCCCTGAGTTTTCCAGTAAACTAAAATTCCCTGAGTATTCCAGGTTTTCCAGGTCGCTGGACACCCTGAAATTTCAAAGTCTTAAATTGAATAGGGTGGACTGGTCTCCTTAAATTTATTTCCTGGATTTCAATTCTTTGGGTCAAGTGGGGTGATGTAACAAATGTTGAAAAAAATATATTTGTACATTTATTGATATAAAAACAATAGATGGGTCATATTTTCGAGTACAACGAGTGTTTTTGGCTGGTGGAAAGGCACAACAAGGCTATAAAAGTAAGCCGCAATGAGTGGAGCGGGGAAGGAGCCAAATTAGAAGTAGCCCTCCTCCACCTCCACTCCATCTTAACCCTTCAGTCCCAGCAAGTTGTGCCGTAGAAGTACTTGGCTGGTGGGGTCTACTGCGCCACTTAGAAGACGCGTTTAATATCTCACTGCCCCTCGCAGCCCTCCTCCAACGGCACTTTAAGCCGTTACACGACCGCTCTCCCGTCACTACCCCCGTTACCCCTCGCCCCTCTCCGTTACCCCGCGACACATCGCTCCTACGACCCCTCTGTGCCGCCCGTTATCATTTCGCTCGAAACTCCCACAGCACTCGTCTCACTCGGCTGTAACTTGCGGACCTCGTATTTCCTTTTGAATTGCCGGAGTCAGTATAAAAACCACTTACCGTAAACTCGTTTTCACGATTTCAGAAGTTGATAAAATCTCGCTTTTCACGGTGACTTCCACCACCAAATGGTGAGAGACTGCTTGGGGATCAACAAATTGTAATACATGATCCTATCATCATTAGTATAATACGGTATTGAAGAGTTTCCATATACTTATTCAAGAGGCCTTACTTCATCCCGATTTGTGGAATGGGCTTCGGAGAGCATTGGGATCGCGACTACCGGAACATTCAAGGGGTACTCAAGGGATAGCCGTAGGACAGAAGATACTCCTTACTGTGCCTGTAGAATGTACCATGTAGTGCAGAAGTGTCTACGTATTCATGGGGGATACATGCGGTCACCTAACAGATAACAGGTGGCTTGCATGATGACATCCATGATGGGATGTTCAGAGGAAGAGTGACCACAAGGTAAAATGTCAAGTGGGTGTGGCACGTAGCTTCCTCGTAGCCATAACCCGATTATATAGGTGATCCGATGCATAGTAGTTGATCTCAACACATCAATCTCTAAATACCTTCCACTAACCTCATAGAGGACTCTACACGTCAACCCGCACAATCCCTGAAAATTTCATAGAAATCGGATGAGAATTGTAGAAGATATGGCAAGGATTTCATGACAGACAGTGTCTGTCAGACACACAGACAGACAGACACGGAACCAAAATTAGATTCGTTGTTATTTGTCTCAAATCCATCCCATGAATGTTTTCGAGTTCTTCAAGAACTTTTCGAGTCAAATGATTATTCAGACATACAATTTTGTACATACAAATTATTACAGAACAATTTTGTGGTCAATATTTATAAAAACTCCGATCCCAACACTTTCGTGAAAAGATGAAAAGGGGTTATTCCCCTGCTGTTTATTCCAGTGCTGGTTTGAGGGAATTTTGGATGAATAAGAATTTTCTGTTGTTGTTGTGCTAGGTAAGGAGAAGTGTTGAAAAAAAAATGATGAAGCTGATCTTTTGTGATAGTGTTTCAGACTTCAATGGAACAAGTACCTGGTCGATTTATAAATAATTACGCTGCAAATTATTACACAAAAGTTTATTTTTTTCTATATAGATCACTCGTCTGCAAAGAACACGGCTAACATTTGAACGGAGATTTGGCCTGTTTTGCGATTCAAACTCGTGTTTCTGATTTATCGTAAGTCCAACCCTTAAAATCTTGTAGGGAACGAACTGTTTGTCCTACAGGGCTCCGCGTGGTCTCAAAAAATTCTAAAAATGCTATACTATCTTAAATTGATTTTCGGAATTCCAAACCTTATTTTCCAGCCTTTAGAAGTGACCTACATCAACCAAAATCTTCGGGGTAAAACTAGACCCCAAATGGAGCCTACATACCAAATTTCATCAAAATAAGTCCATGGTAGGTGAGGAAAGTGTCGCGTACGGCGGACGGACGGCCAAATTTTTATTCGATTTTTGGATTCTACGTACCTTGAAACGAACACCAACAAATTTTTAGGGGGGGGGGGGGTCAAAAAAATTTATTTTTGGTCGATTTCAAAGGTTCATTATTGAAAATAACAAACCAAAATGCTGTTTCATGTGAATTTAAAAAAATTTCGTTATAGTCACAGTGTACTCATATTATTTGATCCCTTTGTCAGAGACTAAAAACTCTATTTTTTCTGTACCTGTTACGCTTCAATTTAATGTCCATTATTAATTTTCCCGTAGTCCTTCGGGATCTGAGATCCAGTGATTTTTTCTGGGTTGCACTAGAATTGCAATGGTGGCTTCCAGAATCCTACTAAGGTCAAAAAACACCGTACTGAGTCCCGCCCGCATGTGGAATTGTTCCAGCGGAGAGCGCATGTAGTTAAGGATTAATTATTTGCTTAATCAAAACTGTGATTACATGAATAATTACAGGATCAATGCTTAACCAGACCAGGGTCGAAATAGGCTGGATGAGGAGGAATTACGTCCCGTTACTTCCTTAAGGTTGCATGTGACCAAAGTTTAAATACTGAACTGTACCTTTGAATACAATGCATCTCTAAGAAGATGAGAGGACGAACGATTTTCACTTGACGGGTATCTCTCGTGACCTTTGTCGTCTTTGGGAAAAGAACCTGGGAAAAATCAACGGGGCAATTCGGACTCCGACACAAAGGAGCTGCCAGTGAAAAATCGCTGCCGACCTGGCGGTACCGAAAGAACCTATTAGATCTTTCTCAGCAAGAAAAGAGTGAAATAGAGAAGAACCGTCCCCTCATGTAAAAGGTCTGGTCTATTGAATATTTCCCAGGGGACTTGTTGTGAGGGAGCTGCAATGCGACTTCCGCCCCTTTCAGACAATCCGCCCCACGTCTTCTTCCTACCCCCCCCCCCCCCCCAACCCGTAACCAGTCGCGCTTTCCTTCTATTACCTCAGTTTTTGCCATATTCGTTTTTCAGAAATCCTATAAGTTATGAGGTCTTTACGTCGGATCCTTCGTATTCTCCGGACCCCCCGAAGATCGTTCATTCCCGTTTCATCCTCTTTCCTGATTCCTATTGATGCTGTACCCAGTACTTCTCCTTCCTCAATCTTCCCTCTCTCTTCTCCCATTCCTCGTCTTTCGGACTTGTTATAAATTAAATTTACTCAAAGGCCCTCCCTCCGCGGCTCTTCCTTCCTCGCCCAGAAGCAATATCTTCGGCTTTGTATCCTTTCAATGGTGGGCGAGAACGTTATTCACAGCAGGGCTCAACGCGAATTCGGCACTCCCTAATCGAAAATGCCGTACGTAACTCCATAACCTATTGGCAGAATGGATACATTCACATCACCTTATCATAGCCAACGGTCATGCTGTGACGTTCCATTCCTACTAAATGAGAATTGAGACGAAATGGGGAATGACGCCCGAGTAAGTATAATTTTTTTTTTATACCAAAGAAACATCCAAGCGACCTCACCACTCCAATTGATCGGTTTCTTAAAAGGGCGTAAGTCCACAAAAATTCCATTTAGGTTTTTTTTCTTCATTTTTCCGTTCTTTAACCCTAGGCGCATCGTTTGCAATTAAAAGGGCATGCAAATGACGTCTCTAGCATGATAGAAATCGCCCTTGAAAATCCTGGTTTCTTTTCCATTTTGAAGCATATCTTTTGGAAAAACTCGGCGCTTTGCGCCTCGGTGGGGGGCTCCGCCCCCCTGCACCCCCCGGTTTATTTCTTTTTCCATACTCTGTAGGAAATCATAGGAACACAGAATGTGTTTTTGCGATGCTAGTCATCCGTTAAATAAAAAACAACAATAATAAATGTTGAGTCTTTGGCAATAATAAAATAAATAATTGTTAGACATTTAATTTGGTCTAAAACCCTATAAATGTTATATAAATAAATATGTAACTACAAGAAAAATACTATATAAATTGAGAGCTTTCCAACGAATGGTGAACAATTTCTGTGCAATGAACACTGCGGGAGTTCTATTTCCTTACCAACGGCTTGGTTGCACGTGAAAATCATTATAAAAGGCGCGTAACGGTTTTTTTCTGTCGCTTTTTCGTGACGATTTTTTTCGGTAGGTCATCGCAAAAACACATTCTGTGTTGAAATATTCCCCGCTATACGGTTTTTTGTAAATTATGTTGCTAGTCAACCTGAGGCCCCTACGGCCGTAATTTAAATGATTTCCTTTATACCATGCCTTTACCAAATCAGTTACTTAGGAATCTTGTTGTTAATCCTAGGAGGTAACACTGGGGCCCCCAGGGACCCCACCTTTCCATTTTCGGGGCATATCTTTTGGAAAAAAGTTTTCCCCGCTATACGGTTTTTTGTAAACTATGTTGGTAGTCCACCTGAGGCCCCGAAGGCCCTACTTCGCTCAGTAGTGTCTCGTGTGAGAAAGCTGTGAAGTGAGTTGGGACTCTTTGCACCCCACTGTGACCTTAGTGGACCTTTGGGCTTTATAGGTTTCAAATTTTGAAGTGGAACATCACAGAAAAAAAAGGATTCGAAACAGGTCAAGTTAGGAGGTCTTACGGCTGAACAAGTTGTGGTATGATTTTTTCACGCTCAAAAAGCATTTTATAATTGGTTCTGGAAATTATATAACTTTTTGGGAGTGGGATCATTTTGACCCCACTGTGACCTCTACGTCATAAAAGCACACGTGTGACCTCCTAGGGTTAAAAGGGCGTAAAGGACTTACTTTGGTGGCGGAACCTTTGATTGTTCTCACATTTCAAGAATTACACAAAAATTCTCCAAAGTCAAAATTTTCCTCACCTTTTACGTTTTGGATAATTTTGGTTTCGTGTTTTTTCGTGTCTGTCCGTCAGATAGGCTGTCTATCATAAAATCCTTGAAAAATCCAATTTTTATGAAATTTTCATTGAATAGACGGTAGGCGGGTAGACGGTCTCGTATGGAAATCATCGCACCTGAATCGATAGTGAAGCCGCTGTAACAGCCATACTATCTACCTTTTTCGATTAAATTCGATTAAATTTTCTGGGATTATGCAGATTGGGGTGTAGACGGTCCCCTATGAGGGTAGTGCAGGGTATTTAGAGATTGATGTTTCGAGATTAGCTACGATGTATCGGATCATCAATCTATAAATCGTGGTTATGAATACGAGGAAGCTATGTGCCACACCCTTTGGCAGACATTCTTTTCGTTTCTATGGCAACTGTGTTTCATTACTTTACAACTTTCTGGGTTGCCAATGATAAATGGAGTAATTTATTATGGTTTCAGAAAGCCTGCAGTTCATAAAAAGTGAGATTGTACACGATTTTTTTTTAGAAGGGCTTAAGTCCATGGGAGTCCATTAGTTAATTTGGATCCCCTAAGTGGGGGATAAAATTCTGGAAAAAAATACGTAAAACGCGTCAAATTGATAGCTCAGACAGAGAAAAAAACTGTTCCTCTCACAATTTTATCAATAACGGCATACAGGAAGTTTTTACTGATTTCCCGAGAGTTTGGTTGCAAGGACTTAGGCCCTTTTAAAAGAAACCGATTAGATTGTTGATAGATGAACGAATAACGAGCGGAGTAACTACTGATGGGCGAGGGAAATTCAAGATTCCTCTCATCGATGGGCAAAACTGCTCACCTCAAAGAGGTGGTTCAAAAGAACCGGTCCTTTTTACTGCTCAGTTGCTTTTTTTTATAATCAATAATAATCAATGCTATGAGAAAAAACGCTTTTTGTTTAATAAATCCTCAAAAACCAAGGAATAAACAATAAATTATTGAAGTTTAGGATCAAATACGATAATTTTTGAATGGTGGTACAAGAATATTTTAGCTATCAAGAGCCAACTTTTGTGGCACCATTCAAAAATTATTGTATTTGTTCGATGATTTTTATCATATTGTTCCTCTGAATTATCTAAAGGGTTGGCAACATTGAGCGGACGAGCCAGTGAGTACCCCCTTTCTACCTCGACCATAGATACTATACTGTAGATAGATAGACTACACTGTAGTAGTATATATCTATGATCTCGACTGAGGGACAGGATCCCGCCTCTGCACACACTTTCAGACGTCCCGAAGCAGCTGCAAAAACTCGTCCTATGAAGCAAAACGTAAACAAAACGTTGCGTGGGAATGTCCTAGGCAACAAAGCGGCTCTCAGTCGGCGAGCCAACGTGCCAACTCCATCCCACAGTCGACCCTCCCCTCACCGCTCCACTTCACTCAACCTCCTACATTTGGCCTCTTCGCCCCCTTCAACCTCCTCCCCGCACTTTAACACGCTAATAAATAATTTTCTTCTCCTCTTGAATTGAGAGCAACAAAACAACGTTGGCCTTTTCCTCCTCCCGCCGTTCCGGAGGTCTCCCCAGTAAAAGCGGCTTGAATTGTTAATGACGACGCCTTCACACTTGGCGCTTTTCCGGGGGGACGAGGGGTCGACCTGAGCCACCTCTCAAGTTCACCCTCTTGAAACTCGAAGTATAACTAAACCTTCACCTCCTCCTACTTCCTCCCTCCGCCGCCCTCCACACGGTGAGTACGATGATGCTGAGAGATTTAGAGATTCCTGGGATGTTGAATTCGCCAACAGATTTCACAAAGCTTCGGTATGACACTGAGGGTTGAACCTCAGTCAAAAAATTTTAACCTAAAGAAGTATGAATTTTAAAAAATAAATTAAAAAAACCTTTTTTAAAAACATGTTTCTATTTTAGAACTATAACACACATTTAATTAGAAATATAACACTTTATAGAGATAACACTTTATCACAGTCCCAATTTTATGAATAAAAGCGTGTTACATTGTGATTGAAAGAGGAAAGAGAAGATGCTTAATGTAACACGCTTTTTGATCAACAAAATTGGGACTGTGATAAAGTGTTATCTCTATAAAGTGTTATATTTCTTATTAGAGGTAATTTAGTTTTAACTTTTTAGTTCATTAATTTAATAAAAAATAAAAAACCCTGTGTTGTTGCCTGTAAAGTCGGTATACGGGCGAAAGTTTTACGTGACAACGACTTTGAGTGGTAAAATAATTTTAATGTTAATATTCATTCGTATAGTAGGAAGAAGGATAAAATAAAATTCTTTGTCAAGTTGCACAGAGTAGGTATTTCCCGTAGGTAGTAGGTATTTCCCATGGGTGGGGGGGGAGTGAGTGCCAGGGAAGGGGGGCGGGGCGCTCCCGCTTTTGTGAGCGCGGGGGGGGGGGGGGGGGGGGGGGGTGCGCGGGGGGGGCGCTTTAGGGAGCGCCGAGCTGCACCCCCTTCATGAGCGGAGCGTAACGCAGTTTCTTGAAGTGTCCCCGGTAAACCAATTTATAAGACGTTATCACGTCAAAAGCTTGTTTTTAAAAAGTTTTTTTCCTTTAATTTTCAACCTACGACTACAAACAAAAGGTGGAGGGGGGGGGGTCTTACACGGACTCTGACTCTTCCCATTCCCGACTCCTCTGACTCCTCCCGCCTCCGATTCCTCCCCCTCCCGCCCTTCAAAACCTCTCGCCTCCGACTCGTTCCGCCTCCCGATCGGCAACGTTCACGTACGGTTGAGGTTTTATGTATTAGATGGAGGACGGTCCCCTATGAATTGGAAGTTGGTATCAGAAAGTTAATAATATTGCATTGTCATGCAATTTACACATGCATGCAAAATTTCACCTCAATCGGATACCGGGAAGTGGATCAAATTCATCTTGCAAGAATTGATTAACGACAGACAATCAGACTGACAGATTACGGGACAGGTGAAACTTAATAAAAGCTTTTAATAATTTAATAATAAAAAAGTCCATTCATGCAGCATGAGTTGATGAGCAAATGAGGCTTCTCAATCAATTAAATTTTTTTTTCCAAAAGAGTACTATGGCTTAGGAATAACGGTAATCGGTTCTGTTCGTCAAGAAAATGTTTAGAAGAAATTAGGGAAGCTAATAAATAATGAAGATTTGATCCGTACCTTATGGATTTAAGAAGATTCCTCGCTTGTAAATTACCTATCTACTCAATTAATATTGAATAAAGGAATTTTTAGTAATCTGTTTTGTTTTGTTTTTATCGTATCACCTTATTCAACAGTTTTACCTTGATTAAGATCGGCCAATGGCCAGTATTATAGCTATAACTTCCTCTATTAGACATACCTAGTAGTGCTTGTTAGATAGAACATGAAACCTAATCGAGGCCAGAATGAATAACCAAAACCAGTTAATGACAAAAATCGATAGTATACTTCCAAACAGTGTAAAAAAAACTGTAAAATGTCAGGAAATCTACATACACGGTTTTGCAGGAATACTGTCGACATATTATACAGGGTGTCCCCGAAATCGTTCCCCCCTCCTCAACTAAAACCGTATACCCACCCTGTATAAATCTTGTCATATGTGAAAAATAACAAAAAATATAAAAAATAAACTATTTTTAATATTTTGGTAAACACCGTATATGTCGTTAGATATACAGGGTGTAAGCCTAACTGGTCTGCCATACGGTACCAGTCGATTCTATAACTAATTTGCAACAAAAAATGTCTCTTAGCAATTTCTTTCTAAACCCTTCGTTTTTGAGTTATTTCAACTTTAAACTTTTTTTCCGTGATTTTGACCTTATGTCATTAAATCGGTCATAACTCTTTTAATTTGCTGTGTAAATTACAATTTAAAGATACCGTTTGAAAGAGCAATAAATTTCCTATCGGATACATCCCTTAACTTTTTTTTGAGTCAAGGTTTGAGACATGAAAACGCCCTCTAAAAAGAGAATTTTACGTAATTTTGGAAACCTCGAATTTTTTCAATCTCAAATTGAACTACGAGAACCCATACTTTTTCAAGATGCAAGAACAGTGAAAACTGCGCCAGAATCTCAGCTTTCCAATGGTATAATCAAAACATATTCTACAACCGAATTTAAGAGAGAATTTTGTGTTTGAACGCGGAAAAACGTGCATTTTTTCAACGAAATCAGCGCTCTGGCCTCCTGTTTCCGGAGGCCTCGCGGTCTACTGCGGCGCCCGCTCGCCCACTCCCGTCGTCCGACCCCTCAGATCAGAGCTGTTAAAATAGGAATTCCAATTCCCATTACCAATTCCAATTACTTTAGGAACAAAGTAATTACCATTACCATTACCCATTCCTGTAATGGGAATGGAATTTTCAATTACTTTTTCCAATTCCTTGTAATGGTAATGGTTTTTCCAATTCCCCATTACTCGTAGTTGGAAAAGTAATGGGTCTTTCCGATTCCCCATTACAGGAAGAGTAATGGGTACCATCCTCCAATTCATAGGGGACCATTCCCAAATTCCTTGGGGACCACCCACACAATTCATAGGGGGCCATCCCACCATCCCCTATCAATTGAAGGATGGTCCCCAACGAATTGGATGGTGGGACGGTCCCCTATCATTTGGGAGGGTGGTCCCCTATGAATTGGAGGATGGTCCCTATGAGTTGAAGGATGGTCCCCAACGAATTGGATGTTGGGACTGTCCCTATGAATTGGGAGGGTAGTCCCCAAGGAATTTTGGAATGGTCCCCTATGAATTGGAGGACAGTCCCCCATGAATTGGGAGGGTAGCCCCAAGGAATTTTGGAATGTCGTCTAGGAATTGGAGGATGGTCCCCAACGAATTGGATGTTGGGACGGTCCCCTATGATTCGAAAGGGTGGTTACCAAGGAATTTTGGAATGGTCCCTTATGAATTGGAGGATGGTCAACTTACTGATTGAATGGGTAATTGGAAGGACCCATTACTTTTCCAACTACGAGTAATGGAGAACTGGGAAAACCATTACCATTACAAGGACTTGGAAAAAGTAATTGAAAATTCCATTCCCATTACAGGAATGGGTAATGGTAATGGCAATTACTTTGGATTACAGTGTCTCTTAAAACCCCAGTCATTGGTTTTATGTGTACACTAGCTGAAAAGCCTACTAAAAGTAGGCAAAAACGATTCCTCCGACTCACTCCTCCACCACTCCCTCCAACTCCTCTCGCCCCCAGCCCCTCCGACTCCTCCCGCCCCCAACTCCGACTCCTCCCGCCCCCAACTCCGACTTCTCCTGCCCCAACTCCGACTCCTCCCGCCCCCAACTCCGACTTCTCCTGCCCCAACTCCGACTCCTCCCGCCCCCAACTCCGACTTCTCCTGCCCCAACTCCGACTCCTCCCGCCCCCAACTCCGAATTCTCCCGCCCCCAACTCCGACCGTCTCTGATTCCGCCCACTCTTAACCCCTCCGTGCATACGTACGTACGTACGTACGGTTGGCGTTTTATATTATTAGATAATCATAATCCCTTCACTCATTTCATTGCTAATAAGAAAATTAATTTTGAAAAGTAATCATTACTTTACAACTCTGCCTCAGATCGACTAGGCGGAGCGCTGATTTCGTTGAAAAAATGCACGTTTTTCCGCGTTCAAACACAAAATTCTCCCCTAAATTCGGTTGTAGAATATGTTTTGATTATACCATTGGAAAGCTGAGATTCTGGCGCAGTTTTCACTGTTCTTGCATCTTGAAAAAGTATGGGTTCTCGTAGTTCAATTTGAGATTGAAAAAATTCGAGGTTTCCAAAATTACGTAAAATTTTCTTTTTAGAGGACGTTTTCATGTCTCAAACCTGGATTCAAAATAACGTTAAGGCATGTATCCAATAGGAAATTTAATGCTCTTTCAAACGGTATCCTTAAATTGTAATTTACACAGCAAATTAAAGGAGTTATGACCAATTTAATTACATAAGGTCAAAATCACGAAAAAAAGTTTAAAGTTAAAATAACTCGAAAACGAAGGGTTTAAAAAGAAATCGCCAAGAGACATTTTTTGTTGCAAATTAGTTATAGAATCGATTGGTATCGTATGGCAGACCAGTTAGGCTTACACCCTGTATACAAGTTACATATCATTTTTGGAAAAACTACAGGAATCGTTTTAAATATTCCAAAACAGACGCTGTAAGAGAATAAAACTATTTTATTATTAAATTATATAACCTACTCCGAATAGGCTGAGAACGAAAAGCCCCTCAAATCTCCCTTAAAAAAAACCTGAAAAAACTGCCCGCCATTTCCTTTATTTATGAGAAAAAATACCTCAAATCTGAGGGAAAAACCTCAATTCGGCACATGATCTGTTTTTAAATCAATCAGAAATTTGATTTACCTATAGCTACTTTTCCTTCTTTACCTCTATACCTACTTTACCTATTAGTTTACTTTGATTCTTCTATAAAAATATCACTATACAGATTGATAAACATTGGTTTTAACTTATTTTATGACAAGCGCTATTATACTGTTCAGACGATAACTCCAACGTATTTTGTAGTAAAAGTAGGCGCAACATGTTTAGTGGTCATTATTTCCCCATGAACGTACTTATTTTCATGCAGTCACAAATGAATAGATAGTTTCAGTTTGAGCGCGTGAATTCTCATGTTATCGTAGAAGAAATGTTGGATCATTTACCTTCAGCGTCAAGTAGTAACGGGTGTAAGAAGCAACCCCATTTACGATCTTCTTTTATTCTGGTACTTACCTGATACTTGGATACTCCTCTTCAACCGATTTCCTCTATTCACAAAATAATACGGCCCTTGAAGTCTTTGTTTTCTCTCTTTTTCTCTTCTTTGTTCTATGTGAACTCCCACCCATGAAATAGCACTTAGGTTTCGCCGTTGAAGGAATTTTATCCCTCAGTGTGAAAAGAATCCGCTGAATCTGAAGAGAAAAACTACATCTCCGTTGGGAATGAAAATAAATACCCCGTCACTCCACTTTTACTCCTGAAGATCTAGTTAGTAGATAGTTCGGGGACTTAGGAGCGACCAATAAAACGGGAAGGAAAAAATAACGGTTACAGCCTTTCCCCTGCTCTATTCTTTCTCGAAGGCGTTTCCCAAGGGAGTGACGAAGAAAGGAACTTGGTTGTTAGGTGAATTTGTTGCTGATGTAAAGCTGGGAGTTGTGGAGTCGGGTTATTTATCTTCAGCTTTTCAACCTTTAGGTGAAGAGAGAGTGTGAAAATTGTTCTTATTTAAGAAAGTTCTATCATGGTAATATTCGAAGGGTATAAGATATTATTATGACTTTTATTCGAAGGCATCTATTTCAAAATTACATCAAAATGAGAACCCCTTTGTACTTGAGAAAATCAACTGAAGTTTTTCATTGTTTCAAAAAATAAAAAATAAAGTAATCATGCGTCGAAGGCAAATAACTTTGAGTTTGTTATGTCTCTCACATCACGTTTCCCTTTCTCTTTGAGGTTGAGAACAAGATCTGTTAGATCATTGACAATACGTGGACGAATCCGGAATACGACGAAGGATACAATATTCGATGTTTTGCGATTTTTACTAGTTATGCTGCTGTGAGAAGGAATTATACCTTACCTCAAACATGTTCAAAGATGGAGTTTTCACCATAGCCGCCATAATTTTTAAACGCTCTTACTAATGATGAAGTCAAAAAATAAAAATGTAATTAAAATGTTTTAGTAAAATGTAAAATACCCTAATTCTCTATCAAAAACTCCTCAGCTGGCATATATTATATTTGTACTCCTCAGCTGGCATATATTATATTTGTACTTTACAGTCAAAGGAAAAACGCCTTATCTCAATGAAAATTAACACAAGGCTTTTTAACTCCGGGTTTTTTTTTTATCTCGTTGGTTTCACTTCCGGAATTCTGTACCTCAGAGGTCAACTATCGTATGTCCAAAATTCTCGTTTTCGAGATTTTTGTTTTGTATGTGCATTCTTTCTATTGTATTTTGTATTCTATTGTATTGGTAGGCATAAACAGATTCTACAGAATTAATTTGAGCATGATAAAGTCATCAGAATGGGCCATAGGGATCAAAATAGGTGTGCCCTGTTCTATCTGGTGGTCAGGAATGAGAAATAAAGTACGGCACTTTTTAAACTGGTAATAATAATTTTTATTGAAGATGGTTCGTTAATTAGACGGGGTCTCGGACTAGAGTGTGAGAGAGGGGGATCGGGATCGGTGTAGGTAGGAGGTGGCGGGCGCATCAGCTGATTAATTAAACTGGGTGCATAAGGCGACCGTAGCGTTGATTCGAGAATAATCAGAACTAATATTGTTGTTGATAGACGCAACCTACAACATCTTTCCTTTCCAAATCGATCGCAGATCGATTCTCCGATTCACAAGGCAGTTTCTTGGAATTTATTCCCAAGGCAGTGATGTACATAATGGCCGTTCACATTTTATCTCGACCTTCAGTTGTAATCAAATCAGTGAAGCTAGGTAAACAGTTATCAATTTTCAACTAGCTAATAATTTAAATTCGTAAAGTGAAGTGACACGGTGAAAGTGACAATAAACGAGAAACATCATACAACTGTTGAATATACAATACATACATTAATGCAATCCGTAACCGTAAGTAATAATAATAACAACAATATTCGTGAAGTGTTACCTTCTACATGCAAATAAAACGTTTTTGTTGTGAATCATACCTTAATCTATTATCCTATCCCATACCAATCTGGTTTTTCAATATTTGCTCTATTTCGTAAGTAGTAATGATTGTTGCTTATTGGTTCTGAGGGTACGTGTGTTTCCTCAGATTTCAAACTTTTGTTAGAAATTTTGATGAAATCTCTTCGATTTCGTCGGTAGGTGCCGTTATCACCTCGAACCCAGAACGATCTCGGCGAATCGGCTTTTCCGTTTATTTCACCTTTTCTCCATTTTTTATTATAGCGATATAAAACTTGATCCTTATCAACTATCTCTTCTAGTTCTTTACTTCTCCTATCATACTTTCCTTTTTGAGATGCTTGTGTTTTTCGGATCTGTTTTTTAATCTTTATTCTATCAGGTATTCTAGGTAAAAGATTTTGTTCTCTAATCGTCATCTTATCCCGAAGTTTCCTGTTAAACATTAGTTGACTTGGAGAATAACCGGTGGATTGTGTTTCGGTATTCCGATAGTGAAATAAAAGTAGATAGGGGTTTTGATTAGAAAGTTCTGCCTTTTTTAGGATAGATTTGCATATTTTGACAGCAGATTCAGCCAACGCATGTCCTTTAGGGTAATGCGGGCTACTGGTTATTAAATGAATTGAATGTTCAGAGAGAAATTGATTGAATTCACGGCTTCCGAAAGGATTGTTATCAGAAACAATTTCTGTCGGAAATCCGTGGGTACTGAACATCAATAAACATACTTTTTTGACATCCGCTATTGCTTTACTTTTAATTTTATGCATTTCAATCCATTTTGAGTAAAAATCTATTGTTACTAGGTAGTACTTGTTGTTATGCTCCAATATGTCCATGGCCAACTTTGTCCATGGTAAATCGGGAATTGTGGACGGAATCATCGGTTCCTGAGGATTTTGTGGTCTGTTTACCAAACATACCATACAATTATTGGTTATGTTCTCTATATCTTTCGATAAGCCTGGCCAATAGAATGCCTGTTTTGCCCTACAAATCGTTTTACTTATTCCCATATGGCCTTCATGAAGAAAAGTTAGGATTTCTTTTCGTAAATTATTAGGTACAACCACTCGATCACCAAATAACAACAAACCATCCTCATAAATTAACTCATTTCTGACCTGATAGTATTTACTAAATTGTGCTGGTGGTTTATGTGGCCATTTATTATTTATAAATTGTATTACTTTACTCAAAATTGGATCGTTTTTAGTTTCTTTCTTGAATAATTGTTTTTTATTTTCGGACATGACATTATTAATAAGAGAATGGATCACATATTTTAATTCTTCGTCGTCCTCGGGCACAGGACCCACTGTTGCTCTCGACAAAGCATCGGCTATTAGCATTTTGCTGCCTGGAAGGTAAGTAAGATTGTAATTGTATTTAGTTAGTTTTAGAAGCATTCGCTGCAAACGGCTGGGAACTTTTTCCATGTTTCTTTTCACAATACTTATTAAGGGCTTGTGATCCGTTTGAATTTGAATTTTCCGACCATAGGTATAATAGTGGAAATGTTCAACTGCGTGACATATACCCAGCATTTCTTTCTCGATCATTGCATATCGTTGTTCGGTATTAGTCAATGATCGAGACGCAAATGCTATGGGTTTACCTTCTTGTATCAAGGCACAACCAAGACCATTTTTACTTGCGTCACTTTGAATTAACAAGGGCTTCTTTTCATCAAAGTGAGCTAGAACAGGACGCGTTAATAAGATATTTTTTAAACTTTTTATGGCATTAGAATGTTTTTCTGTCCACTGCCAAATGACATCATTCCTAGTTAGTGCTCTTAGTGGCTCAGTTACTTGCGATAAATTTGGAATGAATTTACCAACGTATTTCATTATTCCTAGGAAACGCATTAAAGCTTTTTTGTCTTCTGGCTCTGGCATATTAGAAATTGCAGTTATCCTATTTGGATCCATTTCTAATCCTTTGCCAGAAATCATGTGACCCAACATTCGAATGCGTTCATGACGAAAACTAAACTTTGTTGCGTTAAATGTTATGCCATTTTTAATTGCGGTTTCTAAAACTTCTCTCAATATACGGTCATGTTCATGTATTGTTGTCGCAGCTATGGTCAAATCGTCAATGTAAATACTGACACCTTTAATGTGTCCAAAAAGCTCATTATTCTTTTTCTGAAAGATTTCCGCTGAGGTTTTTATCCCAAACGGTAATCTTAAAAACTTATATCTGCCATAGGGAGTACCAAAACAAGTAAATTCAGAAGATTTTTCACTAATTGGTATTTGGTAAAAACCATCTTTTAAATCCAATGTACTAAAATAGTTTTTTCCATTTAAATCACTCAAAATTTCATCCTGAGACGGTATCTGAAATTTGTCATTAAGTAGCTGCTCATTTAATTGCTTCGGATCAAGGCAGAGTCTCAACGATCCGTTTGGTTTTTCTACGATTACCAACGGATTTACCCATTCGCTGGGTCCTATAACTGGCGTTATCACCCCTACTTGTTCTAGTTCGGTAAGTTTCAATTTTAGTCTTTCCATTAATTGCTTCGCTACGCGTCTAGGTGCGTGCGTTACCGGTTGAGCATTACTCATTAATTTTAGTTCGTAGGGTTTGCCTGGAAAAGTACCTAAACCTTTGAAGGCATTTGCATATTCCTTCATCACGGACTCTTTCGATATAAGTTCCTGTTTAGTAACTGTGGCTAATCTTTTAATTAAGTTCATACTTTCACACACTTCCAAACCTAAAATCGGCTTGTCTGGTGTATCAATTATGAGAAATTTTATCATAGCAACTTTTTCTTTAATACTTAATTTTAAGATAACTTCTCCCATTACCTTCAATTTATTATTATTATAAGCGGAGAGCTTTACCTTAGAGGTTTTAAGTTCAATTTCATTATTTTCCTTTAAGACATTGAAAACTCTCAGAGGTATAATGTTGACCTGGCTCCCTGAATCCATCTTAAATTTTATTTTATTATTATGTATTATGCCTATTATTGACCATTCATTATTCTTATCATCATTATTAATTTTATTTACTACATTGATGTAATCCAAGTAGTATTCTTCCTCATCATCGGTATCTTTCGCTTCCAAAGACTTGGTTGATCTTTTATTATTATTATATTTTTTATTATCGTTATTACCGTTAGACCTTTTATTATTGTTAGATCTATTTTTATTAACGAAACAACCAATCTTGAAGTGATTATACCTACCACATTCAGTGCATTGCTTCCCATAAGCAGGACATTTACGAGCTTCATGCCTACTTCCGCATTTCAAACAATCATATTTCTTACTTGATGCATTATTATTATTATGATTTTGATTTCGTGAATCGTTTTTATTTGCCTTAAATGTACCTTTTCTAACGAAGTCTACTTGCTTTGTTCCTCCAGCGATGTCCTGGATTTCGGTCTTCCTTGACTCGTGAAGTCTGCACATCTTTGTTGCTTCTTCCAATGTTAGGCTGTCTCCCTTGTCCAGCAGGCGGCTTAGAAGGTCCTCATCGGCGATCTGGGCGACTATTCGGTCCCGGATCATGTTATCCCTCTCGGCGAAGTCACAGGTGGCTGCTGATGTTTTCAATTGCGTTATGAATTCGATCAAGGGCTGCCCTCGTTGCAATGCGAGCTTGTTGAATCGAAATCGCTCATGCAGCACATTTCTCTGCGGTGAAAAATGTTTGGTGAAGGCATCCACAACTTCTTGATATGTTTGGAATATTTTCGAGGGGTCTTCTGATTCTTCCTCTTCATCGGCCTTCAACGTATTAAAGATTTCTATTCCTTTGTTCCCAAGCTGGTTCAGCAGGACGGCTATCTTAACTTCATCTTTTTCTCCTTTCTTCTTTGATGCAACCAAATAAAATCCAAACGCTTGTAGCCAATCCGACCATTCTTTTTTTAGATCGTTTGCCTCAAAATTAAATTGATGTGGTATACGTGCTTCTGACATCGTTTTCGTCTGAAAAGTACTCACGTGGGTAATGGCGTATGTAGAGTTGATTCCGGGGCGAATTTTTTTTCTCGGGTTTTTAAAGTGAGAAATCGGTAATCCGCGATTATTCAACTCAACGCGATCAATCTGACACCATGTTCTATCTGGTGGTCAGGAATGAGAAATAAAGTACGGCACTTTTTAAACTGGTAATAATAATTTTTATTGAAGATGGTTCGTTAATTAGACGGGGTCTCGGACTAGAGTGTGAGAGAGGGGGATCGGGATCGGTGTAGGTAGGAGGTGGCGGGCGCATCAGCTGATTAATTAAACTGGGTGCATAAGGCGACCGTAGCGTTGATTCGAGAATAATCAGAACTAATATTGTTGTTGATAGACGCAACCTACAACATGCCCACAACTTCTTTTGGCTCTGCTGTAAAATCGCCAAAATGTCACTTACGATAATCGACCTCTGAGGTACAGAATTAAGTTGTTGACCTGATTGAGGCGTTCTACCTCAGACCATAACAGCTGAAAACACATGAGGCGTTTTCAGCAGCAGTTTTCGTTTTAGATTTCTGTTTAGTCCATCTGTCACTACTACAATTTGGTAGAGGAACGTATCGAGTTTAAATCTCCCCTCCCCCTTCTTTTTTGGAATCTTCTTCTTGGTGTTAGAACCACCTAGACCCCAAATTAATATAGCCTGTGAAAGAACATTGCAGATTCTGAAACCCCGTCAACGAACCGAGTGAGAATTAAAAAAATGTAGTCAATTCAAATAAATTTCACGTTGGTAATTCAATTTATGTAGGTATAATGGAATATTTGAAAGTGGTTTTCGCCTTGATTCACCTGAGTATTTTATGAAACTTGAAATACCTTGAGGCGTTTTTCCACTAACCTGTGGTGTTTTTACTCAGTATTGGTCTTGATAGATTTCTCAATCTGTTCAATGAAAAACAATTTCTGAATAGAATGCTCGGTAAAAATAAAATAAAATGTCTAAAGGGCTATTTCATGATTCAGAATAAATTATTTTGGTCTCTCATCAAAAACATATCTTACTGTATCTTACTGTAAATACTAAAAATGTAATGAACGAATGCTGAAGAAATTATGAATTCATCAACAGAAGGGACGTTAAGTCGATGAAACGGTGCAAAAACATTAAAGTCCTTTTGTGAAATTTCATAATTTATAGAGTTGAGGCGTATTACAATTTTTAGGTAGTATGAGTAGTGAGGATTTGGGTAGCATCCCACTGTTGGAGGAAAACTAATACACGATCTCCAATCAGGCAAAAAGGTGAAACTGATTCATCATCATGCCATATTTTTCCCCAACCTCCCATCTGCAGTGCGTAGCTAGCATCAGACTTCACTCTTACTTCTTCTTTTTCAGAGGCCCAGCAGCCCTCTAAAGGACCTGGGTGTCCTCTATTTTCCACCGCTACTCATCTCTATCCAATAAGGTAGCAATCCGCCAACGCCTGACTTGAAGGGCCTTAAGATCTGCCTCCACTTCATCGATCCATCTCATACGCTGCCATCTGGATGTCCGTGAAGCAATCAGCGCGGAACTCTTTCAGACTCCATCCGTTCCACGTGGCCCAACATTTGGAGTCTGCTCTTCTTGAAGACATCATTCCTAGATGGACGGTAAAGTCGATAACTAGATCCAGTTCTGCTCGAGTACTCCTAGTTTTAGTGTTGTTTCCACAAGGACATACCTAATTATGAGAACCATTTTTTGTCTCATCCCTTTGATTTTGATTCTACGTTTTAACCCATACTCCACAACTTTCGGTTGAAACGATCCATCAACTCACCGTGTTGAGTGAATCCCTCGACTTTATACAGGGTGTAAGCTTAACTGGTCTGCCACACGGTACCAGTCGATTATGCAACTAATTTGCAACAAAAAATGCCCCCTAGCGATTTTTTTAAGCCCTTCGTTTTCGAGTTATTTTAACTTTAAACTTTTTTTCCGTGATTTTGACCTTATGTCATTAAATTGGTCATAAAACGCATTAATTAGCTGTGTAAATTACAATTTAAGCATACCGTTGGAAAGAGCATTAAATTTCCTATCGGATAGATGCCTCAACTTTTTTTTGAGTCAAGGTTTGAGACATGAAAACGTTCTCTAAAAAGAGAATTTTACGTAATTATGGAAACCTCGCATTCTTTCAATCTCAAATTGAACAACGAGAAACCATACTTTTACAAGATGCAAGAACAGTGAAAACTGCGCCAGAATCTCAGCTTTCCAATGGTATAATCAAAACATATTCTACAACCGTATTTAGGGGAGATATTGGGTTCGAACGCGGAAAAACGTGCATTTTTTCAACGAAATCGGAATATGTTTTGATTATACCGTTGGAAAGCTAAAATTCTGGCGCAGTTTTTACTGTTCTTGCATCTTGAAAAAGTATGGGTTCTCGTAATTCAATTTGAGATTGAAAAATGCGAGGTTTCCAAAATTACGTAAAATTTTCTTTTTAGAGGACGTTTTCATGTCTCAAACCTTGACTCAAAAAAAAAGTTGAGGCATCTATCCGATAGGAAATTTAATGCTCTTTCCAACGGTATGCTCAAATTGTAATTTACACAGCTAATTAACGGAGTTATGACCAATTTAATGACATAAGGTCAAAATCACGAAAAAAAGTTTAAAGTTAAAATAACTCGAAAACGAAGGGTTTAAAAAAAAATCGCTAAGGGACATTTTTTGTTGCAAATTAGTTGTAGAATCGACTGGTACCGTATGGCAGACCAGTTAGGCTTACACCCTGTATAGGAAACAGGGGTACGAAGGGTGCTACAATCATAGTTCAAGTACTGAGGAATAATATTTGTGAATTAAAGTTATGGTTCGAAATCACAAAAACAATTCTATCAATTTTGAAAACATTTTTTCATTATGCAAAACAAGCAATTTTTGAAAGTAGGGGACTTGAACCTGAGTTCCACCTTTGCTCCAAGTTTCATTCTAGAAGTTCATTATTGAAGCATCAATAATAATGTAAGAGTTGGTATCGAACGCGAGGAGCAGAGGAGCAAGTCCCTATCTGATTTTGATTCTCCCGAGGAAAGCTCGTCATGGACTATTCAATATTCCATTCACAAACACATTTCTCTGCAAATCGTCGGGCAGTCATCCTCAGATTGTCCAACAGTATCTCACTATTACGAGTGCTCCCGTTCAAAACAACTGCAAAGCCGCGTGGGATGGCTCAGAGCGGCGGTCCTCGTATATCCTACTTGTGAAGTATTAACTGCCTCAGTTTGATCACCCGTTTTACCGACCTCCTCTATAGGCGAACTTCTGGCAGTGAAACGCCCCTGACGGTGTCGCTGTCCCCATAAATACTCATTGAGCCGGGAATGTAAACCAATAACTCCATCGGAGACGTTTATGACGCGGAAAATGTCGCGTGTGATTCCAACGGCTGCCGTTAAATGAAAGTCGACTTGAAAAACGCTGACCCCTGTCACGACATTCACAAATTTTGACAATATGAATTAGGCCCGGATTGCTGATATGGTATCCACAAACTGTAGAGTTTTGGAATGGAGTGGCATAAAATCAAAAGGGTGGTGCGTTTGTTGGAAATGGTATTATTATTATTTGAATCAGTGAGAATGACAACAGTACATGTCCCCAATCAGCTTACCGAGATATCAGGTGTCAGGTGGTATAAGTCCATGGACTCCTCAATCATTTTCATTTAGGCTCTGTTCAAGCTTACCGAGTGTGGTTAGCATACTGCTCTTGTGCTCAATGCGTAGTTCTACTGATAACAACCTACAAAAAGCCATTTTTCAACAATCGTAAAAAATGGACTTGTACTGTTTTTATTCTCATCGATTCATTTATACTTATCATCTCTATGGTTTCTAGCTTGCAATTACAATAAGTTGGGCCACACGGGTGAAAAGGTGGACATAGACTCTGCAAGATCTTTCAGAAGGTATCGTGATGCAAAATAGCCCAATCAAGACTTTTAGCATAGAAGATAATGAAAAGCTAGACGATTGAACCCTCCAAAGTCTAATCATCGGCTCTTGATCATCACCTGCATCATTGGCTAGCCGATGAAACCTCCCATTTTCTGATTTAGATCTGTCAATGCATTGTGAGTACATCGTGTCATTTGGGACATAAGTCATAATCTAGAGCATTCTGAGCACCATCACCCAAATCACGAGAAACAGTTCAAGTGTGTGAATCTGTATGAAGAAGTCTAGGAGCACAGGGAATTGATGTGATTAGAAAGTACGTTTCTAGTTTTATTGAACATCAACTCAGTGCCATTAAGTTGGTTTCTTTGCGGAGATTCTCTCCTGGACAGAGATCTTACTTGGTTTCACTCTCCGCCTCTTCATATTACGTCGTTCTTCTGTGGCAGAACTGTCTTCTCCGAAATATTAAACAGGATGTTCAGAATTTGAAGAAGTTGAGTTTGTCACTCATGTTGGGCACTCTGAGGAATCCCTTGGTGAACTGAGAGAAACATTATCGAATTCGCTACCATTCACCACGATTTCCTTCAGAACTTCAAACTTCGTCTTGGAAAGTCGACGATTTTTTAAATATTTTGGTACTACCAACATCATTTTATGGTTACAGCTTAACCGATGGATGGCGACAAGTTAAACTAGCTCCAGCTAGTTTAACTAGCTCTAGCTGAGGAAGTAACAGATTCTTAATTCTTATTACTTTTTTCTCAACGGTCGGTTTCGATGCACCTTGGAGTAAAATTCCGGTTGAAAGTAACTTTGGTAAAACTTATCAACAGAGTATTTATTTAATTTCTTCTCAATGTTGGCAAGTTCAAATATTAGTCATAATTCAGTTGCTACTGAATACATGAAGAAAACCGATGTTTAGGTGACTTTTCTGACAAAAAAAAAACATTGTTTTCATGTAGGACTGAATTTGCCAGTCAGGAGAAACCCTGACTAGCTCAACAATAATTTTAGCTCAATTAGTAAAAATAACGCTGCCTATATGGCATGCTGCAATAAAGACAGAAAACTCAAAATGCAATGTAACAGAACAGGCCGCCACATATTTAATTTTCCAAATAATTCTTTTCAATACCCTTTGGAATCGCTATACATCCGTTAACATCGTATACCTAAATAGTAAATTTGTGACATGTTTCTACATCCATACTGCTACTGGAACGTCTGAGTTGCAAGAAGAATGTCTGAATGTGACAGGTACAAATCATGGAGATTGGATCTATAAATTGGGAATTCCTCTCTATTGTTGAAAGTAATCATAGGGTCAATGGAAACTCTGCAAACTCAGATTGTAGACGTTAGCAAGACGGGTCTTGGAGGACAATAACCATCTGGTTGAGCTGTTAACAAGGCAGGCTGTGGCTCCGGGGTGAATCAAGGTTGATGATCCGGTTAAGGCGAGTTGGGACCCTCCCAAACCTCCTATCTCAAATGTCATCTTATTATTACCCCACCTGACTCCACTTGGCAGATCTCATTAGATCTCACTAATAATACGACTTTGACGGAGGATCTCTCTAGATCTCTCCAACTTCGTCATCCATCCATCTTCCCCATGCGGACTGTGAAATATTCGTTGTCCGTTCGGATGTGAGACGCTGAAAGCCTCTTCACGGGTCTCCGGAAGGTCAAAGAAGTTTGAAAAGCTGCCATAGAAATCCAAGGGTACCAAGTCGTAGGAAATATCCTACTTTTCCAAAATTTTGAAGTCCCGAAAGGCGTACTTGATTCAAATGTTTTTCAGCCATGTTACCTACTGTGCTTAATATGTACTTTATACTCGTACTATACAGGGAGTCTACACTGAAGATCTTCAAAACTTCAGGGTTCGATTCAACAAGGTATTTACAACAAAAAATGTCTCAGCAATTTTGTTCAACCCCTTGTTTTTTCCAATTTTAAGATTTTTTCTGTGTTTCCGACCTTATGTCATTAACACTGCGTAACTCCGATTATTTATCATTTAAATCAAAATTTGAGGAAAGACCGTTACATTTCCAAGCTTCTGAGTGAAAACCCAAAATCTTTTAAAGTGATACATTTTCTAGAAAACTTTTTTTTTGAAAATTGACTTTTTAAATTGAGGGGTTTACTCTAAACCCGTATTTATTTCGAAGGGGGCTCTTCGTCAAAACATTTTCAGCTTTTGAACCATCTATCATTTTTTAGGTCTACCATGAAATTTTAGGACCGAAAAATGGTGTTTGAATGCGAAAAAATGTTATTTTACGGAAAATTTTGGGTTTTTTCACCGTTCAAGAGTTATTGAATCTCCTGAAACTAATCAGCAATACTTCAATCAAAAATGAATTAATGAACCATTGGAATCGACCAAGAAAAAAAAATTTTAACACCCCCTCAAAATTTGATGATTTACGTTTCAAGGTACGCAGAAGCCAAAAATCGAATAAAAATTTGGCCGTCCGTCCGCCGTACGCCGTACGCGCCAATTTTGATGAAATTTGGTACGTAGACTCCATTTGAGGTCTAGTTATGCCCCGAAGATTTTGATTGATGTAGGTCACTTCTAAGGGTTCCAAAATTAATTTTGAAATTTTGAAAACGCCCTAACTCAAAAAGTTTGATATGAAGGTATTGTTTTTCCTTCAATTTAAGATTCTATAGAATTTTTAAACTTTTTGAGACCACGCGGAGCCCTGTAGGACAAACCTTCCGCTCCCTACGAGAATTTAAGGGTTGGACGTTCGATAAATCAGAAACACGAGTGTGAATCGCAAAAGAGGCCTCATCTCTGTTCACGTTATAGCTGACCGAAATACGATCGATGTTTTTCTTCATGTTGGATGGTTGGTGGCTTTGCAGACGAGTGATCAATATAGAGAAATAATAAACCATTGTGTAATAATTTGCAGCGTTTTCTTCGTAGATTTGTTTTCACATCTCGCTATTTTTCCAAGATATCCTCAAATGTGAATTTACTAGATAAACATGGGAGTTATGACAGTAAAATGGCAAAAAAGGTCAAAACCACAAAAATAACTAGAAATTGGGAAAACAAGGGGAATGTACACACTATAGATAATATGGCTGAAATCATTCGGATGAAGTATGTCGATCAGGACATCATAATTTTGAAAAAGGAGATTATTTCATACAACTTGGTTGGTATCCTTAGATTTCTTTGGCTTCCATTCAAATTCCTTAGAACTACCGGAGACACGTGTCTCGGAATTGAAATGTTTCGAAGTAGAAGATGTATTACTTCAAAACCACAAGGTTACTGGTTACTGATGGTTGGTTACTTTGCTCGTTTCCTCTCTGATATCATCAAACAGCTATCAATACATTCAGAATCGATTGATTTGGAACAACTTCCCACTAAAAACCGATCGATGTAAAGGTATATAAATATACAATCTCAATAAGATTTTCAAAAAACTGCCATGGTCTCGCTTTCCAAATAATAATCAACGTGAATTTTGTATATTCATTTCTAATTTGACCCAAAATGTTGTATAGATGTAATAAAACTATTAGCCTCTTTCAGGTCCCCTACGAAACGACCGAAATGCACTACAACCGCTAAATATGATGAAAAAACGTCTAAAAGCAAACAAGAAAAGATCCTTTTCTAGAGGGCAACTCTCTAATCAATTTAGGAACAGCGGTAACATGAAATATCAATGGGGCATTACCACTTTTTCTTCCCCTCTTTCGGAGTCAATCTCATTTGCGTCTCTTTGTTCCACATAATTCGTTTACTTCCGATCAGTTTAAACAATTCCGCGGCCTTCCGCTGAAGCTACCCCGAAGGAGGGATTTTATTCCATTTTATCGAATTGACTTTTCTTCGTGAAAAACGGATCGCTTTGAAAGTTTAATGAACTCCGTCCCCTCCTATCGACGCGACTTTCCCTTTTTGCTTTGAGTTTTCCACTGTATATTCCCTTCTTGTCCAATTGTTTTACTCGGGCGTCCACGGGATTCTCGGGCGATATCAGAATATAAATGATTTACTTCTGCCTTCCTCCCGACTTTCTTCCGTTCGAGGAAACACTTTGCTGCTGTTTCCGGAGGGAGCGTCAATAGGAAAAGAACCCGCACCGCACAAACATGAGATATACTCTCACATCATGGTAAATATCATTATTATGGAATAAGAAGTAGAGAGAGCCGACTATATAGGGATTTCTTACTGCAGATTTGAAATCTACGTCGAATTATTTGTGCTAAAAATGTGAATTAAGAAGGAGCTGAATATGAAAAACATTGTCTATTCTCATGAAAAGTAAGTTACAATGTTGAATCGATTTCGACGGTTAAGTCTCCATCATCTTCGATTTCACATTTTAACTCTCTTTAAATAAACTACGTTCCAAATAAGTCTTTTCTGTTTGTTGATTGAAATGGCACGCATTTTACGGGGTCGTGGAAAGAAATCTAACGTCAAACGAATCTAGACTTTTCAAAAAAAAAAAAAAAATGGTTGGAGCACTGTAGTAAAGGCTAGGCTATAGAAAACGCTGCAAATTATTACCCAAATTTTTGTTATTTTTCTATATAGATTACTCGTCTGCACAGAACACGACTTTGCCATTTTTACCCCCAACCAACATGAAGAAAAACATCGATCGCAATTCGGTCAGCTAAAACTTAAACTGGGATTAGGCCTCTTTTGGGATTCACACTAGTATTTCTGATTTATCGTCGTATAAACCTTAAGTTATCGAAGGGAGCCAACGATTTGTCCTACAGGGTTCCGAGTGGTCTCCAACAATTCTAAAAATTCAATACTATGTTAAAATGATGAAAAACAATACCTTTATCTCACAATTTTTTGAGTTAGGGCGTTTTCAAAATTTCAATCCTTATTTTCCGACCTACATCAACCAAAAGCTCGGGTCACAACTAGACCCCAAATGGAGCCCACATACCAAATTTCATCAAAATCGGTCAATGCTAAGTGGGGAAGGTGCCGCATACGGCGGACGGACGGCCAAATTTGTATTCCATTTTTGGATTCTACTGACCTTGAAACGTAAACCAACTAATTTTGAGGGGGAGTTAAAAAGGATGTTTTCTCGGTCGTTTCCAAAGGTTCATTATTGAAAATAATAAACCAAAACTAAGGCGAAGAAGAATACTTTCATTTCATGATAACCAATCGAAGTACACTTCGAGAGAGGTAGGTTAATAATAGAGATAGTTTACAACCTATCTCTCTTATTGTACATGTTAAAAAGCGAAACAATTTCTGTAATTAGAGGAATAAAATTAAACTTATGTTCTTATAGCTAAAGTGAATGGTAAATTTTGGTAAATCCAAAAATTACTAAAATTGCGACGGGTTTAGTTTCCGAACCTACTTATTGTTAGTTTCTCAAAGTTCGAGTGGTCAAAATGAGGAATGTAAACGTGCAAGTCGCGCCCGCACTTCCTCCACCTGTACTTTTTGATCCGACCAATCAAGCCTGGGATTCATTTCGGTCCAGATTTACAAATCTTTTCAAGGAATAACCAACAACTGGTGATGACACTAAACAAGCATATTTTTTGGCCTAACTGTCGGATGGAGCTTCCAAAGTTTTGAAAAGTTTATGTCTGCCCCTGATGCTCCTGGATACCCCTGATACCAAAACCTACATGCAGTTGGTCAGTTTTTGAATTAGCATTTCACACCAGTTTCTGTATAATTTGCCGCTCGAAAAGAGTTCTCTACGGCTCGGCAACGAAATGGTGAGTCTGTCTTAGAATGATCTACAAGGTTGAGGACCGTTGCTGTGGATTGTGGTTTTGGAACAGAATTAGACGTAGTGCTTTGTGACATTTTTGCTATAGGTCTGGTCTGCTATAGGTCGTATCTTTGAGGAGGATGCCTCAATGTTAAATGTTACTTTTGCTACGGTCGTCAGCACAGCCCTTTCCAGGGAGGCAGCAGCATCGGACGTCACAGACACTCAAATCAAATTATCATCGATATTCATAGAGATCTACGAGTAGAAACAGTGGATTAGACCATAGTCAAATATTCAAAACACACGAACTTTGCTTTCATAAACATGAGAACTTGGAATAAGCTGTCCATTCTTGACAGTAAAGAAGAAACTCGACCTCAAATGAGGAAAAACAACACCGGATTTGATGATGATGTGTAACTCGTAGTTATCAAGCAGTGAAAACCTGTGACCCGCAAACACTTAGGCTAGCCGTTGCAGTAAAACAACCTACCTTACATACTGTGATTGGGATTATTACCAATGCGAACAAATATTGCTAAATTAAATGTAAACATTTCATTCAGAATAAGAGTACATCACAAAAAATTGAAAAGGGTTTCGTTGCAGTTGATATACTTAATTCGTTTCAAAATTTGCGTATCTGGTATGCAGTTTAACTTAATGCTTCAGGTTCTCTGAACTCGTGCCGCACATGACCAGGGAGTATTTTGGTTTATTATTTTATAATAAGCCTTTGTTTTACTGTAAATTATATGCTGCGATTTAATAAACATAGCAAAAACTTCATGCGACATTTAGGATTGGTGGAGAGTCCGAAATTGATCGGCTTCTACGTAGGTAGCCTTGAACATGTACCAGCAAAATTTTAGGAGAAGGAGGAAGTTGATAATATCAACATATGTTGTTGTCTGCTCATTTCTCAAGGTTTATTAATTGAATGTCATCCAAATAATCTAGGTAGTGTAAAAACAATTAGATGATGTTGTAGCACACCTATTCAATAATTACATTAGCTTTATTTAAATTATTACGTTTTCGATTTTCCTCGTGTTGTGTTTCAGTTGATTGTTGGCCGATCAGTCACTAACCCTGCTTAAGACCAGCTGGCACCATCATGTAGGCTTAATCTCGTTTTATAGCCCCCATAAAACACTCCGATAGACATCGATCGTTCTTCGCTAAGTAAGACAGTTAGATGGAGATTGAGTTTAAGAAAAAAACAAGGTAGAAAAAGGGAGGATCAGTGTACTTAGAAGGGGCTGATCAATTAGATCCACGTACCTGAGGGCCGGGCAGTGGATGCGGGGTGAGATAGCTAATGCCACCGCAGCACGGTAGGTGGCGTGCTCTGCCTTGTCATCACCCCCCCCCCCCCCCCCCGTAACATCTGCCTTGTTATCTTTTCGATAACATTGAGTTACATTCAGCTGTGTACTCAACAGCCGAGAGGATCCGACAACCAACGAACGTAGTGAACCTTCTTTTATAATCCAGTGTGTAGGTTTGCTGTTTTCGTAAATTTCCAACCCTTCAGACAATTCTTCCATGAAAAAACTGAGTAACTCTTGGGGTTGGAACCTAGTGCGAGGAACCAAGTGACATGTTTTAAGAGAACGAGATTTTTTACTTTTGACAGGTTGATGCACAAATTAATGTTTGTTTATAACTAGAAAGTGCTGAAGAGGTCAGCCCTTTAGTCTGATTCTCAAATAAGTGGCGGTGCTCTAGTCACATTGAAAGTTTTTCCCGCTATCCTCTTCTTCCGTAGGTGTATTGTTTTTCTTCCTATATTGTTTTTCTTTTCAATTAGAATAAAATATTGTACTCAAAATAAGTAAAGAAGGCCCGCGTCATTAAGTTTCTATCATGCCATAATATTTTTTAATCATGGAATCTCGGAATTTGGAGGGGATTTGGGAAAAACGATGTTGATAAGTGATGAATAAATTAGTAGAAATTTGATAAATGCATAGTTGGTGACAGAAATAGTAAACGAAAATGACGAGTGCTCATTGGTTGTTAGGAAATTGAGAGTGATGCCCACACGAAATATCTCATTAACATTACATTCAAGTCAAATTTCAATACCTTCCTGAGAAAACCTAAACAATTTTAGTACTGCATGCAATCCAGAGGCCGTATTTTTGCCTGCGGACTAGGCTCACTTCCAAACAGTAAGCAATCGAACATAATATCATTCATTATCTGTCTACAGCATTCGAGAAAACTGTAATGACGCTGGTTTCATCCATTGTGGGCAGGCACTCCAACCTGTAGAACCATCCTCCGAAACTGGATAGCATTCAAAAATTCATATCCAACTAACGATACCCAAAAAGCAAATTTGAGTGCTCTCCGAATGTTCTTATAACAGATATATTTTTTACCTATCACAAAATTACCTATTCATTTGTAAGGTTCCAACTTTAAGGCCTCTTATTCCACAAAGTGAAAGATTTTTGCGGGCGATTCCCGAACAATTTCGGCAAGGACAAGGGCACTCCTTACCAAAATGTGGATATCTAACAGATGCTTTAGCAAGGCACTCACAGAGCACATATGTTTTGCTGTCTCAACTGTCTACTGTACCTACTGGCCTTGCCTGGTATCTCAAGGGGGAGTGCCAGCTTATATGAAGAGAAAGTCTTCCAACCCAATAATAGCAGAGCTTTTGCTCTGCTCTTGAAAATGGTGATCAGCTGCTTGATAAATCCTCTGTTTCAGAGTATTGAACCAGTGAGCAGCTCTTTTGAGCTCCATTTATGGATCTATTGCTCAATATATTATATAGAGCAATGGAACTCTTAGTTATCAGTGCCAAAACATCGGGACGAACCCTCTTGGACAAAACGATTGTATTCTTCATTGCCTTCAACTCCCTCATCAAATAACATCAATAGTATTTTATTGAAAATACCACAATCGGTGATACAATCGTCGCATAAGCATACAAACTACAACTTAGTAACAAATAATGATGAGGAAAAAAACTTCATCACATAACAACTATAGCGTGAATTGACATTGATTCAGACCAAAGTCAGCTTATTGCCCCGAGCGCAGCCCTTACGGAGGACAATTCCAGGCTAGCCGTGATGTTATCGAGTAGGCTTCAATGGCCCTTAGGGCCGCCATTATGTAATTTCTCGCACCTTTGAGTTCCTGGCGATCTGTTATGCGCATATTTTGATGGAAAGGGTTTCAGCTTGATAAATGGTTGCTGTCGTTCTAAGGGTTTCTGATTAAGTAGTACATCACATGTGAACTCAAAAAGAACGTCCCAAAAACCTGGGCCCAAGTTTTATTGGTTGTAGTCCCTGAGGGTATAGGCTGAGAACCCAGTGAGAAAGCCTTGCCGCTTACAGTGCGCCGTAACAACATGACATAATATTATTTTTGCACTTTTCACGCGCAAATAAAATTAGGAAAATTCAAAGAGCAGAAATTCAGTGGGAGATGTGTGACGCGCCCAAATATGATATTATGAGTAAGATGCTTCTGCCTCTCACAATCACCGAGCTGAAACCAACCCCAAAAATAATTAAACAAACGAGGCGGAAAAGCCTTCAAGTGGCGCTCAGACGAAAGGGCTGCAGAGAGATCTGAAACTCGACGTTTTGAATTGTTAATCCTAACACGGGAATGTATTCCAAATGAGCCCTTACACGGGGCCTATTGAATTTTAATTGTCCGCCCGCATGAATAATTTTCGCTTCACGGCCCTCCCATTTTCAGGGGCAAGGATCGACTGTAAATTTCAACGGGTGAAAGTGGAGGAGAAAGAAAGAAATCAGAGGGAAAGCTTTCATGGTGTTGAATAACTCGAGTGTTTTATGCGGGGTCCCTCGGGGGTTGGATTGGAAAACGTCAAACAAACAAGGTGTAGGTATAAACGAGATTTTGGACATTCGATTTCTGAGAGCATGTATAGCTGGGAATCTTTGCATTGTTCAACAATCAACGCGCTATTTGCAACATCTACTAGCATTTTGAGATTTGGAGCGCAAAAATACGATTAGTCACAGACTTGGCTTCCACCTAATGACATAAATCTTTATTGAGAGCGATCCAAATCAATGATCGTGACGTGATTCAAATCGTTGGAAAATCAGTAAGGAAATTTTTGAACTGAATTATAACAAGGTGCTGAATTTCACCGACCTGACCTAGTGCACTAAATTCGAACGGTTAAACTTTCAGGAATCAATTACTTAGTTGGCAATTTACGAACGTTCCAATCCCGTGGAATTCGGACGTTCCAAAACAGTTAGTTTTATGACAATCCAGGCACGCGTTTGTGGTCGACGACGATTTTTTTTTTCATTTTATTTGGCTTAAATGGTATACACCCATTTGCCATCAATACATTCTTCATGTCACACATTAGTTGGCACAGATACGTATTATAACGGTGTGTAGATAACTCAATGAATTGGTCATAACATAGTTGTTACCATGGAGGTTAGGGATCGTTCTTGCAGGAGGTCTCCCAAAAAAATTCCACGCTCCTCCTCGTAGAGAGCACACTCAACTACTATATCGTCGCTGCCACAGCAACACTGGCTATCTGATTTTTGCCAACTTTTCAGGAGAGCGAAAAAACAGGTTTTAAATAACAGAGGCTAACTACATCAAGAGTGCACAACAACATAAGCTATCTGCACTAAATACTTTTATCACCTCAAAACCAAATGTTTCAACCGAATTCAATGAAATAAATGCTCAAATATTGATAATCTAACTTCATTCTTCCCGAAATGAGTGAAAAAGTAGAAATTATTCCATTTAATCATCATGAAAACCAATGGCGTGGTCACACGAGGTAGGAGATTGTAAGGTAAAAACATGTAGATAGCCACTGTTTCCGAACTAAAATCACATAGTCAGTGTTGCCAATAGCAAAAAACCGACTTCACCAATCGATCCAGCGCGAAAAATTACTTAAGAAACCGTCAAAACCTGAAAATCGCCAAAATGTCACTTAGCCAGTGTTGCTGTGGCAGCGACGATAATATCGTGAGCATATTAATTCTAGATGAGCATATTATGCTCATCTAGAATGTTGCAGTGGGTATAGAGTTGGTCTTCCGCACGGTCATATAGGTACAGTGTCCTTCTTTAAAATGAAAGGATATTACAACCACTGCGTCCAGCAAAAAATCAGTCGACAGACATGGTTTTCGGACTGGAAAATGTCGAGAAAGCGTATAATACAGCTCATTGGACTGCGAACCGGACACGGGAACAACAGAAGGACGACGAATTTGATCCGCAGCTTTAAAACCGCGAGTTTTTCTGACAGCCCAAACTCTCGGTTTCTGCACCGTTGTGCACCACACACGTAGAGTTCTCGAAGTGAGAGATCAGGTACTTACGTCCGTAACCGTTCGCCAGTGGAAAAGTGAGGAATACCCTCGCTTTAGGAATGTTTAGCGTGTTCGACAGTCCACAGGGCAAAATGAAAGTTTTTATAATTTAATAATGCATGACAGGAGGTCTCCATTATTTTCCGACCGTTACGTCGCCGTGACGTAACAAAAGCTCCAGTAAAAATAATGAAAACCTCTAATTATTCATTATCAAATGATAAAAAATTTGAATTTCCAAATTTTGAGAACAAATAAATATTGCACCTTCATCACGACTAAGGAAAGCGTTACCATGTTCAATTTAACAAAAATGTCACGTAAAAATTTGTGACGAAATAAACATTTAAAAAGATATTTGGTGGAAAAAATTGATTACTATTGAATGATTTGACTGTAAAACCGTAGGTCTACCGTCCATAGTTTTTTTCGGTGTAAGTGCTGAGAACCCTACTTTGCGAAGGTACTTTATATTATGATTATTTATTTAATTCATGAGGACTGTTGACCATTGCATGAGGTTATAAGTAATAAGTAACAACTTAAGATAATCTTTACTATTTCCAATATGGACCATAGGCCCTCTATGTAGCTGTATAGTAGGAATAATTTACTTTACTTTACCTACTCACAAGTGGAAATTGTCAGTTTTCCCGTTTTTTAGGACGTCCCACATTAAGACTTGGGCGTCCTTATTCGATCGATCTGGGATAAAGTTGCACAACACTCAACAGAAAAAATAAAAATAAAAAATAACCACACACTAATCCGTTTTAGACCATTCTGAACCCAAAGCCGCGAAAAGAATCATAGGTGAATGAATGTCTGTGTGTGTGTGTGTGACAAAATCTTGTGTCGTCTGCCCAGGCCTTAGTTCTCAACCGATTTTCCTGGTTCTTTTTTTGTTCGTCACGGAAAACTATCTAGTTGTGCACTTCCTCACCGGAATTTCGAATTTTTGCCTTTAAAGGAGGGAAAGGGGGGTTCATGCTCAAAAACGTGCATTTGCGGGCATAATCTTGTAAAATCTGCCCAGGTCTCAATTTCTAACTGATTTGAGTGTTTCTTTTTTTGTTCGCCTCAGAAATCTTCCAAATTGCACACCATTCCACCAGAGTATCAAAATTAGCATGGTGATGGGGCGTGTGGGGGGGATTTTTCAATAGTTCTATTCCTTTATAGCTTACTAATTGTATCGAAGCTTTGAAATTGAGGAAAAATTCTCGTTATACCTCCGGATTTTCATGAATTATTCTCTTTGTCACCATGGAACTAATAGATGTGCCACCATGGTGCCAGGACACCATTTATTTATTTTTTTTTTGTGCTCCACCTTGAACACGGAAATGAATTTCGACGGACTGACTACCAAAACAAATAGATGACCAATATTTCTTGCCTAAAATACTTAATAAATGACATCGAGTGAAACAGTTTTTTCGCTTACCAACTGGTAATAATTGACCTAATGCTTATCCAATGGAACGTCCCCTGGAATACATGCATTACTAAACAACATGTTTAATGAAGAGATTACAACTGGTAGAAATTTTGATTTTGGAGAACTTTAATTTTCTACCTTGAAAAGTGAAAACAAAGCTTCCACTACCTTGGTAGATTTGTCAAATTTCGAGACCTGGGGTCATCCAAAATTACGCCTTTATTGCCTTGCTTTCTGAAAATGTATTTCCATCATCGTATTGTAGAACGCCATGAAGCAGTCGATAATCCCAACTGCATTACAAGATGTGTGTATCGACCCACGGTATGATGAATTGTAAACTATCGGGAATGGGGTCATCCAAAAATACTCCATTACTGTCTAGCTTTCGGATGGGAGAATAAGATAGGATAATGGAAATGATATTTCCATGAATGTCAACTATCCGGACTGGCGTGATCTAAAAATATGCCGTTATAGTTATTGGATGACACAAGTCCGGATAGTTGACAATTCATCACGTGGGTCTATTCACACGTCAAAGTACCTTGGTTGACTCGGATGCAATTAGAAAAACGCCGGTCACATTATGACCATCGTTCCCGTCATTTCATCGTTACTGCGTTTTTCCCTAGCTGGGGCGTAATGTCGTGAAATCGCGAACTGAACGGAGCGCTCGCCCGAATCGTAACGAACCCCCTCGCCGCATTACCCCGACCACCACCACAACAGCTCCCCGTCCATCACGACTCATCACGTTCATTCATCCGACAGGGGAGTCGCGTCATCAATGTCACTCACCCCCCCCCCCCCACCAACTCAATTAGAGTCGGAGTTTCGACGCCGATCGCGAAAGGATGGAAAATCGAACGTAATATCAGATGTCGCGTACGATTTTCCATCATTTTGCGATTCATTTTCTGTTACACGTGAAACCATTATCGTACGTTCCGAAGGAAGTTCTCCCTGGCAACAACACACTGACCGAACATACAAATTGAGGAGGCAATTAGTGTGAGGCCAAAGAAGATGATATTCCCACAAAAATATTGATTTCACTATTCTCGAAGATTGTGACGTCTGTTATTGCACACTTATTTAACCTTTATTTGCTAGTGTGACGCCTTTCGGCCATAACGTGAAATGGGAGTCCGAAAGTGGGCAAATTTCTGTATACATGGTTTCCGAAAAAGATACGGCCAAACTTCAGGGGTCGATTTTACAAGGCATTTCTAACAAAGAATGTTTCCAAGCTATTTTCTTTCAACCCCTTGTTGAAATTTAAAGATTTTTATCGAATGTTGAATCTTGTCTCATTAAAATGGCTATAGCTCCCTTATTTTTTGTGGAAATTCAAATCTGATTTCACCGTTGAAAAGAACATTACATTACAACACACATTGTTAACCTTGCATCTAATTAGATTCTTCCTAGTCCAAACTTAAAACTTTGCAATTTCCGAGATTTTTTGAACAAAATTCTCAAGAGATATTTACCCATTTTCTGTAGGAAGGGTGAAGGAAATTCAATGCGGTTTTCAGCAACAACATTCTCGAAATCTCAGGTTTCCAAAGGAAATTCAACTCTGATTACACCGTTGAAAAGAACATTACATTCCCCATCAAATGAGCTACAACACACATTGTTAACCTTGCATCTAGTTAGATTTTGTCTAGTCCAAACTTAAAACTTTGCAATTTTAGAGTTTTTTGACAAAATTTTAAATAGATTTTTACCCATTTTCTGTAGAGGAAATTCAAATGCGGTTTTCAGCAACAACATTCTCAAAATCTCTCCAACGGTATAATCAAAAAATATTTTACAACCGAATTAAGGGGAGAAATCTGTGTTCAAACATATAAAAAATAAAAAAATATTTTAGATTTTAAATAGATTTTTACCCATTTTCTGTAGAGGAAATTCAAATGCGGTTTTCAGCAACAACATTCTCAAAATCTCTCCAACGGTATAATCAAAAAATATTTTACAACCTAATTGAGGGGAGAAATCTTTGTTTAAATGCGGAAAAACGTGGAATTTTTTTTTTCTTTTCAAAGAAATCGACGTTTTGACGGGAGGATTTGGGATTGGATGGTGGCTGATCTACGTTTTTCCGCGTTTGAACACAGATTCTCCCCTTAATTCGGTTGTAAAATATTTTTTGATTATACCGTTGGAGAGATTTTGAGAATGTTGTTGCTGAAAACCGCATTTGAATTTCCTCTACAGAAAATGGGTAAAAATCTATTTAAAATTTTGTCAAAAAACTCTAAAATTGCAAAGTTTTAAGTTTGGACTAGACAAAATCTAACTAGATGCAAGGTTAACAATGTGTGTTGTAGCTCATTTGATGGGGAATGTAATGTTCTTTTCAACGGTGTAATCAGAGTTGAATTTCCTTTAAAAATAAGGGAGCTATAGCCATTTTAGTGACACAAGGATCAACATTTGAAAAAAAAACCTTTAAATTGAAAAAAACTTGGAAAAACAAGGGGTTAAAAGAAAATTGCAATAAGACATGTTTGTTGGAAATACCTTGTCAATTCGAACGCTGAAGTTTGGCCGTACCTTTCTGGGACACTCTGTATACCATTGCATTTTGATGAAGTGAACCTATTGATGACCCAGGGACGATAATGCTGCGTTGGTTAGTGCGAATGAAGGGGGAGGGGGAGATGAAATTCAACATCAGCAACTCTCACATTATTCATCTTGAAAACGTTGGTTGAGGACAAATTACCTACCGACTGGTCTATGCATTACTATTTTTCCACTCACACCATAAATAAAATATGGTCGTTCAATGAAAACTACGGCAGTTACAAACGATAAATTCACATCAATTTATTAGCAAATCAGAGTAATTTTTCACGAATAAGTGACTCTTATCTCCACTATTTTACAAATTAATTGTCAAGTAACAAATTAGTTGTTAATTGACAAACTAAAAAATAAAACAATTGATTTGCCAGCAACAGAACATCCCACGAGAGGAACTCACAAGGGGTAATGGGGGGGGGGGAACACTGTTACCAGTGAGGGGAGGGGTCCCTCTGAATGACAACTTGCGCCTCCCGAGCGTATCACTAGCAAATAAGGGTTAATTGCATTTACTTAATGACGAGGAATTCGTGTGGAAGGTGGTAAAAGTTGATAATGGATTACATTTATCAGATATATCCTATTTTAATGAGGTCCCTTGAATAATGCTGCAAATTATTTCACAAAGGTTTATTATTTTTCTGTATAGATCACTCTTCTGCAAAGATCACACATTTGCCATTGTCCCTTTTTTGGTTTATTATTTTCAATAATGAACCTTTGGAATCGACCAAGAAAAAAAAAATTTTAACACCCCCTCAAAATTTGATGGTTTACGTTTCAAGGTACGTAGAATCCAAAAATCGAATAAAAATTTGGCCGTCCGTCCGCCGTACGCCGTACGCGGCACTTTTGCCACTTAGCATTGACCGATTTTGATGAAATTTGGTATGTAGGCTCCATTTGGGGTCTAGTTGTGCCCCGAAGCTTTTGGTTGATGTAGGTCACTCCTAAGGGTTCCAAAATCAATTTTGAAATTTTGAAAACGCCCTAACTCAAAAAATTTCGATATAAAGGTATTGTTTTTCCTTCAAATTAAGATTCTATAGAATTTTTAGAATTTTTTGAGACCACGCGGAGCTCTGTAGGACAAACCGTTCACTCCCTACGAAAATTTAAGTTTTTATATTGAAATATATATATATATAAATCAAAACACGAGTGTGAATCGCAAAAGAGGCCTAATCTCCGTTCAAATTAGAGCTGACCGAAATGCAATCGATGGTTGGTGATTTTATTTTTTTTTTTTTATTTTTTCGATTTTTTTTGGATTTTTTTATTTTATGTTAATTTTTTTATTTTTCTCTTCATATTGGATGGTTGGTGATTTTGTAGACGAGTGATCTATATAAAAATAATAAACCGTTGTGTAATAATTTGCAGCGTTTTCCTTACCAACCATAGGAACACACCTACTAGGTACTTACCAACTACGCTTACCTACTGCCTTCACAATCAAGTTTCTTTAGAAGAAATACTTCCCTCTCGATTCAAAGAAATATGGAGTTAGGATTCATTCATTTGGAAATTGGATTACTGGTTGCTAAGGATTAGAGATGGGCGAAACGGTTACATTTGCGTATTAGGTTCCACCGTTACCACTCTGGGTTGGTAATGGGTTCCAATAACCTGTTATTTATTAATAGGTTATCTCAGGGACCTTCTCAAAGCTCATTCCGACATACCATTCCAAGGTATCGTTTCTGTGATTTCTACTTTTCGTTCCCGACCTATGTTCGCTTGTTTATCATGTTATATTGTTATTCCATTACAAAGTATCTTTCCGTTGATCTCTAGTTTTCGTTTCCTACCTAAGTACATTCCTATATACGTGTTAGTGTATTTTCACCGTTTTTTCGATTAAAAACCCAAGCTATTGTTCTGGCTCCACACGTTTTGGAGCCTTCCCTAAAACGTTATTTAACAACAGGGTTATTTTGGTAATGGGTTCCAAGCGAAATTAACGAAACCCGGTAATAGGTTATTTTTAACTGTTACGTTAGATACCGCCCATCTCTACTAAGGATGCAAATCTGAAAAAAACACGGGGAAACAAAAATAGCGTTCGCATTTTGGTTAGCTAAAATTTCAACGGAGGTTAGACCTCTTTAGTGGTTCACACTCTCAATTCTGCTTAATCGTAAGTCCAACCCTTAAGTACTCGTAGGTTGCGAACGGTTTGTCCCACAGAGCTCCGGGTGGTCCCTAAAAAGTCAATACTATTTCAAATTTGTGAAAAAACAATACCTTTATTTCGAGAGTTTTCGAGCTAAGTCGAGTCTTGAAATTTTCACCCCTTAATTTTCACCTCTTAGAAGTGATCAACCAAAAGCTTCGGGGCACAACGAGATCCCGAATGGAGCCCATATACCAAACAAATTTCATCAAAATCGGTCCACGTGAACTAAAGAAAGAGCCACGTACGTTGGACGGACGGCAACATTTTTTGAAGCAAACCAACAAATTTTGAGAGGGGGGTGTAACATATTTCTTTGTCGATTCCAAAGATACACTATTGAAAATAACAAACCGAAATCGCATATCTGCAGATTAATAGTAATTTTTCCACTTTTTCGTATGCTGAAGAAAGTAAGAATTTTGAATCCATTACAATAAGCCACTACTACCTAAATACTTTTCACCATGAATTCGCTTTTAGAACTGGTTTTACTTCTCCACCACCCTCCTCCTGCCGCTGATATCAATCTACCTAAAGATACCATTCCACACTGTTTTTGTTAGTTCTTCGTGGGGACAGCGGATGATAAAATATTATTAACTGTTATAATCCGGGAGAGTGGTCGCTTTTTGCTCCCTACATAAAATAATATCCCGCAACTGATTGGAAATGAAGATAAAATGGAAGGGCGAAGGGAGGAGAGGGGAGGCACTAGGTAAAAGTTACAAGGTCCCATCCAGTGCCAAATGATTCGCACGAATCGGCCCTTTCAAACGTATAGATAGAAGGGTAGCCCCTTTGGCCAATTATGTCGGTGCCAGGGGAAAGAAGAGTGGAGAGGGTAGACGTTTTTGTGAAGAGCAGATAAATTTATTCTGGTCAGGGGCACAGAGATAGGACTCCCCCAATGGGAAAACGGATAACTTTTACGGGGTTAAAATAGTAGATGGGGTCTAGAGAGCGATTGAGTCGGATCGATTCGCGCGACAACTCGAATTAACCGAAGTTGCCGAGTGAAAAGACATCATAAGCTAATTTTTATGGAGTAGTAGGAAAGTAAAATCACGTTTAGATGTAAAAAGTCGTTACTTACCAATGGAGCGACGATTACGAATTATGTAAAAATGGAACTTACCTGTAAAAAAAAGATAAATACATAAGTATTATTATTATTTTTGTCTGCTATTTTACTAGTACTGGTACCTAATTTAGCAAGTGTACAGGGTGTAACACTTATGTTGCTGCCATAGCCTAGGGTTTGATTTTTACAAGTAATTTGTGACATTTTGGTTTATTATTTTCAATAAAGAACCTCTGAAATCGACCAAGAAAGAAAAAATTTTAACACCCCCTCAAAATTTGATGGTTTACGTTTCAAGGTACGTAGAATCCAAAAATCGAATAAAAATTTGGCCGTCCGTCCGCCGTCCGACGTACGCGGCACTTTTGCCACTTAGCATTGACCGATTTTGATGAAATTTGGTATGTAGGCTCCATTTGGGGACTAGTTGTGCCCCGAAGCTTTTGGTTGATGTAGGTCACTTCTAAGGGTTCCAAAATCAATTTTGAAATTTTGAAAACGCCCTAACTCAAAAAATTTCGATATAAAGGTATTGTTTTTCCTTCAATTTAAGATTCTATAGATTTTTTAGGATTTTTTGAGACCACGCGGAGCTCTGTAGGACAAACCATTCGCTCCCTACGAAAATTTAAGGGTTTATATTGAAATATATATATATATATAAATCAAAACACGAGTGCGAATCGCAAAAGAGGCCTAATCTCAGTTCAAATTAGAGCTGACCGAAATGCGATTAATGGTTGGTAATTTTGATTTTTTTTGTTGAATTTTTTATATTATTTTCCATTTTTTTATTTTATTTTTTATTTTTTATTTTTTCATTCATATTGGATGGTTGGTGATTTTGTAGACGAGTGATCTATATAGAAAAATAATAAACCATTGTGTTATAATTTGCAGCGTTTTTTCTTAACCCCCTTAAAATCCGACTTTTTTCACTTTTGATTTTTCCTCGTTCAAAATTATACCATAGTGATTATTAATAGGTACAGGTCTCTTACCGTGCAATACAATTAATTAAATTCAATGCAATACAATTAAATAAATAAATAAATACATTGGCATTCCCATCATTTGAAGAAAAGTGAGTTTGCAATCCAAGACGTAAAGGATTACGTACAATGCTAAATCTCCAAATACACATCAAACAGAGTAAACTTCCTTTTTTTTTAAGTCAGTCAAGAAGGTCTTCACTACCCATTATGGGATTAAAGATGTTTTCAAGTTGACAAACAATCAAGAACAAAAACTCACAAAAGTAGTTGTTGAATACAATTGAAACCTAGTTTGGCTTACGAGTTAATCCACTAGTGGTTGAGGAAATGAACACGAGAAAAGGCCCGATTATCCGGCTGCTGACGGGCGAAGGAGACGTCTAATACAATTAGCGAAGATCCAAAAACTGACAGACTGGTTATCTGGTGGGAAGCTCTTTCTCGGTGACACTTTCAACTAAAAATCTACCCGACTCGACAGAAAGTTGTTGCTCGTCTTCGTCAACCCCCCCCCCCCCCCCCCTCTAGCAACATCACTCATCAGAATAATTGACCCCGCCGTTCCAAGGGAGGATGAAGGACGAGTTGAATAAGTCCCGTCATGGAAAAAGGGAAGATGGAGAGGAAAAAAGAACCGCGAGAGAGAGAAAGAGGCGAAGAACACGCTTTCCAAAGAGGATCCTTTCCCACCCTCGGCCGTCGCCTAAAATTAACCTTTCAACTCCGTCATTATTTTCTCATCCCCTTCCCCTCCCCCACCATTCTCAAACAACACTATGCTTCATCGCAACTCTTTTCTCAAAAGACCACCCCTCCCCTCTCCACCGTCCCTCTTACGACGTTTCAAAATGGCTTTTTGACAAAGGGACCGCAAAAGTTTCGTGGAGCCGTCTTCGTCTTCATTATTCTCTCGACTCGACGAACCCCTTCACTCCTGCTGTTCCACTATCGTTCTTTACATAGTGTCTTCGTTTTCACGGTCCTGTAAAACTTGCCGAGTGATTTGTTAGGTACACCCTCCGCTCACAGCTTTCAGTCCCCCTGTTTAAGGAAGGCATCTACTTAAAAGTTGAAAATACATAAATTGCGCCCGTTCTCATCGATTAATCGCCGCAACAATGGGAGGTTCGGGAAAAGACAGAATTGATTCCTTATTCCTATTGTATCCGAGGGCCCATTGTGCTCCTAAAACTCAGTTCAGCAGTTTCCCTTTGTTCCTTTTTTGAAGAGTTGAAAACACTGATATTTTCAACGTGGAAGTTGGATATAAAATTTTGAATTCTACACATACATGAAAATTCATGGACAAAAAGTTGGTGTATAGAGGTTTTCAATGGTGCTGAATCCAAATTTTAGGTAAAAAACCTGAATTTCCGACCCACCGAAATACCCCATTTTCAGAACCTGTTGCAAGCTGTTGACCACAATAGGGTGTGCGCATGGGTAGGAAAAACTGTTTATTGTTATTTTTAATCTAAGGTAGACCTCATTCAGAGAATTTTGGTACCAACCGCGACCTTCTAGCGTATGTAAGTCTTTTCCTATGAATTTTCAAAGTTTCGACAGTTTATGACGTAACAGCGGTCTGGGGGGTCCCGCCCAGGCGAGAGGGGCACGTGACGTCATAAATGGTCGAAACTTTGAAAATCATAGAAACAGATCTACTCACGCTAGAAGGTCGCGGTTGGTGCCAAAATTCTCAGGATATAGTCTACTTTCGATTAAAAATCTAAAAAGAAAAAAATCAAGGGGCACCCCCCATTGTACGTAATACCTGCACCTATTTCCTATTCGGCAAGATATGTCACTTCCACCAGTTTTCAGACATAAAGAACAGTCACAGATTTTTACAAAACTGTAAAAACAATAGTATGAAAGAAATTAGGGCTCCCACCAACTGATATACTCGTTACTATTGTGCAATAACAGTGGTTGGCCGATAAAGGCAGTAAAGAAACAAAGCGGAGGGAAAATAATAGAACTCCCATTGGTTACTCATAGTTCGTTAAACTCTATTTATGTGCACCCACGAGGACTAATTTGATTGGGGCCCCCTACGGGGAATCACACTTGTTCCGGGTCTCTTTTATCATTTTGGTAGAGCTGTATTTCGCCACTCAACGACGAGCCAATCCATTTTGATGATTGGGAATCGTGGAAATTGGAGAATGAATGAATGAATGAATTTCACCAGGGGTGAATGCAAAACAGAGGAAGCTTTTCGATTTGTTATCTATTTCCATGTATATGGTTCGAGTTCAATCGTATAGGCACCTACGTTTGGTAATCATTTCATCTGAGATGTTGAGATGAGTTCAGCGGGAAGGACTGAGTTCAAGTCTCTTCAATGCCATAAATGAATTTTATGATAATAAAAACAGCAGAACGATTTTTCTTGTTGAACATCCTTTAGTTTAGTCATACAATTTCAATGAGATTTCAAAACTCAGCAAGGGTTTTGGGAAAACCTAGTCCCAAAAAATCAATTGTACCGAGAGAATTACTAATTTCGATGGTCTGCATAACAAGCATCAAATTTTGAAAAATTAGGTTAAAAAGTGAAGAAAAGCAAACAACCATCTCAGGTGTAATTATAGACCTCAAATGGAGCTCATATACCAAATTTCACCAAAATTGGGTCGTGGTAGGTAACCAAGGAAAGTGCCGAATAAAGCGAATGGACTGATTTTTCTTAATCGATTTTGGTTCACGTACCTTGAAACGTAAACCATCAAATTCTGGAGGGGAGGGGGGGGGGGGGCTTAAAATTGTTTTTTCTTGCTCGATTTCAATACCTCATTATTGAAAATAATAAACCAAAATTAATTATGGTCTTAGTAATAATATCTCTAGAGACCCAAGTTAGTGAATTGTTGGACATTTTCTCGAGACCAAAATGTCGAAATTATGAAGTTAAAGCAAGGCACAAACATTGTGTATGAGACCAGTGCCTCACGTGAACGAAAGTTGGGTAATCCTTGTCCGAGCAGAACGTCAGGTTGCACCGAAGCTCTCAAAGATGAGGGATGTAATCGTTTGAGAACCAAACAATGTAGCTCTATGTTCTACATAGTTATAAGCCGCTTGAATGTAATAACACAAACAGCCAGACGGAGCCTCTAAACTCCGTCCCCACGTCAAAACAGGGAGTCCTTTGTCAGGGTCTCAATTGGCCCGGGTCCACCCGAGTCTGGGGGGAAAAGGCCTTATCATCAATTAGGGAGGAATTAGTCGGTCCGGGGACGCATCACCGTCGAAACTTGGAGATTTACAATGCCGCACCCCCTCAGCTCTCTGGCACCCTTCATCAGAACTTCGCTTTTCACAACAAAACATCCTCCTTCAGTTCCTCAGACTTGAGCCTGCGAGTGGAGTGGGGGGGAACTGAAAATGCAGAAAGCATTCAACCCTTGGTCGTTCCCTGTCAATAGCTACTGGAGAAAGATATAATAGTATACTTTACCCGAATGAATTTGTAGGAAATTACCTACTTTGAGTCGTTAACGGTGTATCCCCAATTGTACCAAAAACGTGCACCAAGTTGGACGAGCAATATATAGGTACCTTCCTTAGTTGTTCCCACTTGGAGTGTTTTTTTGTTTTTTTCATAAACATAAAGTTCGAACGTTTAAATTAGTACGATCATGCAGACAGGTCAATATCAATCAACTAATTAGCTGATTTTTGATTTTTGCCGATGGTACAGAGGAGAGAAAAAAAGGAAGGAAAAATTGGTATATCAAAGAAAGAAAAAATAAAATGAAATAATATAAATTTAAAAAACTGATATCAGTCCTTGATATAAGTTATTGGCATATCAAGGAAAGAAAAATTTCGTGACTCCTCTGCTAATAAAATTCTCTTTATTGGAGGCGGGTTTCCGGTCATAACACCATCATCGCATACAGCTACAGTAGCTGTTCAGCTTTTTTACGCGGCGGTTCTGCTTGAACATTATAGTCTCTGGACTGATGATGGGGTTAAGACCCGAAACCAGTCTCTAGTAAAGAGAATTTTGTTAGCACAGGAGTCACGAAATTTTTCTCTCCTCAATCAACTACGATATGAAGCCTGGGTATGCATTTATTTACGAGATGTTTATTGAGAAAAAACAACATCAAAGAGATAATAACGAGGTTATTTCGTAATAGTTGCTTATTGTAAGTGGAGGCTGTTAGCACCCACAAACGCCTTAAAAGCTGAGAATCCAAAATCACACTTTATTGTGATGACTTTGAACCACCAACTTTTGAAAATATTCCAATTTGAAACCATGAATGAATTCCAATTTGAAAAAAAGTTTGAACCAATTTGAAAGAGATATAATCGGTACTTTTTCGAAGTAGTGCTATTCACAAACCATATCTAGTAAAATAATACAATTCTTAAGCCCATTAACCATTTATTTCGTACTTTATTATTTCAGGTTTTTATTTAATCTTGTAGAATTGCAATAGAGTGAGCAGATTGTGAAAGAATTTCAAAACCAATCATCGTGTTTCAGGAAAATCCTTTTGTTAACTTTTGATGGAACCGTCATCAGAAAGACTTGGCCCTGAAGTGAAACATATAGAATGCTTGGACACATTATACTATTCATTTATAACCTTGAAACACATCGGCAATAACACTAACCTTGATCCGCCCTCGGAGCCTGCATCTCAAAACTCGCGCATCGAAATCCTGGAGCTTCCTTCCTCACACGTAACATAGTACGATGCTACTTGAAGAATAATCCCTTCTCGACGCTAATTTGTAACTTATAATAACCAATGTTCATCAATATCCATGATTAAAGCACTTGATGCACCTGAAGTGCTGTGGTTCCCAGGATGCATGTTTTAGAGTTCATTATTGAACCCAAAAGTGGGGTTCTCCATTTTTCTGTGCCTTGGTTAGAATAACCATTACAATCACATTCAGTACAATCTGGCAGAGATACAAACTTATACTCGCTGTTTGAAAACTGGTGGGGCTAGGAGAAAACCCGGTGAAACCTTTCATAACATACGATTAAAGCTGTTGCCAAGTATCCATTTCACTGTTATGATGCCAACGTCGCTGTATAGTCGCGCAGATGGCACAGGTTTGAGGGAAATGGATACAACGACGGAGGACATTATCAGCGCATTACGAGTCGGCTAACTGATGTTTGACACGGGATTGGATAATGAAACCCGTACGTGTTCCAACGCTCTCCCATTATGACCACTAACGTCTCAATGTCACGGACGAAAGGTGAGACCAGAGCGTTACTGATCTTGAAACACGGCGTGAAGTCTGGAAAATTAAACACTCAAACCGTAAAAATGTGTGAGTACCGCCAGTTCGACGAACAAGAAATAGGAAACATGCCAGCAAGACAATCGTCGGACGCTCCGAAGAAGAGGCCCAAAAGGTAGAAACAAGGTTTTACAGCAAAGAGTTTTTGAGGTCCGACCGTTCAACAAATTCAAGTAAATTGTGGAATATTTTGGATTAGTGGATTAGAGGACTTTCTGTCAAGGAACTGTACAAGATCATGGAGTCGGAGTTCATGACATTCTCCAGTTGAGATATTTTGATGCAAAAATGATAACTCAACTTAATTAGGGAGTTAACTGAGAGAGCTGAGAAATCAAAAAATTTGAACAATTTCTCTGGGAATAGTTGAATTATTATTATTAGGCAAAATTTTTACGACCTAGTTGGAAAAATTTTATTTTGTCAAGCTTCCTTTTGCTTCTAACTCAATTTAACAGAATTCAATCTAATCTATGCGATGGAATATTAAATGTTCAAATCATTATATTCCATCCAATAAAAAGCTCTACCTTATAATTACCACGAATCTCCACAACGAAAAACTCCACAATAAGTTACAATCTAAATAACAGGACAAAAATTAAAAAATGCTGCAAATTATTACACAAAGTTTATTATTTTTCACTCTTCTGCAAAGAACTCGGCTTTGCCAATATCACAATTTACCAACCATAGATACTACCTACCTAACACGTACCTACAGCTATCGCATTTTGGTCAAATGCAATTTGAACGGAGATTTTTGCGCTTCACACTCGTGTTTCTGATTTATTGTAAGTCCAAACGTTAAGTTCTCGTAGGGAGCGAACGGTTTGTCCTACAGAACTCCACGTGGTCTCTAAAAATTCAAAAAATTAAATACTATCTTAAATTGATGAATCGAAATTTATTGAGGTAGGGCGTATTCAAAATTTCAACCCTTATTTTTCATCCCTTAAAAGTGACCTACATCAACCAAAAGCTTCGAATGGAGCCCATATTTCATCAAAATCGGCCCATAGGAACTAAGGAAAGTGCCGTGTACGGCTCCGAACCATAATTTTCTATGTTGCATGATTTATAAATGTATACCTATTGTTAATTATTTATTGTAATATTTTATTTAGTCAGTTACTTTAATGTTGGATTAAGTAATTACATTTTTAAGTTATGTACTTCTGTTTATCAGTTTACTGTGGGTCTTTACAATCAGAAGATTTTGGTTAATTTTTTTCAATAATGAACAATTGGAATCGAGCAAGTAAAGTTTTTTACTCCCCCCTCCCCCACTCAAAATTTGTTGGTTTACGTTTCAAGGTACGTAGAATCCGAAAATCGAATAAAAAATTTTCCGTCCGTCCACCGTACGCTGCAATTTTCTTAGCAACACTGGACCGATCTCGTTCAAATTTGTGGTCTAGTTGTGCCGCGAAGCTTTTGGTTGATGTCAGTCACTTCTAAGGGGTGAAAATTAAGGGTTGAAATTTTCAAGAGTGCCCTAGCTCAAAAACTCTCAAAACAACCCTGGGATAGGACAATTTTAGGAGGTCAAGTGGACCATTGGTATGTCATACCGCTATCTCCGAAAACTACAGTTTCACCATGTTCTACCTTCATGTCCTGTAGTGCAGGTGGGTCTTCGTCGTTGACTATGAAAGTGAGTAAAAAAAAAAATTGAAAGGAACGTAGAATGTACATAATTAGTTACATAACAACAATAAATCACAGAAGTATCACGTTCAGCCTTTTTTTTCTCTCATAGTAAAACTTATGGTGTACTTATACTCATGATGTACTAACATAGGGTGTATTTCGAAGGAAATAGGTAGGCACCTACTTTTAAGAGTTAGTTATTGAACATAATTATTTATTGTTAAACAAAGTAGATTCTAACGTATATGACTAAATTTATGGGAAAAAGTACGTTTTAGTGATTTTATACATTTCTCTTTAAGTACATTATAAGTAGGTTTTATAAATTGTATTACAGATTCTTACTTTTTATCATAGAGTTTTTATTGCTATTTTAATTTTTTATTTTATAAATTTTTATTACAGTTATTATAGGTTAAAAATAAATTAATGAGTAGGTGTTATAAATTAAAAAATGTGTAACAACGAAATACAACAAATTACTAACAACTAAACAACAAACTGATAAAATGACTAACTGAGAACGGAAAAAAATGTTGCTCAAGGGGACCACCGGTATAGGATACCGCGAAACGACGAGCTACGAAACTTCCCCAACTTGTCCAGCGCATTCATCGGATGCCGACTGAAGATGTCACAACGAACTGGCCCCCACGGTTCGAACGGAGGGCCGCCACGCCATAATGATGGAACCACAGCGGTATCACATCACATACCGATGGCCCGATCCCAGAGTAAAGGTATTATTTTTTCACCAATAATTTCAAATTATTTGAAATAGTACCTATTGATTTTTTTTTAAATTTTAGATACCACCCGGAGCTCTGTAGAACAAACCGTTCGCTCCCTACGAGAACTTAAAGGTTGGACTTACGATAAATCAGAACCGCGAGTGTGAATCACTAAAGAGGTCTAATCTCCGTTGAAATGTTAGCTAACCAAAATGCAATCGCCGTTCGTTTCTTCGAGTTGTATTCAGTTTTGCATCCTTAGCAACCAGTAATCAAATTTCCATATAAAAGAACCACAACTCCTTATTTTTCGAATCGAGAGTGAAGCGTAAATAAACTTGATTGTGAAGGTGTGAAGCATTTGGTAAATAGGTAGTAGCTAGCTATGGTTAATAGGCACAAACAAAAATAATAAAAAATAAATAAATAGCGACAATGGCAAAGCAGTGAGCTTCGCAGAAGAGTGATCTGTGCAGAAAAATAATAAATGTTTATGAAATAATTTGCTTTTGATTTTCTGATTCTACGTACCTTGAAACGTAAACCATCAAATTTTGAGGTGCGTTGGTGGTTTTTTTCTTCCTCGATCATTCCATTTATGTTCATTATTAAAAATAATAAACCAAAATGCTCGACAAAAGCGCCCTGCATGCTTGAAATAGATAGGTTTAGGAGACCCTCAAGTTTGTACATAAATATAGGGTCGGTTATTAATTGGTGAGAGTTAATGATTTTCCCCACAAATATCCTTTGTGCTCCTAATTCCATTGAACCTGTCATCGAGAAGTTCAGTCTCTAGCACGGAGGATTGTATAGAGGCCGTAACTCCCCTCATCACGCTTGGCTTTATTAGAGGACTTTTAATTGGTAAAGGGATACTCTTTCATTCAACGGAGGGGATGAAAAGGTCCGGTAACCTTCCTAACATGTTGAAAACCTTTTGAAAATCAACGATCGACTCTCTCTCACCATAGAACACTGTTGGAACACCGCTATTCCAGAGTCCTACATGTCACGGGAGAGTGGGCAGCGCGTGTCCGTAGTTTCCACTTATAATGACAGTTGAGTTAACATCCACCGAGTTAAGCTGGAACTAAAAGTTCTCATATGTCGCGCAAGTTGCAACTCGGCACCAACGGAGGAAGTTACGCTTTTAATCTACGATGCACTCCTTAACTCAATTAGGCGTGCCCGACTTTAAAACAGAGTAGCTAAAATAGTTAGGTACAACTACGATAAACTAACGAGTTCCAGTATCAGGATAATTTATTCATCATAATTCATGGAGAACTTTGCAAAATGTTATCGAAGAACCATAATAGTATTTACGTTAGTAATAAACATATGAAACTCAAACTATGATCATTATTCCACTGAAAGGAGAACATTTTATATTATAACATTGTAAAATAATTTATGAATGAGTAACTACGACTACATTATGTTATTTTTCGTTTTTTTAGGAAAGGTTGATTGGATGTAGATTTTACCTGTATTTAGAACAAACTTAAAGGGTGAATCATAATTCACATTTCGATCACCTTCACCTTCCGATTCACCTTGTAATTGAGAAAAATTGGATAGTTTTATCTGAATCTATGTTGGAGAAAACGTTCAATTCGCACACATGTCTCCATCTGTGCTCTATTGAAGGTAAAGTATGTAAAGTTGTCTAGTCTATGTGCCTAGTCATGCGTCAGCTTTGGTTGCTGACATACGACCAGACGCCATGGATGAGGAGGAGTTTCAATTCCAACTAGTAAGCGAGATCACTTAAATGATTAATTACGTATCTGATAGATGAAAAAGTTTCACCCAATGTCATTTGGTTAGTATGTTAGGAGAAGTACAACAACAATTTTAGCATCACCGGAGCCCTCAAATGTACAGTATTTGAGTCCCATTCGCATTCTCGGTACTACATACGGCTGACTTGCTTGCTCGTATTGCTCGGCGTATCAAAAATACCGATCAGTACTATTGTAGTATTGATAAGTAGTATTAACAGTACAATAATTTATGCAATCATTCCAGGCGCCTTAATATTTATGTGATATTATAACAAGATCATCTAATGTGTTGGGTGCTTATCAAATATACCAACCAACAGAAAGATATAAGAAATCGATCAATTCAATAGCTAAACAGTATTCGGAGAAAAAAACGCTGCAAATTATTACACAACGGTTTATTATTTTCATATACACTCGTCTACAAAATCACCAACCATCCAATATGAAGAAAAAAATCAAAAAAAAAAAATAATAAATAAATAAATAAAAAACAAAATAAAAAAAAAATAAAAAAAAAATTGAAAAAAAAATCAAAATCACCAACCATCGATCGCTTTTCGGTCAGCTCTAATTTGAACGGAGATTAGGCCTCTTTTGCGATTCACACTCGTGTTTTGATTTATATATATATATATTTCAATATAAACCCTTAAATTTACGTAGGGAGCGAACGGTTTGTCCTACAGAGCTCCGCGTGGTCTCAAAAAATTCTAAAAATTCCATAGAATCCAAAATTGAAGGAAAAACAATACCTTTATATCAAAATTTTTTGATTTAGGGCGTTTTCAAAATTTCAAAATTGATTTTGGAACCCTTAGGAGTGACCTACATCAACCAAAAGCTTCGGGGCACAACTAGACCCCAAATGGAGCCTACATACCAAATTTCATCAAAATCGGTCAATGCTAAGTGGCAAAAGTGCCGCGTACGGCGTACGGCGTACGGCGGACGGACGGCCAAATTTTTATTCGATTTTTGGATTCTACGTACCTTGAAACGTAAACCATCAAATTTTGAGGGGGTGTTAAAATTTTTTTTTTCTTGGTCGATTCCAAAGGTTCATTATTGAAAATAATAAACCAAAATTTCCGGCTGGTTCAGCTCAAACAAAGATATTTAGCAATAATTGAACTGCTGCGTAGGTATTCCATCGCATGCATATGGAGAAGGTGAGTTAACCAAGCGAATGGTTCAATATTAGCTGTTCTTGGTCTATGGGCATATCCGCGACTAATATCCGAAACCCATTCAAACGGTTGGGGACCCTTGGCCATTGATTCAGCTATAATCAGTCATTACAGGTCTCTGCACACATTCTCTCGTCCAGGGCCGAGCACCACTCCCATCCATCCATCAACCTCTTGCACGTCACAACTTATAATCCTCGCTCTCCCTTCTGAGGTTCTTGGCTCGATGGGGCCGCTTGTTTATATTTAACTTTCCCAACCCCTCATTTCTTATTCATGGTACTGCGTACTTAAAGATAAGCTCTTAATCATCAGGTTCGGTGGAGGAATTTGTTTCGGAAGCGTGTTTGATCTGCTGACAGTACACCCTTCCATATTGTCAAAGGTTTGCAACTTTATACTGTCGAAGGTTTGCAGCAGATGTTACCAAGATCGTCCATAAATGCTCAATAAATTATTCAATGGGGTTTGATTCCAAAATTAAATGAAAAAGTTGGAACTGTTATTAATAGGAATACCAACCGAATGTTCATTCAGCATGCAACTACTAGGCCTACTATGAACTATGTGCTCAATCTTACGAAAAGATGCACCACATTCCAACGAAATGATTGATGTTTTATGGAAATTTTCACATTGTTTATTGGCAGTACAGAACTATCAAGAGGAATAACTTTATTAAAAACCCTAAACTTAGGCTTTTTTAGTTATTTTATTTTTATTTTTAGTTAGAAAATAACTAAAAATAAAAAAAAATATGACTGCCAGAAGGTTTTAATTTACTTCAACTCAATTTACGGGAGAACCACTTTTTTCTCGATTTTATTAAAATATGCGTACCCCCCTCCCTATCACCAAATACATGGAAGAGACAATTCAGCAAAGAGGAAAGTCATGGTAATGTAATTGTTTCAAAAATTATTTATCTTTCGATATTTGAATTTACACTGTATTGATTGTTGTTTTATATTTATATCGCCAATGAGATACTCGTATTGTTCCATTTCAAAGCATAAACTCTCTATTATTCATTGCATGAAGCAAACTGTCCCATTCCACGTCCGATCCGCATCAAATATCCAGTAGGTCAGCTGTCCACTACACGAGTTGGCCACTCCTGATTGGAATATTGATGTTAGAGACGTCTCAACCTCCCCCTCCATCCATGTGTAAGCGGAACTGGTCAAAATCAACCGACTAGAAGTGAATAGTCATGTACTCGCGGACAAGCATCTGAATAAGTCATCCGAGCTCACTCGGCATTTCACTGCTTCTGTCATGTTATTCCGAAGATGCGCCTTGGAGTGACGATAGTTTGGTCGTCAGTTGTCGAACTAACTGGAATACATCAGGCTCATTCCCAATATAGCGAACCAAATCACTAGTAACATGAAAAACTTCTCGGTCACTCGACGTTTTGTAACCATTTCGAGTTTTCGAACGTCCCTGAAAGCGTAAGTGATTACGCTCAAGTAAGTGATTACCACGTTATGTATAAAAGTATGAAAAATGTTAACTTCGGTAAAATTCTCAAAGAATGGTTTAAAACGGATTTAGATTTAAAAATTCACAAAAATGCATCATAATATTTCACATTTTGAATCTATTGCAAAAGCTGCTCTTTCTTCGGAAACGCGCTTAGTAATTTGTGCATTTTAAAAGCGGAATTATATTATATCTTGTTATAACAGCATGATAAGAAAACACTACCGTAGTTCAAACATATATGAATAAATGAATTCGATGGTCTCGATGGTCTCGATACTCTTGAATATCACGAACTAACTTTAAGTGATCGATTTAGGAGGCATACGTTTGTCGTGGGTATTTCGAAGCTTTCTGATACGATGATGCATAATCTCAACTCACTTTAGTTCCCAATTGTCGCGAACGAACTAATCCCGAGGATAAAGGAGTAATAAAATACGAAAAAGATTGCGGAATTATTGGCAAATTCTGTTTATCTCGAACGGCTTCAACTGACAGTTGTTTTGATCGAATAATTATCTACGGCGCCTTATCTTATCGCTGAGTCAATACGTCCTCCCAGCGTTTTTTGGAGCCCGCTCGGCGACTGGCAACTGAATAGCTTCCAATATTCCGTCACAAAGAAGAACTCCAATATTGATGGGAAGATTTTTTTCTCGTTCACTTTGAACAAAGCCTAGTGTATTGATAGAGTGACGGAAAGTGGAGTGGGTAGAGTATCGAAAAATATATATTAAAAAGCAGGATATGATAAAGGGAGAGATTCTTCTTTTTCTTCGATGTTTGAAGAAAAAAACGCCCACCGTTGGCCAAAGAATTTACGAAAAATTCGATAATGGGAATTCACGATCAGGAAAAATATTTGTACCTTCTTCATCATCATCATAGTATATTTATATACCTAAATTGGTACTATAAAAAAAACTGCCTGGGATGATCGAGTTTGCACTCGGCTTGAAGTAGTGGAAACATTGTCCTCACCGGATTAGAAAATGGATTTGCTGATGAGTAAAGTGGAAAACCAAGACGTCGTTTGGTACAGCAATAACATCGCAATCCGAGAGTTTAGATACCTTTATTATGAAATTTGGATCTTGGTTGTTAAGGAAGCACAACTGAGTAAAACACGAAACTCTATTATGCGAACAATGATCGCATAATCACCTGAAATGTGAACTGATATTAGCCCGATTTTTGTCAGTAAATAGCCTTTTGCGATTCACATTCGTGTTTCTCATTTAATATGAGTCCAACCCTTACGTACTTATAGGAAGCTAACGGTTTGTTTTACGAAGCTCTGGGAGGTCTTATTCGATTCAACGTTTTATCGTTGAAATTTATTTCAATTTAACTTTTTATCGAGATTTTTTGAGCTAGAGGATTTTGAAAATTACAACCTTTATTTCTCACCTTTTAGAAGTGACAGACAACCAAATGCTTCGTAGCACTAGACCCCAAATGGAGACGACTAACCAAAAAAATCTCATCAAAATCGGTTGCAAAGTGGTCTAAAATCGACAAAAAGCGCCCAAAACTTAATTTTGTTGAAAAATTCTCTTCATATATGTCAGCTTCAAATATAACTCCTGAGTGTGCCGTTTCTTGAGTGTTGGGCCCCCAGGCTTGATCAACAAACAATGGTTTATCACTAAAGTACTAGAAATGAGGAAAATTTCGGAAATTCTCATGAACCAAAATCGTTCCTCCAGTTTTACTTGTTCAGTTGACGCATGTTATTGTTGTTTTAGTGGAATGTCCGAAGGGTGAAAAAATATTGTTTTATTTTTCGAATCGCCATCAAGGACATAGATAAGAACTGAAAAAGTAAAAAAATAAAAAATAAAAAAATAAAAAAAAATACACGCATCATAATTCTTTGTTTCCTAATGCTATATTGAGTCTCTCTGCATCTCTATAATTTTGGTCTTTAATATTCCGTAGACATGTACAGAAAGATCCAAACTGCGACCACCAGTGCTAGAGCTGAAGGAACTCGCAAAACCATGGTTAAGAGGTGATATCCCTCCTAACCCTCTACTCTCATCATTCCAACATCAAAGGTAATCACAAAGTATGTTAGAACTGAAAGCTGAAGCCAAACTTCTCCTCGCAGCATTTGCATCAGATGTTGAGAATGCTGCTGTCGACAATCATGGACTGTCTGATGATGATGTCACCGACATGACATCTTGAACGTTGAAGAACCAGATCTCCACTTTATGTAATGGAGATAGATTAGGTGAAAAGAGATTAGATTTACCAGATTTCTTAAAAGAATAATTCTAATTAGAATAGTTCTCAGGAATTGATCATTAAAGGATTTTATTTTAAGGTCACTCCATCTTAAAGATGTACTTTATTTTACCGCCGCAAAATGCATACCAACCTATCTGGAAATAACTTTATTTTCTCAGTAGTTTTAAATTTTTGAATTCTTTACATTCGAAATTTTTATTCTATTAACATTTTATTGACTTATCAGTACCTTCATTGAGGTTATGATACGGGTAAGTGTGCTAAATTTTGGGTTAAAAGCTAAACAAGTTCAAAAATTATCGAGTTGTAAGTGCGTTTTGACTATTCTGGGCCTCTGTGCGGTGTACGGATTTTTTTTAAATTCGATTATGAACGACAATTTGTAGACCTCACTTTCGAATTTTGGATGTGAATGAATTGCGGATTTGTTTTCAAAGGCCCGGTTTGGACAACGTTGACGTCAGGAGTTTCGGGCATTATCAACCTCGCTTTGCATTTTGATCGTTAATGTTTAAACCACGTTAATAGCTTGTCAGCAACTACGTACCATTGCTACCGTCCCTTATCTCTTGCACGATAGTTAGCATGTTAGTTTCAACTAACCCATTAATTTAAATCCCATTAGGTAGTAGACTTGCCTGAATTATACATGTGAGATTATGCTTATCCATTTAGCAATGAGCTAATGCCTCACTTTGATTTTATAATATAATTAACACTGAAAATGTCTCCTATCACAATTAGTGGTGCACTTTGTTTTAAATTTTGTATAAGTTGACATTCATATGATAGCAATAGCAAGATCGTATTAAGGTATTGGCGAGAAGAATGTTATTAATATAAACTAAAACACTCTAATGTTATAAAAATGAACAAAACTGAATTTTGAAGTTATTGGTTTTGACGGGAGACCAGTGAGTTTTCTCACTAGGTACCAATATTCACCTGTGCAATCATATTTTTCTTTTTCATAGAACAATCGCACAGTTACTGTTTCCTCAATATTCATCAAATTTCACATTTCAGCCTTTTCCGAGTCGAATTTTGGAGTTTTGACTAGCGTATCGGAAAGGTTATATTATTATAGGGGTATTGAGACGTTCTGTGTAACATGCCAGTATCATAGGTAGCTTTGTGCGTGCAATGGAGGTGATTTGAACCAATAAAAAACCTGTATTAGGAATAGGTAAAATTAAAATTTGTAACTTTTGCCTTACACTACAATGAAGGTTCTTTTGGTTTATTACTTTCAAAATCGAAAGGAACCTTAGGAATCGATCCAAAAAAAAAAAAAAAATGTAGCAGGAATCCTCTATCTATAGGACTAAGAGTTCTCTGGGACCAACAGTTTCCCCAATGAGGATAATCAAACGAGCGTCTAAACCCCACCTACAGCATTAGTTTCTGTATCCTCCGCTAGGGATAATAAAGCGTTTTTCCTTTGAATCATATGAGATAAGCTTAGTTACCTATTTTGGTAAAGTTTGAGATAATGCGATGCAGGTGATTCAAGGAAAAAATGCTTTACTATCCCTAGCGGACGATACATGAACTATTGCTGTAGGTCGGGATAATTAATTATTTCGTAAGAGATTGTTCATGAGATTGTTTCCATCAATTTAAGATAGAGATTCATAAGATCTTTCGCAAACGAATGATTTTAACAGAATTATTACCAGCGTTTTTTCTTCGGTGAAACCACTACGAAAAAAAGAACCCCATCATTTACCACCCGAAAGAAAAATCCTCATAACCTCACAGCGACTAATTTTTACGGAACACCTAATCGGTACTAATGAGGTCAGAAGTGGGACGGGATTGTCGTAAATTGTGAACAACATATGTTTCTGCGGTGCGAGAAGCCTTGGGGACTAAATGGGTGTTTGGGAGGAAGAAAAAAAAATTATTCGGCCAACAAATGTGAATATACGCGTTCGTCGAATGGTAATGGGGTTCTCGGAGGTTAGCCACGCTCGTGGGTGAAAAGTATTTTTAGAATCTGGAAATCCGGATGACTCTCATGGGCTGATCGAGAGGTAGTTATATTTATGTAAATACGAATATTTTCACGTAAAAGTTCATGTCCACGTATCGTCCACGATCACTGATCGTTGTAACATCCTACTTAATTTCGAACAAATTATATTTATATACCTAATACTGGTACCAACGTTATGGGTTCCAAAATAGAACTCTTCGATTAGTCTGCAGAAAATCAGTTTTGGTTCAATTTTTGCAATATCCATCCCCAATTAGGGAGCCCCATTGGTCGGATGAAGTCGTATTGCGATCCATTGCAACTTGATGATGAGGAAGTAAACAGCGATATTTCTTAGATCTCTCTAAGAATCGTTTTAGACCATATTTTCCACTGGAGTTCTTTGATTTGATTTGAATCATGATTTGATTTGATTTGATGATTTGAATCATGAATCATATGATTTGTCATCGACAGGATTGATTATAGGCGCTGATGTTGTATGCTCTAATAATATGTTATTGGTTTACATAAAGTTAGAGACATAATCAACGAACATCGAACGAAAATCGCAAAATCCACCTGCAACAGTATCTACGACCTACACAAGACTCTTAGTAGGCGGCCCGGAGGAATGTCACCGAAAGGGTTGATTATAGGCGCTAATGTTACATGTCATGTTCTAATCAATAGTTATTTGTTTAAAATTCATGTTTTCTGGATTTGTGAAAAGGTGAAAAATATAAGAGTTTTTGTTCTATCGTTCGTCAATAAAAGGATTAAAAGCAGTTTGATTTATTGATGTCATTTCTTCTGCCAAGGCGCAAAAGATGCTCTTTGGTAATATGACTTTTTAAAAATTATCCCCGCTGATTTCAGAATCCATGGCCAGAATACAAATCTAGTGTAGATAACTGGCCTTGGGCGTGATGCACTGAACCAGTATACTACCCGAATGCATAGTTTTGTTTATTATTTTCCTTGAAGAAATTATTGGTTTTTAACCTTGAAGACATGGTAAGTAATGCCATTTTGCACACATCATGTTGATCCTAAAAGACAAAATTTCACTTCTGGATATGGAATTGAGAAGTTTGGAAATTTGCTCCACCCTAGTCTCTCTAGCAAAATGCGATAAAACTTGTGAGATTGTTGCTAATGTATAAAAGATTGTATATAGGCAGGTACGTGTCTCTAAGAGGCGATTACCCTTTGGCGAAAAATTGTTATATACCTATGGACGTTGTTTGCTATAAACGAAAGTGAAAGCTGACGATAAAACAGTCGTAAAAAAGCGCGGGTCAGAAAGCTATAGCGAGCGGAGGCTCCGAGTTACGTTTTTACGGTAATCTCATTTCCAAGTTAATAATCGTAAACCTTGCGTTATAGCGTATTCCATCGTAATAGGACGTTATGATGGAAGGTGGTGAATCTACGCCGCTGTTTTGCCTTAGAAACCTCCACTGAAAGGGTCATGTGAGAATATTGACATTCGGATCGAGCAATAATACAAAAAGTAGGAATAACTAGGTATGAGTAACTAAGACAACTTATAACCACCTTCTAAGGACAAGGGGCATGGCGGACTGGGAGTTGATGGGGATTTTAAATTCCACAATAAACGCGCATTTAACTATTTTGACGGTCGTGGTGGTATCAATCGTTTCTAGGGGTTAGACACTATTTTGAATGGGGTATTTCAGTCAATTTAAAAAAAAAAATTTTCAAAAGAGTATGGCTCAGGAATAACGGTAATTGGGTCTGTTCGTCGAGAAAATGTTTTTAAAAACGCTGCAAATTATTACACAATGGTTTATTATTTTTCTATGTAGATCCCTCGTCTACAAAATCACCAACCATCCAGAACCTATGAAGAGAAGAAAAAAAAAAAAAAAAATCAAAATCACCAACCATCGATCGCATTTTGGTCAGCTCTAATTTGAACGGAGATTAGGCCTCTTTTGCGATTCACACTCGTGTTTTGATTTATATATATATATATATATTTCAATATAAACCCTTAAATTTTCGTAGGGAGCGAGCGGTTAGTCCTACAGAGCTCCGCGTGGTCTCAAAAAATTCTAAAAATTCTATAGACTCTTAAACTGAAGGAAAAACAATACCTTTATATCAAAATTTTTTGAGTTAGAGCGTTTTCAAAATTTCAAAATTGATTTTGGAACCCTTAGAAGTGACCTACATCAACCAAAAGCTTCGGGGCACAACTAGACCCCAAATGGAGCCTACATACCAAATTTCATCAAAATCGGTCAATGCTAAGTGGCAAAAGTGCCGCGTACGGCGGACGGCGGACGGATGGCCAAATTTTTATTCGATTTTTGGATTCTACGTACCTTGAAACGTAAACCATCAAATTTTGAGGGGGTGTTAAAATTTTTTTTTTCTTGGTCGATTCCAAAGGTTCATTATTGAAAATAATAAACCAAAATCAGAGAAGCTAAGGAAAGTTGAAGATTTGAACGGTGTGACGTAGCTAGCCAACTGTCTTTGAAAAAAGTATCCATGCACAGAGAAGCGATGAAACCCTTGGAGGACCTCTTGGATACTACAAAATACTACTTGAACACACACGCGGCATAAGCGTGTGTGCGTTAAGGGAGGCCCGCCTTTTTGGTTTATTATTTTCAATAATGAACCTTTGGAATCGACCAAGAAAAAAAAAAAATTTTAACACCCCCTCAAAATTTGATGGTTTACGTTTCAAGGTACGTAGAATCCAAAAATCGAATAAAAATTTGGCCGTCCGTCCGCCGTCCGCCGTACGCGGCACTTTTGCCACTTAGCATTGACCGATTTTGATGAAATTTGGTTTGTAGGCTCCATTTGGGGTCTAGTTGTGCCCCGAAGCTTTTGGTTGATGTAGGTCACTTCTAAGGGTTCCAAAATCAATTTTGAAATTTTGAAAACGCTCTAACTCAAAAAATGTCGATATAAAGGTATTGTTTTTCCTTCAATTTAAGATTCTATAGAATTTTTAGAATTTTGAGACCACGCGGAGCTCTGTAGGACTAACCGTTCGCTCCCTACGAAAATTTAAGGGTTTATATTGAAATATATATATATAAATCAAAACACGAGTGTGAATCGCAAAAGAGGCCTAATCTCCGTTCAAATTAGAGCTGACCGAAATGCGATCGATGGTTGGTGATTTTGATTTTTTTTCTTTTTTTTGATTTTTTTTTTTGATTTTTTTGATTTTTTTTTTTTTTTTTTTCTTCTCTTCATATTGGATGGTTGGTGATTTTGTAGACGAGTGATCTATATAGAAAAATAATAAACCATTGTGTAATAATTTGCAGCGTTTTTCAAACGTGTGATCCCTTTAATTAATTTTTCTACCTCATGTTATAGTATCATTGGGCTTAAAGTTGGAGTATAGAGGTTTTCAAGGGTACTGAATCCAAATTTGAGGACAAAAACCTGAATTACCGACCCACCAAATACCCCATTGATGAAAAAACGACATTAACATTCATTACTGAAGTAAATAATTTCCTGCATAACGCAAATGGTTGGTCCCACAAAGCTCTGGGTGGTGTCAGCCAATTCTTAAAAATCGTTGCTATTTTAAATTAACGAAAAAACAATAGGTTTACATCGAAAGTTTTCAATCTAGGACGCTTTGAAAACGTTTTCCCCAACTTTTTAATCCTTAAAAGTGACTGACAATAACCAAAAGCTTTGTGATACAACTAGCCTGATTTCATCATAATCGGTCCATGGGAACTGGTCAAAAAGGTCTACTACAGATATTTGGAACCCCTACGTGGCGGACCCATGAACTAACTATCGAGTCGACCATCCATGGTGAAACCCCTTACAGGGAAAACGGAGCAGAGGATTTTATGTTCGGATTACGGCTGCACTATGAACTAGATTATGAGTTTCTAATCCATTAATGAAATTCAAGCTGTATAGGAGGAAAATTAGGTCATTTTGAGTGGAGAAATCTCCGAAAAAATATAGTGTGCACGGGGATTTGCAATAGGCTGAGACTCGTATCGACTCGTATCTTCTCTAGAAGAATGAGCCAAAGGGATGCAGAGTTTCTATGGCAGACCTATTACATTCAAGACGGCATGACGCGGATCCGCGTTATCGTCCATTTTCCTTTCAATGTTGCATTTTCATAAAAAGAGCGGTTGGATCGTCCTGTAAATTTCCAAGAACCTCAGTAGGTTGATGTACATCCAGAGGGCCAAGTTCGATAGGGTTTCATTTTGAGAAAATTTTCTCAGCATGAATACCATCCCATTTCCCGCTCGTACTCAACATCACCTTCGTCTTTTTGGCAACTTCTTGGGCCTCGTGTTGAATGTGTTAATATCTGAGTAAATGGGAAATACCTACATACAAAATAACTCGAATTTATCACTCTCGTACTTTACTATCTCTACCAAAATCAATTTTGGTTTATTATTTTCAATAATGAACCTTTGGAATCGACCAAGAAATTTTTTTTTTAACACCCCCTCAAAATTTGATGGTTTACGTTTCAAGGTACGTAGAATCCAAAAAACGAATAAATATTTGGCCGTCCGTCCGCCGTACGTGGCACTTTTGCCACTTAGCATTGACCGATTTTGATGAAATTTGAAAGGCTCCTTTTGGGGTCTAGTTGTGCCCCGGAAATTTTGGTTGATGTTGGTCACTTCTGAGGGTTTAAAAATGAATTTTGAAATTTTGAAAACGCCCTAACTCAAAAAATTTTGATATAAATGTACTGTTTTCCTTCAATTTAAGATTCTATAGAATTTTTAGAATTTTTTGAGACCACCCGGAGCTCTGTAGGACGAACCGTTCGCTCACTACGAGAATTCAAAGTTTGGAAGTACGATAAATCAGAAACACGAGTGTGAATCGCAAAAGAGGCCTAATCTCCGTTCAAATTAAAGCTGACCGAAATGCGATCGATGTTTTTCTTCATGTTGGATGGTTGGTGGCTTTGCAGACGAGTAATCTATATAAAAAATAAAAAATAATAAACCATTGTGTAATAATTTGCAGCGTTTTAACTACGAAGCAGTAAACAATTGTTCTTATTACAATAAGATGAGATCGAATATTTGGTGCACGATCTCGTATTCAGTGGTGAGGTGATATTCATGTATCAATACGACGTAATCCCACTCTCTTTAGATCGATAAATTGACTACGAAACTGTTGCGGTGTTAGTTTTTCCTTTCGTGAACTGCTTAAAATTTTCTTAAACGGGATGTGCATGTTATTTGCTGGAAGTACAGCTTGGGTTTCTGGATCGTGAAATGATCTACATCGATTACCTAAAGAAGAGCTGGTAATCAAGTAAAGAATGAACGTCAAAAAAGCTCCATTATCAAGTTCCAACAATTTTTCCACATCTAATTTTCTATACGACTCCTCCTTTCATCTCCTCACACCAACATATCTTGAAAGAAACTGTAAATATAGATTCTACAGAAAGAGGGTGAGAAAAGTTGAGCCTAACTCTGACTGGAGCGGAGTCAGCTAACGTCAATATGATGAATCTAAAAAAAAAACCTTTCTGGTTTCCTAATCAGGTTATAAGAAGGGGATGTATGGGGGAAACTGTGGGGGGAGGGGGAAAAGAGAGGGAATGAGTGAATGGGGAAAAGGCGTAAGGAAGAGGGAGATAGAAATAGCGATGACAGGGTTTATAAGAAGTTGGCTCCGTGGAAGGTTGGATTTGCTGACAGCGCATTTTCCAACGCTCCCAGCATCTTTCCCATTACCTTCGCGTCCTCCCTCCTACCTTCTCATCCGAGTAAATCTCTTTGGGTTATTGAAAGGAAGTTAAGGATAAAATAGATATTCAATGAACAAGACGAGGGAGGGATAGTGAAAAAATAATTTAGGAGGGAAAAAACGACGTTTTGATGGGAACTAGAAGTGGATGGTAATTTCATCTGAGCTTGAGAGCAACGAGAGAATCACCGAGCTACCTAAATGAATATTTAATACGTCTCAACGTGGATTTTTCCCCGGCATTATATTCATTCAAGAAACTACTCCGAGAAGCTCGGCCAGTGATTCGTGAGCTTAGAAAATTTGTTCTCGTTTGATCAACTGTTTTAGGACACAAATCAGACTTAACCCTTCAGCACTCGCAGAGTCAGCTTTTGGAAATCGGTAGGTAGCAGGTATTTGAGACTCAAAAAACCGCAGTAAGGACTTTGGATAACCTACGGTTCTATTCTTCACTACATACCCACAATCTAAATGCCTAAAGGTGAATACGATCAAAATTATCAGTAGATAGAATCTTTGTATATCGTAAACAAAGAGTTGAATTATTATATAAAGTTGAATTGGGATGCAAGTAGTAATATGTTATAGTTCAATAAAAATGCAATTTGGTAAATAAAAAAAAAGTGGTGAACAAAAACATCTAAATTTAAATTGCTAATAAATTTGAAACTTCATTTTCATCAATAAAATCATTATTGATGAATCTTGGTAAAATAAATAAAAAATAAAAATATTTGTACAATTTTCACAAAACATCACGTTTTTTCGAATTTTCGTTTTTTCGCAGATCTGCGTCTGCGGGGGTCTCAGTCGGTCGCCGTTCGTTCCTCGTTCCGGTTTAGTATTTAGCCAAATCGAAGGCGCAAAAACATGAAAAGTTGTACTTAAATTGGAATTTTTAAAGGATTAACTCACGGACCTAGGGAATTGAAAAACTGGAATATTTCCGCTGGAATCATCAAAATCGAACAATAATTGACAGAGAAAAATTGGAAAAACCGTTAATTCAGTTAACTTTTTCCCATAAAATTTAGCTAAACTAGAAATTTTCAAGGATTTTAGAAATTCATTAGTGCACGGACCTAGGGAATTGAGACTGAAATATTGTCGCTGGGATCATCAATATCGAACAAAAGATGCCAAAGAAATAAGGGAAAAACATGGGAAAACCGGTTTACTCAAAGGTTTTTCGCATTTTTCTTTGGCAATTATTGTTCGATTTTGATGATTCCAGCGGCAATATTTCAGTTTCTTCATTCCCTAGGTCCGTGCACTATTACATTTCTAAAATCCTTGAAAATTTCGAATTTAAGTACAACTGTTTAACTTTTTGCCCCTTCTATTTGGCAAAAAAAAAAAATTAAAAACGACCAGCGACCGACTCTCTATTTTGTGATGACTCGAAATCTGCCAAAAAAGTAAGCATCTGCGTCTGTTAACCCCATCTGTCTTGAGTTGTCACCCGTGATGTGGGGAAAACTCTGTTTGATGCCTTCATGAATTTATAAATTTTATTGGGCTCACCCGTGGAATAAAGGTAAATAAAAGTTGGTTCGTATATCACAGTTCGAGGACGTATGGTGATCGTAGATTTTCAGTAGCTGGGAAAGTCTTGTTTTTATGTCCGCAGAGACGAGGGTGGATTTCAATTAGTATTCCTGAGGACCGCTGCGGGACGCGTGTCGGGGTCAGTAAGCCAACACGGGAGTCGACCTCAAAAACATCACGAGGGTGTCCCACGTGACGCGACCACCTAAGGAACCACACGGTAGAAGGGGGGGATCTGTTAGATGATGTGGCGGCGGGGAGGGATTTCGTCAGATGATATAGCTGAGGTGGTGGAGAGGTTCCCCTCCCCATCGATCCTATGAATACGCCATCAAGTCCCTAAAGCTTGAGGGAAGGATCATCCTACATCCTCCGCGCCCTTCGCGTCCGGACCCACCGATTTCCCAGACATACTCCCTCCACGGTTTCCTACCGGTCCCCTTCCTCCCTCCTTCATCCTTTTACCCATCACGCACCCCTTCAAATCATCCTACAGAGGGAAATGAATATTGATTTTCATCACGTTTTGCTTCCGTCAATCAAATCGCACCCCAACTCTGCGTTCAGGGATGACTTTACCCCCTCTCCCCCGCCAGAAGTTTCTCCCTTATCCCACATCCCAGAAATATCGACAGCCTCAGAGATAATAATTCTCTTCGAGATAATAATTCTTTCGACAAAAATTTTGCTCTCCCATTCGGTGGAGGGGGGGGGGGACCGAGCGCCTGTCGTAAGTGATTAGACTAACCCGGAACGAGGAAGGAACGGACACTGGCTGAGACCCCCTTAAAACGGAACCTTTCTTGGCTCAACACCAATTACAACGAAAACCGAAGAAAAAATAAAAGAGAAATTTTAAACAGATTTTGCTCAAAATGGTGTCCACTTTGGTTATAAGAACCAGTGGTAAGTCGTGAATCATCGTTAATTTACTGACAATATTAGAAGAGAATCAAAAACCATATCAAACATAGAACCAATTTTAGCTTATCAAAAACGTGAACATCAACCAACGCATGTAGGGAGACTGTGGATGATAATGAAAAGGTTATACAACTTTTGGACATTTATTTTCGTGACATTAAAATGCCGTTTTAGCAACGTTATTGTTATTTCCATTACTTTTGCATTCGATGATCCTATGAGTATTACATTTTAATACTACCTATTACTACTACTACTACGACAAAACAAATTTGAACAAGAGTTTGAAGGAGAGTATCTAATGAAAAAAAAAAGACATTGAAATTGGAGAAGCTTCGATTGTGGGAATTTTGTTCCCTGAGGAAACCATTGTACAGGGAGACCACACGTCCCCTTTCCACCAGAACAGTCCTAAATTTTTGGAATAGAGAATGGGACAAGAGATTATTTCTCAGAGAGAATATTTCTTTATATCCTCATTAATTATAATTTTAGAAGCGTTCAGGTTGCTCAACAAATTATCCAAGGAAGAACTCAAACCCCAAAAACTTCAGCTTAGATGAAGCAAAATGGGGTTTCCATTCGATGAGTCGAAATTGTATCTTGGTCATTAGTTTGATGAAATCAGTTATTTTAATACTCGCTCGACGGTCTGAGGATGATGTCCTAATATCGAAAGCGCTCGCTTTCTGTACTCGACTTGCTGGTTATGAGGGATTCACCAATGAGGTACGTTAACAGTAATTATTGTTTTCTTATTACTGGAACCCTGGTTCTAGCCGCCTGCATGCTTGAGGACTTAACTCTTTCACCCAATTCCAAAAATTGCGTTGCCCACTCGTTGCCATCTTTAAATACCGGAGACAGTATGCTGTTCGCACAAATGTTTGGTTAATTATTTTCAATTATTTCCACTCAAAATTTGTTGGTTTAGGTACCTACGTTTCAAGATATATAGAATCCAAAAATCCAATAAAAATTTGGCCGTCCGTCCTTTAGTTCCCATGGACCGATTTTGATGAAATTTGGAACATGGACTCCATTTGGGGTCTATTTGTGCCCCGAAGCTTTTGGTTGCTATCGGTTACTTTTAAGGGTTGAAAAACAAAGGATGAAATTTTGAAAAGCCATAGCTCAAAAAATTTTGATATAAAGGTGTTGTTTTTTCATCAATTTAAGATAGTATTGAATTTTTAGAATTTTTAGAGCTACGCCTTCAAAATTTCATCCTTTGTTTTTCAACCCTTAAAAGTAACCGATAGCAACCAAAACTTTCGGGGCACAAATAGACCCCAAATGGAGCCCATGAATGATCCGAGAGCAGCACTTCGAAGTTTTGATGGGATGGGATTTAAAAAATGTAATGTCCTACCAGGTGTTGCTAGGTGTTGCAGGTGTTGTTATCATGTGGTCATGATACGGAGAAAAGGAAGTCTATCTGGTATTTTAAGTTAGCAACGACTCTAACCAATTTCCTTTGGCACCTCGGTAGCAGATGATGCAACAGAATGGCCCAAACTAAGAATGGCATATACCACCCCAATTTGGAAACAAGCATGAAAGAGTGCTAATACGCCTCAGGAGAAGGTGTTCTTGTTAAGGCAAGCTTCGAGTTGAGTGCAATGTCCAGTTGAGCTTTGGGTCAAGAACGACACCAATAAATTTCACCTCCACTAGGATTTTCTCTAAACTGGACAAATCCCTCAACTCGAAGTGCATGTTACATAAATAATTTTATAAATGTTGTCATCACTGACCGAGAGTCCATTTGTTGAGAACCAGTTAGATATTGCATCAAGAGATGCTTTTCATCTTCACACAGTCACGAAAGCACCAAAGTGTGCTCTTTGACTACAGATAAGCGTTATCTGCCAGCAACAGGTGGAGTTTGGAGGTTCTGTGAAGGTCATTTATAAAATTAGGAATAATATTGGCCGCAAAACAGACCCTTGTGGTACACCGTACGTAGCGGAGAGGAAATTGGACGAATCACCGTCGTGACTCTGAAAGCTAACTATTCCAAGAACTATTAGAATAACTCTTTTCAAGAGCTAGTTTTCATACTTTTATATAGAAGACATCATTCCCACAGGGATCTTACATGACTTCTACATTGAGACTCATGCAACCGGATCAAGGGGAGGAGCCGAAGAAGATGTGAAGAGCAGAATTAGGAAGGCCAATGGTGCCTTCATCCAGCTGTACAAAGTTAGGAGGAATAGAAATATTTCCCTACGGACGAGGCTGCGACTCTTCAACAGTCGGTCCTCCTCTACGGTTGCGAGACGTGGAAGGTGACGAGTTTGCTTACAAGCAAGTTACAAGTTTATTTGTCATTCGCTGCTTTCGACGTATCCTTGGCGTTTTCTGGCCAGATGTCATCTCGAACGATCAGCTTCTCGAGAGAACTGACCAAAAGTCTATCTCATCAGAGATTATACAGCGTAAATTGAGATGGATTGGCCACACGATCCGCGAGGATGAATCGTCCATTGAAAAGAAGGTTTTTAACAGGAACCCTCAGGGTTACAGAAGGAGAGCACGACCAAGCGCGACTTGGAGGCGGTCTGTGGAATCTGAAGCTAGACAAGTCGTGAAGTCGTGGCAGGAAGTCAAAGCTTTGGCACCTAACCGAGAAGAATGGCGAAATTTCGTTACGGCCCTATGCTTCTCTTAGGAGTTACAGGAAACAAGTCAAGTCAAGTCAACCGATTTGCTTGCACAAAAACTTATTCTATAGATTGAATTTTCACAATGAGACGTACTAGGTGAGAAAACCAACTTATTATCTTCTTTCCAATCTTTTCTTGGAGCGTCTACCAAAACTCCTTCGTTATTATAACATAAAATATGGTGTAAAGCTACTGAAGGAGTAAAATTCATAATTTAACTAGGTAGTTACAACTCACCTAAAATATTCACAACTAGTTACGTAGGAAGCGAATTCCGACCACTCACCTGGAAAGAAGAAAAAACAGTTTTATCGTGTGTTTTGAACATAATAAGTAGATTGTGGATATGCAAAACATATGAATGGGCTACAAAAAATAGACACCGATCAGGTGGATGAATAGACTAGAATCTAAAATGAACTCCGAGTTCCGCCGAGAATCAGCATCGCATCGTTTGACGAAAGAAATTGCATGTCATTCAGGATTCATCATGAACGGTCGATCGGCCGGGAAAACCGGGGTAATCGGCGGAGTGGATTAGGGATCTGGATGTTTCCGCTTCCGAGCACGAAAATCCCTCTAAAAACGAGACGGGTAGGGTTACCCTAGCGTTCAGGGTCGTTTCTATACCGATCCACCTCGACCTGACGGTTCTCTAAGTATAATTTCGACTCCGCGAGCCGACGAGGAAGGTAAATAAGCGGTATGCACAAAGTAAACATTCAAGTTGTGCGTGGGAATGGGTTGGGAAAGCCCCAGTTGGAATACAGTTGGAAATGTGGGATCTGAGTGGCCTTGGGTGGGTAATGTATACCTCAAAAACCTCTCAGGCCCTTATGTGTATAGTAGAGCGGATACAGGGCGTAAATTGAGTTCAGCGCGCACAATCTGACTGAAGGCAGTAAAATCAACGTATTACTCGTTTTACGACCTGTTTGCTGAGGAATTTCGAGGAATTTATTGAAAGTGGGTTGACCCAGCACACTTAACCTTGCGTCGGTTGCGCCTTCTCACATGCAAAGTAGTTTACACCGCAGTCATTCTCGTTGCGTATTTTGCTTAAAATTGGAAAATTTGACAATCCTAGTGACAATAATTAAAGGTACTCTTGCTTCGGCTAATATTTTTATTCACACAATTGCAAAATATTGGATAGAATATGTAAACTTGAACAAAACAATAAAAGCTCAGCAAGCCTCGTCGCGCAGCTGTTCGAACACCGCTAGGTACTCAGCGCACGCTTTACTCGATGACGTCAGAGGCAAAACTGAATAGCAACTTTTAGGTCGCTCACAATGTAGTGACTCATATGAAATTTAGAGAGCGGGATCCTAAACAAAAAAACACAGAAATTTGGTCAAAGGGTAAGCGTTTTCTTCCGAGTGAGGTGTAAACACTGCAGGTGCGACCGACGGAAGGTTAACCGAGATTGTTGTGGAAGGTGGCAGAAGTCATAATGATTCTAAAACCTGGAAAGGAATAAGATGAGAAGCAGTGGCGCCTCCTCCAGGCAAACATAGCAAACACTGTTTGCCTTACTACAAATATGCAAAATAAATAAATTAATTTTTGTTGAGATTCTCCTATATTTCCATTTTTTGTAAGTAATATTCAGCTGATTTTTAAACTTTTATAATATTTAGGGACTATTTCATTATTATCAAGGAAGTTAGATTTAATAGGAGAATGGAATAAGAAAGTACGTATTTTGCCTTGGATACTAACCCGCAACACACCAGAGACTTGGAGAGGTCGGTAATGTAGATGATTGCGGATGATACGCGGTGCCTGGCGATCAAGGCAAGCAGTTCAAACAAATGAATTTTTCGGGACTGTTTAGAGTGAGAGGCGACGATCGGTGGGGTGGCGGGGGGTCAGCGCGGTATCAAGTATTGCTATACCCCCACTACCACCATGGCAAACAGTCAGAAAACTGTTTCGTGACCTTGAATGCAGAGAAACTTGGAAGATGAGCCATGGATACTAATTAGCCCACGCATGAAGACATAACATATCCATTCACCCACATTATCTCAAGGAAGGAAGGCAGTTCGTTTTTTCGCCGCCGCAAATAGCAGCTGTTTGTTTTTCACTGTACCTAATCGTTTTTCTTGTTGATAGACACTAGGAAATAATTGCAAAACATTGTAGAATGAAGGTTTCACATCTTATTAGGTCTAAATTCAGAGTCTCCCTTTTTGGTTAATTGTTTTCAAGAAAAAAGGTTTGACCACCCTCAAATTTGATGGTTTACGTTTGTGGTAGGTAAGTACGTGTAGATTTTGAAAATCGAATGTATAAAAAAAATCCGTCTGTCCGCGGATCTTTCCTAAATTATCATGGATCGATTTTGATGAAATTTGGTATGTGGGCTCCATTTGGGGTCTAGTTGTGCTTTTGGTTGATGTAAGTCACTTCTAAGCGGTGAAACGGAAGGGCTGAAACTTCCAAAGGCACCCTCGCTCAAAAACTCTCGATATGAAGGTATTGTTTTTTCACAAATTTAAGATTGTACCATTGAATTTTTAGAATCGAATGAGACTACTCATAGCTTTGTAGGACAAACAGTTCGCTCCCTACGAGAACTTAAGGGTTGGACCTACGATAAATCAGAAAAACGAGTGTGAATCGCAAAAGAGGCGTGATCGCCTTTCAAAGTTTAGTTAACCAAAATGCGTTCGCCGATCGTTTCTTTGGGATGTACTCGGTTTTGCCTCCTTAGCAACTAGTAATCAAATTTCTAAACGAAGGAATTATTTATTTCTTCCAGTGGAGTGTGAAGCGTTTAATTCTTCCAAATAAACTTGATTGTGAAGGTAAAACATGGTTGGTAGGCGGTGACAATAGCAAAGCTGAGTTTTTTGCTGGGACATGATCAATACAGAAAAAAATGAACCTTTGTGTAATAATTTGCAGCCTAGCTGTTTGCCTGACGAATATTATCACGCGACGCCCCTGATGAGAAGTCATGGAGACCTGCACCATTGCTACCTGTAATTTTCTTTCGGTATTTGAAAAATTGATTATGAGAAAGCCCAAAACTGTCACACAAGAAAAGGAAGTCATTCCACATCATCAGTTTGCATTTTGAGAGGACATTGCACTATTGATCAAGTACATCGTATCACTGAAGTAATAGAAAACAATCTCGAAAAGAAACAAGTTTGTTGGTGTCTTTCTTGTCGTCTCCCAAGCCTTTGACAAGGTCTGGCATGGAGGACTACTAAATAAACTCAAAAGAGATTAACCAGATCAGTTCTTCTTGAAGTTGTACCTCGCAGAAAGACATTTTAGAGTCAGGCATGAAGGAGCATCCTAGTTGAAAGGAAATCAAAGCTTGGGCAGCGCCTCTACCTTATCTACACGAAGCTCAACCGAGGACTCAACTATTGGAACATTTGCAGACGATACTGCCCAACTAGAAGTTGGTGAGACCGTCGAAGAAGCAACGACAAATGTCAATGATATCTGTGAATGAACCAAAAACGCTGCAAATTATTACACAATGGTTTATTATTTTTCTGTATAGATCACTCGTCTACAAAATCACCAACCATCCAATGTGGAGGAATAAAAAAAAAAAAAAATCAAAATCACCAACCAACGATCGCATTTCGGTCAGCTCTAATTTGAACGGAGATTAGGCCTCTTTTGCGATTCACACTCGTGTTTTGATTTATATATATATATATTTCAATATAAACCCTTAAATTTTCGTAGGGAGCGAACGGTTTGTCCTACAGAGCTCCGCGTGGTCTCAAAAAATTCTAAAAATTCTATAGAATCTTAAATTGAAGGAAAAACAATACCTTTATATCAAAATTTTTTGAGTTAGGGCGTTTTCAAAATTTCAAAATTGATTTTGGAACCCTTAGAAGTGACTTACATCAACCAAAAGCTTCGGGGCACAACTAGACCCCAAATGGAGCCTACATACCTACCAAATTTCATCAAAATCGGTCAATGCTAAGTGGCAAAAGTGCCGCGTACGGCGGACGGCGTACGGCGGACGGACGGCCAAATTTTTATTCGATTTTTGGAATCTACGTACCTTGAAACGTAAACCATCAAATTTTGAGGGGGTGTTGAAATTTTTTTTTCTTGGTCGATTTCAAAGGTTTATTATTGAAAATAATAAACCAAAACGGTGACTAAAGCTGAACGAGCTAAAATTTACCCACTTAAACTTCACATACAAACGAACTGTTTGCCAATGTTGCTTATTGGATACGAAATATCGGTAGCGAACACTGCGAATTATTCGGGAATGACTCTTGATACAAAATTAAAATGGAAAGAGCCTGTTAAGAAGAAAATTGAACATAGAATTAAGAAAAGTATTCTGATTAGTCGGTATACATTCTGAAATCTCCGTGTACAGCCAACTCATAATATGCAAGCAAATGTTGAAACCTGTCTGGACATGTGGTATTCAGCTCTAGGGCTGTACGAAGAAATCGAAAATCAAGATTATAAAAACCTTGCAAAATCAGGAGCTGAGGAACGTTGCTCTCTGGTACGTCCGAAATGACGATCTTCACCGTGACCTAACAATGGAAACCGTCAGTGAGTGATCAAGCTACATGCGATAAATCACGTACGTCGTCTTTAAGGACATAAAACCCTGAAGTCCTCAATCTTCTAGACAACTGCAACGTCGTTCAGTGGCTTGATAGGACCAAACTCTTGGACCTAATGACAAATTAAGACACAAAGTTGGGTTGCATGCACTCCAGAGCACAGCCTTTGGCCTGTTAACTCTACAAACTGTTTAATTAAATTATGGAAGTAAATGAATTAGATGGGCCTTTAATGAATTCAGTTATTGGTATGTAATGAGAATGCATTTCGTTATGTAGAAAAAGTTAAAATTGAATAAATTTGATTACTAAATTGACGTTGCCTTTTAGAAATTACTCAGATAAAAAAAGGAGGTAAGATGGGAGATTTGTCTACCGGCCCAAAACCTTCAAACAACGTAAGTGAGGCAAAAAGGAATACTGTAATTGATGGTGGTGTGGCAGGCCCGAAACCGTTAAAGTCCGTTTAGAAGGAAAGTAAGGTTTTGAAATGATATAGACGAAGTGCTAGACTAGAATGGGAAATCTTTGTAGGTACGGAATACCTTGAAAGTTCTTGAGAGTTGAGGTAGGATATCACCGAAATCAGCAAGAGACGAAAGGAGGCTGGCGCCTGAAGTCTTGACCGTTAGAAATGGACGCGCATATCTGCGGTTTACGAATAAAATCACTCGCGATGAGATTGTGGAAAACCATTTTAATAAAAACGGAGTTGAGTAGAACGTTTTTTACTGATGATGACCTAACCGTCGAAATCGATTTACCTTGTAAATCATTATTTTCGTGGAAATAGACAACGTTCTACTCAACTCCGTTTTTATTCTGTGGTTTCTTTAGAAAACCCTTCTACTAGGCCACAACAGAAGCTCTCTCAAACCACCCTAGCTTATCGATACATTATTATATCATTGTGCATTCTTTTGGAGCTCAGCTCCTAACTTTCCTCTAAATTAGAGCAAAATACAGCTTTCAGATCGTGAGAAATTGTTGTTGAAGTTGAATCACGTTTTAGCGAGCGCTCACATTATTTTCTGTTGACCACATACAGACTCAAAACCACACACAAAAAAAAAAAAAACCAGAAATGCCAAAAGTGCGAGTGAAAATTTTGATTTTGGAGAACTCAAATTTTGTGGGTACCTAAGTAATATCTTTGACAATGAGCAAGAAAAAATTAAAACTAAAAATACGAACTTGAAAATCCATAATATTCATGTCTAGACATTCGATTGAGCTTAGAGAAGTGTAGGACGTTATGTCTAGCTCGAAAACCTCTCTGTGCGGAAGAAGAGCATAAACTGAGCTCAATCTGATAATACCGCCTTATTGCTCCATTTACGATCTGTTTACCGAGAAATGTCGTTAATACAAAGGGGTTCAAACCCTGTTGGGAGATGGATCCATCAAACGAATTGTCTAGTTGGAACTTTCGGTTATAAACTCCTACCTAATACCTCGTGTAGAAAACGAACGACGGAATCATAAACCTCTAGAACCACAATTCGTAGCGTGAAAACGACAGCAGTCTCTGCACAACCATAACTAAGGGCTCATAATCCAGCGAGGGGTTCACTGACTTGAGATAGGTGTGAGATCTACCTAAAATGAGCTGTCGGAAATTAAACGCTCAGAGGAAGTTTAGGTTCGTCTTGGAGTTTACTGAGAGAAAAATTGGGAATTTCAGCACACAAGATTTAAGCCAAAGATAAATTTCAAGTTGATATTTTTCTACTTTCGTGAAATATTTTTACCGAATCCCAGTTTAAATGATGAATGGTGAACAGAATAATTCTAGTAGTATAAAGAATAATGTAATAGTGCATATAAGCTAGGAACTACCAATGGTCTCAATTGAGCAAAACATGAACGTTGGACTGAGAATGTGTGTAAAAAAGTTCTTCAAGTGATTTTTGAAAGGAAAGAGTAGTACATTATACGTCATTATTCAAAATGAATCTTTCGGTATGTTTGTCACTAAAACAGTTGGGCCGATTTTATTGAGGTTTTCTGTAGAACGACAAAAACGTTTATGTCTACGTTGAAGACCAGGGCATCAATGTTGCCAGGACCTGATGTAGTGCTGAGTTACTTTTTCGTGACCAAAATGAGTTTTACAGAAATGGAATCGCTTCCAAAACTATGCTTGGTAGTCACGGAAGACTTTAATAGGCTGCAATATTATCCGAGATCAGTGTTGATTTACTTTTCCCCGTTCTGTTGGGACCGTCTCTTTGGAGAACCACCAACTAAGCATGAAATACGCGTCAACCTACAACCAACGAAGTATTACGTGTCAGTTGAAATAAGACTGGTTGGAAGATGATCGATATTCCCGCAAGATCCAGACGAAACCGGCTCCCTGACGTATAAACTGAGCAAACGAGTTCGACACACAATTGTAAGGTTTCGTTCGACGTCCTGAAGCCATAAAATTGAGTTCAAAGATGAGATAACAACACGTGAAAAAAAATTCACTTTCACCCCCCTGGTTTTTGACGGTGTCACTTTCAACCAAATCTATGGGCGCATAATTTGATTTATTCATATGCCGAACACTAAAACCAAAACTAATACCAGTAATCGGCATAATACTTGAATTACATGCCTTTTTCAGAAAATTCCGAACTGGTTTTCCTTGTACAGGGTGTCCCGAGTTAAGAACTGGAAAACTTCGGGAGTCGATTCTAAAACTAATTTAAGTAAGAAAATATTTCTTTCCAATTCTTTTGTAACCCCTTGTTTTTCCATGTTTTTTTCAATTTCAAAAATTTTTTCCGGGTTTTCGACCTTGTGTAATTAAAATTACTACAACTACCTTAATTTATTGTAAAAACGTACCGGTAAGACTTAATTTACTTACTTGTAAAAACGTACGGTAAGAATTACGGTACCGTAGGAAAGGGCGTCAAATTTCCCATCTTTCTAGTGCCTACGCAAATTTTTCTTGAGCAATCGAATCTAAAATATCACCTCAAAAGCTCATTTCTACCTCCAATTCTTGAAAAAAGTCGAGACAGAAGGTTGAAAACACCGAACCTTGTTGGTTTACTCGAGAGATACAACCACTACAGAGGCTCATTTCAACCTTCAAATCTTGAAAAAAGTCGTGACAGAAGGTTGAAAACACCGGAACTTATTGGTTTACTCGAGAGAAACAACCACTTCAAAGGCTCATTTCTACCTCCAAATCTTGAAAAAAGTAGTGATAAAAGATTGAAAACACCGAAACTTGCTAGTTTACTCGAGAGAAACAGCCACTTCAAGGGCTCATTTCTACCTCCAAATCTTGAAAAAAGTCGAGACAGAAGGTTGAAAACACCGGAACTTATTGGTTTACTCAAGAGAAACAACCACTTCAAAGGCTCATTTCTACCTCCAAATCTTGAAAAAAGTCGTGATAAAAGATTGAAAACACCGAAACTTGCTAGTTTACTCGAGAGAAACAGCCACTTCAAAGGCTCATTTCTACCTCAAATTCTTGAAAAAAATCGTGATAGAAGGCTGAAAACACCAAAACTTATTGGTTTACTAGGGAGAAGAGGCCTCTTCAAAGGCTTGTTTTCACCTTCGACTGTTTGAATAAGTCGTGAATGAACGTTGTAATCATCGTAACTTGTTGGTTTAATCGAGAGAAACTACCACTTAGGAGGCTCATTTCTACCTCCAATTCTTGGAAAAAGTCTGCGGGAACTTTCCAATAAAAGGTTTGGCGCTAGGGTTTTTTCCAGGGTTTTTCGGGGAAAAAATGAAATTCCCTGAGAGAAATGAAATGAATGAATGATGAATTTCAAAATGAAAAAATTGAAGAAAAATGAATGTAATGAATGAATGAATGTTTTTTGAATGCTGATTTTCTTCTTCTGATAATGAGTTTCCTGGATGAATGTCCCCGAGTTTTCCAGTAGAATAAAATTCCCTGAGTATTCCCGGCTTTCCAGGTCGCTGGACACCCTGTTAATTATTTGCAATAATGAACCTTTGGAATTGGCCAAGAACTAAATTTGTTCAACCACCCTCCCCCACACAAAATTTGTTATTTTACGTTCCAAGCTACGTAGAAGCCGAAAATCGGATAAAAAAAATTTTCCGTCCGGCCACCGTACGTGGCACTTTTCTTAGTCACAATGGACCAATTTTGATGAAATTTGGTATACGGGCTCCATTTGGGGTCTAGTTGTGGCCGAAGCTTTTGGTTGATGTCAGTAACTTCTAAGGAGTGAAAATTAAGGGTTGAAATTTTCAATAGTGCCCTAGCTCGGAAACTCTCGAGGTATCATATAATAAAGGTATCATTTTTTCATCTATTTAAAAAAGTATTGAATTTTTAGATTTTTCGGAGACCACTCGGAGCTCCGAAGGATAAACCAGAAACACGAGTGTGATTCGCAAAAGAGGTCTAATCTCCGTTGCAATTTTAGCTGTTCATTTCTTCCAGTCGTACTCAGTTTGGCCTCCTTAGCAACAAGTAATCAAATTTCCCGATGAAGGCACCCACAACTCCTTATGTCTTCGAATTGAGGATGAAGGGTTTATTTCTTCCAAATAAACTTGATTGTGACGGATGTGGTAGGTAGGTACCTATGGTTGAAGATGGTAGGTAGTATCTATGGTTCGTAGATGTTGACATGGCAAAGCCGTGTTCTTCGCAGACGAGTGATCTATATAGAAAAATAATGAACCTTTGTGCAACAATTTGCAGCGTTTTTTACGTGAATTAGTCCAGTCCTTAACATGAAACCTACAGTATACTAAATAACCAGTGGTGGTGGTTTATCTAGCAGTGCTTGAATTCAGGTTGTACAGACTTCATCTCGATTGTTTCAGGCGACTGCTTCGAATGTCTTGAAATTCAAAAACTGTTTCTCATACGACTCCTCGCTCCCCATTCGGGAAACCGAACGATATCTGAGCATCCTTTGTCCAGTTGGTCGAAGGTCGAATTCTTATTTTCCAGCGTTATATTTCCCTCTGGTACGGAACGTTGGGGGGACCCGCTTGATTATTCGATAGGATATGGAATGGAGATTGGTTGCATATTGGGTCTCTTTTCTTCTCCCTTCCCAAGGTTGGTCAGAGCACGTATCTCCTGGGAGCCGTTTACCGGGTCGTTCTCATTTGTTTTTGGACCTCTGCCCGCCAGGCCGCAGTAAAAAGAAAAACTTTTTTCCTTCCTAGTTTCAATCCGCTTTCCACCATGTATTTTACTTTTATTTTACGCTTCCCCTTCTCGGCTTTATCTCGACTAAACACGGTCTACCGAGCAATACTATTCCCTATCTTATGGGAACTTCGTATGCGAAGTCTTTCTAGTAACTTCGATTTCTTTCTGAAGTTGTGCAGAACTGTATTAAATTCCCATTCCACTGCTACATGACCTGAACAACGAGATAATGAACTCGAACGTTCATTCCTAATGTAATTTTTGAAGAGATTAGTAAGAATAAAGATTGTTAGGGGACTAAGGAAGACACACGAGCGTGAAGTGCAGATAGCCTCCTAGAGCATTTAGAGTCTTGAGTTTCGAAATTTGCTAATAAAATCGTCATTTCGTTCCTTTTCGAAATTGGTTTGCACCCTTACACGATATCTAGTCTTCCTGTACACCAACCTTTGACCCCCCCTGAAAATTAAGCAATTGCAATGGTCTCATTATTGTGAGAGTGGATTGTTTTGTAAATTTTCTTCACTGAAATACGTTTTGGAACATTCTAAAGCGACCCCTGAAGTTTTTCCAAAAACCATATGGATATAATAAATTTGTAATATACAATATTTGATAATATATAAATGTATCTACATATAAGTAGTTGCATCTCAAAAACTTCAAGATTTTGTCAAAATGCTTTAATAACAAACGACGAGTTCGTTAGCCAGGAATTTTGGACGAATCCAAGAGGCCTAAATTTCAAAAAATAGGCCAACAAACCGATAAAAAAACTGGTTTTAGGTTGTTTAAATGGTTATTACCATAATAAACATAGTTACTTATGGTATACTCGAACTAGGCACAAAATTTCTTATTTGAGTACAATTACAGAATTTAAACATTTTCAAACTCAAATCACCATTGAAAATTGTTAAAGAAACAGGAAATTGACAAAAATTCAAGTTCAGGTCAATAAAAGCATCTTTGAAGTGACTAATGGAAGGCAATTTAAGGCTCTTTCCAACGTTTTCCTCATTTCAATTTATTATTTTCAATAATAGACGTTGGAATCGAGCAAGAAAACATTCGTTATGCGAAAAAATGGTTGGTACGTAAGGTATGGTTGGTACAATGGCAAAGCCATGTTCTTTACCACCGAGTCATGTATACAGAAGAATAATAAACCTTTGTGTAATAAATTCATCGTTTTTCATCTTATCTAGTAAATTAGGAAAGTTATGACCATTTTAGTGACAAAAGACCATAAACTCGAGAAAAAATTTTGAGTATAAAAATCGTCGAATTTGCAGTGGAGTAAAACAAATGTTGCAAGGCAAAAGTTGTTGCAAATGGGTTCCTGATTTGATCCCCGGAGTTTCGTCGTTCTTACACCGAACACAACGTTCAAAACCAAAAGTAAACCTTTAAAAAATGATTGTTCATGTTTTGGTAACTTTTATGAAAACAAGGGTGTTCATTTATAACTTGCACGAAACATATTATTGAAGGGAAATATGATCTGATAGATAAGTAGGTACGGGGAAAGATAGTTCGTAAGAAGTATGGCGTAAGAATACTGCAATCCACAATCTGCACCGTGTTAAGAGTTATCCCCGAAGGGTTAGAAAACCAGTCTGATATGCGTTTAAGAGAAAAGAGCAAAAGGAGATTCCGCGCGGGTGCTTTTGGCTTCGGGTATTCTAAAGGAGCGTCAAAATAAACGGGCGCTCTAGTGCTTCAAACAGCGAATACCATGAATGATGCATGAGACTCCCAGCGTATCGGAACAATTTCTTTTGAATATCTTTTCCGGAATATCGCGGGAAAAAAAAGCTCCGGAAAGACAAACAACAGAGGAGGTTATACCCACTTTTCCCTCAGATGATTCCGTATTGTCACTCCGTACCTACTGGCGTTAGAATTTTACCTGGAGTTTCATAACTTCGGGTTTCAATCAGTCTCTGGCACTCGGTGTTGGAGAAGGAAAAAGAGCAGTGCATTGTTCATGATTCGTTTTCCTGTTTTTATTTTCTGTTCATCTGTTCCAAAAGCCAAAATTGAACGCAGAATTCGAGAACACCCCTCTCTCTTAATGTGGTGCTTGAGTAGGATATCATAGAAAATCAGCTCGTTTTCCTGTTTTTATTTTCTGTTCATCTGTTCCAAAAGCCAAAATTGAACGCAGAATTCGAGAACACCTCTCTCTCTTAATGAGGAGGATATCATAGGAAATCAGCTAAACCACAAACTATAACGTAAATACAGCTGTGTAGATTGAATTGATTTATATAAACGTGAGTTTCACAGTCGACTTACTGGTTTCCTACATTCAGAAACAACATCTAAAGTGAGAGTTCCCTTGTATATTCTTCACAATATATGCCGTCGTGCTGAATTTCATCAGATGCCATGAAATTCAACACCAAAGAATTTATGGGAAACTGTCCAAGAGTAACCCGTACATTCTCCAGAAATTCCATTGACCAGTAGTTCGAATACAAAACGTGAGCAACAATGGAATTGAGCAATAAAGAAATTAACAACGTTTACGTAGCTTGGTAATTAGAATCCGAAAATCGAATAAAAAACGCTGCAAATTATTACACCAAGGTTTACTATTTTTCTTTGCCATTGCTACCACCAATCAACTTGAAGAAAAACATCGATCGCATTTTGGTCAGCTAACATTTGAACGGAGATTAGGCCTCTTTTGTGATTCACACTCGTGTTTCTGATTTATTTTAAGTCTAACCATTAAATTCTCGTAGGGAACAAACGGTTTGTCCTACAGGACTCCGCGTGGTCTCAAAAAATTCAAAAAATTCCATGCTATCTTAAATTGATGGAAAAACAATATCTTTATATCAAAATTTTTTGAGTTAGGGCGTTTTCAAACTTTCAACCCTTAGAAGTGACCAACATGAACCAAAATCTTCGGGGCACAACTAGACCCCGAATGGAGCCCACATACCAAATTTCATCAAAATCGGTCAATGCTGAAAAGGGGAAGTGCCGCGTACGGCGGGCCAAATTTTTATTCGATTTTTGGATTCTACGTACCTTGAAACGTAAACCAACAAATTTTGAGGGGGGTTAAAAAATGATTTTTCTTGGTCGATTCCAAAGATTTATTATTGAAAATAATAAACCAAAAGTTCTGTCTGTCCGCCGAATCATTGATAGTGACGAAGGAAAATGAGGAATGGCGTATTGGACAATATTAGGATTTTCACGATTCAGAATCATTATCTATCTCTTCTACATTACTTTCTTGGCTTATTTAATGTATCTTTCATTATTAAATAGCAGGTTCCATACGAGAAACTTGAAACCATCATAGTCGGCTAAAATAAAAACTGTAATAATTATATTCTAATAAATTTTGGTCTACTGAGACTCAAAAACTATTTTACCAGAATAAATAAATGTTATCAATAATAAAAGTCTGTAGTTCAAACATTTTCCAACATCGACTGCACCCAACAGTATGATGGGGAATCACATTGGGAAGCTCTTCGACAATTTCATTATTTCATCTTCCTAGTCGTTCTTAAAAATTGCATTTACATGGGAAGACTGAAAGGTTCACTCGTGAAAATGCGAAACTCGGTATGTCAAAACCTGTCAGGGCTAAGCGAGGCACATAACAGGGCACACGTCAACATTCCACTCCATCATTAATAATTCTAACTCTTTTCGTTCCGTTTTCCATTACATTCAATTATACAATTAATAACCGACTTCCGTCAACCCTGGTGAGCGGATTTGGAAGGGCTGGCAGCGGATTTTACATCCCGACATATGTGACGTGCCGGAGACTCGAAATACATCCAGAGATGAATGTATCAGGGCTATTAATTTAGCGTCAGATGTTGACCCTTCATTGTCGCTAGGCTGACAGGTAGTGGGAACACGAAATCCAGGCGCGGTGAGTTATTAGTTCAACTGATTAAAATAATTTTCAAGTGAGTAAGTTTGGTAAACACGGTCACAGAAATAATTCAATATAAGGGCAACCCATTTTCGAATTTTGAGAGTTATGGCCATTCTTATGGTCAAAGGCTGAAAACACGAAAAAATCTTAAAAGTGAAACAACTCGAATATTTTTTTTTGGAGTAAAACAAAATGATTTAAATGACACTTTATTACTTGAATTAGTTGTGGAAACGACTCCCGAAGTTTTCCGGCCCTTGAATGAGACACCCTGTTTATAGATTTTACCCTCAACTCGGCATGTTCTCTACAGGGTGTCCGAGAAATAATGATCCAAACTTCAGGGATCGATTTTATAAGGAACTACCAAAAAAAGCCACTTGGCAATTTTCTTTTAACCTCTTGTTTTTCCAAGTTTTTTCCCATTTTAAGATATCTTCGTGTTTTTGACTTCATGTCGTTAAAACTGCTATAACTCCTGTTATTTGCCGAGTAAATTCAAATTTGAGAATATCATTGGAAAGAGCATTACATTTTTTCAGCTCATTGTCTAATCAAAATTTTTTCTGGAGCTGAGTACGTAAAAAATTACGTCAAAGTAAAAATGTGTAAAGTTCAAATTTTTTGTTGAGGTTAACAGTATTTTCAAACAATACTTTCACTCATTCCCAAAAGTTCCTCTCTTCGCGAAAAAAACATCTAAAAATTAGCAACGGTATAATTCTAAAAAATTTGGAATTTAGGGGAAAATTTGTTTTTGAACTCAGAAATACGTCAATTTTTTAACGAATTTAAAACGTTTTGGCCAGAGGCTCAGAGGTGGTGGACGAATGGAGTGGAGGGTTGGCGGTGAAGCCCCCTGCCTAAACGGTAAATTCGTTAAAAAAATCCACGTTTTTCCGTGTTCAAACACCATTTCTCCACTGAATTGAATGGTAATTTTTTTTATTATACCGTTGAAAAATTTCTAAATTGCAAATTCAAATCTAACCACCCATTTGGAGAGAGAGTTAACTTCTGCTCTTGACCCGTTCGGAAAAAATGAGCACTGGGATACTCTTTCTACCACAAATTTAAGATTTGTCATTTTTTTTTTTTCAAACTTATTGGTGAGTTTTTTTGTGAAATGTAAGGTTAATGTGGTTGGATGCAAAACAATTGTCATTTTAGGGAAAATTAAGTGTTTTTTTACCTTAGTAAAATTGAAAAATAATTTATAATTCGAGTAAAAAAAATCTGCCAAGTGGTTGTGGCACATAGTTTCCTCGCATCCTTACCCGATTATATAGATTATCCAATGCATAGTAGTTATTCTCAAAACATAAATCTCTAAGTACCTTGCACTACCCTCATAGGGGACTCAACACGTCAACCCGCACATTATCTGAATATTGTTGCAAAATGTAGAAGTTGTGGCCGTTACAAGGATTTCACGTTTGCGCATGCGCACATAATACTTTCAATTTGGAGGCTATGATTTTCATAAGGGACCATTTCCAGCCCAACACGCATAATTCCTGAAAATGACATCGAAATCAGATGGGAAAAATAGAAGTTATGGCTGTAACAAGGAAATACACGTTTGCGCATACGCAGCGGCTACTATCAGCCCGGTGGTGATGATTTTCATAGAATACCATCTACAAGCCAACTCACACAACTCTTAACAATTTCATCGAAATCGGATGAGAAACGTAGAAGTTTGCAAGAAATGGCAAGGATTTCATGACAGATACACAGACTGGCAGACACGGAACCAAAATTGTTCAAAATGGTCTGAAACGTAAAACGCGAGGGGAAATTTTTATTTTGGAGAACTTTTTTTTTTTAACCTTGAAAAGTAAAAACAAAGCTTCCGCTACCAAGATAGACTCCGAAGTAAAATGATTACTCGAATCGATACCTGAAGCAAGGAACAGTTCTTGCTTACATTTACCAATTCTTTCAGTTACACATAAATATTATTGTTATCAAACGTTTGTAAAAGTTGCTTTCATTCCAGTTTTATGTTTGGTTTTTGTAAATGCCGCCCACCCCCAAGTCCTTAATACATTTTGGTACCTACAAGTTTTTGACATGGTTTAAGTCATTTCCATAATATTTCCGAAGTAAGAGGTAAAGGAGGTAGTGTAGGATAAAGTAGTGCTATTTAACCTATTCGGTCAACCTATTTGTCTTATTTAACATTTTGATGAGGCCGAAGTTAATTTGGCAAAACTTCATGGAAAACTAACCGACTTACGAAAGAAATAAAGTTCCCATTATAAATAAGAAACCTGCGTGGAACATGAACAAGAAAGGAATGATTTAGCTCTGGAAATTGAATAAATACGTAATGGAGAGAATGGATGTGATCTGACGAAGAAAGTTCTTACGCGTTTCCACAGAACTACCTCTCCGGGTTGGAGAGAAATCTCTTATGTCTAAAACGGGATCAATCGGCTCCCTCTTTCATTTTTAAAGCGAAACCTTCTCGGTGGAAATACTTTGGAGTTTCCTCTGAATTCGATCATTTGTGGTAGAATGAATTCAGTAGTCGATTGTATGTTTTCATCAAAACGGGAATTTAGCAACGATCAAAATACAGTGAGCGTTCGCTTCTCTATCTTCCATGGATACTGTCTATTTGAAGATCTATGTACGCACCTTGTAATCCCCCCGCACCGCAACTGGTAATCCATAGCAAAATCTTCCAAGATACTAGATTTTTGGACGTGAGATGGAGAGTTAGATTGAATGAGACAAAGTCAGTGCATGTTTATTCACGAATAAAAGGACCAACTATGTGCCAGCCTTTCTAAATAACAAGATGATACTGTATACCTATGAAGCGAAATATTTTGGAATGACGCAGGATGCCAAACTAAGGTGAAAGTCCCACCTCAAGAAGAAAAAAGCTGCAATTTTGATTAAATTCAGAAACATGTACTGGCTGATGGGCCGACCGTCAAAATCAGCTCATACTGTACAAGCAAGTTTGTCTGGACTTACGGTGCACAACTGTGGGGGTGCACGGCCCAGAGCAATCGAAACATGATTCAGCGCTTCCAGAATAATGTACTGCGATGCTGCGTTGATGCATACTTGCACTTTAGGAAATGAGAGACTTCGCTTCAAGCTGAAGGTTGAATCTGTCGATGAGGTCATTCGCAGCCTAGCCATGAATCACCTTTTTAGGCTCCAAGATCATGTAAATGAGGATGTCGTCCAGCTTCTCAACACAGATGTTCTTCTTGGAAGACTTAAGAGAAGCTTCTCAACACAGATGATTTGCTTAGAAGACAAAAGAAACAGGCCACACGATCAAATCCACTTAGTGTGACCATCATGAAGTGCAAATTTCAGGACAATAAGAACTGAGTGAAGTATCTTAGTTTTCTTAACGTACACTATGTATAAGAAAAATGTTGCTTATAAGTTGTAACTTGGTGAAATAAAACAAGTAAAAACAAAAAAAAAGTTGGACGTGTGGATCTAACGGATCGACCACATGAAAGATGCAAATTTCGTGTGGCTACGTAAAAATGATACACGAAGGTACAAGAATAGCTGGACATTTCCACTCGAAAGTGTTCACATTTATAGTTCACTGGAAGGTGCCTCTCAATAAACTCAAGACATATAAGGCCAAAGTCCCTCAGTCCCGCCTGGTCTGCAGCAATTTGCAGTAATAAACTACACTTCTCACCTGCAGAGCGAACACCGAGAAGATGAACTACTCAAGTACTGTATCAGTAAGCAACCCTGTATACACAGAGCCTAGAGAGCACGTGGGTTATGGGTGTGGATCATCGAATAATATCAACACCACATGCGTTTCATAGCTGCTCGTACGATATACCTCTGTATATGGCCGACTATATTCGTGCGGGAACACGACGTTGTTAACAAGAAGGTTCCTTGACACCCATGTTGCTGTCAGATAGCTGTTTATCCCCGCTGTAACCCTGCCGCGTAAACCCTCGTGATCCAGATAATACCCCTTCCATCAACGTTACCCCTTCACCTTCACAAACATCTACTTAGATAGTAACGGAGTTCTCTAGCTGTTAGTGGCCCGTAGCAGAGATGAATCGTTAGTGTTCTATTTCCAAACACCCATCAACGCGTTTGTGAACGATTCATCTCTGCTACGGGCTGCAAACGTCTGGAGAACACCGTTACTGTCTCACTCGTAGGTATACATTCGCACCGACCCCAATTCTCTGTCTTTGAACCTATCACACTAGACACACTATCATTAGACTACATAAAGTCTCAGTACGGCGGATCTGGAGGATCCTTTTCTGGAACCGATAGTTGAAGAGATTATTGCTATTTGCGAAATAAATAAGTAAAATTTAATATTGAGATCTATGAATCTGAACACAATGTTGTATAACTCAAGTTGTGTATTTATGGATTATATTGTTAGAGCCGCTTCAATTTTGTAAAGACCGTCAAATTTCTCGCACATGAAATTATTCAATTTATTATTGTCGGTACATGTTTCGGCAAATGCAAAGTTGCCTTCATCAGCCTAAAATTTTTTTAAAATAAATTAAATAAGTTATAATGATCCGTGACCCTACAAATTCATATTTCATATTTGTTAATTGTTCATATTTGTTATTGTATTTATCATCATGAAATTAATGCCCACTACCTACCAATGAAGTATGATTTTCCCCATTCTCTCCCTCTCTCTTCATTCCTTCACAGGCCGAGCCTGTGAAGAGAGAAGGAAACATGTACCGACAATAATAAATTTAATTAAAGACTCCGAAACTACATCGAAAACATGGTCACTCCATTCACCCATCAATGAAATTATTGCTGAATGTATTCACAATTACTTACTTCTGCTATTGTATTCACAGCACTCGAACGAAATTTCTGCCTACATTTGCTTCGAGATAATTTATCGAAAATCATATTACTGATAGGTATGAGAAAATTGAAGCAAAAGGGAGGTGCTCCATAAATTATGACGAAACAGTTTGTTGATATTTTTCAATCACGTCTCACCACAGGGGGATGTAATTAAACTGATAGCTGCTGCAAATTTAATTGGATTGATCTGAAGGCGATTCACCCATCCCCATTTAATTAAGTTTTGCGAAGTCACACATACTTTTTTTCCGTTTATAGAAAATGAAACTTATAATTTTAAATTTCATGTTTATAATTTATATATTAAAAATGTATACCTATTTTGGCTTTTATTTTCAATAATAAACCTTTGGAATCGACCTAGAAAAACTCGGCGCCTCGCCAGGGGGCAAGCCTCATGGACCCCCGGTTACCTCTATTTACATATTTCAGACGAAATTATTGAAACCCAGAATGTATTTTAGCACACGCGTTTCACAAATTTCGCTACTTTCCTCCCACTAAATCAGAATCAGAATCACCAGGTTACACGATCCCTAGTTCCGTATCATCGGTATCCATGTTCACATAATTTCGCTACTTTCCTCCCACTAAATCGGAATCTCAATCAGAATCAGAATCACCAGGTTACACGATCCTTAGTTCCGTATCATCGGCATCCATGTTGTCGTCCCAGCTTTTTTTTCTAGTTAGTCCATGGCTAAAACACATTCTGTGTTAAAAATGTTAACCCCCCTCAAAATTTTTTAGTTTACGTTTCAAGGTACGTAAAATCCCAAGATCGAATATAAAATTTGGCCATCTGTCCGCCGTAATCCTTATCCTTAGTTTTGTATCCTTATCGTAATCTGTATCCTTAGTTCCCATTGACCGATTTTGATGAAATTTGGTACATGAGCTCCAGTTAGGGTCTACTGGTGCCCCGAAGATTTTGGTTGATGTGGGTCACTTCCAAGGGTTGAAAAATAAGGGTTGAAATTCTGCAAACACTCTAGCTCAAAAAATGTCTGCATAAAGGTATTGTTTTCCCATCAATTTAAGATAGTATTGCATTTTTAGAGACCACGCGGAGCCCTGTAGGACAAACCGTTCGCTCCCTAAGAGTTCAACTCAAGAGTTGGACTTACGATTAATCAGAAACATGAGCGTGAATCGCAAAAGAGACCCAATCTCCGTTCAAATTTTATCTGACCAAAATGCGATCGCTGTAGGTACGTAAGTAACGAAAGTACTAAGCAAGTAAGTTCCAAGTAAAGTAAGTTCTTTGTAATCTACAGTATCTACAGCCTCAACCATAAATACTAGTAAGTGGGAGCACATCAAGACCAACCGTTAATGTTTGAAGGAGGAAACAGGCAAGTAAGATGGAAACATCACAACTGGCGTGTTGATAGTTGTCTAATCCCCTGACTCCCTCCTGGCATTTATTCGCAGGCCTCGTTCTTCGCGTCTCTCTCCAGCACACCCACGCTATCACAGCCCTCCTCCGCCTCTCGTTGACAAGGAACACGTGCTTTTCTTCACGTGGGGTGAATACTTCCCTACACGGGAGCCGGTGTTCCGTAGGAATGATTCTCATTTCCTATTGACACAGCTCCTTCCCCCTCATCCACTTCCCCTCTCCGAGTCGGGAGTACCAACACCTTCCAACACGAGCTTCTTCCTTTTGTAATCCTCTCTTCTCCGCAGTTTCCTTATAACGGGGGAGCCACAGGAATATATTTCGGGAATTTGATCTCAATAGATCAATACAAGATCTCTTGCCGCCATAATTTGGCTTGTTTTCCTAGCGTCTCTTTGTGAGCTGTATGAGAACACTCAAAAAGAAACACAAATATCCAACCATCTTAAGAAATGCACTTTCCACGGTAATTATTCAATTTGAAGAGCCATATCGACTGATACAGTCCATTTCAGCTTAAAAGACTATTTAGGTCCCATCAAATAACAAATCGTTTCGTACAGAAAGAAATATTCCATCGATTTGAGGGATGGTAGAATTGCTTCCGAGATTACCAGGGTAACGAAACCATCATTTTCATTTTTCAAGTTGAATAAAATTTTCTCCAAAATCCAATATACCTTCCTCAATGACTGACTGTCATGAAATCCTTGAAATAGACAAAACCACGTGTATGAAGTTACTGTCCAAATTCGATGAAATTTTCAAGGATTGTGCGGGTTGGCCTGCATGCCTTTTGAAAATCATCGCCCCCGGATAGAGAGTATGGGGGGAGCGCCTCGATTTTTTTTAGATTTTTAATCGAAAGTAGACTACATCCTGAAAATTTTGGCACCAACCGTGACCTTTAGAGTGAGTAGATCTGTTTCTATGTTTATGACGACACGCGCCCTTCTCGCCTGGGCGGGACCCCGCAGCCCACTGTGACGTCATAAACGGTCGAAACTTTAAAAATTCATAGGAAAAGATTTACAAACGCTAGAAGGTCGCGGTTGGTACCAAAATTCTCAGAATGAGGTCTACCTTAGATTAAAAATAACAATAAATCTCTGCGCATGCGTCAAAACCCTGTAAGAGCCATAACTTCAACGTGTTCCATAACCATGAGATGATTTTGAATGCAAAGTTCATATAAATTTTTGAGTAAATTTTTTTGTTATCCACAATGAGGAGTACAGCTCATCAAAGATTTACTCTAGCAGAATCCTAAGCACACGATTCACGGGATGAAGATGTCCGTTTATTGACATTCGAGGGAATGAGGCCAGCTAATTATATTAACCAGAATTGGACCATGGTGTCACAGATAACCCAAATTGAATTGCAATTTTAAATTTAGAGGGCAGCAGAATATTTTATGGGCTATTGGAAGTCTCAAAATAATTGTGACAAATTTTTCCAAGGAAATCGATGGAAAAAACGCTGCAAATTGTTACACAATGGTTTATTGATGTAGTGACAGGCACCTAGAAACCCTGTCACTTAGTTTAATAATTGACATGTCGTTAATAAAAAGTTCAGTTCCTTTCTGGAAATCGAGCAATCGTGTTGTGATTCATTATATTGGTGTCAGAAATGACTACGCGTTCCCAATCGCGCCTACGTCGGCTTGAGGAGGACGGTGAGGGGCAGGAGGATGGTGGACAAGAAGAAAGTACGGCTCCCCGGTCGGATGTGCAGCCAAATGAAATTTTGAATTTATGTCGAGCAGAAATGCAAAGTATGTTACAAACAGAATTGACTGATATTAATGAAAAACTGTCTGTACTGATGTTGAATTTGCCAGCAATGGTACAACCCACGCATCTCCCCACCCACAAGGAGGTACCTTGTAAAGGGGTAAGTCTGAAGATAAAACCTCAGATTTATGATGGAAAAGAAGAGTGGGAACCCTACCGCGCGCAATTCGAACTAATTGCAAGAGAAGAGCGATGGGACGAAAACCAGAAGGCGGCTATGTTGGGCGCTTCACTTAAAGGTCAAGCTCTGACTTTATTGACCGAAATAGGGCCCTATATGAGTTATAGCGATCTGGTAGAAGCACTCGAGGTCCGTTTTGGTAGCAGACATCAGACAACCCGAAATCTAGCGTTATTGCAAACTAGGGTGCAAGGTGCTGATGAAGATATAAGGGCGTTCCATCAGGCCATAAAAGATATCACCAGACGTGCATGGCCAGATACCAGGGGAGGTGCTTCAGAGGATACAGCCATTTTCCATTTTGCGAGAGGTCTCAAAGAGGCTCGTCTATGTGAGCTAGTGCTTGGAGGGAGTCCAAGGACAATGGCACAGGCTCTTGACGATGCACTTCGAATGGAGGCAGTATTGCAAGTTGCTAGACCTGACAGGGCAAAGGTACGTCAAGGAGAATTCATGGACACAGTGATGGATCAGATTCCAGGACTACAAGCAATCCCTAGTCGCCAGTACTCCAAAAGGGATCAGAAACGTGAAATTGTATGCTGGAGTTGTGATAAGCCAGGCCACGTTGCTTATGATTGTCCTGATCGTCCTAGGAGGGGTTCGGGAAATGTTCGACGGTCAGACTGAAGGGCCTAAGTCAGACCGTGCATCATCAGGCTCCTGTAGTGAGTGTTTCTACCCAAACAACAATGGGAGTCGAAGTTCCCACTTATCGTGTCACTCCAAACACGTCACTAGTGTTACAGGGTAGAGTAAATGGAGTAGCCTGCGATTTCACAGTGGACACAGGAGCAACACGGACAATAATGAGCCTGGAAGTTCTAACCCGCAGTAAGGTAAAGCTAGATGTTACAGGGCCAGCCTACATTCGATCAATTTCTGGCGAGCGGCTACCAGTAAAAGGAGAAGCCACTGTAAGGTTAGACATTGGAGATGGAGAGAACCGGACTCACAATGTCTTGGTGGCATGTATTCATGATGATTGCATTCTAGGTTTAGACTTTTTAATACAGCAGCATTGTTTGATTGACCTATCGAACCAAGCAGTCGTTATTGGTGGCAAGCGGGTGAATTCAGTGGAATGTTGGGAAGCAGCAGTTGCAGTGTTAGCTGATGAAGTCGAGGGAAACTTTCAAGAGCTGATAAAGGGGGATAGGGCAGTCCACAATGGAACTTTTGGCGAAAACGATAGCTGCCCACCACACCTCCAAGAGCTACAAAAAGAGGCTATGGGTCAGGTTATGGAGGAAAAGGAGAAGAGGGTAGTGGAGAAATTGTTGAGAGACTTTAGAGATATTTTTGCAAGAAGTAGCGCAGATATTGGAAGAGTTAAAAATTGCGCACATGCCATTGATGTGGGCGATAGCCCTCCAATCCGACAATCACCAAGGCGAATTCCTCCGCATCGGTTGGAGGAAGTAGAACAAATGGTGACAGAGATGGAACAAAACGGGGTGATCGAGCCATCTATTAGTCCATGGGCGGGCCCAATCGTGCTCGTAAAAAAGAAAGATGGAAGCACTAGATTCTGCATCGATTACCGGAAGTTAAATTCTGTGACAAAACGAGATTCACATCCCATGCCTAGAATCGCAGAGTTGGTGGGAGCTTTGGAAGGTAGTTCATGGTTTTCCACTCTGGATTTGCAAAGCGGATATTGGCAGGTGCCAATGGTGCCCCAGGACAAAGAGAAGACCGCATTTTGTACGCCAAGAGGATTACGGCAATTTAAAGTAATGCCCTTTGGTTTATGTAATGCCCCCAGTACTTTTCAGAGGACCATGGGAGGAATCCTACAGCAGGAGATACGTGGAGGAAGGGTAAAAGTCTATCTCGATGACGTGCTGGTGGATAATGGGACATTTGAAGACCATGTAGCATGGCTGAGGAGAGTTTTTACAGTTATCAGGAATGCAGGAATCAAGCTCAATCCAAAGAAGTGCAGATTGTTTCAGAGGCAGGTCGGATACCTTGGAGTACTCGTGTCAAAGGACGGAATCACCACTGATCCAGGGACAACCAAGCGTGTATTGGAATGGCCTCAACCAACTTCTGTGAAAGAACTGCAGTCCTTCTTGTCACTCTGTTCTTACTACCGTGCATTCATACCTGATTTTGCTAAGAAAGCGGCGGCACTTTATGACTTGCAGAAGCGTAAGACAGAATTTCAATGGGAACCCGACACGGACCAGGCATTTGCAAACATCAAGGATGCCCTCACCCAACCACCGATATTGGGACACCCTATTCCTGGAGCGACCTTTGTGCTTGATACAGATGCCAGTGACAAAGCATTGGGAGCTGTACTGTCGCAGATCCAGGGGGAGCGGGAAGTGGTATTGGCCTATTATAGCAAATGCCTATCAAAAGCCGAGAGGAACTACTGCGTTACTCGGAAAGAGCTTCTGGGACTAGTGTGTGCATTGCGCCATTTTCATCATTTTGGGCTAAGTAGTGGAGAGCATTTCATTGTTCGAACGGATCATGCTTCTCTTCAATGGTTGCAAAATTTTCGAGAACCCGATGGCCAGCTGGCACGGTGGGCAGACATAATAGCGCCTTACAATTTCCAAGTGCACCACAGGCCTGGACAGCAACATCTCAATGCCGATGCATTATCCCGACGTCCCTGTGCTGAGCTTGAATGCAAATACTGTCAACGTGTGGAGGAGAGAGCCAATAATGCGGAAATCCGACTAAGCCGAGTGATTGAGGAAGAAGACTGGAAGACCCTGCAAAAGTCAGATGGTGATATTGGTCCTGTATATGGTTGGGTGGAAGCGGGAGAAAAACCATCATGGCAAGAGGTTGTTAGCTTTGGGACTGTGACAAAAGCTTTGTGGGCCATGCTTGATACCCTTGCATTGTCAAATGGCTTGTTAGTTCGGAATTGGGAGAACAGTACGGGTAAAAAGGTCCGGGAACAGGTAATTGTACCAAGGAAGTTATGTTCTGTTGTTTTGAAGCGTGCACATGATTTTGGCCATTTTGGTCGAAGACGAACACTAAGCGAGGTTCGACTGAGGTACTATTGGCCAGGAATGACCAAAGATGTCCGGACCATTTGTTCAGTCTGCGAAGTGTGTGGTAGAAGAGGAAGAGGAAAGCCAGGGGCTAGAGCGCCTATGCAAACCTATGTGGCAGGCTCGCCCTTCGAACGCATTTGTGTCGACACGATTGGTCCATTACCAGCCACCGAGCGAGGAAATCGTCACATTGTGGTGGCAGTTGACCCTTTCACGAAATGGCCTGAGGTATTTCCTGTTCCCGATATTCAGGCTGTCACAGTTGCCCGAGGTTTAGTGGATGCTGTTTTCTCGAGGTTCGGTGTCCCCAGGGAATTGCACACTGATCAAGGCACAACGTTTGAAGCAGAAGTATTCAAGGAGGTGCTCGAAATCCTTGGAGTACATAAGACGCGGACCAGCCCAATGAGACCCCAGAGTGATGGACAGGTGGAGCGTTTTAACCGTACTCTGTGGCAAATGCTGTCAAAGGTTGTGGAGGATCACCAACGGGACTGGGACCTGTGCCTCTCTGCGGTACTGCTTGCATACCGGGGCACACAGCACACGTCAACGGGAATGTCCCCAGCCGCACTGACGCTAGGGAGGGAATTACTCCTTCCAGTTCATCTGGTTGCAGGGCCGGCCCCAGGGTTCAAGTCTCGAACCGAGTATGCCAGCCAGCTGAGTAAGCAATTACAAGAGGCTCATGAAATGGCGAGGAAGAGACTACAGGCAGTTGCAGAAGAAACCAAACGGAGGTACGATGTGCACACTACAGCCCCGAAATTTCAGGTTGGCGAAGAAGTTTGGTATTACATGCCAAGAAGAAGAGTGGGGAGATGTCCTAAATTGCAAAGCCCTTGGGTTGGCCCATGCCAAGTGCTGAAGAAGATTTCGGAAGTTGTGTTCAGGATCAGGCTACCAAGTAAAAAGAAGAGGGTCGTACACGCAGACAAGCTGACTCCATACGCCCGACCAAAGGAAGGGGAGGAGGATGATGTAGTGACAGGCACCTAGAAACCCTGTCACTTAGTTTAATAATTGACATGTCGTTAATAAAAAGTTCAGTTCCTTTCTGGAAATCGAGCAATCGTGTTGTGATTCATTATATTATTTATTATTTTTCTATATAGATCACTCGTCTGCAAAGCCACCAACCATCCAACATGAAGAAAAGCATCGATCGCATTTCGGTCAGCTTTAATTTGAACGGAATTAGGCCTCTTTTGCGATTCACACTCGTGTTACTGATTTATCGTACGTCCAAACTTTAAATTCTCGTAGTGAGCGAACGGTTGTGCTACAGAGCTCCGGGTAGTCTCAAAAAATTCTATAGAATCTTAAATTTAACGAAAAACAATACATTTACATCTAAATTTTTTGACTTAGGGCGTTTTCAAAATTGATTTTGGAACCCTTAGAAGTGACCTATGTCAACCAAAATCTTCGGATCACAACTAGACCCCAAATGGAGCCTACATACCAAATTTCATCAAAATCGTTCAATGCTAAGTGGCAAAAGTGCCACGTACGGCGTACGGACGGCCAAATTTTTGTTCGATTTTTGGATTCTACGTACCTTGAAACGTAAACCATCAAATTTTGAGGGGGTGTTAAATCTTTTTTTCTTGGTCGATTCCAAAGGTTCATTATTGAAAATAATAAACCAAAATTCAAAATTTGTGTCTTAACATCATTTTTTGACTTTTAATAACTTAAAAAAATGGTTCAAATATTCAGCTCTGTCCATTAATTTTTGAATTGCAATTTAAATCTAGTTAATCTGGTGACTCCATGGGATAGCTGTGGAATTCCCAAGATGTTTTCGGTGACACTAGTGACACCATCCAATTAGGGTTAAAATGTAGCCACGCTATTTCAGATCTAGAGCAATTGAGCTCACCAGTTCTATAGTGATTTGCTGAATTTCAAGTGGTTCTGTGCAAGTCATCAAAATTTTCACAAAATTGACGCAAGATTTCTAAAAATCGAATGAAATTAAACCTATGAATTTTTTACTCAGTTTGCTACAAAGCAAATACTTATACCAACCAATTTCAAATATTAGAAAATTTAACTTTTAACAACCAACTTTATTCTAATTTCAAATACAACTAGCGATTCTGGATTGGGCAACTCAACCTTTTCTCTCTTCTACCCATTAAACTGGACTTGCGTACGTTGTACACTGAACTCATCAGTATCCATAATCATCCTTAAGAGAAGGTTGTAGAGTGAATTATTGTGAGGAAGATCTCGAAGGAGGCCAACAATGCATTCATGAAGTATGTACTTGGAAAAGTTTACAAAAAAGGTATAAAGTGGCCCAAATTGAGTGAATATTTTCTTGCACAGCGTAAATACAAAAATGACTGCCAAGTGGGTGTTGTACATAGCTTCCTCGTATCCATAACCCAGTTATATGGATGATCCGATCAGATGATGCTTAGACCTCTTCTTGGCATGTGTAAAACGTCTTCCTAGTTTAGTGTTGTACATTACCAGCTCAAACATATTTCCCTGAAGATGATGAAATAAACCGTCATAAGCTTGGAACAAATGTTAAAAAATTACCTGACCGAACCTCGATAATAAACATTCAGCAACGCACTTTGCAGAGCTAATTCATACCTGATGATCCGATGCCTACTACTGACTACTCTAATAGGGGACCATCTAAACCCCAACCCGCACAATTCCTGAAAATTTCATCGAAATAGAATCACAATAACTTCGCGTTGTTTTGCCTATTAAAAGGTTTTCATGACAGACACAGAACCAAAATTGTTCAAGAAGGCCTAAAACATAAAACGCGAGTAAAAATTTTGAATTTGGAAAACATTTTTTTAAATTCATCTTAGAAAATTGAAATCATACTTCCGCTACCTAGGAAGACTCAGAAGCAAAATTTCCTGTCTATCGGCGATCATGATCAGCCAAGAGTGAAGCGAGTCATTGGAAGACAACAGCCGAGGGAGACCAGCGCTGCATTTATCAAGCAGAACTCCTTGCAGAAGCCACTTCATCTCCCAAGGGCTGGGAAGACCCGAAATATGGCCCCGAGCTCCTCATCCTTAAAGGAACCTGAACAACCCCAACCTTCTCCGCCCTCGCCCAGGGTTTATTTATGACCTAATTACAATGATACATACCCCCTTAATTATGGCACTTGCTCCGGAAGAAGAGAGAGAAGAAAATTTCCGAGCGATTTAACTCTCTCGAAGCGGGGTGGAGGAAGTGAGAGAGAAGAAGGGACTGCAAAAGACGCGGAGGGAGAAGCACGAGTGTCATCAATTTGCCTCGGAGTTGTCATCTTGGCTGCTCTTGGAATGGGAATTACACTCCGCAGTTTCTTCCTGATGGAAATGTTCCTTGCCTTCCCTCCTTCCAGTATCTTTGTCTGCCGTCTCAGATTAAAAGCTTCAACATTGCTCCCCTCATTATAGTTTTTCTTGTTGTGAGGCTAATGATACTGAGACCCTCCCGACACAAATAGGTCAAGATGTCAAATACTAGAAAACAAACCAAATTTCTCCCTTGATGGAAAAAACAATAGATCATGGATGTCTTGGTACTATTCTCCCATTAAGAGAGACATTAGATAAAGGTTGATACTTGAAATTAGATGAACATTAATAGTTGCATTTTTCGGGCGATAACCTCGGAATTTAGTTGAAAAAATATATTTGGTAGTAAATAGTTCAATTGATTTCTAAGAATTTTATTATTTATATTTAAAAAAAATTCCTTCCGATTTCCATAAGTTCTTCTTGGGGAGAACGGGCTGAGAAGACAAGAAATTTGAGAATCTCCCTGAAAAGGGCTATGACGTGCTTCATATTTTGCCTATTGCTCGTGAGATCAATTCAAGCAACCCATATCATGTCTAGCCGGATGTGAAGTATAGAATAATGACAATAATTGTCGTTGTCAATTATTGAGGTACAAAGTTTTAGAGATCAGGCTATTTCAACAGCTTGCGGCTTGTTTGGAAAAAAATTGGTGCTCATTTTCTCAAATAACTGATTTGACGCACATGCTGTTCTTGCTCGAATTTTTCGAACGATGCTCTCACGATAGTCAGTATCACATTCGACTACATCTTTGGAATCGCCAGAAAGTCAAGAAAGCTATACAGGGTGTAAACCCAACTGGTCTGCCATACTGCAGGAGTCGATTCTACAACTAATTTTAAACGAAAAATGTCTTTTAGCAATTTTCTTTTAGAGGCTTCGTTTCCGAGCTATTTTATTTGACCTTACGTGATTAAATTGGTGGTAACTCCGTTGATTTGGTGTGATAATTAACAATTTTATGATACCGTTGGAAAGATCATTAAATTTCCTATTGTATAGGTTTCTTACTGTTTCTTTGAGTCAAGGTTTAAGACATGAACATTTTTTTCTAATCGAGTATTGAGCGTTTATTAGAAATTTATTCACGTACCAACAGTAACAACATAACCAAAACAAGCAACCTCCAAACACAAATTTCTGTAAGAAGCCCCACTTTAAAAATACAAACGACGAGTCTGTTGAAAAGCTGAGATTCTGGCGCAGTTTTGACCGTACTTGCATCTTGAAAAAATATTGGTTCACGTAGTTCAATTTCCGATTCAAAAATAATAAACCAAAAATTCGAGGTTTCCCAATTTTTCTTCTCAGAGAGATTTTCATGTCTTAAACCTTGACTCAAAGAAAGGGTAAGGAATCCATCCGATGGGAAATTTAATGCTCTTTTTAACGGTATCATGACATTTTAATTATCACAGCAAATTAAAGGAGGTATGACCAATGTAATGACGTAAGGTCAACATCACAAAAAAAATCTTAAAATTAAAATACTTGTAACTAGGAAACGAAGCCTCAAGAATAAAATGGCTACGATACATTTTTTGTTGCGAATTATTTTTAGAATCGACTCCAGCGATATGGCAGGCAAGTTAGGCTTACCCCCTGTACAACGGGAATAAAAAATATGTAAAGAGAGTGTACTGCAGAACTTTATAATATAAAGTTATATAGTTAAGATATATATTATATATCCCCTGTACCTACGGGTACGTACTAAATGCAAAGAGGAAAGTATTAGTACATTTTACTGATGATGCAATAAAGGGAATGACATATTTGCACGTTATGTTTCACAGAATATAATGTTAATCTCTCCTCTCCCTTTTCCTTCCCTCCCCGCTCTGAGCCTCCATAATTACTTTTACGGGCTGCCATTGACGTGAATACCCTTGTCATAGAAACCCGGCCGTGAGCAACCCCCCCCCCCTCCTAACGCTCCGTCCGTTCTTTTTCTCGCTCGAGAAAAATGTTTAATTCATCATTTTTCTTTCATCTGTAACGGCGGTTGTGTGCGGAAATAATGGAGAAATATCGCCTTGTCGACGGAATTACAATATATCATTTTTCCCCTTACCCCGGCCGAAGAGTGATTTAATGGATCTGTCGCGAGAAAATTTAATTTCCGATAAACTTTGATCTTGGCAGTAGAAGTTCAATAACCTACGGTTCCAGGTAGGCACTCAACAATCACGTGGAACCATCAAAGTCGGCACGGGTGAGAAAAACAAAATCAAAGCCAAAGTGGATCTTTAGTGAAGGCAATAAAGGAGATTTCCCAATTTCTTAGTTATTTGATTTACTTATGAACGTCTCAAATATAACACATTGTCCACAATTATGTCCTCATTTACGCACATGTTCAACATCCATATATTCATAAACCTGTGTATAAGCTACCTATGAATTTCAATCGGCGAAATGAAAACGGGCGGAGAGAAAACGAACAGGAACCGGATTCAGCAAATCCATTTCAAACGGCTGTTGCACGGAGACAAACAGCTGGAAACACCCAGACACGCTCGTTCGAAAGAAAGTAGCCTCACGTAAACGGGAAGTGTAATAATTTCTTTTTCCAATTGCTATCGGATTTGATACCTCACTTCTGAGTGACCCTCGAACATCTTATCTTCATAATTATCTCCTCATCATCATAGTTTATGTTGATGTTTCAAACCTAAGTTAAATTCAAATAGTATTCTTTAGGAACCTGCCGACCAAAACCAACAACCGAAAACGATGATGATAAATCATGAAAAAATTAACATGAAAGGGTCGCATAGAATAATTTACTTCTATCTTAAAAACAGTTTCCATCCCTAGGGAATGAGAAGGTAACGATCAAATTTTGGTGTCGTGTAAGAAGAACTTCTATATAAAACGCTGCAAATTATTACAAAAAGGTTTATTATTTTTCTATATAGATCACTCTTCTGCAAAAAACACGGCTTTGCCATTGTTACCACCAACCAACTTGAAGAAAAACATCGATCGCATTTCGGTCAGCTAAAATTTGAAATGCTCGTAGGGAGCTAGCGGTTTGTGCTACAAGTCTTCTCGTGGTCTCAAAAAGTTCTAAAAATGCTATACTATCTTAAATTGATCGAAAAACAATACCTTTATACCTACGTTTTGGTTTATTATTTCTAATAATGAGCCTATGTGATCGTATCGCAAAAAATTTTTATAACCCCCCCTCAAACTTTGTCACTTTACGTTTCAAGGTGCGTAGAATCCAAATTTGCAATGTCCGTCCGCCGTCCGCCGTCCGCCGTCCGCCGTCCGCCGTCCGCCGTCCGCCGTCCGTGGCACTTTTCTTAGCAACACTGGACCGATTTGGTTCAAATTTGGTATATGGGCTCCATTTGGGGTCTAGTTGTGCCGCGAAACTTTTGGTTGATGTAGGTCACTTCTAAGGGGTGAAAATTAAGGGTTGAAATTTTCAAGAGTGCCCTAGCTCGAAAACTCTCGAAATAAAGGTATCGTTTTTTCACCAATTTTGAATAGTATTGAATTTTAAAAAATTTTTGAGACCACCCGGAGCTCCGTAGGACAAACCGTTCGGTCCCTACGAGTACTTGAAGGTTTTCCTTCGATAAAACAGAATCATGAGTGTGAATCGCAAAAGAGGTCTAATCTCCATTCAAATTTTATCGGACTAAAATGCGATCGCTGTTCATTTCTTCGATTTGTGTACAGTTTTGCCTTCTGCGTAACCAGTAATCAAATTTCCATATGAAGCTTTCTATTTTTCCAATCGAGTGTGAAGCGTTTAGTTCTTTCTAATAAACTTGATTGTGAAGGTGTGAAGCCAGTATGGTGTGGTAGGTAGTACCTAGCTGGTAGGTAAAAAAAAGTTGGTAGGTAAAAAAAATTTGGTAGGTAAAAAAAATGTTGGTGGGTAAAAAACGCTGCAAATCATTGCTCAAAAGCTTCTTCATTCTTCAGATCACTGATCAGCTGAGTGAGCTCCAAAGCCATTTTCAATCCTATTGAATGGAAGTGCTCTTCCAGGCGTCTCCAGCATTCGAGGAGATCTTCTTCACTCCTTTGTTTTTTTTTTTTTTATTTTTTTTATTTTTATTTTTTTTATTTGTCATAACACAAAGTGCATAAACAATTGTCAATGTTTAAAGGTAGGTATTAGGTTCATATTTGAAAATAAAGGCATGGCAGCCATCCCGCTCAACGGCCGCAAAGCCCAGCCGGGGAGGACCCGGCCGTGCCCGGACCCACCCACCACGACGGCCCCCTGGCTGCTTACCCATTACTGGGCAAGCAGCCTATTGCTTCGGACAAAATTTGTCCCAACCAAGGAGAAAACGTCAGGCGAGCCGCCCCCGGGCCGACCGGGCCACCCCAGCCAGGAAAACAACCAACGAGCTTCAGACGAACAACCATGCACACAATAAATTACAGTCATACTCTCAAACATTCATAACAAGATAAATACTAATAATCAAATGTAACAATAAGTAATGTAAAACATATAGCGAGCACAAGTACTTTTATATATATATTCCTTGGCTGCTGGGGAAATTATTTAAAAGACAGAACAGAAAATAGCTTTACAAAACTATCACAAAACACAAAATATCACACAGTATAAAATTCCTAGGCTGCTAATTATCAAAGATGAAAGAGAAATAATTACAAGGTAAGTAGCTTAACTGCTCTAAAATATTGAACATGGAAACTCCTCGTTTGAGACTAAAATGTTCAGAACTAGACGGAATAGGTACGCCCTTCCTTTTCTGTTGAGTGTTGTTGCTCTGGTGAACAGTGAATAACCGAAACTGAAGGTGTCAATTACATCCAGGTTATTGAGATTTTTGGCGAGAGTGTCAAGTTCACAGTTGCAAGTGAAGAGTGCATATTTGCTCTCATCGGAGTGCAAAATGCAGTGCATCGAGAAGTTACATAGCAAGAAAGAAACTTTTGGGTAGTCTAAGAGTAACGAGTACAGTGAATCAATATTATGTTGTGCATCAAACTGAAAGAAGTCACATCCCAGATTCATAACGATGAAATCAACGGATGGGTCCGCAGAGAGGAGACTCTGAGCAGCCGAGAGGCGTTTCACTGCACTCGAATTGCTCAGTATGGTTCCCTGTACAACCAAATTTCCTGGTTGTCTGCCCATCAACCAAGAGGACAGACCACGAAGATCGACATCCCCAATGACATACCCTTTTCGAATCTTGGTAATGGGAGGAACTTCTATTTTAAATTCAAAATGAGACTGTGACGGGACAACGACCTCGGGGAGGAGATTCTCAGAAGAAGGTTTCAACCCATTGAGTCTAGATTTCAATTCGGAATTTTCTGTTGTAAGTGCATTTATTTCCAACCCCAGTGTTCCCAATTCCGTTGCAAGCGTGCGTGTTTTTAAGTCGAGATCAGATTTAAGCAAATCCAGCTCGTTTTGACTTGTTTGGAGTTTCAGAATGAGAGCATCCCGCTGCCTAAGCAATGTTTCTATACGATCTCTTAAATGGGCTTCATTTACAGCACAACTGCAAGGAAATTGGTCTGTCTGTGACATAGTGTCATTACTTTTTGGGACCGCAATTTTGTTAATATTTTTCGTTGTAATCTCGGCTGTTTCCGTCTTGACATCAGTCTTGGCAGCTGTCGTCGATTTGTTTAGACCTTTAGTCGGCACAGCCTTCAGTTTGGGTGAAGGTGTAATGACCTTCTTAGTGACCAATGCATTAGATCGAAGACCTTTCTTTATAGGAGATGTAGTCGACTTGGGCATTTCAAAACAGTCAGATTAGGACAACCAACGTAGTAACAACACAATAGGTACAATAATCGGTTAAACTAGTACTGTTTGACCTTTGACAGGGTTTAAATAATAGCGTTGTACCTGTCTGTATGAACGGTATCACCTGGCCTGAGAGACGAATCCGCAGATATCAAAGGTTGATGAGTGTGAAATGAACCCTTCGAGATAACGAGGCCGCGTTTTAATCCGATCAGATAAGACGACGGCAATTTATCCCGGTAACGATGAAGTGAGACGAACGATCCGAAACAGTGATAGAGACGGAAAATACAGTGAAAAGAGAGAGCGAAAGAAAAAGATAAGGTTCACACAAGGACGTGTTTACTGTTCGGGAGACCCGAGGATACTGATCACCTCTGATCACTGATCAGCTGAGTGAGCTCCGAAGTCATTTTCAATCCTATTGAACGCAGGAAGCTGAAATTTGAGAGGGAAGGTCAAGGGAGAATACAGATGGTGGTAGGTGCTATTGATGGAGAACCGATCTAGAGAAGTGATCTATACAGAAGGGTGATCTATACAGAAAATAATAAACCTTTGAGCAATGATTTGCAGCGTTTTTTGAGTTAGGGCGTTTTAAAAATTTCAAACCTTATTTTTCAACCCTTAGAAGTGACCTACATCAACCAAATTCTTCGGGGCACAACTAGACCCCAAATGGAGCCTCCATACCGAATTTCATCAAAATCGGTCAATGCTAACTGGGGAGATTTTTGGATTCTATGTACCTTGAAACGTAAACCAACAAATTTTGAGGGAAGGTTAAACAATGTTTTGGTTTATTATTTTCAATAATGAACCTTTGGAATCGACCAAGAAAAAAAAAAATTTTAACACCCCCTCAAAATTTGATGGTTTACGTTTCAAGGTACGTAGAATCCAAAAATCGAATAAAAATTTGGCCGTCCGTCCGCCGTACGCCGTACGCCGTACGCGGCACTTTTGCCACTTAGCATTGACCGATTTTGATGAAATTTGGTATGTAGGCTCCATTTGGGGTCTAGTTGTGCCCCGAAGCTTTTAGTTGATGTAGGTCACTCCTAAGGGTTCCAAAATCAATTTTGAAATTTTGAAAACGCCCTAACTCAAAAAATTTCGAAATAAAGGTATTGTTTTTCCTTCAATTTTGGATTCTATGGAATTTTTAGAATTTTTTGAGACCACGCGGAGCTCTGTAGGACAAACCGTTCGCTCCTTACGTAAATTTAAGGGTTTATATTGAAATATATATAATATATATATTTCATATATATAATAATATAATATATATATAGTATTCATATATATAATATTCATATATATAATTATATATATATATTTCATATATATTATATATAAATCAAAACACGAGTGTGAATCGCAAAAGAGGCCTAATCTCCGTTCAAATTAGAGCTGACCGAAAAGCGATCGATGGTTGGTGATTTTGATTTTTTTTTAAATTTTTTTAAATTTTTTTTTAATTTTGTTTTTTATTTATTTATTTTTTTTTTTTTGATTTTTTTCTTCATATTGGATGGTTGTGATTTTGTAGACGAGTGATCTATATAAAAATAATAAACCGTTGTGTAATAATTTGCAGCGTTTTTCTTGGTCGATTCCAAAGGTTCATTATTGAAAATGATAAACCAAAACACTAAAGAAGATTCATTATTTGTGCGTGCAAGTAAGATATCTACCAATTTGGGATCTGTAAAACACATAAAAGGACTATCTACAGATCAATCAACAAAATGTCAGCGGGTACGAAGAAACCATGTGCCACACATACCCGATTTTTAATCATTTTTGGAGAGAAAAACGCGGAATTCAACACTTGTGTTCTTTTCCAGCAAACTTCGGTTCAGTTGTGGTTCAAAATACCGGTGCATCGATTGACCTAGTCGGTAAAACAAGTAGTTGAATCATTGATGGTGCGTGAATGCTCTTACATTCGATGTCGGTCTCGACGGACATCGATTTTACCAGCAGGATATTTGTAAATATTGAAAGAATCGGCTTCGACAGGGCTCAACAACGATGGAATGAATACCGATTCTCTTACAACGGACACACACTAATTCTTACTAGAATTTTGTGATTCGAAAAAAATCCTCTTTTTAGTGAAAATGGAAAAACCTAACTGAATAAACGGGTTTTCCCATTTTGGTTTATTATTTTCAATAATGAACCTTTGGAATCGACCAAGAAAAAAAAAATTTTTCAACACCCCCTCAAAATTTGATGGTTTACGTTTCAAGGTACGTAGAATCCAAAAATCGAATAAAAATTTGGCCGTCCGTCCGCCGTACGCCGTACGCGGCACTTTTGCCACTTAGCATCGACCGATTTTGATGAAATTTGGTATGTAGGCTCCATTTGGGGTCTAGTTGTGCCCCGAAGCTTTTGGTTGATGTAGGTCACTTCTAAGGGTTCCAAAATCAATTTTGAAGTTTTGAAAACGCCCTAACTCAAAAAATTTCGATATAAAGGTATTGTTTTTCCTTCAATTTTGGATTCTATAGAATTTTTAGAATTTTTTGAGACCACCCGGAGCTCTGTAGGACAAACCGTTCGCTCCCTACAAAAATTTAAGGGTTTATATTGAAATATATATATATAAATCAAAACACGAGTGTGAATCGCAAAAGAGGCCTAATCTCCATTCAAATTAGAGCTGACCGAAATGCGATCGATGGTTGGTGATGGATGATGGTTTATTTTTTTTTATTTTTTTATTTTTTTCATATTGAATGGTTGGTGATGGATGATGGTTTATTTTTTTTAATTTTTTTATTTTTTTCATATTGAATGGTTGGTGATTTTGTAGACGAGTGATCTATATAGAAAAATAAACCATTGTGTAATAATTTGCAGAGTTTTGTCTGGCAATTATTGTTCGATTTTGATGATTCCAGCAGCTATCTTTTAGTATTCCAATTCCCTAGACTGTTGCACTAATGAATGTCGAAAATTTAAAATTAAGGTACAATATTTAATTTTGAGCTCCTGTAATTTAGGGAAATACTAACCAGGAACGAGGAACGAACGGCGGCCGACCGAGACCCCCTTAAAGACAAAGGCGTTATGTTCATCCATCTTTTACATTTTTTATTTTTTTTATTTCAGAAAAACTCAAATTTAACAAACTATTATCGACTTTCTTGAAGATTATAGCTTGAACATTTCTTGAAGAAATTGAGGAGTTTAGTGTAATAGCCATTATTTAAGGAATTGTACACAGGTGAAAACTTCTTTTGCGTTTTTCTCTAAACTCCGTTTTTGGACATAGCGTCTTTGTGCATGTATCGGCATGTTTTCTTTTTTTTTCAAATGAAATTGATTTGGAAGGTTTTTGGTTTTACTTCATCGGACCCACCAACTCGAGCTGAAGGATGAAAAAAGTCCATTCATGCAGCATGAATTAATGAGCGAATTTTCAAAGAACTATTTCAGTTGAAGGTATGGTTAAGAAAAGGAACAATGGTGTTGCAATTTCTTTTAGAAAGGTTTTTTTTTACACGATTCTTGTTTTTTTCGATTTTCAGTACAGCATACCAACATACGGTATGCACCGGGTATGCTTTGAAGATGTTAGGAGTCTACATTCACGTTCTACTCGTCTCCACAAACTCATAGAGTACCCACACGGCTATTGTTGGTTTTTTCGATTTTCAGTACCTATACCTACCATATACCTACCAGCATACTGTATGCAGGGTATGCTTTGAAGATGGTAGGAGTCCATATTCATGTTCTACTCGTCTCCACAAACTCATAGAGTACCCACATGGCTATTGTTGATTTTTTCGATTTTCAGTACCTATACCTACCATACCAACATACGGTATGCACTGTGTATGCTTTGAAGATGGTAGGAGTCCATATTCATGTTCTACTCGTCTCCACGAACTCATCGAGTACCCACACGGCTACTTCATTTCTGAGTACAACAAATATACGCACGTATTCATTATATATATGAATAGATACATACTTTTCTTAATTTTGGACAATTTTTATATTTGAAAAACGCATTGATATCAGAAATTTCGTGCTGAATCCGAATATACCATAAATTACCATGATTATGAAAGTGATAATCACAAAAAACGGGGAAACCCATTTTTTTGGACTGTTTTTGAATTTTGGACCACTTTCCAAAAATGCTGGCTAACGAACTTGACCTATTGTTTGTTGTTACGAACATTTTGGCAAAAACTAAAAAAAATTCTAAACAATTACTCAAGTTATCGTGCGGAATGACCCAAAACATTAACATCTAGTGTGGGAGTTCATGGTAGAACAATTGTTCAGACCTCTGGCGACGAACCACGAAGTCGACTGAAGCGAGCGATTTCCGTTGAGCAGCCCTCAATATCATCCGCGTATTGCGCCGAATTCAAGCTTTAATTGAGTGAATTCCAAAGGGAAAATTTACCGCGTTCCTCTCAACGAGTCACGTGAACGCAAATCCCAGTTTATCCCAAAAACATTGTCGGCATTTTGTGAATATTGTTCCGTCGTAAGTGGTATGTACGAGGTAGGAACAATTCGCAAACCTGTCCCACTAATTCGTTCGGGAGCAATATTCACATCCACGAAGTAATCACCGACTCCGATTTCGAGGTTGAGCGGATCCAATTTGTGGAGCACATTCCCTCAACCTTTCCACATAATAGAGAAGGGTCTATGACTTTCCAATGGGCGCTAATTACGCGTTGGAGTCGACTATTATGGTTGGAATGTCGGAGTTATTGATTGTGAAGATAGTTCGTTATCGTGAACAAGTTGGCGAGATGGTTTGGGAAGCTCGAAATTCCCGAAAGTTTCCAACCCTCGTTCCCTCGAGGAAGCCGAGATACGGGAATATAGAAAATCAATCGAAGAGTCGTCCATATCAGAGGGCGAGCCGGGTAACTAACAATCGGCGGGTTTGTTAACAGTCAGTTATGTCTGCGTGAGGGTTGGGTTATTTATAGGTTGGGGCGGAACGCTCTCAGGTGTTCACGTGTGTGTATCGGGGTTCTCGCGGAACTGTGGGGGGTGATAACCTTGTCTCTAACGTGTGGCAACTCCGAGGGGCCGTTATCTCGCACAATAGATAGCGCCAGGTCGCATCGTCGACTTTCGGCTAATTATATTAGAACTAGGGAAGGGACAGGTTAGGCAGTTTAACGGTCCCCCTTTTCGACGTTGAGAGGTGCTCAGTGGGAGGAGCGGGGTGGCATTTTCCCGAACCAATTTATTAAGTCATATTAGGGATGCCTGGGAGCCGTCCCCACTAAAGCTCACTCCGTTCTGCCGAAGGGGAGCACAATACTACTTAACGAACCATACACAAAGATAATTACCGCTCGTTTTGGTCGATAATTTCTCTTCCTGGTTCCATAAGCACCCTTCCCTCCAGTTTTCACGCCTTCCCTCCTCTCGCACTTCCGCGTTCCGTCGACGATCGGTTCCTCCCAACCACCGCTGAAGGGACGTTTCATTTCCGCGAGGCTATCGCATACACCGGAAAATGCGAGTAAAGGTTGGAGGGGCCGAAACCCCCTCCTTATCTGTAACTCGCCCCCTCAGCTGTAGAATCGCTAACGACCTCAGTCTCACAGAGTTTTCAAAAACATATTTCTTGACTTGAGACTTGGAAACCTGACATATCGATATCTTAAAGCATAATGGTGCTATGTCCATCCATCTTCCACATTTTTAATTTTTTTTAACTTCAGAAAAACTAAAATTCAACAAAGTTATTATTGACCTTTTTGACGAGTATAGCTTGAAAATTTGTTGATGAATTAAACAGTTTAGTGTAGTAAGCCATTATTTTAGAATTGTGCACAGGTCAAAACTTCTTTTGCGTTTTTCTGAATAACGGAGTTTTCAGATAACTATAGGTATCGATATGATCAACATAACCATAATGCAACATGATTATAATGTAATTATGAAATCTGTAATATGTATTTATACAGGGTGTTTCACGAAAAGGTTACACCCCCCTTCATTTCCCCAAAGCGTAGAAAATTGGGACCAACGCTATTCTTCATGATTTTTTGTGAGGAATTCAGGAAAAATACTTTCGCGCAATTGACACTGACTTCATTTTTTCAAATGGAACCCCCCGTTTGGTTTATTATTTTCAATAATGAACCTTTGGAATCGATCAAGAAAAAAACATTTTTAACTCCCTCTCAAAATTTGTTGGTTTACGTTTCAAGGTACGTCTTCTTCTTTAGGTGCCCTGTCCGTGTCGAACGTTGGCGATCATCAACGCAATCTTTATTTTATCTGCGGCCTTTCTAAATAAAGATGTGGTGGTCTCCCCAAACCACTGGCGAAGGTTATTCAGCCATGAAACCCTTCTGCGACCAGGCTCGCGTCTCCCATTTATGCGTCCCTGCAATATATTCTGCAGCAAGAGGTATTTCTCGTTCCTAATTAGGTGGCCAAAATATTGGAGTTTTCGACGCTTTACGCAGTTCATAACCTCACACTCTTTATTCATTCTCTGGAGGATTGCTGCATTGGTCACTCGATCAACCCACGGAACCTTCAAAATCCTTCTATAGGCCCACATTTCAAAGGCCTCAATTTTGCGGCTGAGAGCACCCGTAAGCGTCCATGTCTCCACGCCATACAGCAAGACAGAGAACACATAGCAGCGGAGAATGCGGACTCTCAAATCAAGTCGTAGTTGTCTACTAGCCAACACCCTACTCATGCTCTTAAACACAGACCTCGCCTGCTCTATTCGGCTTCGAATTTCAGTCACATTATTACCCTCTTCAGAAACAATTGTGCCTAGGTATTTGAAGGTTGAGACTCGGGTTACATGCTTGTTATCAACAATCAAGTGCTGTACTGACACGTTCCTTTTAGATATAATCATCCACTTTGTTTTTGTCAGGTTTAAAGCAAGACCCATGTCGATGCTTCTTTTATTGACGGCGTTGACTAGAGCTTGCAGGTCTTCGATATTCGATGCAATGAGTACGGTGTCATCCGCATACCTGAGGTTGTTAACCCGGACGCCATTGACCAATACACCAACATCCACATCATGCAATGCCTCTTTGAAAATATTTTCAGCATACAGGTTAAACAAAAGAGGCGATAAAATGCAACCCTGCCGAACACCCCTAAGAATCTTAATGCTCCGAGTGCTTCTGCCACCTAAACGAACATTGGCCTCTTGCTGGAAATACAGATTATCTATCAGCTGCAGATCCCTGCCGTCTACTCCAAGGTCTGCCAGAATCCTCATCATTTTTCCATGTTGCACCCGATCAAACGCCTTCTCATAATCCAGAAAGCAAGCATAAAAGTCGACTGACATGTCTCGGCACCTCTGGGATAGAACATTGAAACTAAATAAAGCCTCCCTTGTTCCAAAGCCACCACGAAAGCCGAATTGGGTGTCTCCCATTTCCCTCTCAAGTCTGCCATACAGCCTATTATGAATGACCTTCAGCAACAATTTCAACACATGGCTCATGAGACTTATAGTTCTGAAATCCCTGCACTGCTTTGGATTATTCTTCTTTGGGATGGCAACAAATGTTGAGAGGAGCCAGTCTTCAGGAATCTTGCCACTAGCATACACATTGTTCAAAAGTTCCACAATCTTCACCAGAACATCATCCTCCCTAAGCAGCTTCAATACTTCAATTTGAAAATCATCCGGTCCTGGCGCTTTGCCATCCTTCATCCTTGATAGGGCATAAACGACTTCCTCCCTAGTGATTTCTGGTCCTTCCAATTCCTGGATATCCACTGGTACTTGAGAGTCGTCCCGGAAAAGATCCTGAATATACCGCTCCCACTCCTGCAGACGTTCCTCCACAGTAACCAGTGGTTCGTTATTCTCATTAAAAAGACAGTCACTACCAGTACTATTCTTGAACTTGCCAGTTGCTCTTTTAATTTTCTTGTGAAGGTTTTGTGCATCGTAACTGGCCTCCAACCTCTCCATCTCCTCACATTCTCTGTTCCAGAAATCTTCTTTCGCCTCTCTAACTTTAGTTCGGATCATTCGGGTAGCCTGATCGTACTCCGTCTGGTTTGACCCTTTAACACCGCGACGGTAATCCATCAACTTTAAAATTTCATTGGTCATCCATTCATTGTTTGATTGCCCGCCCTCAATTTTCAAATGTGTTGTGACTACTTCATTACATACTTTCTTAACTTCACTCCAATCCTTCTCAATACCCTTATCGAGGGAAATATGACGCAGTTTTGAGGTCAATTCCTCTGCAACCTTAGTTCGAACCTGATCCTGTTTAAGCAGTGAAACATCCACCTTCTCCCTTCGACGCTTTGTCAAAGCTTTAAGACTCAACTTAAATCTAATGACGACAGGATTGTGATCTGAATTAATGTCAGATCCAGGATAGGTTTTAGCCGACTTCACTGAATTCCTGAATCTTTTGCTAACAAGAACGTAGTCAATTTGGTTACGGACCAAATTGCGTTCTGAATCTGCATTCGACTTCCAGGTGTACAGTCTTCGAGGATGCAACTTGAAGAAGGTATTGGTCACTACCAAATCCTCCTCTTGGCAAAACTGAACCAGTCGCTCACCCCGTTCATTCTGGTTACCTAGTCCATATGGTCCAACAACTTCACCGCACCGGCCTTCACCTACTTTGGCATTAAAATCGCCCATCACCACGACGATTTCCCCCTTCTTTACCTTTCTGAGGATCCCAGCAAGCTTGCTGTAAAACTCCTCAATATCGGAATCACTAGATCCAGCTGTCGGTGCATAACACTGAACAAAATTGAGAGCAACTGGCCTACTCTGTATTCGCAACCACAACAAGCGGTCAGAAACAGGATGACAAAAACTCACCAAATGAGAAAACTCCTCTTTCAAGACTATACCAACCCCATTCCTGTGATGAGGCTCATCATTACCTGAATAATACAACATATGACCGTCAATTATGGTCCTCCCACTTCCAGGCCATCTCACTTCACTAATACCAAGAATGCTCAAGTTAAGTCTTTTGATTTCTTGGACCAGGTTGTGAGATCTTCCTCCTTCGAACAATGTCCTCACATTCCACGTAGCAATCCCAATGGCTGGCCCGGAGATTCTTAGCACCCTCTGGCGACTGAACGCCTGCCGGGGACTGAGGGCCAGTACTTGATTATTTCCAGCCATAGTGATTTAAGAAATGCGATGGATGATTATCCTGGGAAAACTAATGAGGTGGTTTTCCATGGCCTTCCCCATCGCAGTGTCAAGATCGTTGAGGCCGTCCCAGCTTCGCTCCTGACTAAGTGCAAGTGGAACCGTGTTGGGCCCACTATTGGACCAACGCTCCCTCATGCTTAAATGCTGCAGCTGCTGCCCAACAAGGTACGTAGAATAAGAAAATCGAATAAAAATTTGGCCGTCCGTCCGCCGTGCGCGGCACTTTTTACAACGTAGCATTGACCGATTTTGATGAAATTTGGTATGTAGGAGGAGATATGTGAGAAAATGGTTGCGCCCGCCATTTGACTCTGCTAATGCCTACATCCATGGACCAGTGGGTGATGGTGGTCTTGGAGTCATGGAACTACTCAGTCAAATGCCAGCCATAAGAGCTACTAGGGTAGGGGCGGCAAACACACAACTTTTTGAAGGAGGAACGAGTATCCAACAACAAAATGGGTCATCAAGACTCAACCGTCGAATTGTCAGGGCACAACGTCTCCGACAACAGCCACCTATGTCGAATGGGATCTTAAACACCCGAAACAGCCTCGCATATGCTCCAAACTTGCTCAGCCATGGTTAGACCCAGGTGTGCCCGTCACAATTCTGCCCTGAACCTATTAGAATCCCACGCTCGCCGTAAAGGATGGCCAGTATGGCTAGAGCCACACTTTAACCTGGAACAACGAGGTTATCGTCCTGACCTCTCTCCTGGCTCCGGCCAGAGATCACTCGCAGACATCAATGCTTCCAAAATTAAAAAAAAAAAGTCCATTCATGCAGCATGAATTAATGAGCGAATTTTCAAAGAAATCATTCAGTTTAAGGTGTGGTTAAGAAAAGGACCAATGGTGTTGCAATTTGTTGTAGAAAGTTTTTTTTTCGATTCTTGGTTTATATATATGTATATATATATATTTTCAATACTTTTACACCAATAATCGACGTCCTGGAAGACGTGAAATCACTGGGCTGATAGCTGAATCTGGGAGCCCGAGAAGCGTTCTGATTGGGGAAGCTCCAGGACGTAGTTAAAGATGAGTGCAACAGATCGCGTTCATGATCGTATGTTCCCAAGCTCATCACAACAAGCCACCTTTTGTTTATCACACATTTTTTTCCTTGATGCGTTACCGGCCGCATCTTAGTAATTAATTTGATAAGATATAGTCATATTCGCGATATGTACGAAAAAATCGTGCGATTTTCAATAATACACTGGGTTTTAAACGTTTTCGGTGGCAGTTGTCGATTGAACATTTGAACCACGACTTTTTTTCCCCCCCGACACATAGGATGTCTGGAAAAACTTCAGGGATCGTTTCAGAATGTTCCAAAACGGATTTCAGTGTGAAAATTTTTCGAAAAAGTCTTTTCCAACAATTTTGAGGCCATTGTAATAGCTTCATTTTCCTTGAACATTCGCTAATATGAGAGTTGGCGCATTACTACGCTTTTTTGTAGAGGCTGGAGCAGCACTTGCAAACTTTCAGCGAAACCAACTATCATTGGTTGGATTGGAGCAACTATCACCTGGCGATGGATATGGCATGGCAAGTGAGCCAAGGGTCTGATTAACCACTGTTCATCCTAGAGTGGATGACCGCCCGAGTCCTAACAGGAGGATCATTCATCTGGTCTGAATTCAGGGCTACGGCCACACAACGGCGTGCCACGGCTCGCGCAAATGGGCCCCGTGGGACTTGGAGCTGAACTCAAACCCCATGGGGAGGAGAAGCGTCGGCTGATGGTATAGCCAGAAGAGGCACAATCCTCCCTCCACCATTCCTCGGATAAAGAGATTCAACCTTGTCCCTCACCCCTATGTCCGAGGTCGGATCTCGGACCCTGATACCAAGCAGCCAGATGGACATGACTGCTGAGTGCTGAAAGTGCTGATACAATGCTGTGATGTAAATATTTATGTACAATACCATCAATTGTAGAGGTGAAATAGTTTTTCCAAATATAAATTGTTAATGGTATGTAGGCTCCATTTGGAGTCTAGTTGTGCCCCGAAGATGTTGGTTGATGTAGGTCACTTCTAACGGTTGAAAAATAAGGTTTAAAATTTTGAAAACGCCTTAACTCAAAAAATTTTGACCCACAGATATTGTTTTTAAATCAATTTAAGATAGTATAGAATTTTTAAATTTTTTTGAGACCACGCGGAGCCCTGTGGGACAATTTGTTCGCACAATTTGTTCGAATCTTGTACAAAATTCGAGGATCAAAGATTTCATACAGTAAGCTCCGAGTATAGTACATATAATACACTGGTCCACCTGGTACACTTCTTTCTCATAACCTAACTGTTCTCGGATAACTGTGGAGAGATAAATTCTCCCCTCCCATTCGAATTGTCTTCAAAGGAAGCAGCGGTTTCAGCCGGCTGACAATAGCAGCTACTCTGAATGGGGGCGAGCTTCTCCGAGAATGACAATGGAGAACAATAACGTTCGAAAAATGTGTTGAATCGCAAACGAGCCAGTTTTCGTTTGAAAGTCGGCTCAATTCCTCGCTCTCTCACCATCAGACGGAAAAACCATGAATACGGGATGCGATGAGGTCCTTTAATGGCCGGCAGTTTTCGGGATATGTAATTGTTATCACGTGCCTCCCTCCCAAGGTTTAATGACATTGATAAAACATTATTTTCCGACCCTTTTACTGCATATGAGACATCTCCCTCACTATAAAACCCTTCGTAAAGGCTTTCTGAAAGCTCAAATCTAAGATTAAAATACTGAAAATGACACTATGTAGTTTTCCCAGAATTTGATGACTACCTAATGATTCAATTGATAAGATTTAGAGAAATAAAACGTTTTTACTCGTATGTTTATCATGAAGTTTTCTCTTGTAGTATCCAAAGAACCGCCCTTGTTGTCTGATTCTTCCAAATTCAACCAAATTCTTCCCAACTCAAAAACTCGGATAGCATTTTTTCAATTTTTCGAATTTGAGTATAAAAAATGGTATTCTGCAGAAAATAAAGTGATGAAAAACGTTTTTAAGCATTGATTGAAATTTTAAGTGTTCACTGTGGATTATATCTATCCTCATAATGAGTTAACCATTTCAGGCTCGCCTCTAGAGACAATTATTACACAACGGTTGATTATTTTGACAATTTAGCTTGATTACCTTTCTGCTTTTACCTATTGATTTTACTATCCTACCCTAAGTTACCTACAAAAAAGTTACCTAAAAAAGTGTAAACATAAACAGTTTAGGAGGACGATTTGGCACATTTTGCAAGTAAAACTGAATTAGCGACTCGCGGGGTAGTGTTTTTGATTGTTTCGAGGTCCAACCTCTACGTGGTTTCATTCGTTCATTCTGATATTTTAAACGTAGAAATGTGAATTAATTCATTAGAGTCCTCATTTTGGTTTATTATTTTCAATAATGAACCTTTGAAATCGACCATGAAAAAAAAATTAACCCCCCCCCCCCCCCCTCAAAATTTGTTGGTTTACGTTTCATGGTACGTAGAATCCAAAAATCGAATAAAAATTTGGCCGTCCGTCCGCCGTCCGCGGCACTTTCCCTCCCCAATTCTAAGGGTTGAAAAATAAGGTTTGAAATTTTGAAAAACGCCCTAACTCAAAAAATTTTGATATAAGGTAGTATAGAATTTTTAGAATTTTTGAGACCACACGGAGCCCTCTAGAACGAACTGTTCGCTCCCTACGAGGATTTAATGGTTGGACTTACGATGAATCAGAAACACGAGTGTGAATCGCCAAAGAGGCCTAATCCCCGTTCAAATGTTAGCTGACCAAAGTACGATCGATGTTTTTCTTCAAGTTGGTAGGTAGTAACAATGGCAAACCCGTATTCTTTGCAGACGAGTGATCTATACTCAAAAAATTATACTCAGAAAAATAATAAACTTTTATGTAATAATTTGCAGCGTTTTGTTTTTGATCTTTCAACTGTGCCTGAGGCTTCCCATAAGTTCTGTAAAACAACTAGTACTCAATGGAGGCCCATAAATACTGAGTATCATTTACTTTGGTTACTGCTAAGGAATGAATCGTCGATATGATACGTACAAGTATGAATTTTTGGTGTACTTGAAAAAAAAGTCAACAAAAAAAGACGTTTTAGTGATTATCAATAGTTCAAATCCGTGTATCTTATGACTCAGTAAAACATGATTCGCCATACAGGTACGAGGAAACGATCGTTCTGGTCACAAAACTGCCTTCAACAATACTTTATCGAGGGATAAGAAATACATATGAGTAACCTAACAGAGAAAAAATTAATTAATTATTTAATTTCTAAAAGTGAAAGGATTTTACTGTCAATCTAACAATACAAGGAGATGAAAATCGGCAGCAGGTGTGAGTGAAGTGTGATACGATCTTTTGAAATTGACGATGTTACATTTCTCTGACAACGAATCCTTTGTTTGCGAAAAAACATGTTCCATGCTGCTCGTTGAATGCTCGAAAAAATGGACAACTTCTTTTTCACAGCTAAAATGTTGGTGGTATGTGCTTATCGCCACCTAATAGCTGTATTTTGGGCAGATTATTTGATTGCCACTTCTCCAGAAAGACACCGGGAGACGACCAGAGCAATCAAATTGTATAATTGCTGTGAAGAGAGTTTGGAACATCAGGAAGCAAGATTTGCCAACGTTAAAAACCTGGGGATGAACAGAGATGGAGAGAAGGCAAGTTCTAGTTTCCCTCAACTGCTCCACCAACTCCGTTATCTCGTTACTTCTGTCGACCGGAAGACAGTCTCAACAAGCCGTTCCTACAGAGACGCCACTGACGAGATTATAAACTTCCACAGCCTCCACTCGCATCCGAGACGACTAATTTTTTTTCTTCTTTTTACCACTAGGAGGGCACCGAACTCCCAAAAACTTCCTTCGAAAGGAATACATTTTTCTACTCGCCATCTTCTTTTTTTTATGTTTCACACGGGAGCGAGGGGGAAAAAGTGGACGAGTTAACCCTTTTCAGGGCCCCTCGGAGCCACGAGTTTATATTCTTGCATCATACTATAGGCGGGGAAGTGGGGAGGGACTCCAACAACTAACAATCCTGTTATAACTTCGGGGAGGAAAAGGTTCGACTTCTGTCATTTTCTTACAACATCACCCCACCATTGATTCCTTTAAAACTAATTTGTCGGGCCCAACTTTTTCCGTCGTTCAATCTTGAAAACACGTTCTAGATAAAGACTTTATCGGTCATATTGGTCTGGTAGGTAACTTTTAGCGAATTTTCAAAGAAAATGAAGCTAATGAAATAGACTCAAAATTTTTAGCATGGACTGTGAATTTTTTCGTTGGAATTATATTTTGGAACATTAAAAACGATTCCTCAAATTTTTCCATAAATGATATGTATAATTATATCACTCAGGATAATAACTAGAGTAATTGTTTCAAAAAAGTCTCAAGTTTTTACCAAAATTTTCTTGATAACAAACGAAAAGGAGAGTTCGTTAGGGTTTTTCTGGATGTTACCTCCATGATAAGCATAGTAATACAAGGTTTATTCGGATTCAGCTCAAAATTTCTTATATAAGTACAATTTAAGAGATCAAAAATTGCCACAACATGCAATACTCTAACATGCAATAGCCGAGTGGGTACTCAATGAGTTCGTGGAGATGAATAGAACAAGAATGTGGACTCTTAACTTCTTCAAAGCATAACCTGAGCATACAGTATCTTGGTATGGTATAGATACTGAAAATTTAGAAGAAAAACCAATATACTATATATATGCATAATTTCTTGAAAATTTTTAACAACCGGTTGATTTTATGATTTTAACGAATCGTGCTATTACTATCTCGTATAGCTAATATTTCCATTACATTGTACAATAGCATTTTCTTAAACCATAGCTTTCAAGATTTCTTTGAAAATTCACTCATTAACTCAATCTGGAATTCTTCTCTTCCCTTTGAGATTTTCATTTCTTCGCGTATTCAACAATTTTCCCAGAATATAGATGGTGCTCCGATTTAGCAGGTTGTTCTGATACGTGGAGCAAATTTGGTATCCATTTTCCATCGATACAACCAAAACACTTTCTTCGAGATTCTTTCGAGCAGTGAGTAGATATAATGTATTTCTCACCCAGTACATTCTTTTAAGTTAGCTTTGTTACACTCCATGAGTAAAAAAAATTAGAAAAAGAACATAAATCTTTTTCTCCCTAGTTTTTGAACATTCTTAACAATTTTTGACCATTGTTTTTTTCGTTCTGTCTGAAGTAATTTCCTAGTATTAAAACAAATCATAACTTCAGTCCAACTTTAGTTAAATTGTCGATTTGTGCTGGTTTTGGTTTGAATCCCACCGCCATCCTTTTGTGCTTGTTGAATTCAGCTCCGGCCGAATTTTCAAACTGTTCAACCAATTGTCTTCAGGGATGGTTTAGGGTTGCACAAGTTTGTACTCTGTATATAACCACCTATTGGACTACCGAAAGAGATAGTGCATTATCAAACGCCGATTGGTTACCATATAACGACCCGATTTTTATTAAATTTGGAGAGTAGTTAAGGGGTGCAGGATGCATTCGAGCAACACGCGAGAGAATTTGAATTTGATATAGTTTGTTGTTCTACACAATCGAAAAAAAGGTGCAGCAAACCCTCATCAAATGATTCAATTACTGCCAAGTTAGAACCACGAGTCACGGCTATCTCATAATCTGCCTCAAACTTCGACAGCCTAGTCTTCGATTAGACGCTCGAATGAGTCATCGTCTTTTCCTCAGGGGTCCATCGAAGGGGGAAGAAATGAGCCGTTCAGCCGGCAAAGGAGGAGAGAAATGAAAAGAGCAAGTCCGTCACCTATCGCCTCTTATCTGCGGGTTTGACAGCCAGCAACATTGAAGATTTTCCACTCGTTCGAACAACCGAGCCTCCTGCTCTGACACCATCTGACAACCCTGGGAGGGGGATGTAACCACGCGTTGGGCTTGAAAGAATTATCCGCCAATAAACACTAGTGATTCCATTGCTTTTCTTATCCCCCTCAAATCTATCCGTTCTCTTTCAAATTATTATTACAAACTCAGTCGCTGTGAAAGACATCCAATAAACAAAAACGGAAGAAAACAATATTTTGATCATTTCAAATAGAACTAAAAGTACAGAATTCTCAAAAGGTCTAGGCAAAGGCCTATATAATCACATGGGAACAACACGAATTGTTGTTCAAACATACAGGTGTAACATACATACAACAGTTTACAGTAAACAGTAAACTTCCACTACGCACATTCTCGTATTTTCCAAAATAATTTAAAATTATCGTGCTTCAAAGGTATGCACTTGGCCCACAGGTGTTACATTCCAGGTCTGTCACATCGCCACAGCGACTGGACCACTCCGCATTCCTCTCCCACTCAAGTGGGGGTAAGCATTTATAAGGACAGGCGGAGAGCCCTCCTGCATGCATTCTACAATCTTAACTTGTACTTTTCTCTCAATTCTCAAGCAGTTTCAAAGCAAATAATCATAGACATCTCCCCCTAGCGAAGCTAATCACAAGGGATAGCTCCCTTTCATCTGCGGTAACCTGATTTGGAGTAGACCAGACCATCTCCTCTCAACACCTATCTACTGAAGTAAGCTGGTCTCGTGCACCAGAGGCCAGAACTCCTATTTCACCCCTTTCTCCTTCTGATATCACTTAGATGAGTAAGCAGGCCAGCCTGCAATCAGATGGGATTACATGACGGAACACAACATGAGGCTTCATTTTTTCGAGGGTCAGGTGAGAATCCAATCTTTACGTGCCCTACTATTGTTGTCCTGCATGTTGTGAAGTGTCATTTTAGGAAGCTGTATTAGTCATCGAAACATCGTGACGCTGCCAATGCTGATATGGTATACTACAGAGTATGCTGATATGGTATATGCTGGTATGGTACAGTACAAAGTGCAAACGTGCAATCACTGAAGCGTGCTGTGAAGACAGAAGAGACATAAATATTTTTATTCTGCTCCAGATATTGAAAAGGATCGGACATCAGTCAGCCGTGCCAAAGTATTATGGAGACGTCGAAGGGATTAAAAGGTCACGGGAAAGAATTTGACCACTCGGTGGACGCCAGTTCTCTTAGGGGAGGATGAAAATCAAGTCAATCAAACGTGTCTTAAAACCACTCACAGTCCAAAGACATCGGTATATCATCAATCAGGAAAAAATAGATAACAATTTTAACAATCATGTTAGCATGCAGATAAGACTCACTTGTCATAATTGTTGTTGTTATTGTTGTTGAGGAGATGGTTATTGATGACACGGTGCGGGGGGTTCTCCGGGCTATGAGGGGAGATCTTGCCCGCCAGGGTGTTCAGGGTTTGCAACATCTTAACTGACACTACGCTGTGAACCCAAAACAGAAAAAAATCCCAAGCTTTAGCCTTTTGTTGTAAAATCATGAAGAGATATACATAATCAAATATCTTAAGACATAAAAATACTTTTCAACTTTGGAAAAATCACCAAACAAGCGAAGGTTGGTGGTGCCGCCGTGAAGATCCACACAATTTATTTTCTTATATTCATCGAGTATGTATTTTGATTGTTTGTTAGCCTGCGTGCTTGTAGTTAGCAAACAACTTGGTAGGGTAGTGTACGTTCTGAACCGACATCCATAATAGCAAAAAAGGACCTTCTTCAGAGAATTTCCTCAATAAACATGTTCGTGACAATGAAGATGATTTTAGAGTAATAAAGCACAATTTCAACTAGGAATGATTCATCGAAAGCACCATTCAGATTCCACAAAACACTTATTATTAAATTAATGTCGAAACAAATCATTGTTATCCAAACAAAAGCATCTGCCAAGTTGGATAAGCAGTATAGCATCCTCTCAAATAATAACATGGACATATCTGTATTATGGTTTAGTTTGAGTAGAAATGCTGGATGAACAGTATAGCTTTCTCTCAAATAATAAATATGTATATATCTGATATATGATACATATGATATGATATATAAATAAATATATTTATATATCAAGGGAGTAGAACTGATAAAAAATTTCTTGACATGATTCATAAATTTAACGATATCTTTGTGAGTTGACAAGATCAACAAGTTCGAGAAGTTGTAAGTAATAATTATGACATTGAGTAGAGGCTTTGTATTCGTAAAGCATGTTCAAAAATCTCTTCAAAATCAAAGTTCCGTATCTGCCTGTCCGAAGTCAGTTCTGCGTCCAGGTCATAACTACTCAAAGCCACGACCCCATTTCGACTACATTTCCACGGGTTTTTGAAGAAAAAACACGATCGGAAAAGTCATAAGCTATTTCTACATCAATATTTAGCCTTTCAACTGCCTACTTCTTTACGTCATTATTATTAGAGAGCAGGATGTTGATATATTACTAGCCTTATGAAAATTGCAAGAAATACGGGAAATATATATATTATAAAATGGATCAGTTTTCTTCAGCTCGACATCAAGCAGTGAAATTTGGTATTATTCGACGATACCCTCTTGGAGAACTGGACCTACTTGGGAGAAAATTGGTTCAGTAGTGAAAACGATAAAGCTTATTTTCTCGTTTTTCATAGGATTCGTATGGATTAACGCTGAGAAACCAATCGATGAATAGCCAACCTGGACCTCAAAATTGGGGGGCACGTAAAGGTAGTATGAGAAATAAAGTGCTCCCGTACAAAAACGAACTTAAAATCCATTCATGACTTTGAACAACATGCACATTTACAAAGCCTGATGACTGCTGAATCTCCCAATCCGAACTCCGACTGGGGGAGGGTGCTAGGAAGCTATAAAAACACTGCACGACTGCAACTCGGTATAATTATTGCCTCGTTGAGCTAGCTCGGCATTGTCAATGGGGTAATGCTGAAACGCTCAACATCCCCCGTTGCACAAATCACTTAGCTTGTTTGCAACGATGACTTGGAAGCTGGGTTCATTGGTTCGAAAACACACCCCCCTTTGTTTCTCATCGGGTCCCCATTCCGTTGAGAGGGGCGGCTATTGATCACCCTTTGGCCCCATCAGAGGGGACTAATGGCAGAAATATTCTAATAACCTTCTTCTAATAGACCTTCTGAATTGCATGGAAGCCAAATTATGCCTTTTAATGCGATTTCGTCGACCCTTTATGTTCTGCTCTGCCGAGGGCATCGTATAAATCATTCGTTAAACACGCAACGCTGAGAAGAGGAAGGGGGAGCGAAAGAGTAGGAGGTTTTAGAATGGGGCAGAATCCTCACAATAAATGATCCCGAGCTTGATTGATAGCTTCAAGATTCACTATACATGAAGAAGAGTCGTGTAGCCGGTAGGAAGGCTCCAACACTGTATATAACGCCAATGCTTCCCTGCGAGAATTTTTTTCCCTCGATTCTCTTGATGACTAACGAGATTTCATTGGTCTCGACCTTCTGGGTAGCGACTTTATTGAAGAAGATGCCGTTTTAAGGGTGGAGATGAGAAAGATTAATGATTCACCGAGTCGAGGCCAAGTGTTGATACGATAACACTCAAAACCGACTCACAGCGACTTCCATCACCGCGGAATTTTTCAATGCTGAGACTTACATTCGAGACTCACCAAACTTAATGTCTCTATTTTACATAAAAAAATAAGACCTTCCAGTCAAACTAGGGAACACAAATTTATCGTGAGCACAGTAGGTATATTTCTTTGATCGAGAGTGGGCCTCATATCAAGGAAAACCGACTTACGTCCTTGTACTGTCGACGAGTTGTTATAAAATGACGTCATATTATCTTTCTTTAGTTAGGTACCTTTCGTACAATCCACAGGCAATAAGTTGGTTCAGGCTCATACCGGACGTCCTTTATATTATCATATTTATGATTTCCTTCCTGCATGAAACCTCACAGAGTCAATTTTTTGGGTAAAATATGTTTCACTAAAAATAGGTACATTTCAACCTATTATTAGTTACCCCGACTTAGAACATGAATTCTAATGCTGTCCTACCAAACCCCAACGCTGCAGAGGCACTACCAAGAGAAAATGTTCGGGCCGTAAGTTTCATAGCATCTTGGAAGGCCAATGTGGCCATTTGGCTGAGTCAATGTGAAGCACATTTTCGAATGAAGTACGTTGTCAGTGACCACCTTGACTTCATCGGCCAATTCACAACTGACATTCAACACGTTTATTGAAAAAACAATGTTTTAGCAGATTGTTTGTCATGAATTGAAGCTTTTGCCCCATTGCCAGGAAATTATGCAGAATTAGCCAAGGCTCAGTACAAAGAAGATCTTCCATCTGATTCCTCCTTACAGTAATGAAAAATCTCACTAAGACAAAATCGCGTATGTGCGCTCGAGTGCCACATAAGCGATTTTGGCATTGCGAGTATTGGCTGGGCACAATTTTGCCTATGTGTAACCTTGACCATTACAGTTTATTGTCTATTCCTTCGCAACCTCATCAGTAGTTATAATTGGTTCTATTCCTTCTCAGCCTACGACGTATAATATTGGTTTTTTTGTGCCAAAAAAAGACCAATGCAGAAGGTGCTTAGTTTTCAAAGGCATGAGCTTGGAAGAGAAGGCGACCCATCAGGAGGAGTACAGTAGACATTCAGAGAAAAAGGAAGCAGCTCGACGAGAGAGGGATATAGATAAAGATCTGGCTCGAAATGATTCGTCCTATTTGTGCATCAATTTCGATTTAGAGGCTGTCCTTAACGTACCGAAAGGAGAGGCTGGTCAGATCTTTTATCTACGGAAACTGGCGGTTTACAATTTCACCGTGTTTAACCTGAATTCTCATGACGGGGATTGTTATTTGTGGGACGAAAGCCAGGGGAGACGGGGGGCAAATGAGATAGCATTATGCCTCTTAATGTACCTCAGAAATAAGTGCGCTCCCCAAGTTTCCATCATCCACATGATGTCCGACTCGTGTTTTGGACAAAACAAGAATTCATTCGTGTTGGCGATGTGCATCCATCTTCTGAAAAAGACGCCAACCTTAGAAATAGTTAGACACAGCTTTTTTGAAGTAGGACACACTGAAATGGAGTGTGATTCGATCCATTCAAAAATAGAAAAAAAGAGCAAAAAAGTCCCTGTTTATGTACCCGAAGGCTGGGCTCAGATCATTAGAGGTGCCCGAGCACACCCATCTCCTTACCGGGTCCACAACCTCACTTTCGACGATTTTCTGCAATTCCCTTGTTCTCGATTCGAAATACCTTGGAGAAAAGTCTGCAGCTACCAAGTCACAAAGGATGAACGGGGAAAGGTGGAAGTAAAGTACAAAATAGATCATGCTGGGGAAGTCGTATTAGCGAAGGAAAAGCGTACAAGAGGAAAGCAAAGTGAGGAAAACCCTTCTCGAGCGTACAAGCAGCCACTCCAAATTTTTGCAGTCAAGTTCAAGGATCTTACGAAGATGTGCAATGACTTAACCATACCAAAGGAGTACCACTCATTCTTCTCGTCGCTAAAACCATCGGAGCAAGTGTGCGACAGATTGCCAGAGCGACATTTGAGCGAAAATTCAGATACCTAGTGATTATGAGTGATTTTGAAAAAAAACTCAATTTTAAATGCTTGCATACGAGTCTGCAACACATTGGGACATTTTAATGTCAACCATTACACAACAAGGTAGTGAAGTAAGGTTGTTAGTTTATGTACCCAAGCATCAAAATAAGAAAACAGTTTATTGTTCTCTACGCAACACAGCGAGTCTATTTTATTTATTTATTGGTCGCGTGAGCAAGATTTGCTTAGTTTTCGTAACGATTTTTCAGTTCATGTGCCAAAGCAAAGACATGAAAATGTCAATAATTGTTCACCTAACATTATTTTATATTTTTTAATTAAAAACTTTCATCAGTAATTTGGTACCTATTGTCCTTTTCTATGAATAATAAACTGCATTATTTTTATTTTCAGGGACTTTTTCCATGAGTTTTCTTCCTTGGAGTTAGGCGTCATGCTTCTCTCAACGAGTAATGACATCCAAAATCAATTTTAGTGTTTTCAAAGTTCAACGCATGTTGAACATAATTCATTATCGACGGGAACTTCTAGCACAAAAGTGCCATTTTAACCAAAATGCACAAGGCCAAAACCGCCTATGTGCCCTACCCCCTCCCCTATTGATACGAAATAGTTATTTGACATGTGGTGTATTACAGGTGATAGCTAATGTTGTAATAATAAATGAATGGCAGCTTCGAATTCATTTGTCGATTTACACTGAAGCATCAAAACTTCAAATGGGTTTTTCTCAAAACTTGGAAAATGCACTTAGGTGATTTTGGCTTTGTGGTAACGTTATGTTCCTCCTAGTTTCAGACGTCAAGTTTTTGATTCAGTGCATAACTTGTCCCATCCTGGTAATAGAGCAACCTAAAAGTCACCCAGTCAACGGTTCATCTGGCCCTCTATGACTAGAGATTGCAAGGAGTGGATTCGCTCTTGCATTGATTGTCAACGAAACAAAGTCCGAAGGCACACCCACAGCGCTTTAGGCGAATTCCAGCCAATAATATCAGGAAGAGTTGTTCGGTTTCCCACAAAATTGATGAGTTACCATTGTTATTAGGGAGGGGGGTGATTGTAGCGGTCTAAAGTTAATTTTTGTTTTGGATGATGTTTTTTACACCTGTTAACTTGTTTACTTTGAAAGACGAGCGTCTAAATCACACCTACAGCATTAGTTCGTGAATCCTCCGCTAGGAATATTAAAGCGTTTTTTGTTTGAATCAGATGAGATAACCTCAGTTACCTATTTTAGGGATGGGTATCGTTATAAAAGTATCGATATTTTGTATCGATACTGTATCGTATCCGAGTATCGATATCCCAAGTATCGTTGGGCATTAGTATCGATATTTTGAAATATCGAGTACCTATCGATACTTTAGTGTCCCAAACTATCAATATTATCCAACTTTCTCAAGAAAAAAAATTTTTTCAACAACTTTTATTCATTTTTCACTACTAAGAGTCCAAGTAGAGTGATTTTTTCCATGATATAAACGTTATTTGTGTAACCAAAGAGTAATGACTCAAAAGCCTCTCTAGCTCCTTCATTTTTTAGCCATTATGTTGAATTTTCCGCGAGAACAGTATCGATATTCGATATTTAGAAATATCGGATCCAAAGTATCGATATCCAAAAATATCGGATAGTGCAGTATCGATACTAAAATATCGAGTATCGGTACGAAAGTATCGATATTTTGAAATATCGAGTATCGATACCCATCTCTAACCTATTTTGGTAAAGCTTGAGATGCAGCTGGTTCAAGGAAAAAGTGCTTTACTATCCCTAGCGGAGGGAATAAGAACTAATGCTGTAGGTGTGATTCATACGTTTGTTTTTGAAAGTTGTGTTGTCATAAAAAAATTCTCGTTTACCGCACGGAGTCAAATTGTTCTGGTAAAATATTGTTCACTAAAAATAGGTAGATTTCAACCTGTAGGCTCATTAAACCAGCTAATGGCCGTTGCTTTGATGACAGACTATACCGCAACACCCGAGCACCTAGCAGAAGTGTGGCTGGCGCAGGCAAACACTCGTCTTCCTTGATGAGGCCGAACAACTGACGAGAATCGGAGAACCCGAAATCGACGAATACCGAGCAGACGAACACTTTAACACACTACTAGAAGTTTGGCGAGCACATTTTCGGAGTAAGTCAGCATGCGTGGCTGTTTAGTGCTGAAACTACAAATCATAGCTGTTAAAATAGGAATTCCAATTTCCATTACCAATTCCAATTACTTTAGGAACAAAGCAATTGCCATTACCAGTACCCATTCCAGTAATGGGAATGGAATTTTCAATTACTTTTTCCAAATCCTTGTAATGGTAATGGTTTTTCCAATTCCCCATTACTCGTAGTTGGAAAAATAATGGGTCCTTCCAATTACCCATTACAGGAAGAGTAATGGGTAATGGGAACCCATTCCCCATTACCACCATACAATCAGTAAGTTGACCATCCTCCAATTCATAGGGGACCATTCCAAAATTCCCAGGGGACTACCCTTCCAATTTATAGGGGACCATCCCACCATCCAAATCGTTGGGAACCATCTTTCAATTCATAGGTGACCACTCTCCCGAATCATAGGGGACCGTCCCACCATCCAATTCGTTGGGGATCATCCTTCGGGAGGGTGGTCCCCTATGAATTGAAAGATGGTTCCCAACGATTTGGATGGTCCCCAACGAATTGGATGGTGGACGGTCCCCCATGATTCGGGAGGGTGGTCCCCTATGAATTGGGAGGGTAGTCCCCAACGATTAGGATGGTGGGATGGCCCCTTATGAATTGGGAGGTTAGTCCCCAAGGAATTTGGGAACGGTCTCCTATGAACTGAAGGATGGTCCCCAACGAATTGGATGTTAGGACGGTCCCCTATGATTCAGGAGGGTGGTCCCCAAAGAATTTGGGAATGGTCCCCTATGAATTGGAGGATGGTCCCCTATGAATTGGAGGATGGGCAATTACTGATTGAATGGTGGTAATGGAGAAGAATTACTTTTCCAACTACGAGTAATGGGGAATTGGAAAAACCGTTACCATTATAAGGAATTGGAAAAAGTAATTGAAAATTCCATTCCCATATCCGGAATGGGTAATGGTAATGGCAATTACTTTGGATTAAAGTGCCTCTTAAAACCCCAGTTATTGGTTATATGTGTTTTAATCATAATCACTTCACTCATTTCATGGCTAATAAGAAAAGTAATTTTGAAAAGTAATCATTACTCAAAGTAATCATTACTTTCCAACTCTGCTACAAATACCAATACACCACAAATACAGGTGTCTGTTCGACAAGCCTGCTCTCCTGGGAGTTTGCGCAGTGTCTGCAGGTGCCTCTCTGGACTGAGGTGCGCAAGCTAGTAGGCGCAACGCCGTGAGTAAGTCCAGACTGGAGGGGTCACTCGTAAGCGTCAGTTCCTGCGGTGTTTGACGTCAGTTGCGAAGGTGGGGACGAAGAGACGGGAGGAGGTGCGCGGATTGAAATGGCGGCCGTCCAGGGGGGGAGGGAGGTGTACGCATTAATGAATGTCACGATCCGCCAGAGCTCGACAGCTCCTGTATGCCCCTCGGCGTGTCGCGCTCCGGTGACTCTTCCAATTAGATCCACCAGAGGGTTTGGAATCAAATGCACCCAACCGGTTGGGCAAAGAGCAGTGATCGATTATATCATCTCTCTCCTTCTACCCAATTTCGCAATCATTCCGACGCATAACATTTTGCGACCAAATCCGGTCGGATTAACTATCACCCTATCGTGTGTGACTTTCACACGACTCTCACTGATACGTCGTGTGTAAGGAAAGTCCTGATGTGCAGCCAGCACTCCAACGCTGTGTCATCCAGCAACTAATGGCTTAACGATGTTCCCGACTGTCACCTATCAGCCAAGTACTCCGATACCTCTAGAATGGAATATCCGATACCTCTCGTGGATAGTGCACTGCACTGCACTCCAAATACGTATATTGAGGTCAGAAGGTGAGCTTGCTGAGTTTGACAAACATGGTTCTCTCGATTACTAAGTACAGATGTAACAAATATGCTATGCAAAATTAAAAACGACTGAACATTACTGTACTGAATTTCTTACTACAAACCAGAACATATCAAAGCTCGCCAAAAAAAAATCTAAATAGAGTTGTGCGAATAGTTTTTTTTTCAATCCTCAGCCAAGATGATGTAGGAATAAGGCTGAACAACGTCAAAGTAAAGCAGGAAATTTGGAGAAAACTCAGAAGGCTTTCAAGGAACGTAGAATCCAAAAATCGAATAAAAATTTGGCCGTCCGCCGTATACCGTACGCGCCACTTTCCTAAGTTAGCATGGACCGATTTTGATGAAATTTGGTATGTGGGCTCCATTTAGGGTCTAGTTGTGCCCCGCAGCTTTTGGTTGATATGGGTCACTTTTAACAGTTGAAATTTTGAAAACGCCTTAACTCAAAAATATTTATATAAAGGTATTGTGTTTCCATAGGTATTGTTTTGTTTTGTTTTTTGCGTTTTTTGAATTTTTGGAGACCGCGCGGAGCCCGGTAGGACAAACAGTTCGCTCCCTACGGTAACCTAAGGGTTGGACTTACATTGAATCAGAAACACGAGTGTGAATCGCAAAAGAGGCCTAATCTCCGTTCAAATTTTAGCTGACCGAAAAGCGAGCGATGTTTTTCTTCATGTTGGATGGTTGGTGGCTTTGCAGATGAGTGATCTATATAGAAAAATAATAAACCATTGTGTAATAATTTGCAGCGTTTATTATTCGTCCCAACTTCAAGACCTTATAGGAAGCGGCTGGTCCTACTATGATGAAATTTCATGCCCTATTTTTTACCCTTCAGAAGTGACTGACTCTAACCAAATGCTTCTGGACACAACTAGACCCCAAATGGAGCCCATATACCAAGTTTCATCATAATCGGCCCATGGTATCTAAGGAAAATGCCGTGTACGGTGGATGGGCTGAAAATTTTTATGATTTTGAATCTACCAATTTTGAGGTGCGGTTAAAAAAATGTGAGTTCTTTGTCAACCAAAGGTTTATTATTGAAATTAATGAACCAAAAACAACACTTTTTGAGGAGAAAATCATTGATTTTCCGTGGAATCTTTTCCTACTATTGTTTTCTTCTCGAATTATTACTCCTTTGTGCAGGTAGACAATACAGTTTACATTAAGAGTTATTATTTATTAGGAGTTTATTTAAGAGTTCTTAATTTATTAAGAGTTTTATTATCAGTTATTATTAAGAGTTTATCGCTTAATGATTTCAATTATTGTTCATCCAATCATGTTTTTAGAAGACTGAAAATTATTTTGCAAAATTTTGTGATAATTATGTAGAAGTTTCCTGTTATTTTACAATTTTAAAAATTTATTTTTTTTACATTTTATTAGGATGATTCATTATCCTTCATAAGAAAATCGACGATTTTCTCCTCAAAAAGTGACTTTTTCTGCTGTAGATACGGTAAAATGAAATCAAATCAAGAAAGGGATATCACCACGCGATTCAGCGTAGAAAAACAGTGCTAAGTATTGTGCCGCACTTGAGGTTTACCTTCATCTCAACTTTGGCGCAATCTCTGGATTGCGCATCTTTGAGCGCTCGCTGAGCGGGCTGCGCGCGTCCGAAAAAAAAAGTTGTCCAAGTAAAATGTTCATAAAATTTGACGTAGAATCCGAATCTGCAATAAAAAATGGGGGTTCTCATCTGAAAAAACAAAGTTGATCATGATTGCGCATGGTTGCGCGATTGCACACTGCGCAATTTTGCCATTTTTGAATTCTACGCAAAAAGTTATGAAGAATAGCGTTAATCCGATTTTTTTTCTCAGACTATTAGAGAAAATAAGGGGGGGAGCGTAGTTACTTGGACACTCTGTATATCGTTAACGTTCTGAAGTTTACTAAGTTCTGTGTTGTTACTTCTATAGGAATTTACCTCGACCCACTCTTGGTTGACAAAACTGTAACTGAAAGCAATGCAGTGACTCCGGGTGAACTCAGGGCTTATGGAATCTACATTGAGAAGACACTTACTAGGTAAATGTAATATTCGCTACGTATTCGAGTGTTCGGAACTTGCTGTGTGCAAAATATACCCAACAGAACGAATAATGTTTATTAACACCGACAACACACTTCCAATAAGTTGATATTTTTTGTAAACGTGAATCATTTCACAGAAGTCGGAGTGAAACTTCCAGGTGATTTTAGATGGGACTCGTGGATAATGATTTAGCTGTAAAATAGGTTCCTTGGTATATCTGTGCAAGGTAGAGCACCGTTATCGGGTGACACAGGCAGAGGATTTTATTTGCTCGTCGATAACACACCTTATCTCGAGTGTTCCCACGGGGCCTCCATTTTTTAGACGACTTGCTCTCCTACCATCCAGCAATATTTTGATAATAAACGTCATATTAGTCGTATTAAAAGATGTTGTTATTTTCAACCGTTTAGTTAGGAAAATATTCAGTTCTCGGTTTCCCCAACCTGATCTTGTATCAGGAAAACTTGAAGATTGTCAGTCAGTTCTTTATTCGAAGTTATGAGTGAATAATTACGTCATTCTTTACTTACGGTAATAAGCGAGTTCCGGAATGACATCTAGGCTTCTTATGTAAATTCAAACAAGTCCATGGGGTACCACAAAGATCCTCACAATTGTATATTGAGGGTTTTCATTGTTGTCAAGTTAGGTTTCATAAGTTCTCTTACGTTCGGAAAAATCAACCTTAAAGGGAAGATCAAAATTTCCCCTCGCTTTTAAACAGTTCTCCGTCTGTCTGTCAGGTTCATAACTACTCCATAACTACAAGGTTCATAACTACTCCATAACTACAGTCTCCGAAATTATGTGGCTCACCTTAGACGGTCTCCTAGATGAATGTTATCAACATTCTACCAATTATAGCATATGCAAGGTCTAGAAGGCAGATCCGATCAGGAGAATACGTGTAAAAGAACGAAAAATCATCAACATGAAAAGAGGAAACCTCTGGATTTTATAAATTTTTGTCACCTTTAAAGTTATGATCGTATGTTTTATGTAAAACAAACTATCATTGAAACCTACCTATAATCCGAAATTTACTCCAATCAAGTTCACTCGTATTTGATGTTGGTTCCTTGTCTGTCTGTCAGTCGGTCTGTCGGTTGTCAATTCCAAGTCAAGTTTATACGAGTTATACTCGTAACTACCAAAAATCACCGTTTTGATAACATTCTCCAAAATTGCGCGGAGTACTCCCGAGACGATCCCTTTTAAATTCCATCAACATTCTACCACTTATAGTGTCAAGGTCTGGAAGGAAGATTCGATCAGAAGAGAACGAAAAATCTTCAACATGAAAGGAGGAAACCTCTAGATCTTATCAATTATTGTCAATTATTTTTTGTCGATTTGTTTTTGATTTGTGTCTTCTGTTATGATCGTATGTTTCCCTTTGGCAATTTAGCAGTATTGCCTACTCTCAGGAATAAACATTCAATGATTTTTACTCAAATTAGGTCACTCAGAGGAGAAACACTGCCCATATAACTTGGCAGATTTTTTTTCTCTTTAGATGCCTCACTTTGCATTACAACTAAAAAAGTTGAGGAAATTTTTAACACATTTTTGTCAATATTTGGGCCAAATCCACATTAATTATAAACAAAAAGGAAGGAAACAAAGAAACGGTGTTTCCCGAGGAGATGAATGAAGTTGGGATGTTGTTGTTAATGTGGTGTGTCTTGTCTATCATGTTGGAAGTATGTTGTGTTTACCCTAATCATAATCAAGGTGGAAGATCAACAACATGGAGCGCTTGTGGATATTCCTCCTCCATCCCAACTTTCGATGGAAACAGGGAAGGAAACTCTGTTAACAGCTGTATCGCGTAAACCTGGCGGGATGGGAGGGGCGATTGCACAACAGCACAACTGCCGCCGCAGTCGAGAGCGGGTTAGCTAATGGTTTGTGGTGAGAGTAGGAAGCAAATTGAAGCTTAGTCAAACAGAATCATCTCCCATTAAGCGGGTTTAACCAAGTACCGTCATGATAGTTGCCAATTAGAATCGAGAAGGGTGAAGAGGCATTATGCTAGGTGTTGGCTGAGGCACGTGGTACTCACTTGAAGGAGCGGTTTGATGTCGTCAGGTGGTGATTAGGACTGATGGGATCCGCCGGGCTCCGCGGTCCTTCGGCGTGAGGGGGAGGTTGTTATCTGGGTGCGGGAGATAACACCCTGATAACAGGAGATAACAGGTGTATCTGATAATGCAGCTCCACCTCCGGCGCTCGCTCTGACGCTCTCTCCCATTTCCAACCAGAACCTCCGCTTGATTGGGACCTGAAGAGAAAACGTCGTTTCCTCCCCCCCCCCCCCCCCGAGCTACACGGAAACCCCTTATTGTACCCTCGGGCACCACCGACCAAGATTTACGTCACATAAAGGAGCTACATGAGCTCGGTTGACGCGGTAGGCGTGCCAACGCGTTAGACGCGCTGGGCATTTGCTTTGCCGCTCCAGTATACTTCCGGAGTGGATAATCCCGTTTCAAAAGTTCAGATATTTACCGCGTCATCCATGGCTTATTTACTTTTTTGGTTACCTTTGCCTGTTCCGGAACGGAATTAGTATTATTTTGCTTATTATTCACAACAACGATGAGCCACCATTTCAATGAGGTGCTGATTGACCTCGTGAAGGAGAAGAGGCAGCAGTGGAACTTCAAAGTAGGTAAGGGTCACCAAGTATTTTTTTACTTCAGCTGTTTTTATTATTTTACTGTATTTTTGTCCTACTGTAAGCATAATGTGAGGGTTGCAACGTAAATTGAAAAAATTTGGTCGCTCGAACTTATCAAAAGGTCAACTACCTGAGGCAATTTCCAGGATTTTTTTTCTTTCACTAAATTTTAAATCACATTTTTTTGGGTTATTCTACATTATAATCAACATTGATGAGAATGAAAACAGATATTTATAAAAGAGCGATTAGTGCCTATTACGATTTTTGGACTCGATAAAGGTACCTTCCAATTTTGATTCATTATTATGAATAAATAGTGTTTATCTTCGATGAATTTCAACAATTTCAATACAAAACCAGATTAAAAGCCGAACTGAGCAAACATTTCACTGTAAAGTTCGGACGAGCTGGAAAAGATAGTTCAGCGGAAGCGCATGAATGCCAGGCGGGAAGCTACCACGTCTACCGCGCACATGTGAACACCTTGCCGCGTAGCCGTCGACGTTTACCGCGTTGCTGCCTCTACCGCGTTTGCCGCATCTACCGTGCTTATATTAACCCACTATGCCGAACTCAAATCGATCCAAGTCAGTCCTGATCAAAGAATATCGACCCAAACCTAAAGATGTCAGATACTTCAAAATAAATCGACTTAAATAGTATCAATATTTTGGAAAAGAACCTTAAAAAAGTATAGCTTAAGGTAATTATCAATAACTATAGGTATATAACTAACTACCTGCATCTTTCATATTGATGTTTTTTTGTTTTTTTTTCACGACAATTTATGTCACCTAAAAGTTGTTGTAGGTATACTGAGCATAAGGCAACCAACTTAATTTGGTTTATTATTTTCAATAATGAGCCTTTCGAATCTACCAAAAAAATTTTGCAGGCGAGTGATCTAAACAGAAAAAATAGTAAACCTTTGTGTAATCATTTGTTTTGGCTTTCCTTTTCAAACTTGGACCACTTAGGGCTGTCCAAAATTCCTGGCTATTGAACTCCACTTTCCGTTAGTTATTATGAACATTCTTGCAAAAACGTATACCTATCGTAATATCGTTACACTTATATTATATTCAGATGATTTTTGAAATGTTTTGCAAATGTTTGAAACTTCAGGAATTGTTTTAGAATGTTTGGCTTTCCTTTTCAAATCTGGACCACTTAGGGCTGTCCAAAATTCCTGGCTAACGAACTCCACTTTCCGTTAGTTATCATGAACATTCTTGCAAAAACTTTTACCTATCGTAATATCGTTACAATCGTTTTAGAATGTTTCAAGAAGGATTTCATGAGGAAAAAATCCATAGTAAACATTTTGAGTTGCAATAGGCTTCATCTTTCTTGGAAAGCCGCTAATGCTTGATTATCACCCGGTTAAAGCATCAACGTGGAAATGTATAGACATGTACGTATCAAATAAATTAATCTCAAGCCGTAGAGTCAAGTCTAATAGCTACTATTTTTAAGGGTTTATTCTTACAGTGAGGTGTTTGACGAGGGAATATGATTAAGTTGTACCCAAGTGTGGAACATACAGGATGGTCGGAGGTATTAAATAATACACAATATTTCAGAGGAACCTTGGCATGCAGTACGTATTGCTAACAACCCACCATTTTGGACGAATTCCATGTGAGTGGAAAATCGATTTGCGGCTGATGATTTTAGTTCGAAGAACTTCAATAATTCCCAACATGATATATAATTATATCGACATCCTTGTAGTTATGTGTAAATCCCGATGTAAATCGAGATGTTTCAACTGACAGATTTAGTACAGCATTTCGGGAATTACAGAATAATTATACCGCATGGCTGCCCCTCGGCCACAAATTACCATTATAATTCACAACCCGTTAATCACGTCGGTGTCAGATTCGGGGTCCTGCAATGACGCGCGATGCATCCATTGTTTGCATCTATGCGGACATGATGTATCGCATCTTCACGAATAGCTGTAAATATTAGAAGTCTCTACGTGTCATGAATGGGTCTCTCAGCGAGAGATCTCACACGGTCCGAGGGAGAGATCGATCATCCACCACTAAACTCCTAGCATTATCACGAGGCCTCGCAACAGGATTACAACCGTGCGAAACTTGGAAAAGTGATTGAGAACAGTAATTCTCCATGAACGATGCTTTCATTGTGAGTAAACTGGAAATCTTTATTTCAACACTTATAGTATAGTTATTGGGTAGTAGGTATTTGACTACTATTTAGTGTTGTTGTTTTGTTGTTTGATGTTCCTTATGTCGTTTATAGTTGTTATTTAGTTGGTATCTATGTGGTCGTTATGTACCGCATCCCCTTCTGATACAAACATTTTCAGTTTCCGAAAACTGAATTTTTCAGTGGAAACAATTTGAACATAGTTACACAAAAACTTCACCCAGAAGGAGTAAAACTTGCAATAAGCCGTTGAGATAGATCATGAGCATCTTCCTAATTTTATTTACAATAATGAACCTTTGGAATCGACCAAGACATTTTTTTAACCCCCCCTCAAAATTTGTTGGTTTACGTTTCATGATACGTCGAATCCAAAAATCGAATAAAAAATTTCCCATCCGCCCGCCGTACGCTGCACTTTCCTTAGTTACCATGGATCGATTTTGATGAAATTTAGTATACCGGCTCCATTTGAGGTCTAGTTGTGCCCCGAAGCTTTTGGTTGATGTAGGTTACACACCACTTGGCAAAATGTTCACTTTTTTGTGACTATTTAATCACAAGCATGGATCAACAAAATTGACTGAATGGAATGAAGGGGACATAAAAATTTTCCCCGACAAGCTTCCGATTTTTCTCACATTTCTTTGATCTTCCAACAGCGTGGCCACTTTAATCAATTATTTGTTTACATCGGAAGAATGCTGCTTGAGTTTTACTGTTATGACAAAAAATTTCAGATCACACGTATAAAAGCACCTATTTCTTACATCATAATGCACGACTGCTACACTTTCTATGAAAAAAAATCATTAAGTACAGAACCAGAGGAATAACGTGGACAAGATTCACTTTATAGAGGAATCTGTGCTCCCCTAAACAGTGGAGGCCATCCCTGACGAGGAAACCCAACTAACACCCTACAAGGTGAGAAATGAGGGTAGAAGGTACCTCGAAGGCCCTATTACAGCCTGTCAACTTGACAATTATTCCGTTTTTCTTTGTATTAGGTATTATGATTTTATAATACGTTTTCATACACAATCGATAGTTTGTTGGAGTATGAAGATAACCAATGGCTATCAGTTTTCGTTTAAAAGTGGATAAACAGTTGCAGGTAAAAATCGGACTCCCAAAAGAAACCAAAGAAATTGTAACGCATCGTTCTCATGAATATTGCATTTCGGAAAAATTGTTTCGAGTGGGTCTAAAACATCAAACCCGAACAAATCAATGATAGATTACGAAATGAATTTCTTTGTTCCACGTATAATCTCTATCCGATGGAGGGTGACACGAAATCAAACATTTTTGACGTTGGATATTGCGGGGAGGTAAAGACCTCCTGTTATACATAGAACTAAGAAGAACGTCGACCTGAATGTCAACGGATCACGCTATCGACGATAGATAGACTCTGTGGCGGCCACGGGATTTCGACCACGGAATAACTACTACTACTACTGTACTACGTCGTTCCATTGGTTTCGAGATTGTTTGTGAGGAACTAGCCATGCACTAACTTCGTGATCTCCAATGCGATCACTCTCTCCTGAGGCTATAATTCTTGACGGATTTCATGTTCAACGCCATTTGAGCTTAAAAAATAGTCAGATAGAAAATCAATACAGTAGGTAGGGAAGGTGGGCGGAAGTTTCCGCAAATTCAAATGAATTATTTCCCTTAAATTCAAATTTATTCCATTTAAAATGATAAGCTACTGCGACATCAATAAATTGTTGGAACCTTTCCGTTTTTTGGTTTATTATCTTCAATAATGAACCTTTGGAATCGACCAAGAAAACAAACTTCCCCCCTCAGAATTTCTTGGTTTACGTTTCTAGGTACGTAGAATCCAAAAATCGAATGAAAATTTGGCCGCCGTCCGTCCACCGTCCACCGTACGCGACACTTTCCTTAGTTCCCATGAACCAATTTTGATGAAATTTGGTCTATGGGCTCCATTTGGGGTCTAGTTGTGCTCCGAAGCTCTGGGTGGATTCCTAAGGGTTGAAAAATTAAGGGTTGAAATTTTTAAAACACCCTAGCTCAAGAAATTTGGATATGAAGGTATTGTTTTTCCATCAATTTAAGATAGTTTTGAATTTTTAGAGACCACGCGGAGCTCTGTAGGACAAACTGTTCGCTCCCTACGAGAACTTGAAGGGTTGGACTTGCGATACATCAGACACACGAGTGTGAATCGCAAAAGAGGCCTTATCTCCGTTAAAATTTTAGCTGACCGAAATGCGATCGCTGTAGGTAAGTGGTAGGTAGTATCTATGGTTAGTAGGTGGTGACAATGGCAAAGCCGTGTTCTTTGCAGACGAGTGATCTATATAGAAAAATAATAAACCTTTGTGTAATAATTTGAAGCGTTTTTTTTCCTGTTTTTCCTTGTTTGTTAGAATCTTGGGGTTACGATCCCACTAAGTGCGTAAGTGCGTGTTGCCAACTCATTAAATCGGAACCTCGTACGTTCAGAGAAAAACTCGTATAATCCTCGTACAGGCAGCCTGAAAACGCGTACTTACTTAAGCTCGTACATCCAAGGGGGCAAATAACAGGAATACACTGCCTCTGATTCGTGTTTTTTTAATTTTCAGATTAATTATTAGGATTATCATAGCAATTGAAAATATCGAAGAAACTCTTATTATACCCTTATTACTATTCAACACCAATAAATTGAAGAAAAATTACTCTTACTCCTCTCCCCACCTTCCAACATATTTGAATTTAACAGTTATCTTGCATCATTCACGGTAAATTTCTAACTGATTTGAGGCAATATGTCGGTTTTTAGATTTTATATGAGCATCAGCTATTGTCACTCAAGTTATAACATTTGAAATTTTTCGATGATGTCAATATTTGATGCCCTTAGAGAGTAAAGCACGTTGTCACAAAAATAACTACTGCACATCCCATACGTAATCGTATTCGTCATTTTACTGTACAGGTATTATTGAAATGTTTAGTCTACACTAAACCTCTTGATGGTTTTTTTCTTGGTGAAACCACATTGGGATTTGCAATCCATAATTTAAAGGTAACTACTTATGAATGCATATTTTATAGGTCACTGAAATTGTTCATTTTTATGTACAATCTCAATACTTGTTGCAATATAACTATTCAAGTCATATCCAACCTCTCCTTTCTAAGAGTATGTAGCTTAAGATCTGTCTTTGTTCAACATATAATAATTATTGTCAGTTAACGGTAATAGATTTAGATCATTTATCTCAGATGTAAAACACTGCAAATTAGTACACAAAGGTTTATTATTCTTCTGTACAGATCACTCAACTGCAAAGAACAGAGCTTTGCCATTGTTACTACCTACCAACCATATTTTTGCTTCACAATGATTTTGAATAAGCTTGAGGTGGGTGCCTTCAATAGGAAGTTTGATTACTGGTCACTAAGGACGCAAAACGGAGTACAACTCAAAGAAACGAACAACGACCGCATTTATGTCAGCTAAAATTTGAACGAAGATTAGGCCTCTTTCGCGATTCAAACTCGTGTTTCTGATTTATCGTAAGTCCAACCGGGGGGGTCCAAGGTTAAGGGGGTCTCAGTCGGTCGCCGTTCACTCCTCGTTGCGGGTCAATAGTTCGCGAAATCGAAGGGGCAAAAACATAAAAAGTTATACCTTAATTTGAAATTTCAAAGGATTAGAAACTTATTAGTGCATGGGCCTTGAGAATTTAAAAACTGAAAGATTGCCGTTGGAATCATCAAAATCGAACAATAATTACCGGAGAAATAAGGTAATAACATGGGGAAAACCGTTTATTCAATAGTTTTTCCCATTTTTCTCAGGCAATTATAGTTCGATTTTGATGATTCCGGCGGCAATATTCCAGTTTTTCAATTCCCTAGGGCTGTGCACTGATGAATTTCTAAAATTCTTCAAAATTTCAAATTTAGCTACAACTTTTTATGTTTTTGACCCTTCGATTTCGCGAAATACTTACCCGCAACGAGGATTGAACGGCGACCGACTGAGATACCCTTCAAGTTCTCATGGGAAGCGAACTGTTGATCCTACGGAGCTCTGGGTGGTTTCATTCGATTCTAACCCTTAGAAGTGACTCACCAAATGCTTCCAGGCACAACTAGACCCCAAATGGAGCCGGTATACCAAATTTCATCAAAATCGATCCATGGTAACTAAGGAAAGTACCGCGTTTTCGATTTTCGGATTCTACACACCTAGAAACGTAAACTGATAAATTTTGAGGTGGGGTTACAATTTTTTGCCTAGATCGATTCCAAAGGTTCATTATTGAAAACAATAAACTAAAATCAATTTTTTGTCACTGTTAACGGTGCAAAAAAACTTAATTATAATGAGAAGAGTTAGAAGATGGTATGGAGGGGTACTCGCACATTAATGGAGCAGTTTTTAATGAAAACCCTGCTGGAAGTGTGTCTAGCTGAACCTGCGTTCTCTGCATGTTGGGACTAGAGGAACGAAAAAAAAGGCGAAAGACCCATTTTAATAATGCAGAGTAACTTAAAGTTGGGTGAGGTTATCTCAAGGGGGATCCCCCATTTACACGGTTTCTCATTACGCAGACCTCTCTCGCCAGCTCTCGACGGAATTGCTTCGCGAACTAAGCGTTTTTCGAGAGGAGCATCATTCGATCAATTAAGTGGATTGACGATGAGAAGGTGACACCTAACAACATCATGAAATATCAAATCAACACTAGATTTTACGGACAATCCAACTCGAACGAAATTTATAGTGAGCATATCTGGATTTCCCTTTCAAAAAATGAAAGCGATTTGAAGACAGTTTAGTTTACCTTATATATAAATGTAAGGCATAAAATCACATCACAACAATAATCCTCAAGATGAAGGAACAATGTACCACGAAGGGACCACAAGCTTCAAGGATGAATCGAAAACCTCGCGATGTATAAAGCATACAAGATAGCCAACAAAACCATTCCCAACGACTTCCGGAACGACGATGGTCATTTTAGTGATGGCGGAGGAGCTTGTTCCTAAACTGAAGAAGAAGTACCAAGAAACCTATTGTTTAGTAATGCATGCGTTCTAGGGGACGTCCCATTGGATAAGCGGTAGATCAGTTTAAACCAGTTGGTAAGCGATAAAACTGTTTCACTCGATGTAATTTATTTAGTGTTTCAGGCAAGAAAGAGTGGTCTCCCCCCCCCCCACCATTATCCACCATAACATTTCTAGCGGCGTGGGAGCCTCGAATCAGAAGAGCATTTTAAAATCCATGATGTACGACACCCAACTAGGGAATTCGAGTTCACCCCCCCCCCACCACTGTCTGTCATCAAAGCAGAAATACTTCGTAACGTTGAACTTTCATCTATTAGTTTTGATAGACAGTCCATCGAGGTTCTCATCCGTATTCAAGGTGAAACACAAAAAAACCCACGAAATATGCGGTTTATGGTGTCCTGGCGCCATGGTGGCACCATTATTAGTTCCATGGTGGCACAGAGAATAATTCATGAAAATCCGGAGGTATAATGAGAACTTTCCTCAATTTTAAAGCTTGGGAACAAATTAGTGAGCTATAAAGGAACCGAAATATTGAAAATCGAATATTTTGTGAATATTATCCCCCCCCCCCCCACTCGCCCCCTCACCAAAGGAATTTTGATACTCTGGTGATATCATGTACAACTCGGAAGTTATTTGAATCAGACAAAAAAGAAACACGCAAATCTTTAACCCCCCCCCTTCCCACCCATAAAGGCAAAATTCAAAATTTCGACGACGTAGTGTACAACTATATAGATTTCCGCGTCGAACAGAAAAAGAACCAGAAAAATCGGTTGAGAACTAAGGCTTGGGCAGACGACACAAGATTTTGTCACACACACACAGACATACACCTATGGTTTTTGTCGCGGATTTGGATTCAGAATGGTCTAAAACGGATTGCTGTGTGGTTTTTTTTCTGTTGAGTGTTGTCCAACTTTACCCCAGATCGATAGCAGAAGGACGCCCAAGTCCTGCTGTGGGACGTCCTAAAAATAGAGGGAACAATATGCAATATGCACAATCCAACAACGCTCAAAACTACAATCTCGTACAACCTCTCCCACCACGGGGTTCGATGGTTTAATAACCTGCAGTTGGATAAATCTACGTGTCGCACAATACTTCGGCTGAGAGTGAACCACGGCATATGTGATGTATATCTCCACAAATTTGGACAACGAGAATCACCGCAATGTCAAAAATGTGTACATCCCAACGGAACATTAAACCACTTGATTATGGAACAGGGAGAATATGAGAGTGAGTGAGAGGAGAATATAATAATCGTGATCAAATGGGTTTAGTTTATCTCACATGAACTCACAGATTCTCCATTTGGTTTACTGTCTTCAATAATTTTTAACCCACCTCAAAATTAAATTTTGAAGAAGGTCGAAGAAGTATTTAAAGAATTAAAGAATTATAAAAGGTCGAAACCATCGAAACTGGCAAATGTTTCATTCGATTTTCGGATTCATCGTACCTTTAAACGTGTAGCAACGAAACTTGTTTAAAGGTACGATGAATCCGAAAATCGAATGAAACATTTGCCAGTTTCGATGGTTTCAAACTTCTTTCTCTACTTTTTCACTCGATTGGAGGTGAAAACCAGATTTAAAAGGTGACTTGTCTCTCGAGTGAAGCAACGAGTATCGATAGTTTCCAACTCCTTTCTCTACTTTTTCACTCGATTGAAGGTGAAAATGACTTGTATGATGAAATTGACTTGAAGATGACTTGTATCTCAAGCGATCCAACGAGTTTCGGTGGTTTCGACCTTATTTTTCGACTCTTTCTCCAAAGTTTCCGACCTCTTTCATTCAGAAATTTTGGCGTGGGATCATATTTTTTATCATTCCATACCCACAACTCTTTATTTCTTCGAATTGAGTGTGAAACATTCATTTCTTCAATATAAACTTAGAAGCCAATTATGGTTGACCCTTCTCCAATTTCCTATCTGCGAGTTTTCCCAGAATTTTTATTTGAATTAGGTACTGTTACTCCAAATTTACTGCGGGTGCTTGAAAAAAATTTATGGTGATGAATGGACCAATATTTTCCAAAAATTGTAAATCAATTGATAGAATTCTAGGGTTGACTGAGGAGTGTATGGATTGTGTGGTGAGAGGGGGGGGGGGTCTGGTAGAAGAATAGCATTTGTTTTGTATTCACCAAAACCCGCGGTGGAGTAATCGGATCGACGGGGGTAAAAAAAGGGACAATTCCACTGTAGTGGGTGGAAGAGGAGGGGAGGGGTGATGTAAGGGATGAATAGAAGGGTGGGGGTGGATTCGACGGAGAAAAGATCCGCCTAATCCCGCTCCACGTCCCATTGGCCAGTTTTAATACTGAACTACGGCCTACGGGGGTTAGTGTTGTTTGGCAGGAGGAGGAGGAGGAGGGAGGGGTGAGCCTTAATGTTGTTTTGAGCGCTGCCCTTTCGGACTACTATTCAAAAAGTCGTTTAGGCCCCCGAAACCTACAAAACCCCCTTTTCGGCCCTTTCTATACCGTTCCATCACCACGTTTTTCAACCCCCCCTCACCCTTCAGTCCCCGACCACCTTCAAACCGCTCATGAGAGGCTTCTCCACAGGTCCGATTACGCCTCTCGCCTGTACGAGTATGCGTCCTCCACCCACTCATCAATTCCTCCCTCCTCTCATCAATTCCCTCCACCACTCATCAAAGCCTCCCTTCACATTCACCTGCTTTCTCATTACCCTATCGACATCCCTCCTCTCCATCGTCCATCCCGACCTACCAAACAATGCAGGCCGTTCGCCGCTTTACACCCAAATTAAAACGTGGCCTACGAACTCTTCGACTTTTTTCTTGTTTTAATCTCAACCTCCATTTCCTTCTTCTCTTATTTGCTTCATCCATTCGAATGGGGCATTTGCCTCAATTTTAAATTCTGGAATTTCAAGTCAAATTCTATAATAGGACCCTAGAATAACGTTTAACACCAGGAATACCTAAGGGTACGCCAACCTGTTGATCCTCAGTTGTATCTCGAAATATTCATCTTTTTAAAACATACCTAGATTTTGGTTAATTGGTAGTACGATAATTCACAAACGCCCCTAATCAGTCTAAAAAGTTACCTAAAACGGAGAAAAGTAACAATTATTAAGTAAAGACATAAAAATTCTCAATGTTCTTCAGACTATGGAAGTAACGCATGATTACTAGAGTATTGTTCTCTACACCCAATTACCATGTTTCAATACGGATAATCCTCGAAATTTCAACATTTTTATGAAAAATCATTCATCATTTTCATTTTTATTTTCATCTATTCAACACATGAAAAATAAAATATAAAAACTACCTAGTATGCCTTCATAAAACAGAAATAACGAGTTGATGAAGCTTCTATTTTACAAAAGAACACATTTTATTCATGGTTTTTCATTCAGGTATATATTTTAATAACGGCAAAAATTTGTTCAGGAACCGTAAGACCAAACACGCTGTAGCTTCTCTTCTTCCTTATTAAGTCATCGTATTTCATGATTCCAATATTAATTCAGCGAGTATTAAACAAAGACTAAACCTCCGTAATTGGGGCTTGAAAAAGATTGTTATCACGGAGTGGGGAAGGTTTCCCTCTAAAATATTAACTAGGTATTTCATAGTAATTTTGTTTTAGAACTGGTCTGTTAGTTGGAGTTTTCTACAGACAAAATGCTACAAATGATTACTCAACGGTATAAATTTATGGAAAACCGTCGTAAACATTCATTTATTAGGTAATTAATTATCCTCAGGCGAACCGCTGGTCCGACAAAGCTCTGGGTGGAGTCAAAAATTCGTAAAAATCGTCGCTAATTTTAAATTAACGGTAAACAATATCTGTACTCCGGAAGTTTTCGAGCTACGGCGTATCTTTGAGGCCCAACTAGACCCCAAATGGAGCCGATGTACCTAATTTCATCATAATCGGTTCATGGGAACTGAAAAAAGTGCCGCGTACGGCAGGCGGACGAAAAAATGTTGATTCGATTTTTGGATTCTACGTACCTTGAAACGTAAACCATCAAATTTTGAGTGGGTGAGGGATTTTTTTCTTGCTCAATTCCAAAAGTTCATAATAGAAAATAATAAACCAAAATACGTTTCAGAGGCTCTTCAAGGAAAATGAAGCTATTGCGATGGACTAAAAACATTATTAATAAGCATGGACTTTTTTGGAATTTATTCTTTCACTGAAATCGATTTTGAAACACACTAAAATGATTCCTGAAGTTTTCCAAAAAATCATATATGTATTATATAACGATATATATGTATACTATGTGTCACTCCATACTTTGAATTGAATAATTGTTTCAAGTTTTCAAAATTCAAGTTTTCGTAAAAATATTCACAGTAACAACGAAAAGACGAGTTGGTTAGCCAGGAATTTCGGAAAATCCTAAGCGCGCAAATTTGGACTCCTCGGGGTTTGAACCCCTTATCTTTGAGTTTTTTCAAAATTAGTTACTTCAAGGTACATAGAATTCGAAAATCGAACATTGTCCGTCCGTTCGCCGTACGCGGCACTTTCCTTAGTTACCTACTGTAACTGCAGGTAATTCCGAACGATTTTGACAGTTCTTCCGTTTTTTCGTATACTTAAAACACTCAGAAAAATCTTAAAAAATGTGTTTAGATGGAATCACTCCTCTTCTCTATGAAAATCACAAAATCTAAAATTTATTTGGGTATCAAGTAGGGGGCAGATTTTGATGCTCCGTCTGATATCTAATTGTGCCCCAAAGCTTTTGGTTAGTGTCAATTCTAAGGGGTGAGAAATAAGGGCTAAACAATGCCCTAGCACAAAAACTTTAAATATAAAGGTAGGTATCGTTTTTTAATCAATTCAAAATACGATTAGTATGGTCGTTATAATAAAGAAATATAATATTGAAAATTGTAGGAGTAGTTCTACAAAGCTTTGACGTTTCAGGGAGCATATTATTGGTAATGGAAGGTCGACAATGGAGATATAAATATAATTAAGACCTGATATTCCATTTGACTACGTTTTTTAGGACGTCCCACAGTAAGACTTGGGCGTCCTTATGCGATCGATCTGGGGTGAAGTTGGACAACACTCAACAGAAAAAAAAAAATAACCACACAGTAATCCGTTTTAGACCATTCTGAATCCAAATCCGCGAAAAAAACCATAGGTGTATGTCTGTGTGTGACAAAATCTTGTGTCGTCTGCACAGCCCTTAGTTCTCAACCGATTTTCCTGGTTCTTTTTTTGTTCGACGCGGAAAACTATCTAGTTGTGCACTACGTCGCCGGAATTTCGAATTTTGCCTTTTAAAGCGGGGAAAGGGGGGGTTAATGCTCAAAAAACGTGCGTTTTTGGGCATAATCTTGTGTCGTCTGCCCAGGTCTTAGTTCTCAACCGATATTCGTGGTTCTTTATTTCTTCGACGCGGAAAACTATCTAGTTGTGCACTACGGCATCGGAATGTTTAATTTTGCTTTTTAAGGGGGGGAAAGGGGGGGTTAATGCTTAAAAAACGTACGTTTGCGGGCATAATCTTGTAAACTCTGCCCAGGCCTCAATTTCCAACCGATTTGTGTGTTTCTTTATTTGTTTGACTCAAACAACTTCCAAATTGTACATGATTTCACCAGAGTACAAAAATTCGCAAGGGGAGGGGGCGAGTGGGGGGGGGTAATATTCACAAAATATCAGATTTTTCAATATTTTGGTTCCGTTACTGCTCACTAATTTTACCCAACCTTTGAAATTGAGGAAAAATTCTCATTAAACCTCCGGATTTTCATGAATTGTTCTCTATCCCACCATGGAACTAATAGTGGTGCCACCATGGTGCCAGGGCACCATAAACCGCATATTTCGTGTTTTTTTTTTTTTTTTTTTTTTTTTGTGTTTCACCTTGAATACGGACGTTAACTTCAACGAAACTGCATACTAAAACTATTAGTTGAAAGTTCAATGTTATGACGTATTTCCGCTTTGGTGCCAGACTGGCACCATTGTTGGCGTTGGGAGGTGGTGTGGGTGGGGGGGGGGGGGGGGGTGAACTCGAATTCGCATGTTGGGTATCGTAGATCATGGATTTCAAAATGCTCTTCAGATTCAAGGCTCCCATGCCGCTAGAAATGTTTTAGTGGATAATGGTGAGGGGGAGGGGGGATGTCACCATTTCTTATCTAAAATAATAAATAAATTACATCGAGTGAAACAGTTTTATCGCTTACCAGCTGGTTAAACTTATCTAATGCTTATCCAATGGGACGTCCCCTGGAATGCATGCATTACTAAACAATATGTTTGGTATTTCTATCTCCACTCATCATATACCAGATGTTGTAGCATACCTGTGAGCGGGTGTAGAATAAAGTGTAAAACGTACTCACAGATAATATCTTATTATATTATAATGCTTAAACATAAAATTTATTAGAAAAAAAATTATTAGAAATTTATGGTTGATATAGGAGCTCCTAGGAAAGAAAAGTTGTTAAAATTAAAGAATGCAATTAAATGATCTGACCGGGACTCGAGCCGCTGACTGTTAGCGGCTGGTAGGCGATTACGTGCAGGGGGGCGATTACGTGCAAATTTACCAGCATTTAATGCTGGTTGTGGATGTGAGGCTAGTACGCTGTAGATTGCATAGAAGGGCAAACAAAGGAACTGCTTCTGGACACCTGTAAAGGGACAATTGTCATAAGTACCTATTTGGAACGAACAAACATGGTCAGGTCCTCATCTTCATGTCTGGTGTCCAGACTTACCCAAATCAGCAAGAATAGAGCTAAGCGATACTGTGTCGTTGGCACTTTCAGTAGGATGCTGAGACCCGATTGCCAGGTACGCCCCGAGGAATCGTCAATCTTGATAGGACTCTGGGACCTGTTGAGAGTAGTCGACGAATCAAGGTGTACTGCCGATCATCAGCGCCGAAAGCCCAGCGAACCCCCACCAGCAATCCTGCCAATCTCTGATCCAAGTCTAGAGTCGAATGTTTGCTCATCAATATCACGCCGCGCACAACTTAAACTAAACTTCTCAACTGACAAAATAAAGAATAAATGATTATGACTCCTAGGAACACCAGATATATTGAATGACTAGCGGTGTTGGATCATCTAAAATAACTTCCATCGAATGGGGATCGATCCCCAGAGTTTCGAAATATGCCTACTACAAATCCTGAATCGGGCTCGCTACCACTGAGTCAAGGAAGAGAAAGGACAGAAGGATAGCTGTCACATCTCTCCCCCAAAAATATTAGGTACCGACTGCGCCATTTTGTTGAGTCTTAAAAAATAACTCCCCCCGACTGAAGATCGATCTCCAGACTTTTCGACTATACTAAAAATCCTGAATCGGGCTCGCTACCACTAAGCAAAGGAAATTAATGGACAGAAGCGAAAAGGCAGTTGATCACAACATTGGTGACAAAACAAAACACTGAAACCACGAGTCACGAATAATCTTGAAAGTGTGTAATCGCCATAAATAAGTAATTATAATTCGGCACGGCATCTGAGAGTATTCGAGCGGAACCAAAATGGTAAGCAAGTCCTACCATTTCATTATCAACATGAAAGAGGAAAGACTGAACAACGGAGAAATCACCAAGCCGCACGTGGTAGGAACTTCTGGCCGCAATTACGATGATTGCACGTTCACCCAACTAACAATCATTTCCCGAAAATGCTAGAACCAACTATTTTTGGCATTAAAATAATATTGGTGTTGGAGAGTTGGAAGACCCGAGATTTATGCGCATAGTCGAATCTTTCAATTATTGAAGTGTTAACTCGATTAGACGAGTTTCTTCCTTCGATTCGGAGGGTACCGTTATTAATTAGAATAAATCATTATTGAAGAACAAAAGAAAAAAGTTTGGCTTCCTCGTATCATCCACAACTTTATTGTGTAGATCATGCATAGTAGCTAATCTCTAAGTACCTTGCTTACCATAGGGGGCCATCTACACGCCAACTACACGATCGTTGAAAAGTTCATCCATTTTTTTGGGGGTAAAAAATGAAGAAATCTTGGCTGTCAAGAAAATTTTTTCTATAAAATCAAAATGTCCACTTCCTTTTTATTATATTTTGACCTTCCTGAACATTTTTGATTTCGTGTTTCTCTTTCATGAAATCCTTGTAACGGGCAAAACAATAAAAAGTTATTTTCCGAATTCGGTGAAATTTTCCGAGATTGTGCGGGCTGACGTGTAGATTTTCCCCTATGAGGGTAGTACTTGATGTATTCCTATGCATCGGGTTATGCATCATCTATACAAACGGGTAATAGATACGAGGAAACTACTTTTTCTTCCATACTACTTAAATTTAGCAACACCGATCCTAGTTAGGTGGGATCTATCTACACGTTAGTTACATCTACACGTAGGATCAACTTTCCCAGATAGTAGAATTTCTAAATGACACGCACTCTACCAACTCCGACTTTAATCCCATTTTTAATCACAAATGTGCCGGTTTAGCTTACTCACGATGAATACCATGGATATGTAGAATTGGTTGGTGTAAAATACTTGATTTAGTAATTAAGGGGGTCTCAGTCGGTCGCCGTTCTGGGCTAGTATTTCTCTCAAAAACCGGCGCTCAAAGTTTAAACGTTGAACCTAAATTTGACACTTTCAAAGATTTTCGAAATTCATTAAGTGTCTACCTAGGATATTGGAAAAATTAAAAAATTGCCGCTAGAATCATCAAAATTGAACAGTAATTGACAGCGAAAATTGGGAAATACCGTTTATCTACTAACTGACCATTATTGTTCGATTTTGATGATTCCAGCGGCAATATTTTAGTTTTTCAACTCTCTTGGTAGATGCACTAATCAATTTCAAAAATCCTTTAAAATATGAAATTTAAGTACAATTTTTAAACTTGAAGCGCTGGTTCTTGAGAAAAATACTAACCCTGAACGAAAACGAACGGCTTTTGAATGAGATACCCTTAAAAACTATTTACACCAATATGATTTAAAAAAATTTTAATTAACATTTTTTTTTTCAATTTTGCGATTTTGTATTTTTTATTTTTTTCAATTTTTTCTCTGAGTTGTTGAGCAGCAACAAGAAGAAGTTGTCGGCGATGATTGTTCATGATTGTTGATGATTTTCCTCTTGTTCAGGTGTACTACGAGCCCCAAGTGATCGGATCGGAACGAAAACAATGTGGACTCAAGTGAGCCCTAAACTACCCTCAAATTCTGAGGGAAATCAAAAACTAGTTTTCGAGAAAAAGATGTTCAAGTGAAATCACACGCTGACGTGCAGCTGATTGGTGTTAGATAAGTAGCGCAAAATTTGTCTTGTCAATTTATCCCTAAAGCTCGTTATTTGGGAGGAGGTGGGTGGGAAATACTAAGACAATTTTCTATTTACATTGATCAGAGTTATTTTCTTTAAAAACTTGAATTGACTTGGTTTCGTATCTCTGTATGAGTAGATTTTTATCAAGCACGAAAAATATCACCTGCAAAAACGAAAATTACTGAAACATTTCGAACCTAATAAGTACATTGACTTTTAATAAGTACATTTGAACGAATGATTGTACGAAAAAAAATTGAAAAGAGGAGATGAGAATAAGATGGGTAGAAAAAGAGCTCGCGAAGAAAAGAGGAAAATGCTTTTTCATGACCCACAGCGGGCCAATGGGGACAAATAGGGGTTATCTAGGGGGAGCCCAGACGACGTAAAGGAGGAGGTTGTGAAGTTGCCGGCAGGAGGGAGGAGGAAGGAGGCGGGAGCTCGGAATTAAGTGAACTAAGTAGTTAGGAGTGGCGTCTTGATAAGGCTCGAGGGACACCGATCTACAAACCAACAGTAATTGTACTTTACTTGTCCAACTCGGTGGGGGTTTGAACTACCGCATCCCTCCGCCTCCTCCTCCGAAACTCCCGGTCTTACAACCCCCTCCCCCCACCTCCCGCCGCCAACCGGAAACCATTTTCATCCTCCTCCCACTTTTCTCGCCGCTTTTCTTACACGAGAAAACCAACATGCGAGAAAACCGCATGTGCTTCGCCTCCGGAAAAGTCGTCGTGGAAATTTATTTGACTTTGCGGAGGGAAGAATCCGGATGATGATGTTCCTCGTGGAGGAAGCTGAGGGGAGACGAAGGGGTGATTCTCTCCTTCAACTGCAGCAAGAGCCAACAATAAGGCAATACCTCTGAATTTCAGTCCTAAGTTAGTTTTAAGTCCCTATTTATCTTGCATTTTCTCTGTTTTCAAGTGATAAAATTAAGATAACCTTGAAACGCAAATCACGTAGCTTTTCAAAATAAGTTGAAAATTGAGCCCCGGTTTGGGTCCCCTTAAGGCCTGACAGCTAAAAGAGGAAAACATAGAACATGCTTAAGCCAATACTACTACTAAGGCCCACCTTCACCAGAGCGATTTACGAGTTAAAACTCCATCTCCTGGGGTTCGATTTCAAACGTTCGAAAGTTGGCATTACCTAATCTAATAACCTAACTAATTTCAGTTAACTACAAATTCAATATGGCCGTGCACTTAGGAGTGTGGCGTCCATAAGGCCACTCAGGGTCCTCCCCTGGTAAAATTTCCCTAAAAAGTTAGATTTTTACCTCAAAGTTGAAAAAACTCGCTTAGAAAAGTCAATTACTGAAGTCAATTACAGAAGTCAATTACTGAGGTTTCTAAGTGGACCAAGATGTGAAGAATAAAGTTTAACGAATCAAAATCAGTTCATATCAACTTTACTAACCGAAAAATTCCAGTCATGGATGTTGTGATCAATTCAAATAAAATACCCCATACCGATGCAGTTAAATATTTGGGTATGACGCTCGACTCCAAATTAAACTGGGAAAACATATAGAAAAGAAAGAAGAGGGAATTAAAATCAAATTCAGAAAGATGTATTGGTTGATGCGAAGTAATTCTCGTCTCTCTCCACAATAAACTGCTTATTTATAAGCAGATCCTTCGCCCTATCTGGACCTATGGAATTCAGTTATGGGGTTGTGCCAAAAAATCAAACATTAACAAAATCCAAACATCCCAAAATAAAATACTGAGAAGTATAGTGCGTGCACCTTGGTACATGAGGAACGATGATATTCATCGAAACTTGAGGATGGAAACAGTCCACGAAATTATCGCAAGGTACTCAAGGAGTACCTCCACAATCATGAGAACCTGGAAATGCTCTACGTTTTGGACAACGAAGATGAACTCCGGCGACTCAAGCAAAAAAAAAAAAAAAAAACCACTGGACTTAGTGCTGTTAAAGTGCAATTATAGCTCAGTGTTGAAGATACTGTTATGAGAAGGGGCTGCGTTTTACTATAAACGGGCTCTCAAGGAGTGTAAAAATGATATGTAATTTTGCTAGATGGATTGTATTTAATATTCAGTGACAATAATAAATCACGTTAAAAAAAAGTCTTCTCCCCAAATTAGAAAAAAAACCCCTTGTTTAAAGTATTTTTCCATGGAAGCATGGATCTTTTACAAGGGTAAAATTATTTTCACGCTGACGAGTAAATATTATGTCAGGATCCATGGTGAAAATATCAAGTGGAAGTTGGTCACCAGAGGCTCTCCCCACGACCAGCACCATGTCCCTAGAGGAGACGACGAAGAAGTAGGAGGAAATCGAAAGGTTTCCAACAATCGATTGCCTACTCTCGAATTTCCAATGTTTGGGGAAAAAATTCGTTGCCGAAGAAACACTGGAGTTACCATGGAAACATGTTTTTTTTTTTAGATTATGCTCCTGTCCGCGCATGTCCAGTAGTATAAAACGCTGCAAATTATTACACCAGGGTTTATTGTTTTTCTATATAGATCACTCGTCTGCAAAGAACACAGCTTTGCCATTGACACCACCAACCAACTTGAAGAAAAACATCGATCGCATTTCGATCAGCTAACATATGAACGGAGATTAGGCCTCTTTTGCGATTCACACTCGTGTTTCGGATTTATCGTAAGTCCATCCCTTAAATTCTCGTAGGGAACGAACGGTTTGTCCTACAGGGCTCCGCGTGGTCTCAACAAATTCTAAAAATTCTACAAAAAAAAGGAAAAATAATACCTTTATATCAAAATGTTTTGAGTTAGGGCGTTTTCAAAATTTCAAACCTTATTTTTCAACCCTTAGAAGTGACCTACATCAACCAAAATCTTGGGGGCACAACTAGACCCCAAATGAAGCCTACATATCAAACTTCATCAAAATCGGTCAATGGCGGACGGACGGCCAAATTTTTATTCGATTTTTTGATTCTACATACGTTGAAATGTAAACCAATAAATTTTGAGAGGGGGGGGGGGGGTAAAAAAATTTTTGGTCGATTCCAAAGGTTCATTATTGAAAATGCCCGTTTACCCCCTCCCTTACTCGGTCCCTGCCGGGGAAGACACAATCGATTTTATTCTCTCTAATCATGACAAGTTTCGAGTCAAATGATGGATGCTTTCATCAGTTATCAGTTGTTATATTATCTTGCTTTAGTTGTTATTATTATCTTGCCGTATTTTTCTGCTAACATACAAACAGAAAAACACGTTACCTACTTATACCGGTTTTTTTCATGAATATGTACAGAAAACCTGCCTAGGAATTATTATTCCACATTGATTTTAATGTATTAATTTCCGTTTATGTGATTGGAGCTGATCTTTATTAGCTGTGTAATAGTGCATTTGGAAAACCACCTACATTTTCACAGTTCATCTTAGAGTTACAACGGCACTTCAAACAGACGAGTCAACTCATACCTTTGTTATGCCTTCTCATGATGTAGGCCTTGCTACCATCGTACATTATGACTCGCAAAGAGCTAGGAAAGATTAAAATCCACCCATTTCTTATCAGAGGACTTCTTTCTCTATGAAAAAGTTGTTGGTAATGGTAGACTATCACCGAAGGAAGTCACACTGAGGTGGAAATCAACCCCACAACTCGTTATAGAGCATATCTCCGTTTACATTTTTGATTAAAATCGATCCCCGAATATTTCAATCACTGGAATGAAGTTGAGGTGTGATTGTTCCCCAGTGGGTTCTCTGAGGCAAAAGTAGGTATAAGTTGGTGTATTTTGTGGTTTGGTGCCCCACCACTTTCGGAGGTCACCCAACGCCCCTGTTCCAGATTCTGGCTGTTGTTTCTCGTTATTTCAGGATAGAGCAGCAAAAATATCTCATAAGAAAGGCTCTGTAGGATAACTCTAGGTTACTCATAAAAGCGATTTTCAATGTTGACACTGCGAGTTCGAGTGTTATTTTGCAGGCTCGTAGAAACTTTCTCCGCCACAAACGATCGAACTCGCTCGAACAGAAGAATGAATTGATGAAGTGGACGGAGGTGGTGGAAAATCGAATCCGCCCCTCTCAGCGCCCGAATGCCACTCAACGGGCTGAAATGCCACTCAACGGCCAAATGCTACTCAAACGTCAAAGTCAGCTCTTCGCTGGAACAAAAGTATTATCCTGCAGAGAGCGGGACAACTGGTCCACAGTACAGCTGAGTGCGACCACTCGGCAATATAATTTGTTTGTGAGTGAATATTGACAACTTCGAGCACAGAAGACAATTGCATTACAGGAGAGGATATAAATAACGCAAGGGATCAAAAAACAATGCAGCAAATTATAACAACGGTATTTTTTCAATAGATAAGTAACTCATAGTTGAGCCACTGAAGTCTTATAGTTTGACAAAAAACTAACGTACCTTGAAACATAAACCAACCAAATTTGAGGGGGTAACTTGTTTTTTTTTTCTCTTGGTCGATTCCAAAGGTTTGTTATTGAAAATAATAAACCAAAATTATGAAGATCACCCATGGTCTTCTTATTTATTTATTTATTTATTTTATTTTTTTTTTTTTTGTAGCAGAAGAATGATAATTTATTTATGATTTGAGGGCGGAGTGGATCTTGAAGTTAGCCGTTTTTTGGAGTCGTTGGACGAGTACTGTATCCTAGAGTTCCTTGGCTTCTCTCGTCATCCTTGGCCAGTCTCGAAGGAGTGGCAGGATTGCTCCATCTTCTATCCCAAGACTTCTTATTCTTTTCCTGGTGCCCCTTAGCATCATGAATACAGCCCTTAACACTACAATCTGAACTTTAACTTTCAGAAAGCCGCTGATCTCAGACAGGTCTCTTCCCCACTTTTCAGACAGCCTGTTAGCTGCCCTTTTCAGGAAGGCCTGGAATTCTTTGTGAAGAGCTCCATCACACGAAACGATCAATGGCGTAAACGAGCGTCGAACGTCTTCCGCTGCTTGGTCATACTTGCGATGTTTTTCGCGAGCAGCTTGCTGCGATACTGTTGACCATTCTCTGGCGCAGTAGGAAGGAACGTCGGCATTGATAATGCGGTTGTCGAAGAACCATGGTCTCCTTATGGTTTATCATTTTCAATAAAGAACCATTGGAATCGACCAGGAAAACTAATTGTTTAACCCTCCTCAAAACTTATTGGTTTACGTTTCAAGGTACGTATAACCCAAAAATCGAATGAAACTTTGGCCTCCGCGGCACTTTTCTTAGTTACCATGGACAAATTTGGTTGAAATTTGGTATGTGAGCTTCATTTGGGGTCTAGTTGTGCCACAAAGCTTTTGGTTGATGTCAATCACTTCTTGTTCAATCAATCAATCTTGTTGAAAAATAAGAGCTGACATTTCCAAAACGCCCCAGCTCAAAAACTTATGATTTACAGGTATTCTACGTCACCGGATTGGGAATGGGGTCCACTGAATTATAAAGCACTTCTTTGCCGAGCTTTCGGTAAATTTATTACCTTCTTCATACCTCGAACGGTAGTTTACTCAGTCAGCATACAAGCGTCAATTTGAAATGTAAACCATACCTGTGATTGATTAAGCGATAAATATTTCAAGATCTTGGATTAAATAGGAACAGTAGAAAAAATGTAGATGTAAGTTAAGGTCGCGTCAGGCACCACCTGGATGGAGGCCAAATTGTTCTCCTTCAAAATTTTTACTAGTACGTGTAATATAATAAATCCTCGATCCGGATTAGTCTAATCTCTACTAACCAGCGCGCGGTAGCAACATTGGTGTGAAAATATTGAATAAATAACTAATAAATCAAGGGACACAGCATCCCACGGCGGAGGGCCGGAACGCCAGCCACGCTCGGGCCCACCCACCATGGTGGCACCCCAAATCAAAAAAGGCACCAGTCCCCCGGTCCTGGTTTTCACCAAAAGACGGGAACCCAGCACACAATCGGAGCCAGGACTACAGCAGGAGGCCACCCCCGAGCGGAACCAGGACACCCCAGCCCACACACCGACAGACACGTGCAACCACATTCATTCAATAATTTACATTCACACCACACGAATTTAAATAAGACGCAAATAAATTACAAAATGCTAGAGTACTTTTTAAAAATTATTCCTCATCAGTAATGTTTCGTCACTAAAAAATATAAAATCTAATCTATCTATAGATCTAGTGAAAAAATTCAAAATTTGAACCCGTTAAATTTATATCATCATCAATAATACAAATATTTTATTAATACAACAGGAAGGTATAGTCGTCTTGTCACGCTTTGTAAATTCTGGCTGGTGATATCAACGTAGATTTAAAGCAAAACGAAATGAGGAATTTCAGCATGTCGGAATTTCCTATTTTTGACCCCAAAATCGGATTCAGCACCTCTAAAAACCCCCTATGGCAAACTTTCAGCCCGAACTTCCTAATTTACGAATAAACAAAACAGTGTAGAAAATACGAATGTTTAAAAAAAACGGGAAAATGACGTCATCCTGGAATAGTTCATTTATGGCCGCTTGAAGCGCTGAGATCGAGAAATCCATAGTCCCCAGATGCAAAATTTCATGAAACAGTAAAGTTCGAAATCGAAAGACTGAAGAAAAAAATGGAAAAAGCGAGATAGGGAAAATTAGGTTTCCTCTGTTTTTGTTTGATAACTTTTCTCTTAGAAAACACGATTTCGTCGTCCCAATGGGCAACACTGGGAGGAGACGGCTATCCGAACAGCCCAATCAGCAAGCGCTCCCGCTGCACGTCTGTTTTCCCGGTTAGTTTTGAAATTAAAAATTTTGACTCTCTCCCAAAAACAACAGGAGACTTATTTTCCAAAATCAGCCCGATTTTCATCTATCCCACACCATCAACTGTTCAGGAAAAATGCAAACAGAAATCGGTGAAATTCCACATTCAGCGAGTCATTTGTAGCACCAGGAAAACGTGAATTTTGATAGAAAAAGTCGGATCTCAATACCTACAAGTTGGAACTTGAACCATTTCTTTATCCCTTGAATCATCTTCAAAGTATTGAATGAATGTGCTGGAAATAAGATGTCCTCAATGATTGAATCTTACCCTGTGACGTCATACAGTTCATGTAGTCATGTACCGAGTATCCATACCACATGGAGTATCATTACATTCATCAAAAAGGTTATTGTACCTTGCTTGAATATTTATACAATTCAATGTACCCATACGAATAACATGTTCTTGCTTATAAGCTTTGAATTGTGTAGATTCAATTTAGATCAGCTTAAGCCGAATCATGTAGTTGGTAACATTGTACGCGTCCAGGAGCCTTCCGCTCCTGCCCGCTTTGCATCTTCCCACTTCGTCTCCAACCGTCTTACGACTTTGCTTGGTTACGCTCTCTTACTGCTTTCGTTTCGCTTTTACCTTTTGAATCATAATTCTAGTCATTCAATATTTATTGAATAAACTAGTATCAATCATAAAGTCACTGTTCCGTCTAAATCTTTTCGAATCCCCGAATCCAGACCTTCGTTCAACGGTGAGTTCGTTTCGTAATGTACAATGCATGATAATATCATATATAATATAATATAATATATCAATATATTATATTGGTATTTTCCGTTTGCACTCAAGTTTGGTGATCTCAAATATTTAGACTCGCTCGTTGAAGCTTACAGCCGATAGAATGAAATGTATTTCAATGAGATTTCTCGTTTATAGATCGAAATTAGAGATGTTTTTCAATGTATCGTCGTTCTAACAAAACAAAGACTGGACAGCTCTCCACTTGGCAGCCCAGTTTCCATTTACCTGATCGCCGGCTCTGGCACCCCCAGTAACTGCCCTCCCTCAGTCAATGGCACCCCCCCCCCCCCCGGCACACTAACAGTCCTGTCCGGAGCCCCGAGGGACACCGAGGCCCCAAGTTTGTTCCTCCGGTACCTCCCGCGAGTTTCTAGTAAGTTACCGAAGAGTTGCGGCTACCGGCTAGATCGATAGCCCTCTCCGTTATAGCAATACAGATCCCCTCCTCCTCATCCTACTTACAATCACCAATACCGTTAACCAACCCTCCCCTCCTCTTACGATTCAACGTTACAACCCCTTCACCCCCACCTCAACCCCCTCCCATTCCCGGCGTCGCTCTAAACTTTTATTACCCCGTCCCGAGAATGCATACTAAACCCAACTTTAAAATTATTTACTAAAACCAGTAAATAACTTCTCTTCCGCAGTGTGAGCAAAGTTTTATTTATTCAAAACACCACCAAACACTTTCCAAAATACCCTTTAAACTATTCAACATAACACGGATTATTTACGGCTTCAAGTTGAAAGCCCTTGAAGTTTTACTGGTTCCGAGAAAACATGTTTAAAGCAGCGGAAGAGGAAACTGTACTGAGAGAGGCGATATAATGGAAATTGAAAATACCCAGAAATAGCCAATGTTTCTAAGTTCGGTGATATTTAGGCTTATTTCAGCTCATGAATGCAATCATGCAGGTAACGAACGATGAACGATTTAAAAAAATGTATTTCCGAAAGCAAAAAAAGTACATAAATGCGCAGAAAAGGAAGGGTCAGACATTACAAATTGCATGCAATGTGGGTCCCTTTTGTACTCGAAGAACAATGCAGGCCTATAAGTAAGACTCGTGCATGTTATGTCTTTACTTTGGCATATGAACAGGAAAAGCTGCAAATTATTACACAAAGGTTTATTATTTTTACATATAGATCACTCGTCTGCAAAGAACACGGCTTTGCCATTGTTACCACCAACCAACTTGAACAAAACATCGATTGCATTTCGGTCAGCTATAATTTGAACGGGGATTAGGCCTCTTTTGCGATTCACACTCGTGTTTCTGATTCATCGTAAGTCCAACCCTTAAATTCTCGTATGGAACGAACGGTTTGTCCTACAGGGCGCCGCATGGTCTCAAAAAATTCTAAAAATTCTATACTATCTTAAATTGATGGAAAAACATTACCTTTATATCAAAATGTTTTGAGTTAGGGCGTTATCAAAATTTCAAAATTCATTTTTCAACCCTTAGAAGTGACCTACATCAACCAAAATCTTCGGGGCACAACTAGACCCCAAATGGAGCCGACATACCAAATTTAATCAAAATCGGTCAATGCTAAAGTGGGGAAAGTGCGGACGGACGGCTAAATTTTCATTCGATTTTTGGATTCTACATACTTGAAGCGTAAACCAACAATATTAGAGGGGGGTTAAAAAAAATTTCTTGGTCGATTCCAAAGGTTTATTATTGAACATTATTGAAAATAATAAACCAAAACATCACAAAATTGGTCACGTTACAGTTAGTTTTGCTTTCGAGGTTCACTTTTCTAGGTTGGAAAAAAATATTATCTCCAAAATCATAACGTTTCAGACCTTCCTGAACAATTTTGGTTCCATGTCTGCCTGTCTGTGTGTCTATGATGAAATCCTTGCCAAAGCCATAACTACTACAATTTTCATCCGATTTCGATGAAATTTTCAGGGATTAAGTGGGTTGAGGTGTAGATGGTCCCTAAGATAATCATTGCCCACAGACTGATAGTAGCCACTGCGCATGCGCGAACGTTTATTTCCTGTTTCAGCGATATCTTCTACATTTCCCTTCCGATTTCGATGAAAATTTCAGGAATTATGCGAGTTGGAGTTTCTGAACATGATGGCCCCCAAAATGAAAGTATTTCGTGGGCATGCGCAAATGTAAACACTTCTACATTATCTAACAATATTCAGATATTGTGAGTGTTGACGTCCAGATGGTGCCCTATGAGGGTAGTGCAAGGTACTTGGAGATGATGTTTTGAGATAGACCTACTATTCATGGGATCATCTACACAATCGGGTATTGGATAGCTTTTTTTTAAATTGAGTGTAAAGTGTTTATTTCATCAAATTAAACTTGAATGTGAGGCGAATTGGCGAGGTTGGTAGGCAGTGACAATGGCAAAGTTGTGTTCTTTGCAGGCGAGTGGCAGAGTTGTGGTTCCTTCATATAAGGGACATGTAATTACTGGTTGCTAAGGAAGCAAAACTGAATAGAACTCGAAGAAACGAACAGCTATCGCATTTTAGTCAGATATAATTTGAACGGAGATTAAACCTCTTTTACGATTCACACTCGTGTTTCTGATTTATCCTAAGTCCAACCCTTAAGTTCTCATAGGAAGCGAACGGTTGGACCTATCAAGCTCCGGGTGGCCTCATTTGATTCTAATAATTCAAGACTATCTTGAATTGATGGAAAAACAATACCTTTATATTGAAATTTATTGAGCTAGGGCGTATTAAAAATTTCAACTTTTAATTTTCACCCCTTACTGTCAACAACCAAAAGCTTCGCGGCACAACTAGACCCCCAATGGAACCCATATACCATTAACAATTTATAATTGTTTGAGTTCAGCACCAAGTCCCACGGGGCCCATTTGCTCGAACCATGGCACGCCGTCGTGTGGCCGTAGCCCTGAATTTAGACCAGATGAATGATCCTCTTGTTAAAACTCGGGTGGTCATCCACTCTAGGATGAACAGTGGGTAACCAGCCCGAATCAGATCCTTGGCTGACTTGCCAGGCCATATTCATCGCCAGGTGACAGTTGCTCCAATCACCTTTAATTGGTTTCGCTGAATGTTTGCAAGTGCTGCTGCAGCCTCTAGTAATGCGCCAACTTCATATTTTTGAATTTTGGAAGCATTGATGTCTGCGAGTGATCTCTGGCCGGAGCCAGAAACCACTGAGACATCAATAATGAAAGCTCCTTTTGGTGTTACCACCAAGAGCAACTAGACCCCAAATGAAACCCATATACCAATTTTCAACCAAATCGGTCAAATTTTTGTATTCGATTTTTGGACTGTACATACCTACCTTGAAACGTAAACCAACTAATTTTGAGGGGGTACTGAATTTTTTTGTTTGGTCGATTCCAAAGGTTCATAATTAAAAATAATAAACCAAAACGAGACCGTCATCATATTTTTTACGTGGAACTGAACCATGTTTTTGAGCACTGCGCAATTGGGCAGTTGACTCAAACTTTGTTTTTTCGAATGGGAACTCCTATTTGTTTATTGCAGATTCGGATTCAACGCAAAATTTCATGAGTGTCATAACACTTTGAGTACCCTGCGGCCATGACAGCAACTCTTTTCAAGGAGTCACAAACGGATCTTTATTTTATTATAAGGGTCTTCAAACTTGGTGAGTTCCTCAATCTGAACGGTAAACCATCTAGCATTGATAGGTGTGAACTGTTCTTCATGACATGAAGAACAGTTCGCACATTGTGTAAAAACCGCCAGAAAGAAGATTTTCTCCAATTCCTGTGCGTCTGCCCAGTGCTGCCCGCGTTTAGGATGATGTCTTCCGAGATACCTACACTCTCGCGGGATAAAGTAGCTTCCCTGCTGAAAGGCGATGGTTGGTCGCAGTTGGTGACACAATTGATTAATATTATAAAATAATTAGATTGCTGATTTATGATGCATTTCATTTTATTAAGAGTTCATTAATTTAAAACGTTCTAAAAACCGTACTGAAAGGTTTATTGTAATTACCTATATGAATGAACGAATTCGATATTTGTATTTAGTAAACGATTTTCTTCTTCTTCTTGGAGGTCATGGTTTACGAGCGGAAATCACTTGGACTGACAAACGATCTGCACAAGAATTCATTGAGGTGTGAAATATTTGGTGAAATGTTCACCGGGGAAATTACCGTTGTCTGGAAGGCGCAGTAATGACTAGACCGACCCTTCGAGAACCCCTAATTAGTATACAAAGCAACTGCTAGGAGTTAATTGGTAATCAAGCCAAAGGAGATTGCTTGTATTACTCGGTATTATTGTGAGATCAATGTTCCATCCCACGCAATTATGCCGGTCACTGATTGAATAATATACTTTGAGGGAGTACATCTTGAGTGGTCTGCTTCGAACATCAGGATGCGGCTACAATCAGTTTTCTGTATGCGATGCACATTGCACGTGACTTGTTGCTTTGGGATTAAGACGGGCCTTTGTTCGGAATCCCCACTAGTCTCAGCGTTTGTATCTGTAATGCCGTTTGTGGAGGTTCAATCAGAACAGAGCGGGTTGAATTATTATACGGCTTTCCTAGGCTAAACCTATGTTAGCAAAATGGATCTTGTCGACGGAGGATAAATCGATCGATGCAACTCAAATAGGAACACCCTAGTAAAATAGAGAGCAAAGTATGTCCTCCTCCATCAAATCTAATTGCTAGTAAATCTCTTCGTAAGTCCAGAACCAATTAGTGTCATACGATTCAACAGGTGCTGACCAAATTTGGAACGATTATACGGCATGCCCTAAAGAATTTATGCTACTTTAAACATCGTGCAAAGTTCACCGATGTACGCAATTGAGCTCAACTTTTGAAAAGATGGCATATCTTGATGGGTATTTTGATCCTCTTTAATGAGGGATTCTGACGTCAGAATCATCTTTTAAAGGTAATTGTAAGTTTTCCTTCAAAACGCGAAACAGCTCTACCGATCAACATCAAATTTGGTTTTTACCACAGGGATCCTGTCTGAGTGAGATGAAAAACTCGTTTCCCTTCTGAGCGGCAGAGTGAGTTGAATTCGTTCCTGATGATTTCGCGAAACTGATATTTTGCTGGGAGCCTCTCTTGGACTGTTTAGTGTGAATAACAAAACAAAATCCTCTGCGGTCATTTGAGAGAGATGAATTTGCTCCAACTCGATTTTGTTGTTAATTTCTGTATTGTGCTCAATACTCTTCAGTATACTACATAAACAAATATTGTATAGCATGAATATAATGGTAATCGACACAACAAACAATTCTCAGTCAAATTGATTGGGAATGAGGTCTTCAGGAATAAAAATCCTCTTTGCCGAGAGGAACAGTGCAAAACATTAATTCAGAACTGAATTAACATTGTTCTCTCCAAGCTGTGGATCATCATAATATGATCTAAAATATATAAAATATTATTTTTATTTCATATTTATAGCGGGAAATTATGAGTTGAATTCCCCTCCACCTCATTTTTTCCATTTTGGTTTATTATTTTCAATAATGAACCTTTGGAATCGACCAAGAAATGTTTAACCTCTCCTCAAAATTTGTTGGATACGTTTCAAAGTATGTAGAATCCAAAAATCGAATAAAAATTTGGCCGTCCGTCCGCCGTACGCGGCACTTTCCTTAGTTCCCATGGACCGATTTTGATGAAATTTGGTACATGGACTCCATTTGGAGTCTAGTTGTGTCCCGAAGATTTTGGTTGATGTAGATCACTTGTAAGCGTTGAAATTTTGAAAAAAACTTGCTGTTCGCTTCTTCGAGTTGTGCTCAGTTTTGCGTCCTTTGCAACGAGTATTCACATTTCCTAATGAAGTCACCCGGAACTCCCTATTTCTTCGCATTGAGTGAGAGTTCTTCTGAATAAACATGATTGTGAACGAAGATTCAAGAAATTAATAATATAATTCTTATTCATAGTAGGTACCTGATAAGAAAAAAGAGAATTAAATAAAATCTTTCTACTTCGCAGGGCATGACAGAAATTATTGAATTGGACGGAGGAAGATTCAAGACCATCACAGATGGCGATACAAATTCCATCACCCTTTGCATAAGGAAAATCAAGCCAAACGATGAAGGAAAATACAAAGTTGTCGTCAGCAACATACACGGCGAAGACTCTGCCGAAATGATGCTCTACGTATCAGGTAAAATCAAACCCTAAATTCCATTATCTGATTGAGCGTCTTGATTCAAGTTGTAGGCAACTTCAAAAATCAATTTTGAGGTGCACAATGAACTCCAAGAGAAACTCACAGGAAGAAATGCCTCTAGAGGCAATTCCTGACAACTTAAATGTGGACAGTCTGAATAGATAATTCGTTGTCCCATCGGATCATATAGTTGTTATGTTTGCAAAGTTTTTGATATTTTTTTCGTACTTTAAATCTAGATGCTAGCGGTATGGATTTCCGTGCCATGCTGAAAAAGAGGAAGTACGCCAAGTGGGGCAAAGAAAAAGAACCGGACTTCGGAGATCTCAAGGAAACAGAAAAGCCAGTGCCAACGCTGAAAAAAGTCGAAAGGGTTAGGAGCTCTTTGTACAAAAAAATCTATCAATTGAATCATTCAATGTATTACTCTAAGATGGAATATTTCAAGTTTCTTATGTCGTAGTGTTCATATGATAATTTGAACATTTCCAGAAACAAGAGTCGTTCTTGAAGCCTCTGGTTGATCAGTACGCTAAAGAGGGAAAAGACAAGAAAGTTGCATTTGAAGCAGTATTTTCTAAAGAAAACTCAAAACCAAAACAACTTTACAACTATTTGAAATAAACCCCACTTCAATATCTTATTGAGTATATCCGAATTTGTGGTGTGACAACTACTTACATAATTCGTATTTAGGATTATTTGAAGTTTAGGATTATTACTTTGTTTAGTAATTAAAAACGCTACAAATTATTACACAAAGGTTTATTATTTCTATATAGATCACTCGTCTGCAAAGAACACGGCTTTGCCATAGTCACTAAACTCTCCTCAAAGACGCAGGGGGCACGCCAAAAATAAAAATAAATGAACAAATCAAATATTAATGGGAAAGACGCCCAGGACAACGTTGGCTGTAGGGATAAGGGAAGATGATGAAGGTGGGGGTGGGAGAGAGGGATGAAGGGAATTCTCTCTATAAAAATACCACCAGTTCAAATATGAGCCAAGCAGGACACGGGTGGTGATACCACGGAGTACACCTACCGAGATGCCCAACTCCGTGGCACTTTTTCTGCACCACACCCAGCGCCACGACAATGTTGCAGTCATCACCTTGATATTGTTGGGTGCCACTCCTTTCAGCTCCTACACCGCTTGACGTAAATCATTTGTATCATACTTTCTAATCTTAACACAATCTCTCTCCCTCAACTTCACTCCCGCTAGATGACAAAGCACCTGCTATCTGCTTGGCAACCGCATTATGCCGTAGAATGCGACCCCCATGAGTCCGAAGATACTGCTGCACTACATGATAAAGATGCTAATTTCCACTCCGACAGGCACGGCAATGGTTGTCTGTTGTCCCGCGACTACCTCTCGAACAACGCACAGCAGTTGGCATAGTTGCTACTTGGATGGCGTGGAAGTTTCGGTAGTCGCGGACCCCAATGCCTTCCGATGCCCAATCTACCCATTGGGATGAGATGAGGCTTTCGGAGCACTGTTTAACAATATAGGTTGAATTTCAATCTGTACAATAAATGTGAAATACACCTTATTGCTCATATTTGAGTCAGAGGAGGGTGTGACGACCCTACCCCCTCAAACCAGTGATTAGATTAATCAGCCGGCCTGAAGGTCTTCATGGCACTAAAATTTATTATAAGATGGTAAACATATTCAACCCCAAAAAAAAGGAAACTTTTAGGAGTCAATTTAGTCAACTTACCTACTGAAAAAACTATCAAGATTACATTGAAATGTGAATATTTACGTTTAAAGGAGACTTTCATATTTTCAAAATTATGAATTATTATTTCAACTTATTTGAGTACACAATCAGGAGTGTAATCTTATTTTGTTTAATGTGGTTCTTATTGATGTTTGTCAACGATTGTTCGAGGCTATTTTTGTAATCAGTGAAGGTGGAAGAGAGGGCATTAAGGTCCTAACCCTCCCTGGTGGTTAAATAAACTAATCAATCACTCATGAAAACTTTCTGGTGAGACAACAAAAAATGATGAACGTCTGTAGTCGTCGTGGGAACATCTTACCAACGTTGTCAATAGACTGTCTTTCAATAAGAATTTCCTCCCATATATTTTTAGCATGAAAAATTATACTTGTTATTGTATACTCACTGAGAGCTGATCAACTATAACGAGTCTCACCTGCAACCAAAGCGAAAGTAATCTGAGTATACAAAATATATAAATAGGCACAATAACAACTTGTGAAACAAAGTCGACAATTGGTTGCAAACATTATTTGTTATTGCACAAATTACTAAAGGTTTTCCACCATCGAGAGTTTCATTTATTAGGATGAGTGTGAGGGCATGTAGACCTACTCTTGAGAAAAACACATAGTTCCTGAATTGAGTTCATGGTATCAAAAATATAATTTGTAAATATGGCTTTTAGAGGGATTACAATATTCGACCTGCTATCGCTGCAAGTAATCTTACAATATTCCTTATTATCAATAGTGAGCAAGAGAAAATCGAGTCAATCACTCAATCAAGCTTCCGAGTCCCAAGGAACCGAAAACATCGTCAATGTTTTCATACTTAGGATGACAACCGAAAATCGAGTGAAAATGGTGTTATTCAGCCAGAATAATTGTTGAACATGGCCATGATCCTTGAAGCTGGTGGAAAATTTGAGTGACAAGGTTTTCTGTTCTGCATCATCAACAGATTGATTGATTCAACTGAGAGAAGTACGAACTGTAGTGAAGGGATAATTTGGAGCTGAGTGGATCGACAGTCCACAGGATTGATCGGTACCTGCCTCTAATATTTGTGGAATGATGGATACACGCCTGCTTTTTCCAATTTCGCCTTTCGTTTCCGCCCGGGTTTCATTTGAATTAATTACTGCCACGTCAAGAACCGACGGAAACTTCCAAATTATCCACGATACCTCTCCGCCTCTCGCTCATCTATTGTTCCGACGCAGTACCAGTATTGATTGATATAGAATTCATCCCTTCCATAGCACAAGACTCCCTACACATCCACTCAACATGTTGAAACCCATTTCTGTCTTCAATTCGTATTAGTCATGCGGGATATTTACGGCTCGAATTTTTATAAACGTAAGTTCCATTGTAGAGACCAAATCGATATTGAAATTACATCCAATACGCTTCAACAAGGCTCGAACGGTTCATGTACTTATCTGAATCGATGATGTTCATTCATTGGATCGCTCATGCCATTTCAGTTTTAATGTGACTTTTGATGTACGTAATTAAAAACATCTTCCAAGCTGGGTATAGCTCCCTCACAAAGAATAAAACGCTACAAATTTAAACACAACGGTTTATCATTTTTCTGCAAAGGTCACCTTTATGCAAAAAAAAATCTCGGCTTTGCCATTGCTAGTTCCTACCTTTTGATAAAACTACCAGCAAATCATCATAATTCCAAAGTTGAGGATGACTTCATTACGAAATTTGGTTTTTAGTTGCTGAGGAAGCTCAACCAACTGAGTGACTTGAATTTCTATTCGAAGAAACAAAATTATCGATCAATGATTTTTGAAAAACAAATGATTTTCGGTCCAGTAATGTACCTTGGAGAGTCGAGGGGGTACGTCCATCAAGGGACCTAAGGACGGTTGGAAGGGGGGAGGGGTTGAGGGACCCTCAGGAGGCTCGTTGGCAGGTCACGTGTAATAATCACTGAGTATAGAATATGTATTCTATACTCACTGGTAATAATGGTCAATTTCACAATCAACTGTAACTGTGATTTCTCCCGTGCTATCGAGATTCCGCTCCCATCAAAAGAAAACTGCGCTTAGAAGATCGGCTGTACATCATTAACCTCAAAAATCCTCCCCAAAGTTGTTATGACCGGCAGCAATGCTCAAAAATCCATTCTGTGGATTGCCGGACTCCCATCAACCCCTTCAAGTTAGCTAACCTAGAGAGATTGAAGAATTACATTCCTGAAGAACATTTTTAACATTTCATGTAGACCAAATAATTAACTGATCTTGTACATATTTGTATCGAAATATGATACATTCAATGAATAAAGCTGTTTATTTAAATAATTTCAGTCCTGAAATCGATTTTTTTAAAAAGAGGTATTTGATAGCCTTTCAAACTGCAATTTGATACACTTTTCCCCTTGCTGAAAAAATCTGAAAAATTCCGGAGGATTGTAGAGTATTTAGCTGTATTGGAATATTTCAAAAAATTAGATGTTTTGACCCTTTTGACGGCTTGGGACAGTTTTTTGCGTTTTCCAGAAAGTTCCTCAAATGACACATAACCCGTTTTTAAAAAAAATGGGTTCTGTCATTTAACTGTAATTCATCGTTCACAGCTCTAGATGGTCTCATTTGCTTCTAAAATTGGAACACTAAGTATTATAAATTGATGAAAAAACGTCGGTAACTATTTATTCGGTTGAATAAATAAATTATTATGGTCTAGCAGAGCTCTGGTTTGTGTCAAAAAATTCTTTACAATCGTCGCTATTTTAAATTAACAAAATAAAAAAATACCTGCATATCGAAAGTTTTCAAGCTAGGGGGGTTTCAAAACGTTTATCTCCACTTTTTAAGCCTAGGGGAAGGGGGGGGGAGGTTATAAGTTTTTTTCCTACTCGATTTCAAAAGTTTGTTATTGAAAATAATAAACCGAAATGGACAAAAAGGTGAATCATCGGAATCATCATTATTATCACTTACAGATTATAAGCTATGAGAAGTATATAACCTGGGAACAAGAAGTGTTTACCTTTTTTCATATTAATTATGGGACGGGGCAAGCCCTTAGTCACTTAGACCATAAGTTTGATCTATTGTTACAGTACTTACCTTTGAAATCATCATTATTATCGGTTCGAAAATGACGGCATCATCTGAACACTAATCAGTGTTCATTAATTTGAATTCATTGATATGAAAATGAACTTCACGATCAGGTTCAAGAATAACTACACAATTGAGAATTCATTCAAATCAATAAACACTTTTACGAATATTTTGCTTTTCTCAGAGAGTTTTGTTACTGATTGGTTTGAGATGAAATACAATACTAAAGACAATGAGTCGAAAGTCTCCTTGAAGTTTTGAAACGCTAAACGCTAAATTTGGTTTTGAAGGACCCACATTGTTACAATCTATTGTGCGAATTCAAATGCTTTATTTTTGATAGTAAGAAAGCAAAAATTTTGTGGTTATTCAAGTATTTAGGAGACACAGCATTTTTATTCCAACTTCAGACAGCAGAAGATTTTGAAGACCCAATATCTCTATCACTTCTATCATAACTCGCTTGAAAGCAGAGACGTAAGGTATGAGTGATCGCACTCATGTCAGTATCAGAACTCGTCAAAAAGGAAGGTCACAACAATTTCACGAGAAACCTCTTAGACTGGTTGAAAACATGTATCTTTTCATGATCATTTAAATCCCCCCCTTCCAAGTGGTACAAACTTATCCAATAACTCAGAGGGAAGATGGCATCGCACTAGACCAATCAATAATACGAAAAGTCCGAGCGGTAGTTTGTCTCTTCCCCCATCCGAACTTACTTCCCCCGACTTACTCAGATAGAACGAAGAAACCTCTTTATAACTGTGATTCCCAAGTAGAGAAAGGAATTTACTGAGTATCTTCAGTGACCGCTTTTCGCGATGATTTTTTTATTTGCTGGGAAGTGGTCGGAAGAGATCACATCTCCACCGGGATCTTTAATATCATAGCAACGTTTAACCTCCTTTTCGATGTGCAAGTTCGCCTAGTTTTGCTACGTTTATCTAGATTCGTAAAGTGTTTGCATCCTTGCATTTGAGCAAATTTTTAACTTACTCTACTATACTCTCAACTACTTTTACTACTATACTCTCAACGCATCTCTGGTCAAAAAGGTAGAGATCAGAAGGCCCTAATTTATTGCAAGTTGATAAAAATAAATGCTCTTCGTTGATGTAAAATAAAGTTGTTTTATGATGGGTTTATAGAATAGTGGTAGGTAAGTGGTAACTTCTCCAGAAAGTTTCCCTTTACTAACTATCTTTATTTTCATTTTTTGAGAAGAATGATGTGTATGGGTTGAATTGAACTAAATAAATACACAGCTATTAGAACAAAGGCACCATGCAATGGGATACCAATTTCTTGGGTTGGATTTACAGGGGGGGGGGGGGTCAAAAGTAAATAAGATCTTCATTTTATAACAAAAACAGAATGTCTTTGAAAATACGAATTTTGATCAAATTTAATGCTTCAAGAGTGAGTTTTACAGTTCCTCTCCCCTACTAACATCTAACATAATATTATAAAGTTGAGAATTTTCTGAAAATGTTAATATTATATCTTCCTTTGTAAAGAAATTCCTCGACTTGTAACTGATAAGAATAATGTGGGACAGAGCAACTCATCCCCCAGGTTTCAACCAAGCATTTCTCAATATTTCGCAATATAGTTATAACTTATAATCTACCTAACTAAAAGATGTCAAAGGGTTTCAATGTAATGTCTAGATTTGTGAGAAATTTCTAAAACTATAACTATTAGGACACCTGGTTCAAACCTAACAAAGTATCAGGATGGATATAAACAGAGAAATAACCGCAGAGAAACCCCTTATTTTTTTATTTAGCACCTTTTTAAAATGGTGTTTTTTACTTAGCAGGGGGGGGGGGGGGAATCACCGCTGAAACTAGTAGACTACTAAAATACCTTTTAGGATGGTCTCAATATTGCTTACTCCTTGGAGAGACCACTGGAAAGGAAACTTTGGAGTGGAAACTTTGTTAAAACAAGGAAAATGAACTACTGAATTAGAAATTGAATGTAGATTGAAAATATATTCGTACCCTCACCAAAATAAGACAGAACATGACAATAAATGAGAGTACTTCTTGTCTTGCCTCAATGGCTTTGAAAGAGGTGATGAATAAATTGTGTTATTTTTAGAACATCAGGAATAGAATGGAGGAGTTTGTCGTTACGATCGCGATTTATCGCGGCTGCTATGATCAATAATACACCCTTTATCTTCGATCACGATCGAGAGGGTTGGCATGCTGAGCGAGCATTGAGGTTAAAAAAAGAGGAAATGATAAATGGTGAGGGGAAAAAAGAAGGGTGAAAAGCGTTGATGAAAAAAAAAATTGTATATGGCAGGTAGGTACAGGAAAAATGAAGGAAAAACATCAAATTGATGAAAAGCAAGGGAGAAACGACCTCACCTGGCCAAACACAATCCATTCACACTGTCCGGTGCTGGCCTATCAAGAACTGAAGCCGATCGAATCCGGATATATTGAGGACCTAATTCCGCTTGTACAGGAAACCGAAGGGTGGAGGGGTGGAGGAAAAGCAATCGTCATAGGTCGCTCCGGGCAACCAACCGTAAACACTGAATTATACATTGTCGAGGACGGTAACTCGTCGAAGAGGAAAAACGGTTGATGGACGGGGAGTGGGGTAACCGAAGCTAGTTACAAGTCCTTCTATAGCCCATCTAAGTCATTCATGGCATTTTAAAACACTTCGCGCGTGCCGTAGTCAAGGTGACAGGTGCTCTAAACTAGATTGCACACATCCCCACCCCATGTGGCGTGAAAGAGGTTCCCACACGTTCTGCACATTGAGGATAGGGTGGATCGAGCGAAGATTGCTATCTCACATTTGGGGGTTATTGGCAGTTTTTCCTCCAGCCCTGTCACTAAGGTAAAACCCATTCTACAACACGCGGATTATAAAACCTAGGCGTATGGAGCGAAAGAAGTATCCTCTCCGTAGTAGTCAGCCCTTCTCGATCAAAAACTGAGTAAGAAGATTATTCTATATTTACCATAATATATTTTCACAAAAATTCTATGTTGCAAAATCAGTAACAAACATGAAGTCATGAAGAAGAGCTTGTTTCTTATTGATGACCTTTCCACAACTTCGTCGCGAGTGATTTAGATCGTAGTCTGTCCGTAAGAATTCTCTGCCTATCCCTGTCTTCATATCGAGAGTGGACTTTTAGCTATGAATTAGCGGTGTTGACGCCCAACAATATACAAAATAGGTAGGTAGGGAAGACATTTCATCAAACCTAGTGAGAAGGAGTGGTATTTGTGGAATATGCACGTGCAAACACCTGTGAAGACCCGCCTACCGCCTAATATTACCTATCTTCAGAGGTCAGTTCAGCTCCAACTACCACCGTATTTCTCTAATTTTCTTAACATATTGGCATCTTCCTTCGGTGAGTGGATTCCCATTTCCGAAGACAGAATCGATATCGTCAGAGCCTCACTGGATTCACCTGACTTACACCGAATGGCTGTCAATCAATCATCAATGTAAGTTGTCTCCTGTGTTCAAAATTCAGTTTCGAAATCCAACCAAGCTCTTTAATTTTTTCCAGCTTTCTTCATAAAAATGGAGCGCCACAACAAAAACTTCGAATATATCCGAATTTCCTACTGCCTGTCAGTTGTTGCCTTGAAGTTAGGGAGGTCGATCACCTTTCATCAAACATTCTACATGGTCAGACAGTTTTTTTTTTTCTACCCTCACCATCTGAAAATGACTATTGGGTACCATTTATTAAAAGCATTTTTAGTTTCTTAATAGAACTAAATTTAAAACATGAAAAGAAGCTTCCAGGCAGGGAAATTTGGCTGGTATTCTCCAACTCATTACTTTTGAATCATTGGACTGTCCACTCAAAAAGTACTGTTTTTTCACAAATTTAACATGGAGTTTAACTTTCAGAATCGAATGAAACCACCCAGAGTTCTGTAGGACCAATAGTTCACTTCCTGAGAGGTCTTCAGGGTTGAACTAAAAATAAATCAGAAACACTAGTATGAATCGCCGGAATTGCTCACAGATGGAAATAGGTCTAATCTCCATTCAAAATTCAGGTTCAATTGTTTATTGAAAAATTGAGATTAATGTCATTCAGTTGTGCTTTTCTAGCAACTGACAACCAAATAACGATAACCGTTCGTTTCGTAGTTTTTACGATGCTTCGCAGGTAGATTCTTTCTGTTTCAAAATAAACTTGTTAGTGAAGGTAATTACTGACAATGGCAAAGCTGGTTCTTTGTTGGCGAGTGATCTGAAAAAAAAGCCGCAAATTATTACACATTATTTTTCTTAACACAGCTTTGCAATTTTCAATACCTACCAATCATATTTTCGCTTCACAATCAAGGTATTTTTAAGAAATAAAAGCTTCACATTCAATTCAAAAGAAAAAAAATAGGTGCCTTCATTAGGAGACTGGTTGCTAAGGATGCAAAACTGAGTACAACTCAGAAACGAACAACTAAACTACCAACGATCGCATTTTGCTCAGCTGAAATTTAAACGGAGATTAGGCGTAGATTTCGATTCACACTCGTGTTTCTGACTTCGTAGTCGAACCCTTAAGTTCTTATGGGGAGCGAACGGTTGGTCCAACAGAGCTCTGGGTGGTCTCATTTGATTCTAAAAATGCATTATTTTTAATTGATGGAAAAACGATATCTTCATTTTTGAGCTAGGGCGCTTTGAAACTTTCTGCCCTTATCAAAATTGAACATTTAAGCCCATATACCAAATTTCATCAAAATCGGACCATGGCAACAAAGGAAAGTGCCGCGCACGGCGTACGGATGTCAAAATGTTTATTAGATTTTTCGATTCAACGTAGGCACCTTGAAACGTAAACCAACGAATTCTGAGATGGGTTAAAATTGTTTTAGCATGGAACATGCTTTAGCCGTGACCTAACTGGCAAAAAGTGTTACGTTTTTCGGGAACGGTAACTAGGAACGGTATCGAGTCACGAAATTTTGCTTAACCGTTGATACGGAACTAAGGATTGTGTAACGAGGTGTAACCTATGATAGGGTTGTTTCAAATAAGTTGTAATCTCAATACAACTATAAAATACCTACCTATCTGAAGACTGATTTTTTAAAAGGCTATCGAAATAGCAGAATAGGTTTGATCGCGTTCTTCCAAATAAAAAAAAAATAAAAATTAAATTAAATTAAACAGAATAAGAAAGCGCGGCTAAAGCAAGTTCCATGTTTCTTGAATTTTAGCCGTAGACTCTAAGTGAATCGCATCCGGTGGTCCACTGGGTTTTTCTTGGACGATTCCAAAGGTTCACTATTGAAAATAATAAACAAATAATAAACCTTGGTGTAATAATTTCCAGCATTTAGGGCTTGTGACAAGGGATGTTTTTTTGTACAAGGGGGTGGGGTGGTTTTACAAGCAATTCGAGGGTCCTTGTCCTTCTATTACCGATTTATTCGTTAGCAATGTCATTTTCCATCGCTGCTCCGCACGTGCCGTAGTCAGGGTGACACGTCTCTAAACTGAATTGCATATCTTACGACCCCCGCGGCCTCCACTCAGCGAAAAAAAAGCCCTCGACTCCTCTCGCCGCCCCCGGGGGAGGCGTTGAGGGCGGTGAAGTTCAACGGTAAAGTTTTTTTTATCCGGGCAACAAACGGCGGTGAGGCGGTGGAGGCGGGCACCGCCCCCGGCCCAGCGACTCTGCCGGCGAGATAACATCTAAATACCGCATCCCAGGGCTCTATAATGCTATTCAAGTTTACTCCATTACCTCAAATAGGATCACAGCTCTTCGAAACAGAAGGGCGGAAAACACGGCTTTTGCCGTCTGGTTTCGTATTATTTTCAACCTCTCGCCGACCCCTTTGCAATTTCATCCCTTTCTTTTCAGCTGAGAAAAAGAACTTTCCTCAAATTTCTCGGTCTCTTCAATTGCAATTCAATAAGTGAACTTTAAATCTACTTGTCTTGCCTTTCCTGCCATCTGCCTTTCCTCACAACTAGCTCTAAAAGCTACCTATAGGATTAAGTCTCATAGGTTTCCATCTCAAGTTACTGTTTAGTTTACGGTCAAACTCGGGGTACTGGAGTGCACTTTCAGTAAATTGTTGAAAAAAAAAAGTTATTGCATTAGCCTTAAAAACGTCAGAATGGAAATTTTTACTATTTTCTTCATTGAACCATATGTTTTTCACATGTAATTTTATCATAGACATTCGAAAACAGTGTGTTTGTGTACTCAGCCCAATCAGTGTCACCAAGATGCCAGGACACCAGTAACCGCGTATTGCGTGGGTTTTTCGGCGTTTCTCTTTAATACACATTTGATCTTTTACATGCTATCTACCGAAACCAATAAATACTTCAACGATACGACGTATTGCCGCTGTGGTGCCAGGGTGTCTCCGTTAGTGGGAGGTTGGGGGGGGGGGGAGACTCTAATCGTATAGGTATCATGGATTTTCAATGTTGTTCAATATTCTGCCCGGTTCTGATGTAGCTATAAATGTTAAACTTACTGATAGTGAGGAGGTGGGGGTGAATATTGGGTGTCCATTCATCGAAGATTTTATTTTATTTTTCTCATCGGGCTCTTGAGGCTCCAAACACGGTCTCGAAACGAAGATTTCACATTTTGGAAAAAATTATCAACTTTGAATTACAGATGATGAACTTACAGAGCTCTAGTTAGACTCAAACTATATTACGTACTTGAATAGCTGCTGGTCATCACTCATTGAAATCATCTAACCTACTTTAGAAGTTGTAGTTTAAAACACTGAAGTAAGTACAACATTTTCAGTTTTTAGCGCACTACGTCTGTAGCACATGGTTGCCGATTTGGGGATTAACTATCCTTGAAAATCCTAACAACCAATAAAAACAACTCTGCAAATTATTACACAAAGGATAATTATTCTTCTGTATACATCACTTGTCTGCAAAGAACACAGCTTTGCTATTGTCACTACCTACCAACCATTGAAGGTACTATATACCTACCTACATCACAATCATGTTTATTTGGAAGAAATAAACGCTTCATTAGGAAATTTGAATACTGGATGCTAAGGACGCAAAACTGCGTACAACTCGAAGAAACGAACAGCCATCGCATTTTGGTCAGCTCGAATTGCAACGGAGATTAGGACTATTTTGCGATTCACACTCATGTTTTTGATTTATCCTAAGTCCAACAAGTTATCTATCATAAAGAGCGAAGGATTTGTCCATCAGAGCTCCTGGTGGGTCTCAATCGATTCTAAAAATGCAATAATAATGTAAATCGGTGAAAAAACAATACCTTTATCTCGAGAGTTTTCGAGCTAAGGCGCTTTTTGAAAGTACAACCCCTATTTTACAACCCTAAGAAGGGACTTACATTAACCAAAAGCTTAGTGACACAACTATACTCCAAATGGAGCCCATAAACTAAATTTCATCAAAATCGGTCCAAGGTAACTAAGAAAAGTGCCGCGTGCGGTGAATGGAGCGATTGTTTTTTAAATTCGATTTTATGATTCTACGCAGTTTGAAACGCTATCAATCATATTTTGAGGGCGGGTTAAAAATGTACTTCTTGCTCAATTTTGAAGGTATAATATTGTAAAGCCAACGGCCATTAGCTGGTTTAACGAACCGGTTCCCCTGAGATCACCGAAGTAAAGGCCAGTCGGCCCGGGATTTTATATAGATTGGTGACCGCTCGAGAGCGGTGTCGCAGGTCATATTTTTTCGGGTTAGGCTGTTGGCAAACCCTGCTCCACTTAAGCGGGTGAGGCAGTAAGCAGTCATGAGCGAACGAATTTGTATCTTCCCGCGACGCCAGGCAGTTGGAAGACAATTCAACCTCGAATGGTTGCTTACTTTACTTTATTACTTACTTATATTATTGGAAATAATAAACCAAAACCGTTGTTATACTTTGTAGTGTTGTAATAGAACGGCGTCATTTCTTCACATTAAATAACAGGATATTCTTATCCATTCACCAACACCCATCTAGCCATGAACCAATCTGAAACCTCATTATCAACTCCCCTTCTAGCGACATGCCAAATGCTCCCACCCAACTCACGCACTTCACTAGGGAACGTTTTATGGCCTTTCGAGGTCCCCGTAATGAATTCCACCAGACATTTTTTTCAACTCTTTCGCTGTATTTTGCCTCAGTCGTTTTTAAGTGGAAAAACCTTGCAGAAAAGGTACAGTCGGACGAGAGCGAAGGGTTTGAATTCCATCCGTTATTCGCAGAGAATTTTTATGCTCTCCGTGCCCGCTTCAACCCTGTTTTCTAATTCTGTGGGACCCCAAGAGTTGACGCCCGGAACCGCCTTCAAACAATAGAGCGTGTAAACTTGTGTGTGAATTAATAATAATTCAACTCCACGGGGAGGTTACGGTTACCCCAGTACGGTTACCTCCGGCCGAGCTCATAGGGGTTTTCTCTTACTCTACATCCGAGAATACTTCTTTTTGCCACACAATTCCACCTCCCCTCGGTCTCTACCTAGTCTAATTCCGCCTACTATGATATACGCTGCTATATGTGCAGAACACGATATGAGAGTCTGAAGAATGTAGCAATTCCACATGTTTGTGTTGCTCACAATGCTCTAGCCTGTAAGAATAAATTACTTCTCAGTTCCATTAAGGTCTTTGTGAGGAATGTTTATGAATTTATGCTGTAGAGTAGAAGGCAAAATACCTAACAAAAACTCAAACTGGTCCATGGAACATACACCGGATGTACAAAACAAACCATCTTGTTTTTGACAAATAAACAAACCAATTTATTGAACAACGTGATCTAAATTCACCGCCCACCAAGATACTTGGAATATCTGTAAAGAATAGAGTTTCATCTGTGTGAATAACCAGGTACCTACTGTTTCATAATAACTGATCATTGCTGAAAATTATTCATGAATCTAATGTCTTCTCATGATGAATTTAATCTAATGATTCACGTGGTAGCTTTGAATTTTTAATTTGCTGCAAATCATTGCCCAAAGGTTTATTATATTCTGTATAGATCACCCTTCTGTATAGATCCCTCCCTACCAGGTACCTACTACCTACTAGGGCATCTTTGAAAATTTCAACCTGAACCACCAACCAAATGGAAATGAAGGGTTGAAATATTCAAAAATGTCCTAGTAGGTAGTAGGTACCTACGTTTGGAGGGGAGGGATCTATACAGAAGGGTGATCTATACAGAAAATTATAAACCTTTGAGCAATGATTTGCAGCGTTTTTTTCTTCTACCCACTAACTTCTTTTTACCTACCAACCCTTGGTAGGTACTACCTACCACACCTTCACAATCAAGTTTATTAGAAAGAACTAAACGCTTCACACTCGATTAGAAAAATAGAGAGGTTCAATGGAAATTTGATTACTGGTTGCTCAGAAAGCAAAATTGAATACAAATCGAAGAAATGAACAGCGATCTCATTTTAGTCAGATAAAATTTGAACGAAGATTAGACCTCTTTTTTGATTCACACTCGTGATTCTGTTTTATCGAAGGAAACCCCTTAAGTTCTCGTACGGACCGAACGCTTTGTCCTACAGAGCTCCGGGTGGTCTCAAAAATTTTTAAAAATTCAATAACTAGCAATCATAAAAGCCCTCAAATTTTCAGCATAATCGGGCTATTACATTGCCCGAATTTGGTATTTTATTGTGATCATTTGAGATTGCGCAAACGGAGACAGTCCATGGGTTGTCCCATGTAAAAGTTTTGCTTCATCTTCACACAATAACCAAAATGGATAGGCCACCATGACTGAGGAAAAAAATAATATAATAAATTGTCAGTGTTCAGAAATGCTTGATTCGAGATTCCTAATTGAAGGGCTTCCGGTACAAAGGGCTTAAGTGCCATTTCCGATTTTTTCCCAATAATATATTTTTCCGAGACCTATATACCAGCAGTGATTTTTCTAGAAAGGGCCGAAGCACCAAACATTTTTAAACCGACCGCCACGTCGCAGGTTTACCAACGTCCTCCGCCTGAAATTTCTCATTATCCCTACTCCCTAAGTCCATGACGCAATTTCGGTAGAATTTAGGATTTATGGCACTTACGCCCTTTGTACCTGAAGCCCTTTTGCAGCACAATTATTGTGCTGGACGGATTTTTTTTCGAATCGAAGCAATTATTGTTCAATAATGTTTTCCTCAAGGTGCCAGTAATCGGTCCTACAACAACATAATGAATATTTCACCTTGTTTCAATCTAGGCTACACTGAGTGGGTACTTCATCCTAGGATTAAACTTGAAACCTGTTAAACATACTCTGGTTTTTGACATTCATCTTGGATTAACTCGCTAAGTGAAACGCCTCCTAAGTCCATATGCCCTGATTAAATTTCAATATCCGCTCATCAGGGTGAGCTTCTCCGCCCCGTTAGGACCCGCAAGTTTCCCCAGTTCGGTGATTAACGCATCCGCGATGTCCTCAAATATTTACGTCGGCTCACCCAGCAAAGAGCAGCACATCTCTACGAAGATCAAACGGACTAAGAGACTCCTCGACGTTTCACTTTCGCCAAAAAAAAATGTTTTTGCGTTGAAATGTGGGATTCGCACCGCCATGTTTGCGGTTTGGAGTGTCGCAAACTCCCGGGAAACTACTGCTTTCCCGCTGATCCAAAAGTTCGCTGAGGGAATTCATCCCTTCCTATCCTCCGCGAATCCTGTCATCTACATTTTCGTGTAAACTCCTAAGTCACTCCATCGAATAGAGCGCCATTCGATTTTGATTGACTATCAAAATGAATAATGAAAGTGTATTCAAGCAAAACGAATTAAAAAAGTTGGGATTATGGAGATTTATTAACCTGATTTTTTTTCTAAAATAACTTGGAACACTTTAATTATGTGAGCAATAAAACTAACTTCTATTAGCTCAACCTAGAGCGCTAAAACATGAATAAAGAACCGGGTAGGTAGAACATAGTCCATTCCAAGAAAGTAATGAATTAAGAAGGTTGTTTTTACGCAAGAACTTTGTTTTTACGAATTGTTTTCACTTTCGAAGATTATAAAAATTCCTTCTAAAATCAAAATGTTTACTAGCAGATCTCGTTGTAAAATTCAAATTTGTTCTTCCTGACAAATTTTGGTTTCGAGTCTTTCAGTTGGTCTCTATATCCGCAAATTTTTTAACGAGCAAAACTATAGACGGCCTTCTTTAGGTATGAATTGCATTTCACTCGGATAAATAGCAGCTGCTTCTGCTTCTTCTTATATGACCGTGTCAGCACACCCTGAGAGGCAACCCATCCAGTACCCTTAAATATCTTCAGTAAGCCCAGCCTCTTGGTTCTTTTCTGTGCGTTGTTCCATACTTTCTGATACCAAGTTCACTACGAGAATCGACCTTAACGCGGAGATATATTGAACAAGATGTTTTCTGGAACTCTGTTTTTAATGTATTGACCTCCATTTAATTTTGATTTGCCCAGTGCATCGTTCAGGGCTGCTTGCGATGCAATAATATTACTGGATGGTGGCCAGAGTGCCAAGTCATCAGCATAGAGCATTGACTGTTGGGATCTAACAGACTTCACAGACTACAACATTAATCATTATATGAAAGAGGGTCAGTCTAAGACTATACCTTGTGGAACTCCATTCCGGGACAACTCCAAGCGCCAAAGTGAAATCTCTCTCTACAGTTTCCATCCTATTTCGATGGAACCACTGATTGTGTGGTTGGGACTCTGAAATATTTCTCACAAATTCATCTTCATCTGACTATCTGAGGACTAACTGAAGTGTGGTGGTAGTTCATCGGGGATTGAAGAATTGATCACTATGCATCGGATCTTCAATACAATAGTGCAATCCTTCGATGAAATCTTTTGGAATCAAATGGATACGGGTACAAGAAAGTTACGTGCCACACCCATTAGACAGACTTTTGCTTCCGAGTCAACCAAGGTAATTCACTTTTCAAGGTTGAAAAATTTGTTTCAAAATCAAAACTTCCACTTGCGTTTTACGTTTTAGGCCTACCTGAACAAAAAACTGTAACAAACTGAAATCTTTGTTATTGTCCGATTTCTATGACATTGTCAAAGATTGTGGGGATTGCAGTGTAGATGTTCTCCTATGAAAATCATCGCTTCCATTGATAGTAGCCGCTGCGCATGGGCATAACTTCTACATTTTGGTTTAATTATCATAATGAACCATTGGAATCGACCAAGAAAAAAAGTCTGCCAAGTGGGTGTGGCACATAGCTTCCTCGTATCCATAACCCGATTATATAGATGATCCAATGCATAGCGGTTAATCTCAAAACACCAATCTCTAAGTACCTTTCACTACCCTCATAGGGGACCATCTGCACGCTAATCTGGACAATCTTAGAAAATTTCATCAAATTCGGAAGAAAAATGTAAGTGTTATGGCTGTTACGAGGATTTTACGTTTGCGCATGCGCAGAGGCTACTGTAAATTTCAAGGCCTTGATCTTCATTGGGGACCATCTACAACCTAATCCGCATAATCCCTGAAAATTTAATCGAAATCGGGTAGAAACGATAAATCAGAAACACAAGTGTGAATCGCAAAAGAGGTCAAATCTCCGTTCAAATTTTAGCTGACCAAAATGCGATCGATGTAGGTACGTGGTAGGTAGGTAGTACTAGTATCTATGGATGGTATGTGATGACAATGGCAAAGCCGTGTTCTTTGAAGCCGAGTGATCTATATAGAAAAATATTAAACCTTTGGGTAATAATTTGCAGCGTTTTCATCAGAATTTGATGCAATTTTCTGGAACTGTTCAGATTGGCGTGCAGATGGACCCTCATGAGGGTAGTGCAAGATACGTAGAGATTGATGTTTTGAGATTAGGTACAATGCATCGGGTCGTCAATACAACCGGGTTATTGATACATCTCTGGTCCTAATTCTGGTGGGTCGAAAAGGGATGTGGAGCTTTCACAGGGAACACCCTGCATTATTTCTGCGGACAGATTGAAAAAATTAATTAACTATTCAGGTTTCCATTTCCAGCAGTTCATTGAAGAGTCCATTGTTCCCCTTCCGCAGTTGAATGAGAGAGGGAGAGAGCAGGTAGTCCGATGATTGAATGTTGTGGCCACATCCCGCGATCACAAGGCCCTCTCCCTCTTCCCTCGACGGTCTCCCTCGTCCACAATGGTGTAGTCCCTCATTGTCCCATACCCGCCATCCTCTTTCACTTATGCTCCTCTCGTTTCACCGGGTTTTCGTCAGCTCGGAAAGATTAAAATTTCAATAACCCTCATCGAGGGGGTCCGTGGAGAGCTGAAAAGCGAGGTGGAAGAGGAGGAAGGACTGAAAACGGGACGCCAAAAGTCCAGGGTGGTGAGGAAGTCACATGGGTCGGGAGTGGATCCGCTGGGTCGGAGGGGAGTCTCATGGGCTAGGGGACCACTTCCTTGATGAAACGCTGTCATACATATTGTACTTCCCTCCGACCTTCCCAACTTCCGTCCCACGATTCTCGACATTCATCAAAGTTAGTTTCGTATTCGCCTTATCCCACCCTCGCATGAAGGGCTCTTTGTTAGGCCCTCAAAAACCCCCTTCGTACCCTTTTTTACGTCAACTAATTATTTTTTCTCCTTTTTTTGTCCCCTTGTAATCCATATGAACCAACTGTTGAAAAGCAGGCGATTTGTAAGTTGAAGGGGGGAGGGAGATTAAAAAGGCTGCCGTTATTACCACGCGTGCGCTGTCAAGGTTTGATTAATGATACGTCGCGGTAACAGCTGCCGCCTGCCGTGTGAGATGAAACGAGCACATTCAATGAGCATTCCGTAATAACTCCTGCTCAAATTTTACCAATATTGTCCAAATAAGATGAACATTTTGTACAATCGATAGATCCCAATAAACTACACTTTTCACTATGATAAATCGTGAGAAAGAAAAATCAAGCGAGAAAGAACATCTCGAATCTCTTCATCCATCTTTTGGCTCCTCCTGTGATCCCAAAATTTATTTTGCTTCCGAGTCTACCAAGGTGCTTTGTTTTCACTTTTCGAAGTTGAAGAAAAAAGTTCTCCAAAATCAAACTTTTCACTCGCATTTTGCGTTTTGGGCGTTTCTGAACAATTTTGGTTCCGTGTCATAACTTCCACAATTTCCACCCGATTTCGATTAAATTTTCAGGGATCATAAATTAGTATTTAGATGATCCCCTATGAAAACACCACCTCCGGACAGATAGTAGCCACTGCGCAAGCACAAACGTTAATTCCCTGTTACAGCCATAAGTTCTACATTTTCCATCTAATTTCGATGAAATTTTCAGGGACTATGCGAATTGGGCTGTAAATGGTTCCCTATGAAAACTACTGCCCCAAACTGACAGTAGCCACTGCGCATGCACAAACGTGAATGCCTTGTACCTGCAGGATCTGGCGAGGCGGGCTGTTGAAGGGCTGGATAACCTGGAAGACGAGGTTGCAGCCTATTTAGGGAGAATCTTCCCGCGGGTTGGGGATGCGACCGTGACGCAGCACCAGGGGGGATCTCCTCCTAGAGTGGTGTTGCGTGGAGGTCGCAGAGCAGCCAAACAAGCAAGACGGCGGGAGTACCACCGGGTTCAGAGTTTGTGGAGGAAGCATCCGGCGCGTGTGGTTGCGGAGGTACTGGAAGAGCCTGGGGAAAATCAAGTTCAACCCCCCCTCCAGGAGTTTGTGGATTTCTGGGAGCCACTTCTGAGTGCTCCCAGTCACGACCCTGGAGAGCGTGTGGTTCCCCCAGTCTCTACCAGGGATTCCTTGCGCAGCATCATGTGTTCGCCGGTGCTGTCTGACGAGGCACATAAGTGCCGTGTCAAGAACTCCACTTCCGCTGGACCTGATGGTATTTCCGCCCGTCGCTGGAATAAAGCACCTAAGACGATTAAGCTGCTCGTCCTCAACCTACTCCTCCTTGCGGGAAGACCCCCGAAAGCGTTAACCCGAGCCCGAACGGTGTTCATCCCAAAGAAAGGGGGAAGTGGGCCTGGAGGCTATCGACCGATCTCTGTGTCCTCGGTAGTCTTCCGCCACTTCCAGAAAGTACTGGCATCTCGCCTCCAGGTGGCTGGTATCATTGGTGACGTCCAGAGAGCGTTTCGGCCAGCAGATGGCACGGCGGAGAACCTTACAGTTCTCCAAACTGTCATCTCGCTGGCCCGTATGAAGCGCCGCCAACTCCATCTGGCTGCTCTGGACGTCGCTAAGGCCTTTGATACAGTCAGTCACCTTGCCTTGACCGATTGCCTTCGTGGTGTCGGGGCCCCATCTCGGTTAATCGAGTATGTGGCCTGTCTGTACCAGGAAGGCGTGACGGTCCTGGAGGCAGGAGGTGTGGTGTCAGGGGATGTACGGATTGGGCGTGGGGTACGCCAGGGGGATCCCCTATCACCACTCCTCTTCAACCTGGTCGTGGACACGGCCTTGGGTAAGCTGCCCACAGGAGTAGGGTTTGATCTCGCCCCTGGGGTGCGAGTAGGAGCATTGGCTTTTGCCGATGATGTTATCCTACTCGCAGAAACCCGTGAGGGCTTGCAGATCGCCCTCAATGCATTTGCTAAGCAGCTAGCCAGGTGTGGACTTGTGGTTAACCCCGATAAGTGTGGGTCGGTCTCCTTGGTCCCGTCGGGTCGCCAACATAAGGTGAAAGTTGTGGATGGGGGTTTTGTGATAGGACAATCCCCCATCCCATCTCGATCCATGTTGGAGGTTTGGCGGTACCTTGGAGTCGACTTCATGGGGGTGGCCACCATTAGTGCCAGCCGTGTGGACCTTGGTAGAGCGCTAGCTCGCGTTACCAAGGCTCCATTGAAGCCACAGCAGAAGCTGCGCCTCCTCCGCACGTACTTACTGCCAAAGCTGACCTATGGGTTAGTCTTTGGCAGGCTTACGGCGGGGAGGCTGCAAGAGTTAGATCGACAAGTTCGCTCTGCTGTGCGCTCTTGGCTGAGGTTCCCACCTGGTGTCCCAAGTGCCTATGTTCACGCACTGGTCAAATCCGGTGGGCTTTTCATTGTGTCTCTCTCGGCATGTATCCCTTCATTGCGCCGCCAGCGCCTGCTAGCCCTTCAAGGGTCGAGCTGGGAGGTCGCCCGTGCGGCTGCTGATCTTGATTTTGTCAGGCAGCAGTTAGCATGGTGCGACCGAGCAACACCATCTGCTCCAAAACCCAGTTCGTCTGCTGAGTTCGCTGCTGCGCTGCATGAGTCAGTAGATGGTAAAGAACTCCGGCAGTGCTCCGAAAGCCCTGTCTCTTCCCAATGGGTAGATTGGGCTTCGGAGGGCATTGGGGCCCGCGACTACCGACACTTCCACGCCGTCCGCATGGCAACTCTGCCAACTACGGTACGGTGTTCGAGGGGTAGTCGTGGGACAACTCTACCCCTTTGCCGCGCCTGTCGGAGTGGAAATGAACATCTGTATCGTGTAGTGCAGCAGTGTCCTCGGACTCATGGGGGCCGCATTTTACGTCATGATGCGGTCGCCAAGCAGATAGCAGGTGCTTTGTCATCTAGCGGCTGGGATGTTGAGAGAGAGAGATTGTATCACATGCCAAGTGACCAGGGTAAGAAGCCCGACATCGTTGCCGTCAAGCCCGACCAGTCTCGCATTATCCTGGATGTCCAAGTTGTCAATGGCAGCTTGGACATGGAGCAGACTTGGCGGGCTAAGATAAGGAAGTATGATAGAAATGATTTACGGCAAGCGGTGTCGGAGCTAAAAGGAGTGGCACCCAACAACATCAGGGTGATGGCTGCAACCTTATCATGGCGCGGGGTGTGGTGCGGGAAAAGTGCCACGGAGTTGCGTGAGTTGGGCATCTCAGTAGGCGTACTCCGTGGTATCACCACCCGTGTCCTGCTCGGCTCATATTTGAACTGGTGGTCGTTCTATAGAGGCACTTCCCTTCATCCCTCTCTCCCGCCCCCACCTTCCTCATCTTCCCTCATCCCTAGGGCCGGCGTCGGGTGAGTCCTGGGCGTCCTCCCCATTATTTAATTATTAATTTATTTATTTTTATTTTATGGCGTGCCCCCTCCGTCAAAAAAGACATTTTGTCTTTGAGGGGAGTTGAAAAAAAAAAAAAAAAATACAGCCATAAGTTCTACATTTTCCATCTAATTTCGATGAAATTTTCAGGGATCGTGCGGGTTGGCTATGTGCCACACTCATTTTTTGTAACTAATTGAAAATTAGTATTTTCTCTGTTGTTATTAGGGTTCCCGGCCGAGTTTATACTCCTAAGAAGAAATGAGAACATGTTAGGATGACCGGAAAACTAGAAGTCACATTTTTCATTAGAAACCAATGAACTCTTTCAATAACACGTGTGAGGAAATCAATATAACTATTGTAACTCCCTAACAATATTCTTGGCGAGCCTGGTCTCCAAACGTAGCCTGATACCAAACGTTTGGAATAATTATCTCCAACATCCCTGCAAACCTTTTGACATTTTCATGTCTTTGCTTTGGCACATAAACTGAAAAATCGTCACGAAAACTTGCTCACGCGGCCAATAAATAAAATAGACTCACTGTGTTGCGTAGAGAACAATAAACTGTTTTTTCCTTTGAAGGAGTACAGTTTATATATTTTTTTCCCACTTGTTTGAAATGTCTCCCTTATTGCACTATAATTAGCCTCGGTTTTTTTCCAGTTTGGATCCAATAAAACGAGCGTTTCTGGAAAATATTGAAAGTTTGGATAAAGAAACATGCAAGAATGTACTTTCTTCATTAACTGACAAGGTAAATTTCGAGAATTATGTGTAAGGTTTGTCTAGTGTACCATAGTTATATAGTGACCATAGTTTTTAGACACTAAGAGATCTGCTGTTCTCAATTGTTTTAGCCTGAAGATGCTGGCAAGTTGTCCCAGCGAAACTGTCGCTAAATGAATATACAACAGAAAACCAACGTTTCCCTTTTTTATTCACAAAAAGGAACCAGAGTCGTTTCGACCACCAATCAAGTATAAACTGTTTTGATGCTTGGGTACATGAACTAACAACCTTACTTCACTACCTCGTTGTGTAGTGGTTGACATGAAAATGTCCCAATGTGTTGCAGACTCGTATGCAAGCATTTATATTTTCAATAGCAATCTTCCACGAACTAAGCGTTAATTTAATTCGGTGTAATCATCACTTGGTAACCATAGAACCCCTGATTTCTTAGAAGCCCTTTAGGCTCCTCTTGGATCTCAAGTCTCGCACCATTCAGTAGTTTCGATTAATTTTGAGATGTTAGACACCATGTAATTAGTTACAGCTTGAGCTGGTTGATGAGTAGCGAAGGTAGCCTTGGAGCTGTATCAAAATAATTATAGGAATTCACGTTAGTCCGAATTCGTAATATTTGAAAATTTGGACTTCCTTTGTGTTTGTTACTTTCAAAGATGAACCTCCGGAACCGAGCGATTCAGTTTTATCGAATAAAAACAATTCCGTCCATCAACCGTATGCGGCACTATCTTTGTTCCAATTAACACATTTCAACACACTCTATCTCAAAAAATTACAAGGTAAGTATCAAAGGAGACTACTGAGAGCCCTATGTGACCAACCTTTCGCTCCCTATGAAGAAAATTAAGGGTTGGACATCGATCAGAAAAACAAATGTGAATCGCACACAGCGATGGCTTCGCTCATAGAGTCCACTATTATAGTGAACTTCGCTCATAGAGTCCACTATTATAGGCTATAATAGCCTCATGATGCCCACTAGAGTGATTGAAAGCAATTCTGGCAAAGATTTTCTTACCATCCACGTCCATCCTTGTTTCACAATTAATTCTCACGAATGTAAGATTTAATAAGCTGAAGTACCTTATAGGGGGTTCGATCAGTTGGGTGAGAGTTGAAGCCATTTGGCATCGCGTTGACTTCTCTCCCGTTTAACCTAGAGCACATTCAGCCTCTAAAAAATTACTGGAAAGGATTGAAAGTAGAGGAAGATGTCAGATCGCTATGTGACCGACAAATATAATTCCTTTTCTATTCACTTCAGAGTGCCTAAATGTGGTAGATATCCTCTTGGAGACTACTGGATGTGGTAGAAATCAACTCACGAGTGTCAGATCAGCTAAGTGAACTGTCGAGCTGACTTCTATTCTGAATATTTTAAAGCTCTTACCAATGAGAGTTTAGGTTATAGCTACTCGAAGGGGGATATCCATCCAGATTCCATGTTTTCCACTTGGGAGTTTGAGAACTTTTATGAATTCTTGGTGTTTTCCTGTCAAGACTACAGTCTTTGAAAAAAATTTTGCCGTCCGTCCGCCGCACGCGGCACTTTCCTCACTTAGCATTGACCGATTTTGATTAAATTTGGTATGTGGGCTCCATTCGGGGTCTAGTTGTGCCCCGAAGCTTTTGGTTGATGTAGTTCACCTCTAGGGCTTGACATTTTGAAAACGCCCGAACTCAAAAAATTTAGATATAAAGGTATTGTTTTTCCATCAATTTAAGATAGTATTGAATTTTTAGAGACCACGCGGAGCCCTGTAGGACAAACCATTCGCTCCCTATGAGAACTTAAGGGTTGGACTTACGATAATCTCCGTTCAAATTTTATCTGACCGAGAAGCGATCGATGCTTTTCTTCATGTTGGCTGGTGGTAACAAGGCAAAGCTGTGTTTTTTGCAGACGAGTGATCTATAGAGAAAAATAATAAACCTTTGTGTAATAATTTGCAGAGTTTTTTTCAGAGTATCACGTACCAAAGCTGAAGACTGCGGCAGACGAGTTCGAATGCTTTGAGAATTAAATAGAATACGGAGGTGCCCATGAAGCTAGTAATAACTGTTGTGGTTACCCATTTAATTACTCATTTGCCAGATCGGTAATCAAGTTTCTTCAATGCCAATCCCAAAGCAATAAGAAAGACCGTGAATGTTTGAATCGACGTTGCGGGTATTACGAACGTTGCAATCGAAGCGCATTATTCACATACAATCTCGTGCGATAACAAATGACTATTTTCAATTAGGTACATTAACGTCATCCATTTCCCCTTTCCATCACCCCTTTAATTGTTTAATGGGCGCCTATGCGTGTCAGAAATAACTTAGTGAATGAAATTGCGAGGGGGGGGGGGGAAGGGGCTACAGTCGGCTGCTCTGAAATGAATCATGCTTCCCCCAGTATGATCAGATACGTTAACTGTTGGCACGCGCGTTTAGAAAGAAACGTTCATAGTATCTGACCTGCGGGGAAACCATTTCCGAATACCTTTTTCGTCGATTGCTCCATTTCCTCACGAGTAGGTTTTTATAAATGATATTTACTTCTGGAACAATAGAGCTATACCTCCGAATTGAAAGACTGTATAGCTTGTCGAAATACAGTCATATCCCTAGATAAGTTCACCGGTTCTCTAACAACCGGTTTCCATGAAAATTGTCCTCTAACGTGTAGTTTCTAAATAAATTTTTATGTCCACTGATTCCAAATATACTCGTACCTGACGTAGAGGTACATGGTGAACCTCTTTATTGAGAACATGTGCGCAAACAATTATTCAATTGGATGCCACTCTTTAAAAGCGAATTTAGCTTGTGTATAACTAAACTCTAAAACTTTATCCCACAGCCCTGGGATCATGATCTTGAAGAATCGATTCTGGATAATCGATGTTTTATAATCCAAACAATGATAATCAATAAATATATTCAATATTTTACAGAGTAGAAAAAAACCATGTTCACAACTATTCGTAAGTACCTCTTGAAACAAACATTCACCAACTCTACTCGAGCTGAAGCATTCGATTTTTTTTAGTACAGCAAGTCTACGACTACTCTTCTACTTTTACGATAGGTACTTTATAGGTAAGAATGAGGAGAAAATCGGAAGAAAAAATTCGTGTAAAAAGAAAACGTGCCAGAAATGTGACATAAGGAATAAATCAAATTTTACTTTTTTCGTCATTTTCGCAATGCAAACTGAAGAGTGCTATCAGTCGTGCAAACTAAGAACATAGGACAGGTTTGAGAAATTAATCATTAATCGTACTTTCAAAATAAATTTACAGGCATGGCTAAGGTATTTGTCGACCTTGACCATATTGGTTTCCAATTTTACAAAGGACAGCTGGGTAGGAAGGCCTGATTCGGGATTATAAGGAATATTTCTACAAAGCTTTCACAATGGCATTGGTTGTGCAAATAGCTAAGTGAAGTCTAACTAATCAAGCCAGGGTAGGTATGCAAAAACCAAATATCAAAATCTACTATGACTGCAGAGTTGGAAGTACAAATTGTTCAAAATGATAAGAGATAACAGCGATACATCATTGTTGTATTACCTATTGGTGGTCTAGTTGGGCAACCAACTGTATTATAATACAGGTAAAACACTGTGTGTTTGAAAACCTACAGTAAGATTTGGAAAAAAAAAATTACGTCACAATGGTTATTATGAAAAAATTTTAAATCGTGAAAAATGACATAGTTTGAAATTTTGTCTTATTTGCCTGCAAATTTTTACATGATTCATATTCAAAATAAATTCAGTTTCATAAACTTCTTCGATAGTTTTCTTTCAATGTTATGCATAGTGAAAATTGAAAAGATTTGTCTATTTGTTGAAAAACTATTTGTTTATATTGAAATCAAATCAAATTTTGATGATGAGCTTCCTTAATTTTTGATCAAGTAGATTTTTCTCATTATATGTTTTGACCATTTTGCCTAATAGGTTTGGTTACTAGCACATACATATACATTCGCAGTCATCTCTTATTATTTCGGTAACAAAATTCTGCAGTAAAACAATTTTTTGAAAAACTTCAAACTTCAAATTTTGGGCGAGCAGCTACAAATGTTTTGCGAAGTCGGAAAAGATGTTCGGCTCACCTGTCGCCAGAGCATTTTTTAATGATCTTAGAGAGGACTTGATGAAGCTCAGAAGTGGGGCAGTTCCGCTCATCCAGAATCCTCCCTTCAGAAGTGTAAAATTTCTCTTCGGCAGGGAGGAGGGAGATCTCCTGCAACCCGGAGGAACCAAAATTGGTTTTCATGCAATCACACTGTGGAGGACATTTGGAGGTCATAAACATGTGTGGGATTTGGGGGTGAATAGTTTGGATTAGATATATTGTTGTCACTGGCTGGTTGCACAGGATAATATAATTTTTCAGAGTCAATTCGTCGTGTAAACTAACAAAAATTAAGACAAATCACAATGTTTTCATTTCCTCTTTCGGAGCAATGATTTCGGAAAATCACGATTTCATCCCCTCCCTCCACCTTTTAACTTACTCCTCTGGGTTACATGAACCCCATGAACTTTCGTTGATGCGTAGACTGTTCTCTACTAGCATTACAACAAGTTGAAAATTTTGAAAAGGCCAATAAATTATACTGAAAGTTGAAGTGGTGGAATACAAAGGTGTTTTAAGGTATTCGATACCTACTTATTTATCGATGTTAGGGTTCATCTGTTCATAAAAGGTCAATCAATACTGATAGGAATGATTATACTCAAAAAGTAGAGACAAATTTAATATGATAGTGTGTATTTCATTAGGAGGTGGTGTAGGTACGCCAAGAGCGACTAATTACAGCTCTAATGATAGTACTCGTATCATCAAGAAGATTAGCTGTAATTTAAAAACGGACAGACCTCAATACTGATGACGGACGGCGTGCAGCGGAAAATTTTTCATTCGATTTTTGGGTTCTACGTATCTTGAAACGTAAACTAACAAATTTCGAGGGGGGGAGGGGGTTAAACAATTTTTTTTCTTGGTCGATTCCAAAGGTTCATTATTGAAAATAATAAATCAAAATTTGGCCGTCCGTCCGCCGTACGCGGAACTTTCCCCACTTAAAATTGACCGATTTTGATGAAATTTGGTATGTAGGTTCCATTTGGGGTCTAGTTGAGCCCCGAAGATTTTGGTTGATGTAGGTCACTCCTAAGGGTTGAAAAATAATGTTTGAAATTTTGAAAACGCCCTAACTCAAAAAATTTTGATATAAAGGTATTGTTTTTCTTTCAATTTAAGATTCTTTTGAAACCATGCGGAGCTCTGTAGGACAAACCGTTCGCTCCCTACGACAATTTAAGGATAATTTTACGATAAATCAGAAACACGAGTGTGAATCGCAAAAGAGGCCTAATCTCCGTTCAAATGTTAGCTGACCGAAATGCGATCGATGTTTTTCTTCAAGTTGGTTGGTGGTGACAATGGCAAAGCCGTATTCTTTGCAGATGAGTGATCTATATAGAAAAATAATAAACCTTTGTGTAATAATTTGCAGCGTTTTTCCTCAAATTTGGCAGGGAATTTTACCTGCGTGAAGATGCACGAACACGTTTGTTGAGGTTCTTCCAGGTTCTGTGCGAACAACCCACTATAATTTCATCATCCCCCTCTCACCGCGGGACAATAGCATTTTCCGGTTATCGGAACCCTCCTCGTATAGCATCTCAATTTAAAGCTTATAATCATACCTTCAATTTGAATATACGCTAGTGGTCCGTCAAAGACTCAGTGGAAAGTTACGTGAATACGGACCAATTTTTCCGAAATAATCAACCTTTTTTGTTCATTTATTTTCATAATTTTCCAAGGAAAAAATCCTATAACACTCCCAAATGAGTACTTCCTCCTTCTGCGTCGTGTTTTAGCCGGAAAAAATCAATAAAATGTTTGAAAAAACACAGAAATTGACAGTTTTTCAAGAACAATTACCTAACTGATTGTTCTTTTCAACTTTGATTGAGCAGTTCACACAATTTTCAATGATAACAATGTTATCAAATACTCCTAAAGCAATACATCCTTCAAACCATTAGAAGAATCAAGTTCCCTGATAGGTCACTCGTAAATTTGGCACCAACATAGATGGTAAAATAAAGCTGTATCCTCATAAAACGTGGCAGCTAAAAAATTGGCTCCAAGTATAACGCGGGGTCAAAAAATCGACGGCAAAAAGTGATCAGTCGTTCAGCTTCAATTGAAAAGAATGGATCCTAATAAAATTCAGCGCTCGGTTATTAACAACTTCTCTTGGTAAACTTTGTTTTCTTAGTAACTGCTAGCTGGTAAGGAGAGCTGGGAGGTCGGAAAAGTTAGAGAGGTGATTCATATAAACTGAGGGAAACTTGGGTTCTCTACTGGACAAGCGATTCTGGGAGAAAAACACCCTTCACAACAAGGAAAGTGGATTCTCCCTCGGAAATTCTGGAGGATGTCTTGGAGAAACAAAAGAAACCCAAATTCATTCAGGATGGCCATGAATAAATTGCTAGGATTTTTCCATTTTTTCTCGTCCTTCATTATGAAAAATTGTCCTTATCCTTTGTGAGAATCATCAAATTATAAAAGTAAGGTAGGTACTGATGTTTAGATAGTGATTATACAGATTCGGTGAGTTTTAATTGAAGTATTTGAATCAATTGAGTTTTTGCGATTATGTAAATTATTTGATTTGGGTTGAAATTTTCTAAAATGCCCTAGTAGGTATTAGGTACCTACGGTTTGGTAGGGAGTGATCTATACACAAGGGTGATCTATACAGAAAATAATAAACCTTTGGGCAATGATTTGCAGCGTTTTTTATTTGTCCCGTTTAGCGGAATAATGACCGAAAATTGGTTATTTTGAGTGAAAAAATAATCTTCTATGGTTTTTTCTACTCTCGGTATTTAAAATGATTTTTCACCTGATTACTGAAGACGGTTTCAATCTCCAACTTTTACATTTTTCAACCAAACCTCGAAAATTAACCCCAGTCTGAAAATAGGCTTTTGAATTAACAAAAACTGACATAAAAACCAAATTCCGGTCAACATTCCGCTAAAACGGATTAAATTTAAAAAATGTAAGGTATCGCTTGAATCAGCGTTAAATAATATGGAAATCTATGAACCAATTGTGGGGTTTACTATACTCCATATTTTGCGAAATTTTGGTAATTAGTTAAGCAACTTTGCGCTCTCGCGGAACTGGTTTTACGCGCTAACAAAAGAACGAGGACTCGAAAGTTCATGAAATTTCGCGTAGGATCCAAATCTGCAATAAAGAAAGGGATTTCTCATTAGAAGGAAACAAATTGGTGGCAAGCACAATGAAAACCATGAGTGGTGGGCGTGGTCATATTTGAAATCCTTGGAAAAAAACATGCGGGTTAGCAAAAAATTAATAACAATTTACGACTACGGTTTTAGAGGGAGGATCTTTGTATGGTGGGATGCCCTGTAAACCAGATAAATTTAAGTTAATTTGAACCCTGTAAACCATACAAATTTAAGTTAATTTGAACCCTGTAAACCAGACCGATTTAAGTTATTTTGAACCCTGTAAACCAGACAAATTTATGTTATTTTGAACCCTGTAAACCAGACAAATTTCAAGTTATTTTGAACCCTGTAAATCAGACAAATTTAAGTTATTTTGAACCATGTAAACCAGACAAATTTAAGTTAATTTGAACCCTGTAAACCAGAAAATTTTTAGCTAATTTGAATCAGTTGTTTTCAAATTAAAATTATCCACTGTCATTGATTGTTACCTATCTAATTTGTTAAGGCGTATTATTTTACTCATAATCATGAATATTTGAAGTAATTTAAAATCAAGTAAATTGCGATTTAGCGTACAAGTCAATTTTCAACAAATGGTTGTGGTACTCGAGGATTCTGTAATTTCCATCGTCATTTTTATTCATTGAATAGGTAGGGATTGACTGTTTCTCATCTGACAAGTTTATTATTACGATGAATTGTTAGGTATTATGCAGAAGTCCTAGGAACTTGTCTGTTTCATCCGTACGGACACCAAAAACTACACGGAGGAAGTAGAAATAATTAGGTTTGAGGTTTGTGGTCGACCACAACTCTGCAGCTGGTCGCATCTTCATTATAAATTGTTCGTTAAACAGTTTTCCAACTATTCCGCTGGTCTCGACGCTAGAACCTTCAAGATCACAAAACCATTGCTGGTGAAACATAGAAAATACTTCAATTCACGACATTTTTAGGTTCTTTTCTCAATTATATGAAAATACTGATCTGTTAGGTGACAAGCTGGTAATGGCCACTTAGTTTTTAGGAGCTATTACAGTGAGCTATACAATGAGATACTCAGGTATAACAAGACAGCTACATAAAAACTATTGTGTTTCTTTCTGCTGTAAATATCCTATTATGAATATAGTGCTAGTTTCAGGTTGGACGTAACAGGAATTTATATCTCAGAGCGAAGAATAACTGACAAAAAACTGGTAAAAAATTGTGTAATAAATAGAAATATCTATATAAATAGTGGGATCTAAAGACATGCCCTGGTCAAATGCACCCACAACAAATTGCCTTGTACAAAATTGTGTGGTTTTTGGATTTTTATCTATTACGAAAAACATTTTTAGGTACCTACTATGTTAATTGTGAACAACATTATAAAAAAGGCATTTTTTTCTTATTTTAAAATAGAAAAGAAACCGCTCTGTGTAAAAAGATGGAGTGAGACCTTATTCAACCTACCATAGTATGTAAAAAGGTGAGCCTACCTGTGTTGCTATTAAGGGTAAGAATTTCTTAACATGATTGAATTAAAACTGCAAAGTGTTCATGACCGTTCGTCAAACTGACTTTCAAAAAAATCTTTGCTCGCAGAGACTAGAAAAAGCAAGAAAAACTGGGATGTTAATCTCGAAACTTTTTCTTTCCAATAGCAACTAGCGTCACCAATTACCGTCACTCGTCCAGAGGATTGAGATATCTTTCTCGTTCTTCAAGTGTCAAGTTTGGACGCAGTGTTGGTGAAATATTTAGGAAAAATGCCAAGATCTAGGAGACAATTTTTTATCGTCAGTATTAGGAATTGCGTAAATGCTCGTCAAAATAGAAATGTTTCGACCCACATGCAATTTTTAGTGAAATTAACCCTTTCCATTCCATCTTGGAGAAGCCGCCAAAGAACTGTGTGGGTATATCTCCACATCATAAGTTCCTATACAAGCCGAGTTCGGAATGAGAGATGGAAACATTAGTTACCAGTTTTCTCGGTAATTTGGATTCTTATTTGGATTTTGACATAATAATAATATAATTTTACATGTCATCCTGAAGGGTACCTCGTTTCATCAAAGTTTGATTTTGATGGCATTACCTGAACCACAGATTTCTTACGATCTGTTTTCTATGCTTCGATCAGTATTAAAGACACGGTCCCATGAGATACTTTGAACTTTGATATGAGAGAATTTAAAAGCAAGAGTACTCAATCAAGAGTGATGAAATTTTCAGAATGTTTCGGATATAGCCCGTATAACGTTTACTTGATTTTTTTAAATTGTTTTTTCATTTATTCTGTTGTTTTATTGTTTTTTTATTGGCACTACGGAAAACTAGTGCCCTTTCCACGAGACAACAACTCCCTCCGATCCACGGCCTTCTCTAGCCATCTTCTCACACCAAGCCGAGATCCACGTGGCCGAGCAATCTTAACCTTCCACTTCTAATGAATGCTACCAAGTCTGGTAGCTCATAAAGCCTTCAACTCTTCATTTCCCCTGATTATCCATTACCCATACTCATTCACAGGCCCAAATACCTTACGGAGAATCTTCCACTCCCAGCGGTTGAGCAAACGCTCGTTTGCAGTAGTCAGAACTCAGGATTCGCTGTTAGATGCAACTACTGGTCGTATTATTGTCTGGTATATCACAAGCTTGGCTGTTCGACAAAGTCCCCTGAACTTCAGTTTTTTTTAAAGCGCAGAAACATCAATTCCCTGCTGCATTCCGTGATTTAATTTCAGCAGTTACATCATTGTCGTTCGTCACTATTGCTCTCAACATTTAGCCTGCAGTGTAAAAATTTACCAGCCCATTCAAGTACCTAGATTTCAACTTTATTTATTAATATAATTTATACTTACTTGACAAAAAAATATCGTCAACAAATTCAACGTTTTTCTTTAGAATGAGCCTACAATTTAGGTAATTTTAGGGGTAAGAAAGTGGAGTGTATTCGGATTCTGATCTAATTACCCTTGACTTTGTAAGAGACCATATTCCTGTCCGAAAACCCCTATTTTGAGCGCAACGGTGGGGCGTTGCACAGCCTTCACAGGTAGTGTCCGAAACCTCTGGGGAACTCATGCGGCGCCGGGGACTTTAAAAATACTGTGTCGCAGGGAATTCCTAAGCGCTATGTCACCCCGACCGTCCCCAAATTCAGAAATAGCTTTTCTACTTCTCGCTCGTTTCCCATCAAACCCAATTTATTTCTCTTTGTTACGAGGAGAGCTAGAATGAGTCAGAAGTCTGCTTAGTCTGAATTTCTCCTTTGCCAGAAACGACTAGTCAGGCGATAACTCTGACACGCAGGGATTAGTCTAGCCATTAGTAAGATGTAATGAGAATGTTAATCTTGGTGACGTCAGAGTCTGTTAAACAACACGATGTGAGTAAAGTTGATGAATAATAAAAACGTGTGGCACGTAACCCGATTGTATAGATGATCCGATCTATAATTGATATTCTCAAAACTTCAATCTCAAAGTATCTTGCACTACTCTCATAGGCCATCTACACGCCGACCCGCACAATTCCTGAACATTTCATCGAATTCGAAAGAAAAATGTAAAAGTTATGGCTGTTCCAAAAAAATTGTTCAGGAAGGTATAAAACGTGAAAAACGAGTGAACATTTTGATTTTGAAGAACTTTCCTTTAAACCTTGAAAACTGTAGAAGAAACTATCAAGTTCATAAAATTCAAACAAGCTATAACATTACATTCCAGAAAAAAACCATTTTATTCACCCAAAATTTCTAAGTATGGGAAACCAAAAGCTTGCAGTTCGAATCTTTTGTTAATCTCTAAACCTGATCGCTCAACGGAGAGACTCACTTTTGTTGATAATAAATTACAATGTTCAAATTTGCAATTATAACTTGGCACATGAAAAGCTGAACAACATGATTACTGTGTTTTAAACTAGAGTTGGCTCGATCCTTGCACTCCAATTCCCAATAAGATGAAAGAAACATAGGACGAATCTAGACAGATTCCAATTTATCGATATTAAGTACTTGTGGTAAGTAATTATTTTATAAATTAATTTAGAAAAAATTGTGTCAAATGAATGGATCATGGAAGATTTTGGAAACTCTTGGTTCGGGTATATTGTTACCAACTAACCCACATTCTTTTGACCTGCTAGTGAAGAAACAGTCCAATAAAAACGAGAGACTCTGGCAAACCTAAAGAAATCACTTATTTATTGATACGAAACGCGTGAAATCGTATAAATATATAGATGTCACTAATATGCAAGTCACAGAGGGACCTCCAGGACCAAACACTGAAATTTTGGACAAAAATTTCATATTTGCTCGGGATTGACACATACATCAAAACGGTTCAAAATTGTTCAAAGAGCTTAGAAACGTGAAATGCAGGTGATATAATATATAAATGAGCGAAAAACTTAGCCCCCCGAATTCTTTTGGCAATATGCCCCACCGAGTAGCGATGGACAGATTTTTTTCTCTCAATAAATCCTATTTTTGTTTTCCTGAAAGAAAAACATTGATTTTTAAGGGAAGGAACAATATTTGTTCCCGCTCGATTCCTAATGTTTAATATTGGAAATGGATGCCAATAAGCAATTTTAAGTTCCTCTCGATTCCTGCGATCATGCCATCCGGGTCCGCCAGAACCAAAGCGTCGAGAGAGAAAAAAGCTCTCACAAAAGTGAAGGTGCTCAGAGATCATTAGCGCCCTATTATTTGTCACAGGCTGTCGTTGTTATTCACCGTTCAAGCGTCCTCTCGAGCCATTAGCACCGATTCTGGAGTGACTAACTAATGACCCACTTTCCGAAGCTGTAACAATATTCTTCAAATCCTCCGAAACGGTTCTGGAACACTCTGCGTGCCGACAAAACAATTATTTTCGACAAATAATAATAACGAGTTATCAGGAAAATATCGATTCGATCGAAATAGGATGATAAATTGGGTTCAGGTGAACTGGGTGAATATTAGTGATGCGACAGTCAGTATGGGTAAGAGAAAATTCTAGTAGTTATGTGTATGAGTGGGTTGACAGATTTTCAGAGTAAATCTTCGTCGGGCGTTCAAGACTAACAAATACGAAGCTTCTGGGCGCATACAGGAAAGAAGTGCCATGCATACTCAAAAGACACGGAGAGGCTTTTGTTCAGTTTTGTGTGTTCAGTAAAAGAGAACTCATTGAAAGATCATCCGAGAGAGGTCGTCAAAGAGAAGTATCCAGTGAAATTGCAGTTTGGTGGAGCCAAAAGGAGCAAATTGAGCTACCAAGCTTTCAAAGGAAGACATCAACCAGTTATTCCTACACAACAGTACCAGGAAGGCCAAAACAGTAACAAAGGGGTACTTCTTAGATGAAGGAGAAAATTGACTTACGGTCGAGATGCTTAAAAGTTTAAAGGGAAATTGACCTTCGGTTTCCAATCATAAGAGAAATAGTTGATATCATAGATGGATGAATTTTTTCTGGTAACGTAATGTAATTGAAAAAATAAGACGGTAAAAATAATAAAATATTACATTTGTTTACTGTTTTTTTTTTTTTTTTTGTTTTTTTTTTAATTTGCAACCTCGGAGTAGCTCAAAGAGTTATGCCTACAAACAGCACTTCTTTTGATATTATCGGGTTTTGTCGCCACACGAAAATTTTGAATGTCGAAAAGTAGTTCCTACCGTAGTTTATACACGGTATGTTTAATATCATCGTCCCAGGGTATTGGAAAGAGACCAAGAACAGGAAAAATAATGCACGCATTAACCAGCTACTCGTAGTAAATATTATAATGCGTATTTTTCAAGTTCTTCGAGAAGACGTGAATAGATGGTGATAAATGGTAGAGACACTTCGTGCTTGGAGTATATTACGAGTATATACGGTGGAAGAAGCAGGTTGAGGGCCGTATAAAAACGGACACCTTTTTTCGCCCTATCCATTTCTCATTTTCGTTGTGGCGTAAGGCGGATTGCTTATACTCTACTTCTACTTGTTGCTTCTCCCGACCCGGGCAACCCATCTTATTTTCAATATAGCAAATGGAACGCTGATTTTTGCTTGAACATACTTTTCCCTGAGAATATCGGCTATAAAAACCTTCATCCTCCGTCTCGTGCCCTGAGGTTTTTGCCCTAACTTTCCTTAGGAGATATTGATAATGAAATATTGAACCTTCCATTCAATATATTTTATTGATTATAACGGTATAGCATAGTTTGAACCCATGTTACTAATAACGGGGTACAACAGGTGAGCTTGATATTCATCAAAATATACTCAAAATCATTGGGAGCAACAAATGGAATTGATCTCCCTAGCGCTGATAAATAGCTAGTAAAAGTTAATGTAACGTAATGATAAGTTCATACTCAATATCAAAGGGATTGTCAAAGGGTACTAGCAGTATTAAAGAGTTCTGCCATCTGAACGCACATGATTGCCATGAGTGTTCAGAGTTTGAAATCAAATCGTATATCTGTTCGCCTCCTACTTGACCGAAAAGAGTAAGCCAGTCGTTGTGGAAAGCAAACAAAGAGCACAAAAATATCATGGAGACACAGAAAGAGAGGACTTAGAATTGAAAAAATTATAAATATGGTGATATTTAACTGTACCAAGGGTTCAAGTGCACAATATTACATCACTACAGAGCATGAAGGTTAGGGGGATTTCAATCGGCCGTCAGAGAGTCAGAGTTGAAGCAGCCAAGAGGATGTCAAAATTTATCGCTACTAACTACCAGTAATCAATTGCTCCGCTACCAAAAAACGCTGCAAATTATTACACAAAGGTTTATTATTTTTCTATGTAGATCACTCGTCTGCAAAGAACACGGTTTTTCCATTGTTACCACCAATCAACTTGAAGATAAACATCGATCGCATTTCGGTCAGTTAACATTTGAACGGAGATTTGGCCTCTTTTGCGATTCACACTCGTGTTTCTGATTTATCGTAAGTCCAACACTTAAATTTTCGCAAGGAACGAACGGTTTGTCCAACAGGGCTCTGCGTGGTCTCAAAAAATTCTAAAAATTCTATACTATCTTAAATTGATGGAAAAGCAATACCTTTATATCAAATTGTTTTGAGTTAGGGCGTTTCAAAATTTCAAACCTTATTTGAAAGAAGTGACCTACATCAACCAAAATCTTCGGGGCACAACTAGACCCCAAATGGAGCCTACATACCAAACTTCATCAAAATCGGTCAATGCTAAGTGGGGAAAGTGCCGCGGACGGCTAAATTGTTATTCGATTTTTGGATTCTTCGAACCTTGAAACGTAAAGCAACAAATTTTGAGGGGGTGTTAAAAAATTTTTTTGTTGGTCGATTCCAAAGGTTCATTATTGAAAATAATTTAATAATAATAATAACAAATAATAATAAAATAATTGAACCAATAGGGAACGACAGTAAGTCGAACAGACAGCATATCCACACTTTCAAAGGTGAAGTTTCTCAACGATTCGACTATTTTGATAGTAATTTCCCTCAATCGAACGAGACTGAGCATACCATAACATCATTTATTTGTGAAGTTTCGCGCTTCATCAACACATCCGACAGAATTCTAATCAAAACGAGTTGTAGGTACCCCAGCGAGCACGTGAGCACCATGTGAAATGGAGTTTATTTCATTTATAAGTCGAGAAGCTGAAAGCCGTCCCGGCCAAGTTGAATAAACTGGAAATCAGCTGGAACTCGATTGGTTTATCGAGCAAACTTTGTGACAGCTCGCCATGAATAACCTTCGCACGAAGGTGAAAATTGCACTGGTGGAAATAACGGCGCTTCTCGGGTTCAGTGTGAACTTTAACGCCCAAATTGAGACAGGTGGATTTGGAAATGAGCCCCGTGCTGGAAACGAGTTACATATTATTGAAATAGAGCCGAAGCAATCGACCCAAACTTCGACAAAAATATTTAAGAATTCATAACTATTTTATCAAAAACCTTTCTCAATTTTCCGTTTTGGCTTATCAAAATAAATGTTTCATTGCAAAACATGAATTCAGAGATTTGATTTTCATTCTCAATCAAATTCTTAATCAAATATTTTTCTATTTTCATCAATGCTAGTTCCACCCTGATGGTTGAAAATGTATTATTGATTAGATACCTATTCTTATTCGACGTGATTGGCCCAGATTAAACATTCAATAGATAGTTTGATACTCCTTTGAACCTTGGCATTATCTACTCAAAGATTATGCAGATGGCGAAATGTTCATATCGTAGATACCAATGTGAAGTATAATATTTCTTCCAAAGCAGTTTATGGGTTTACTCGGTCTTATCGAAAGTGTTGTCGACTCAAACTGTTCAACGATCGGAATAATTGATGACGGAAGCAGAATAATTTGTTTTCCAAGTGAGAACTTCTTTTACAGCTGCAAAACAGTACGTGAGTTTCATGACCATTTTTATCATTGTATTTTATGCTTCAACAAATGAGGCACTGAAGTGCAACACTCTTTCTTCCTGATGTAGAAAAAAACGCTGCAAATTGTTACACAACGGTTTATTAATTTACCGTATAGATTATCCGTCTGCATAGAACTTGACTTTTCCTATTAAACTACCTACTTGCAATAACACCTTTATCCTGGAGCTGTGGGTGCCTTCGTTACGGAATTTGGTTCTTGGTTGCTAAGGAAGCCCGACTGAAACTGTGTTGACAAGGAAATCATGAAACTCTACTTATAGAAGCACGTTTTCAACCGGCTAAATCTATTAAAAGAATTTGATCAACTGAAATTTGAACGGAGATTACGCCTATTCCCGTCAGTAAAGTCTTTTGCGATTCACACTCGTGTTTTCGATTTATTTGAAGCTCAACCTTCAACCTCATGGGAAGCCAAATGATGGTCCTATATAGCTCAGGCTTGTCTCAATGAAATCTAAAAATTCAAATCAATTTCAAATTTGTGGAGAAACAATAACTTTATATCGACAGTTTTTTATCGATTAGTAAATACAAAATAATTTCGAGAACTTTTTTTCTAGCTCTATTGCAAAGATTCATTATTGAAAATAATGGTTGTTTCTTATCGAATTTTTCACGCCTTGTCAAACTATATCATCAGTTATATTCAAAACCAGTTCTTAACGCAGGCATTAACCTGCTGAAATGGAGCCTAATAGCAAAGGTTGCAAAACTGGTTCTTTCTAAGCTAAAAAGCATTTCTGCTGCTATTCACCATGAGAACGTAATTTATTTTATCCTTTGAGATGAAAAATCGGTATCGTGAACTTTAACAAATGGAAAAAGAATGGATCAAAATGACCGTTTCGGCAAGGTTTGAGAGTTTTTTCGTATTTTGTAAAGAACCCCTTATTTCAGAAAGAGCAACTCAGCACCTCAAATAATTCACGCTATTTGAGAAAAAAGTCGTCATTTGAATGAATTCAGTATAAAAAAGAAATTCTTTGGACATGGGTTTTATTCAGTCAATGTAGAACGACGAAAGTCTTCAAATTTGTAGAAAATCCACTATAAAGCTTCGAATTATTGGGATTCACCACCCACAGTTCATGGAACACAGCATTTTAGAAATGTGAGGAGAGTTTCTCTTATCCAACCAGTACAGAATTCATAAATCTTCACCTCATAATTCATAAATCTTCACCCTTCATAATTATTATTCAACTCAACAAGATGTTCTACGGGTGGAGTCTCTTTTTCAAGGGTTTATTACCCCATAAACTCTAATGTTTAACAAGAAAAATGGGATCATGAACAAAAACACCAATGTCTGTCATGGAGCGAGCTGCACCGGCTATCCATTCAAATGAAATGATTCTGATTAGAATGATTACAATTTTAGGTATCTCAAACCATTAGACTGGTGATACAGTAATTCGCATTTTTCAATATTTTGTAACTTTTATTCACCGATTATTCTACAAGTAAGTAACAATTTCACCTAATTCATTTCCAAGTATGAAAACCAAGTAAATTCCCGAAACGAAAATTATTTCATCCATCTCTAAATTTGCACTATGTTTTCAGCTGTTGTGGTACAACACAATTAGCGAGGCTAGTGGAGTGAAGGGAGAGGGCATGAGATGAATATTCAAAAAGCAAGAAGGTAGATCCATAATAGTATTGTAGATACTGATTTCTATTAATAACCAGATTTGATGTATAAATTTAAAAAATTTGGCAGAATAAAATAAAAACATGACTTTAGGGTTGAAGAACCGGTGAGGGCGCCCTCCATGAATGACATTGGACGAGGAATTATAAATGCAACAGGTTATATCCCCAGAATGATGTTCAAAGGTCAGTTGAAATAAATAAATAATGAAACATTGACGAAAACTGCTATGCAGTTTAGAATTAGATTATATATACCTATGTTATTATTATTACATAATATGTAATACATATACATTATATTATAATGTATATAATTTTATTTATATTTATATTATATTAGTTTAATTTTATTTCATTTTAACTATAAGTAACTTATATAATGTATTTTAGGATGATGACGGCGACGAAGTTTCGTCGAAACATGTACCTTTGAGGTAATAAACCCTTGAAAAAGAGACTCCACCCGTAATTCATCAATATGGTCACTCCATATACCCACCAATGTAACAAGATGTTCGGTAAGTGACCACCTAGGAAAGAACCAGGGAGCCTCGAAGAACTTTATAATAGTTTTGAAATAAAGCATTGAACAAACTTTTATTTTTCCAAAAATGTGCCGTAGGTACCTCCGATTTTCCGTAATTCCGTAATTGCGCTCGATTGTGACAGATATTTCCCATAACCATAACATAAGTATAAGTTTTAACGATCCAACCTCATCGCTAACCATCGCGATCTATTTTCGTCCGAGTTCAAGTGATCTGCCTTCAATTTCACGCTAGGGGGCATCTTGGAACGGTTAAGTCGTGTCTCCATCTCTATTTCGCTGTCGCAATTTCTCTGATGTGGGTCGCTGTGACGCATTCATCCGGTGATGTTTCCCGCAACTTTGAGACCCTCTAGACCCTCCCAAGATTCGTTCCTTGTCCGAAACAATTACTGAGATCACTCTGAGCGGATTATAAGAATGCTGATCTTGCCCTAATCGATTTATTCTTCCCCATAAAAATAGTAGCTCACTGAAGAATTAAGTTCAAACCTCATGGAGCCAACTTGGTCTTGAGTTTGACTGTCTGAAATACCTGAAGTCTAATTAAATTCGGTCTAATTAGTCTGTTTGATAAAATTTTGGGAATTTTCTTATTTTTTTAGATATATGCGCACGGCCGAGAGTGCGCAAGCATCTACAGGGTGTTTCACGAAAAGGTTACACCCCCCTTCATTTTCGCAAAATACAGCGTAAAAAACTCCAATCAACGCAATTCTTCATGATTTTTTGTGAGGATCTCAGGAAAAATACTTTTGCGCAAAAAAGTTGCGCGCAATCGTGCGCAATTGACACTAACTTCATTTTTTCAAATAGAACCCCCCCTTTTTTATTACAGATTCGGATTCTACGTCAAATTTCATGAAAAATTCATACCCGAATCGATTTGTTTTATTGCGCGCAACCTGGCTTTTTGAACGCTCCAAGTTGCGCAACTCCACAACTGCACAAAAATTAGGTTTTGGAGAACCCTAAGTGTGACACATGTTTTTTCATCATTTTTTTACGCTGAATCACAGGTGTCATCGGTTTTTCAATTTGACTGGAATTTTTCTGAATGGCTGCCAAAATGCGGTTGTTATTAGTGAAAAAATCGCTCTTTCTAAATCGTTATGAGTTTTTAGGCAATTTTATTCAGTTCAAGCATGATTGTGCTGCCAGTTTTTATTTTTAACTCACCGTAGACAACCCCAAGCCCGTGGTTCAAAAGGAGGTGAGAAAATAAAAAATAAACATGATTTCGACCACAAAACTGATGTTTTCGTTGAAGAAATGTTGATTTTTCCTTTTGAATCTTGGTCTTCCTCAAAACGGATGACACCCTGTGATTCAGCGTCAAAAAATGATGAAAAAACATGTGCCACACTTAGGGTTCTCCAAAACCTAATTTTTGTGCAATTGTGGAGTTGCGCAACTTGGAGCGTTCAAAAATCCAGGTTGCGCGCGATAAAACAAACCGATTCGGGTATGATTTTTTCATGAAATTTGACGTAGAATCCGAATCTGTAATAAAAGAGGGGGTGTTCCATTTGAAAAAATGAAGTTAGTGTCAATTGCGCACGATTGCGCGCAACTTGTTTGCGCAAAAGTATTTTTCCTGAGATCCTCACCAAAAATCATGAAGAATTGCGTTGATTGGATTTTTTTTCGCTGTATTTTGCGGAAATGAAGGGGGTGTAACCTTTTCGTGAAACACCCTGTATATCTAATAACTCGATTTTGCTCAAATTTGGTAGTTTAGGACTGTCCCCATGAAGAATACACATTGATTTTAAGACGCTGCAATCTGGAGCCTCAATACACAAAGTATTTAAAATAAAAACCGTGAACAACTTATCAATCGTGTTGCTGATTGTTAATCTAATAGAGTTAACAACAATCGTAAAAATCTTGTCTTGGATTTGGTTACAGGGTGGAGGGGGGGGGGGGGCTCCATCAAGCAGCAATTTACTATGAGTGAAAAAATAATTTCATTTCTCATATTTATCTCATCCTTCAGACTGGCTGACCAAAAGTTGAGTGGAAATAATGAACTAAAAATAAATAAATGCTGAACATTCGGTTCTGAAAACTTTAAATTCTGAAAGTGTTGTCTTCTTACAGTTTCCGGGATTACTTTGGTTCTTGCAAGAAGAGACTCCAACAATGAGTCAATGAGGTGATGAAAGGAGCGTCTAAGTTATTGTGGGTGACTCGAGGACTCTTCACTCGCGATAGGTGGAAGTTATCGTCCGTTTCTCGCAACAAAAAGCTGATAAATAGAAGAGAAGTTCATAACGGAAGTAGAAGACGGGAGCAAGTGTACACTCCAAAACGTTTTCCTGCCTCTTGATCCAGACCTGAGTCTCCCTCCACATCCAGTATATAGAAATATCGAGGACTCTTCCTCCTCGGCGTGGGTATATTGTGTCGATCGGGGACACGGAGGGGGATGAAGGAGGAGGTATTTGGCCTCATTCGATAGATTTGACCTCTTCGAAATATCCGGAAAACCCTTCCGGTCCCTCCCGACTCGAAGCTATAAAATCCGACTTCGGAATATTAGGGAGCAAGAGAGGCGGAAGTGGCACTCGAACCGTCTTCCGAAAGTGTAGGAGAAGGTACTTCTTTCGTATTTTCATTTCGGCCACCTTCTCCCTCTGCTGGCACTCCTTCCTATTGTGCAAGTATTGCGAGGGCGCCGGATATCGAGTCAATGACCAGAGTTCACATTTTGCGACCGTGCAAATATTGTAGGGGCGCGCTGGAAGCAAATAGTCTGCCAAAGGGGTCTTCGAGGGGTCAAATGAAATAACTGGAGGCGCTGTAGCCCTTCTTATTTCCCCCTTCTTTGTTTCCATCTCACAAGTTCACCTATTCCTTCATTTCTCTCAATCTTTGGAGAACTATAAACGGAAGAAATATTGATTTGACACAACGTGGTGTACGACTGCACACATGTTTTCTGGTGACACTAACAGCACTCGGAGGTCAAAAATGATCCCAATATTGCTTACAAAAAAAACCAACCTGAAATGGTAGTTTACTTTTCATTACTTTTTACTTTCCATTGAAATTGAAACAAACGTACCAATACTGCTTCAACTTTTGAAAATCCAAAATCATCGAAGTTATTGAATGAAATAGGGAAGATTTGTCCTATTGTAACTCTAATTTGTTATTGTGAGTTAATAAGTTATTGTGTTTTCTAAACCTAAAACGGCTTGGGTCGGCTGTGGCTGCGCTCGTTACGAGTCTCTAACCGACTACTGCGGGGAAGCCGTGAGTTCGAGGCTCGCCTTGGTGGCATGTTTTCGTGTTAGCCGGGCTCAGCCCCACCCCCAGCGACGCCAGGAATGGCAGACGGACGAAAATCCAACCTGAAATGGTTGTTTACTTTTCATTACTTTTTACTTTCCATTGAAATTGAAACAAACGTACCAATACTGCTTCAAATTTTAAAAATCCAAAATCATCCCAGTATTTGAATGAAATAGGGAAGATTTGTCCTATTGTAACTCTAATTTGTTACTGTGTGTGTTAGTGAGTTTATAGTGCTTAAGCGCCTAAAAAACTTTAATTAAAAATAACTTCAAAATTCCATTGCATAATTTTGAGTCGGAACGTTTTGCGAACAAACACGATTAAAAGCAGAAAAGAAACAACAGAACCCGACGATGGGTCTGTTTAGCAAACACCAAAGATGGCCCTTTTGGTTCATCATTTCCAACAATGAACCTTTGAAATCTTGCAAGAAAAAAATTATCCACCCCCACTCGAAATTTGATGGTTTACGTATCAAGGTATGTAGAATCTGAAAATCTATACGCAGCACTTTCATTACTTACGTACCGTGTACCGATTTTGATGAAATTTGGTGTATTGGTTAATGTCAAAGGAATAAAGTGGGGAAAAAACATTTTCACAACCCCCTATGTGGAAAACTGTTGATATGCTGGTGTTGTTTTTCCATTAATTAAAATAGCGTCGATTTTTGAGAATTGTTGACACCACCCAGAGCTTTGTGGGACCGTTCGCTAATGAGGATAATTAATTCATTTTCCGTGACGTTTTTTCCGGTAAAGAAATGAACATTCGATGTCGGAAGTGAGCCGAATTTCGCTCATCAAATGGAACTTTTCTCGTTTCTTCGATTAGAATTTCATGTGAAGCATTGTGCTTCCGTAACAACCATGAATCGAATTTCGTAATAGAAGGCACCCACAACAATTTTTGCCAGTTGGAAAGTGGATGGGTGATGTATACGGAAAAATAATAAACCATTGTGTAATATTTTGCACCGTATTCGAGCAATTGGGCAGTTCAAATGCTTCGAACTTGACACTTGTATTTCTAAAACGAACAGTATTGAAGCAAATCGCGCAAAAGCCGACAATTTTTTAAAAAATCGGCAATGCACTGATTTAGTGTCTTCTGTGTCCAACCATGTACGTCCAAAATTACCAAATCTCACTAAAATGGCGTTAAACCCCAGTTTTTCGAAGTTAAATTAATGATGACCCCCCCCCCCCCCTCTAAAAAGCAAATTACCTCCCGTAACTGTAATAAATCCTAATAGTAACCAGGGTTCACATTTTCGTAAATTTTTCGAAAATGGGACATACATGGTATTGCAGTGTATACGAGCGTTTAGCGTAATTTGTGTGTCCCTCGTATGATTAAAGTTCGGCAAAATCGATAGTCTAACTTATAACTCGTGAGGGTGTATTTTCAACTTAACCCATTCGATGCGAGAAAAAAAGCGGTGTCCCCATCCTTAAAATTTTCATGTTTGGTATTTGACATGTGACATACATTTTACGTACTAGGTAACACGCAGATTGTTATTGAAGGACTTGCAACTACGCGAGGCAGGTAAAAACGGACAACCGACAGTACCAATAATTTGAAGGGGTCGCTCTTATAGTCAGCCATGGCATCATAATATCATATATTATATGATGCCATCCGCACTGAATGGGTTAAGACAATTTGAGCCACGAGTCGTACGAAATGAAAAATAAACCTCAAAAAAAAATGTTTACACTAGGCTCGGGTTGGGAGCAACATGAAATGAATCCCCGACTCGAATTTCACACATCGTGGGCGCACAATTTTATAGTTCGTTCAACTTGGTAAAGTTTATAATAATTCGCTCGCAAGCGCATGTTAATAAATCATAAATTCCGGAAGTGGCTGCGTCAAACAACTTTCCTTTCCTTCCAATCTCATAATACGATCAGGTTGGGCGACGTAGTGTTAATACTTGATGCTCGCCGAGGGAAAACCGTCAATCAAACTCCACAAGCCATCACAGTTAATGGGACACACCTCAGAAATCCATTAAGGATATTAACAAACTTTTCGTGCGAAGGAAACAATATTTCGAGACGTTTATTAAAATGTGAGGTGACAGGAAAGGTTGAAAATTTTCCAAAATAAGTCGGTGGAGGCGAGGATGGCAGTGGAGAGAAGTAAAGTTAAGCTTGAGCAGGATTTATTGTTTGAGTGAACTCTATTAATTAAAAAAAACATCGAAAGAAAGTGTACTGGGATGAAACTGTAGGAAGAACCAGTCATTAGGGTATTGTTGAACTAAAACGGCAAACCATAATATTCCTTTCAGGTCGATATCATTAGGCTTTTTTGAAAATCTTAACTACATCATTCATTATTGAAAAACGTCATTATTCAATCCATCAACGAATTAAAACATACTAAGAGATGGGAGATTATTAACCTATTAACGCCCAGTGTTGCCATATGGCAACAACTCGTAGAAGCCCTTTCTGTTTGGAAGCTGCTAGGGACCTTCCAGAGTTATTGAGAAGACCTGGATCCTGGGGGTTCTTTTCTCCAAATCTGTCTAATCATAGTGATGCATAATGTTTTATGTCCAGCCATGAGGGTGTTGCACATAGCACGAAGCTTCATCTACAAATTCAATGGGTAAATGACCTGATTAGATGTCATCAGAACTACTGATTATCCTACCAAATAAACGGTAGCATATTCAAACTAGTCTGCTAAGTGGGTGTTGCACATAGCTCATTCGATGGTTACAAAGCAATCTTCAAGTTGATTGGGTAGTTGTAAGAACTAACGAGTACCCTACCATCTACCCATGAGTCATCATCAGGGCAACTATACTTATCTAATGCTCCCTTTAGTGGTATTTTTTGACTAATTATGAACGTGAAAATTAGTTAGTTGGATGTATTCCACATCCAATATTCCAAGTGAGTCCCTTTTAGAACCTATAAGATCACGACATGATCGACTAAAATCACAGTTTTGAAAGAAAAAAATCAGTTCTTATGGCGCAAACCCATAAAATTCGATCAGGAGATGTTAGATTTTTTTTTAAATTAGTTATTTCAAATTCGATCAGGAGATTTTTGAATTTATTTATTTGAAATTCGATCAGGAGATTTTGAAATTATTTTTCTGTTCTAAAGACTATTTGTCGTAATTTCAGATTTATTTTCAAAATATATAGAGAAAAAATATGTTGGGCTTTAATGGGTTAAATAGGATGGTTCAACTACTGACGGAACCTTATTAAACGTGATCGTGAGATTGAAAAACGCTGCAAATTATCACACAATGGTTTATTATTTTTCTATAGATCACTCGTCTGCAAAGCCACCAACCATCCAACATCAAGAAAAACATCGATCGCATTTCGGTCAGCTTTAATTTGAACGGAGATTAGAGCTCTTTTGCGATTCACACTCGTGTTTCTTTATCTTTCGTCCAACCCTTAAATTCGCGTAGGGAGCGAACGGTTTGTCCTACAGAGCTCCGCGTGGTCTCAAAAAATTCTAAAAATTCTAAAGAATCTTAAATTAAAGAAAAAACAATAGTCAGGGCGTTTTCAAAATTTCAAAATTCATTTTTGGACCCTTAGAAGTGACCTACATCAACCAAAATCTTCGGGGCACAACTAGACCCCAATGTAGCCTACTTACCAAATTTCATCAAAATCGGTCAATGCTAAGTGGGGAAAGTGCCGCGTACGGCGGACGGACGGCCACATTTTGGTTTATTATTTTCAATAATTAACCTTTGGAATCGACCAAGAAAAAGATATTTTTACAACCCCTCAAAATTTGTTGGTTTACGTTTCAAGGTACGTAGAATCCAAAAATCGAATAAAAATTTGGCCGTCCGTCCACCATCCGCCGTCCGCGGCACTTTCCCACTTAGCATCGACAGTTTTTGATGAAATTTGGTATGTAGGCTCCATTTGGGGTCCAGTTGTGCCCCGAAGATTTTTGTTGATGTAGGTCTAAGGGTTGAAAAATGAATTTTGAAATTTTGGAAACGCCCTAACTCCAAAAATTTTGATAGAAAGGTATTGTTTTTCCTTTAATTTAAGATTCTATCGAATTTTTAGAATTTTTGAGACCACGCGGAGCTCTGTAGGACAAACCGTACGTTCCCTACGAGAATTTAAGAGTTGATACGTACGATAAATCAGAAACACGAGTGTGAATCGCAAAAGAGGACGAATCTCCGATCAAATGTTAGCTAACCGAAATGCGATCGATGTTTTTCTTCAAGTTGGTTGGTGCTAACAAATGGAAAGCCGTGTTCTTTGCAGACGAGTGATCTATATGTATAGAAAATTAATAAACCATTGTGTAATAATTTGCAGCGTTTTTTAAAATTTTTCCTAGGTTTTAAGGCAATTTTCAACCTAAAAATTTTTTTATTTTTATAGAGTTACATTTCAAATATTATTGCATAATGTCTCGCAACATTATTCTGGGATTATTTCCAAATCCATGTATTTTCACTTTTAATCAGGATTTTTTTCAAGTTCGAGAAGTGCTGAGAGAAAAGAGAGAGAGAGAGATTGATTGGAGAGTAGTTGTTGAGAGTCAAGAAGAGTGAGTTGAGGGTGGTGATGAGAGGGGTGGATGGAGAATGAGAGGCTAGGGAGGGGGTGTGATTATCATAATCTCAAGGAGGCCCGACGAAAGGTGATTGGTTAAGAATAATCATTAATCACCCCTCCTCTTCTCTCCTTGTAGCCTCGTTCGCCTTCCCGTCACATCATTCCCCGCCACCCCGATGCGACTCATCCTCCGCTTGGATGGCGGTAAAACAACAACCCCCGCATCGCCTTCACTCCACCGCCTCCCCATCACTCCACCGCCTCCCAACTCAGCACAGCTTCCCTCGATTTTCTCCTAGCCTCCCTCCCGCCCCACTCCACAAGCATTCTTCTTTTTTCAGACAAATGACGCCAGTGCCTCTCTTTGATTACACAATATCATTACCCCCGCCTTTCCTTCCCGTCCTCGCCATCACAGGCCTAACAGATACTCCTAACGGTCACCCACCTGCGCACAATCCCTTCCTCCTCCTGCCAACCACCCTTCCTCCCCCATTTCAAAACTACACCATCGTCTTTCCAACATCTCCTAGGTATCTACTTCTTCAAAACAACCCCTGATTCTTCAATTTCTAGCTCCTCCCCCCTTAACTCCTCAATACTCCTTCACAATCCCTACCTACTTCTTCAATGATTCCTCCAAAAAAACTCCTGATTCCTCATTAATAAATTATTAACTCCTTCCGCCTATACACTTCTTCACAACTCTTCCCAACTCCTTCCATAACGTCTCCATCGTCCTTCCAACATCTCCTCACTCCTCAAACAGCTCCCCTTCCCTCATTTCACAACTCCTCCATCGTCTTTCTAACATCTCCTACCTCCTCCATACTGCTCCTCATTAATAAATTTCTAGCTCCCTCCTCCTGTACACTTTTTCACAACTCTTCCCAACTCCTTCCATAACGTCTGCATCTTATTTCTAACATCTCCTACCTCCTTCTTGAAACAACTCCTGATCCCTTTTTTAACAATTCCTAGCCCCCATGACATCAATACTCCTTCCACAAGCCCTCCCACTGTTTCCATAATTTCTCCAGTTACTTCCAACATCTTCTCTTTCCTCCTTCAAACAGCCATTCTCTTCTTATTCTACAACTCCTAGCACCTCCCTCCATAACTCTTAAATGATCCTTCCACAACTCCTTGCTCTACCTTCCACAATTTCTCTATCGTATTTCAAACATCTCCTACCTCCTCCAAACTGCTCCTCATTAATAAATTTCCAGCTCCTTCCTCCTATGAACTTCTTCACAACCCCTTCCCAACTCCTTCCATAACGTCTCCATCGTCTTTCTAACATCTCCTCCCTCCTCAAACAGCTCCCCTTCCCAACTCCTTCCATAACGTCTCCATCGTCTTTCTTACATCTCCTCCCTCCTCAAACAGCTCCCCTTCCTTCATTTCACATCTCCTCTATATTCTTTCTAACATCTCCTCCCTCCTTCTTGAAAAAGCTCCTGATCCATTTTCATCAATGCCTAGCTCCTCCCCCCATAACAAGAATACTCCTTCCACAAGTCCTCCCGCTATTTCCATAATTTGTCCATCGTCCTTCAAACATCATTTCATTCCTCCTCCAAACAGCCATTCTCTTCTTATTCTACAACTCCTTGCACCTCCCTCCATAACTCTTGAATGATCCTCCATAACTCTTGAATGATCCTTCCACAACTTCTCCATCGTATTTCAAACATCTCCTACCTCCTCCAAACTGCTCCTAATTAATAAATTTCTAGCTACTTCCTCCTATGCACTTCTTCACAACCCCTTCCCAACTCCTTCCCTAACATCTCTATCGTCTTTCTAACATTACCTCCCTCCTCAAACAGCTCCCCTTCCCTCATTTCCAAAACTTCTTGCTCAACCTTCCACAACTTCTCCATCGTATTTCTAACATCTCCTATCTCCTCCAAACTGCTTCTCATTAATAAATTTCCACCTGCTCCCTCCTGTGCACTTCTTCACAACCCTTCCCAACTCCTTCCACAACGTCTCCATCGTCTTTCTAACATCTCCTCTTTCCTCAAACAGCTCCCCTTCCCCCATTTCACATTTCTTTGCTCTACTTTCCACAACTTCTCCATCGTATTTCTAACATCTCCTACCTCCTCCAAACTGCTCCTAATTAATAAATGTTTATCTCCTTCCTCCAATACACTTCTTCACAACCCCTTCCATAACGTCTCTATCGTCTTTCTAACATCTCCTCCCTCCTCAAACAGCTCCCCTTCCCTCATTTCCACAACTCCTTGCTCTACCTTCCACAACTTTTTCATCGTATTTCTAACATCTCCGACCTCCTCTAAAGCGCTCCTCTTTTCGCATTTTACTCGATCATCTTCCTTGACTCCTCAATACTCCTTCACTAACTTCCTTCCACGCCTTCCGTCGCCTTCCAAACTCACATCTTTTCAAACTCCACCTTGAAGAACCTAATTTATAACCAAGGAAGCACAAGTGTTTGTTCCAACCGAGCACATATTAAGTTGTACAGTAGAATCACTGGTTATGTAAGTAAAGCGTTATTTTCACTTTTCTAGGTTGAAAAAAAAGTTCGCCGAAAATCAGAATTTCCACTCCATGTAACGGGACAAACTATACGAAGTTATTGTTGGGATTGGGGTGTAAATAGTCTCTGATAAAAATCTTCGCTCCCGGATTGATAGTAGACTCTGCGCATGCTCAAACCTAAAACATGTATAGCAGCCATAAATTTTGCATTTTCTATCGGATTTTGATGAAATTTTCAGGGATTGTGCGGGTTTCCGTGTAGATGGTCCCTTATGAGGTACTTAGAGATTAATGTTTTGAGATTAGCTACTATGCATCGGATCATCCATACAATGAGATTATGGATACAGACGTTTTTGCTCCTGGCATCCAAGGTCAAGGAAATCAAATAGACAAGAGATTTGATCCTGTTCCAACCAAACCACACAAAGTAATATTAGGTAGGTGATGGTAGATTTAGTGTATTAGTTATTCAATACTGAAGGACACATTTTTACCACCTTCACACCGCCTTCTCAAATGGCATTAGACTACAGGTGAGTGATATATTTTTCACCTTACGATCAAATATTGTACATCCCATGATGCAAGTGGGTTCCTGCGCCTCCTAACTACTAAAGTGGGTAGCCTATGATCGTGGCATAGGCGGGAATATCTTCAGCCAAATGGATGATTGAAGCATGATGAAGTAGACAACAATTCAAGCAACAACTCGTGCTACATACCTGGAAATAGCACGGTTTGAAATAATTACATTCAACTCTTGGAGAAATCTCAACTACGAACTGCCCATCCAAGATATCAATGGTATGTTTGAATGCTAAGAACCGTCGAAGCCGTTTCCGTTGGAAGGCGTTGACTGTGGTAGGAGTTAGTATGTGCTCTCGTAGTCCATTAATCACAACCTGAGAACGGAGATACGACCGTTCGCTTCTGACGCTAACAAGCTACATTTCACTCCGGTCCAGTCGAGCTCTCTAAACTTCTCATCCATACAAGCGTCACGCAATGACATCTGTGAACCTAATGACTGTACGATCCTGCTTTCCACAGCACGTATACTCAATGAGACATCATCGTAATTTAAAAACATAGGTGGCTCACAATATAGATGGAGCCTACAAATAACTGTTTTTGCTTCTGAATATACCAAAAGTTTCGGTTTTAGCACTGGGGTGGAAATTTATTTTATCCAAAACGGAAATCTACACTCATATTTTGTGTTTTACACCCGCCTGAACCAGTGCATTGCTGCAAAATACATAACATCTACAGCTTTTATCCGAATTCGATGAAATATCCAATTACTATAAATACCCCAATCTCCCTCAATTTTGGTAGTTTCAACCCATATATTTAAACATTTAAAAAAAAACGTACATTTTCTAAAACATCTCATCAATAAGATTACGTAGCAAGTTTTCCAAGTCCTTATAAGGGAACGTACCAGCTGGTTAGTTGGTTAAATGAACCGGTTACCGTGAGCTCACAGAAGTTAAGGCCAGTCGGCCCGGGAGATCACCTGGTGAATATTGGTGACCGCTCGTTGAAAATCCTTGAAAATTTCAAATTTAGGTACAACTTTTAAAGTTTGAGCGCCTGCAATTTAGCGAAATACTGATCCGGAACGAGGAACAAACGGCGATCGACTGAGCCCCCTTAATAAGGGAAGGTATACGTAAGTCCATTGTGTATGGTTACGGTTCTGATTCGACAAATAAGCTGCGAAATTCTGCTCCCAGGATTTGGTTATATATTTTGATAAATAAGTATACGCTGCAAGCATTTTGACCCTTCGGGTCAATCATAATGAGGCTAAACAGGTGTATTCGTGAAACCCATCGATGTTAGCACATTTTGAAGAATTTTTCTTCTTTTCAGGTAATTGTAAAGTTTATATTATAGATATATCAAAATCCACAGAATTTGTTGATTTCAAATACCTGTAATTTCCAATGCCCCTCGTCACCAGAAATGTGTCCTGACGGCATCGATAAAAATCATGTATTATGCTTTAAACTTAATTACGCCAGGGCATTGGGATTGCGTCCTTTTCCCAGAAGGCTTTTGGTTTATTATTTTCAATAATGAACATTTGAAATCGACCAATAATTTTTTTTTCAAGCCCCCCTCAAAATTTGTTGGTTTACGTTTCAAGGTACGTAGAATCCGAAAATCGAATAAAAATTTGTATTGAAATAAAGGTATTTTTTATCTCCAATTTGAAATAGTACTGAATTTTTTGAGACCACGCAGAGTTTTTAAGACAAACCGTTCCTTTCCTACGATAAATCAAAAACACGAGTGGGAATCGCAAGAGAGGCCTAACCTTCGTTCACATTTTAGCTGACCAAAATGCGATCGTTGTTCGTTTCTTCGAGTTGTTCTCAGTTTTGCGTCCTTAGCAACCAGTAATCATATTTCCTAATAATTAGGACAACCTCAACTCCTTGTTTCTTCGAACTGTGTGTGAAGCATTTATTTCTTCCAAATAAACTTGATTGTGAAGTAGGTAGGTAGTATCTGGTTGGTAGATGGTGACAATGGCAAACCTGTGTTCTTTGCAGGCGAGTGATCTGTTTAGAAAAAAAAATTGTATACGTTTATTTCTTGAGTTTCCCACCAACTGGCCCCGTACAAGACCCACAATTCGCTAGCTCGGAATTTGATTGCAGTTGCAGCACCCATTTATATATCAGATCAGAGGCGTGGGGTGCAAGCTCCACAAGTCGGTCGAAACAGATTCTCGGCAGTCTTTGGACACTCTTTAGTTAGTTTAGCCTACCAATTCAAGATACTTCTAGCAACTGAAAGTTCCATGGGTACAAGGCCGAGCTCTGTGCGCACCAAGTAGTCTAGACCAAGCAGCATTGAAAACCGCAAGCTTTATAACATGTTTGCGCTACCATAAAACACTCAATTTTTTGGAGTAAAATGCTTAACTCAATTCAATTTGTTTACACGTGGAAAGCCATAATGTGGGAACTTGAAGGGTCCGATTTACCTGCGTTGCAATCTAATATAACTAATCAGCTTCACCATTGAACTAGGTATATTATTAGTAGTGTGACCAAAAGACGAAATAGGTTGAAATCGCTTGGGAGATGACGAGGCGATGGCCCACTTCGAGAGAGTTCCCTCCGGGTAGAAGTACGCATTAGTATGTAGATATATATATTTCCCCTGCCAATATGGGCAGGTACCTTGTGGTCCGATACCCTACAAACTCTGTCCCACAGCTTCAAACCCCTCTTACATTTTCACCCTCACCCCCTGGGAACCATGAATAATTTGCAGAACCATTTTCCCTCGTCCTGCTACCTTCGAATTATATCATTCTCGGTTGACCGTCAATAATTTTGCTAGCTTCCACCTGTCACATATTATAACGAGACATACTCAATCTAGATTAATAGGTGTATAAGGTCTAGCTGCTCCGAACACGGAGACGTAACAGTTACCGCAACCTTCAGTCACTTTGCTGCCTTTCTCCTGTAAGTGATCTTTCTACTCTATTGAATAATTTGTAGTTTCCTTTGGTACTCAAAATCCATTTTCATTTCATTTCGGACCTATATAAGATAAAAGAGTCAATCTACACAAGCCACACTCCGATTTTTTATTGAACCATACACAATTCATAAACAGGGTGTTTTATAAATAACGGACCACCCTTTCTATTTCCGTTATTTGTGTGAAAATCAAAAACTTGTCGAAGTAATCCCTTCTTGTTTTTTTTGCAATGAATTCGAACATCACATTTTCACGCGTCGCGCATGCGCGCAGTGTGCACCAACTTTGTTTTTTCAAATAGAACTCACAACTTTTTATTGCAGATTCGGATTTTACGTTAAATTTTATGAACATTTTATCACATCAAAGATGTGCAACCAATCTCAAGTGTGGCACATCACTCAGCACTGTTTTTCTACGCTGAATCTCGTGGTGATATCTCTTTCTTGATTTGGTTTCATTTTACTGCATTCACAGCAGAAAAAATCTTTTTGAGGTGGAAATCATCAATTTTTTCATAAAGGGTAATGAATCGATCCCAATGAAGTGTAAAAAAACTGAAAAATTTATAAAATTGTGTCAAAGGAGTAATAATTTGTGAAGGAAACGATACTCGGATAAGATTCCACGGAAAATCGATGATTTACTCCTCAAAAAGTGAGTTGTTCTGCTGCGAATGCAATAAAATGAAACCAAATCAAGAAAGCGATATCACTACGAGATTCGGCGTAGAAAAACAGTGCTAAGTGATGTGCCACACTTGGGGTCTACCTTCATCTCAATTGTGGCACAATCCCTGGGTTGCGCTTCTTTGAGCTACGAGTAGGTTATTCCATCAGAATCTTTCCAACTCTTTAATGTGTCCACCAGTCAAGGAGAATTCTATAGAGAAAAATTTTCTAGAGAAATATTTAATATGACTCAGGCCTACATTGCCTACGAATGACATTATTGGGGTTCTAGAACACTGATATCACTAAGGCAACAATTGGCTTACAATATTAACTTAAAAAACGCTGCCAACTATTACACGTTGGTTTATTTTTTTACTGTATAGATCACCCATCTGCGTAGAACTCAACTTTTCCATTAAAACTGCCTACTAGCTATAACATCGCTCTCCGAGGGCTGTGAGTGCCTTTATTACGAAATTAGGTTCTAAATTTTCAAGGAAGCCTGAGTGACGTGAAACTCCATTTGAAGAAGCGAACCGGTTCTAACCGGCTAAATCATTCACAGCTGAAATTTGAGCAGACATTAGGGTAAATGCTCCTGTTTCCGACAGTGAACCAGTATTCGACAGTCACGAACTTAATTTGGAAAAATAAGCGTTTGGTGCTATTTACCCATTTAAACTTGGCGTCTTCAACAGCTTTGAACATTTCTAAGCCGAATCCCACCAATTCGAAAGAGTTACTTGGGAGGTTCACTGTGCGAAAACGTGTTAAAGTTAGTGTGTTCCAGACTTCCACCTGTGCTATTGTTTCTCGTAAGGAGGTAAGTGAACATTTTGCTGTCTCTCTCCTGTATTCTTGAAAATATCATTGTTTTCTAATGTTATTCTAGTTAGTTATACTTGAAGGAATGTGTTCCTTTCTTTGCATGCTTTAAAATGGGGTTTATAGAGCGAAATATGGGGTGTCGGAAACTGGGTACTCGAAAATCGTTGTTTACCAGTTATCGACGCAAGTGTCGAATACTGGGGTTCAGAGTAATTTTTAGTTTTGATTGCAGCGTGAACCGTTGATGAACGGTGATTCCAATGGTGTTTGAGATTATACTTTATAATAACTGGATCCAGTGTTCGACAGGGGGTGTCGGAAACTGGTTTATCTGATGTCGAAAACTGGGAAATGAATTATCCAGTAATCGACACCTTGATGATCCAGTGACCGACAGGCTTCATGAATTTACTTTAGAATGACACTTTTGTTTGTTCCAGTGATCTTATTAAGAATGGCAGTCAAGCGAAGGAGCGAGGCTTTAGGAAACTGCAAGGCGAAAAAGAAGAAACCTACGGAAATTTCCATATTATGGAAATCTTAAGATTTCTGACAAAATTGGCAAAATGTTATCATCTAGAGGTTTCAAAGTAGGGTTTAAAAATAAAAATAATCTTAAAGCTTCGTTGGGTTCTATTAAAGATAAAATTAGCGTTCAAGATAAAAGTGGGGTTTATAAGCTGAAATGTTCTTGTGGGCTTGAGTATTGTGGTCAAACTGGTAGGAAATTTAGGGAAAGAATAAAAGAGCATGAAAAGGATTTCAGGGATGACAAAGGGGATTCTGCTTTTGCGAATCACCTAAGAGAATCCAATCATAACTTTAGTTTTGATTTAACAAACGGACAGTGCATAGAATTTCCTCATTTTTGCCCGAAGGGAGGTATGTTGGATGTGCTTGAAATGTTCGAGATTCTTAAGAGTGATAGGTCTGGTAAATGTCTGAATGAGGTGGTCCCTCAACATGTTTCACCGTTGATGGGTTCCTTCCTACAATAGCTTGGTCTCCCCTTCACAATGTTACCCTCACCAATGTTTGAGCTCCCTTTCACTTTGTCTGCCTTGATTGGCATTTGATGATCCTCCCAGGTCCCTTCACTTCTCTGAGCCAATAGGATTCTCCTTTCACTTATCTGATTGGGTATGACTTTCACTTTCTCGACCAATGGCTCTTGTAATTATATAGTCACAAGTGCCATTGGTCGAGAAAGTGAAAGTCATACCCAATCAGATAAGTGAAAGGAGAATCCTATTGGCTCAGAGAAGTGAAGGGACCTGGGAGCTATGCTCTCTGTGATGTATCTTCAGTTATTGTTTGTTACTGATGATGACCTAACCGTTGAAATCGATTTAACTTGTAACACATTATTTTTGTGGAAATAGACAACGTTCTATTCAACTCCGTTTTGATTAAAATGGTTTTCCACAATCTCATCGCGAGTGATTTTATTCACACAAATTTCTAGTCTGATTCTAAGACTAATGCGTAATACTTGAAAGACTGTTAGCTGATATATTATGTATGGGTTTTAAAACAAATCTATGAAAATGAGGCTGTCTTTTTATGTGAGTAGTTTTAAGTTCAATATTTCCATTCTGAAAAATGATCTCTAATAGTGTAATATCAATTTTTATAACAGTTGAAATTCTTAAATGATTAAAAATGTTTTTAAAGTTGTTTTCTTGGACTATTATTTGTATGTACCTGATAGGTACTACCTATTTGCATGTACCTGATAGGTACTACCTCATAAACCGTGGAAAAATGGTGGGTGTCGAATACAGGGTCTAACCCCTGTCGGAAACTGGGCATCGCATGTCGACAACTGGTACAAAAAACCACATTCAGTTTTGAAGGTTTTAAAGCTTAAATTCTTGTTTATTAATGAAAATTGAATTGGTTTCCGATTCCTGAGATGTTGGCCCATTAGAAAAGTGGTGAAATCATAAAATTGGTTGGATACTAAAGGTGCTGTGATTAAAAAGCTAGGAAAAAATCGTTAAGACGTCGAACACTGGTACACTTACCCTAGCTATATTTCTTTCAGTGAAAAATCTTTTGAGATTCACACTCGTGTTTCTGATCCATTTCTTATGAGTCCAATCATCAGGTCCTCATAGGGAGCGAACGGTTTGGCGTACAGAGCTCTTGGTGGTCCCTCTCGATCCAAAAAATTCAATTCTATTTAAAATCGTTGAAAAAAACATCACCTTTATATCGAGAGTTTTCGAGATTTAAGTATTTACAAATCCTATTTTTCACTCTACAAGTGGTCAATTTTGGGGCACAACTAGACCCCAAATGGGGCTCTTACACCAAAATTCATCAAAATCGGTCAATGGTAACTGGGGAAAGTGCTGTCAGACCCACCGAAAAAGATTTATTCTTTTTTTGAATTTTACGTACCGTGAAACGTAAACCATCAAATTTTGAGGGGGGGTCTTGAAGAATCATTATTAAAAATAACAAACCAAACGTAATACATATGAGGGACATACCAAGTTATAACAGAGAAAATTCGAAAAAAGTTATATTACAAGGTTATATATGGTTATATATAGGTACATATACATAATAACATCCTCTTTCACCGACTTGACATTAGCAAGCATACGGAAAGTGGATGAACAACGTCAGAAGTTAGATGAGCGTATGTGTCGAATCTACCTACTCTACAAGTTTCGAGTTGTTGCCGACTGTACGATTCTCCAAAATGGAATTTAGTTAAGAGTTGTAAACCGTAGTGGAGTATATACTAATACCAACAAGGCACTTGTCTGTTTTGTCTATACTCCCCTTCCAGTGCGTTATAAAATAGATAACTGTAAGACAGAATGCACTTGTATTCGGGATGGTATCATTAGTAAAATCCTCGTGTGTTTCACAGAAAGTTCGTGAAGAACTATAATTTCTCATTATTTCTGGGAGTTGACAACAATTTGCACCTCGGGCGTATTTAAATTGACAAGACGTTTCTGTACAAGGCGCGGTTGGCCACGGATATAACCATCAAAGAACTTAACGATTCCAAACTAGGTTATAAAAAGAGCAGGAGGCGATTTCCGAGTTATAAAACAGTTTGTGATCTCAGTATTCTATATAAAACGTATCTCGATTCGTAAGCAACGATAGTTCCAAAGCTTTCAGATGAGACTAAACACTTTTACTGTCTTCTTATATCACTGAGAAAAAAACATCTGGTCGTCCCAGAACGAAATCTTTCAACTAATATAGCAAGTTGCGACTAACTTGGTGCTGTGGCTACTGCTCTGGTCTATCGATTAATTGAAGTCAGTTAGGGTCCATGAGTGCGCTCTAGTGACATCAGACTGAATTTTATATACCAGTTAGTGTTTACAAGGCAATAATGTGAGGTTATTTATACCAGCTACCAAGAGACCAGTTTATCTGATGCTGCAGGTAACTAGGATAAAGATGAGAAGATTTTAAACCGTCATTTTCCATTATAGAATGTTGGCAAGAGGAAAAGCTGGTTTTTTATTTGAACTATGTGCTTCCGTTACTCATATTTTTAGCCTGTTTTGAATTATTATTTTCAATAATGAACCTTTGAAATCGACCAAGAAAAAACTTTTAACCCCCCTGAAAATTGGTTCTACGTCTCAAGTAGAATCCAAAAATCGATTAAAAAATGTTGCCGTCCGTCCGCTGTACGCGGCACTGTCCTTAGTTCCGACCGATTTGATTAGTGGATTTTGACTTTTGATTTTGATTAGTTTGATTTGACTTTCGATTTTGATTAGTTTGATTTAGCTTTCGATTTTGATTTTGATTTTGATTTTGACCGATTTGATTAAGACCGATTTTGATGAAATTTGGTATATAGGCTCCCCAGTGGAGTTTTGGTATATATCGAGGGCCCCCCTCATTCACATATTTACCAGACATATCACTCTCAAGAACTTTTCAAGCACATCCAACATACCTCCCTTCCGGCAAAAATGAGGAGATTCTCTCAGGGGACTTTGAATCACCTTTGTTATTCCTGAAATCGTTTTCATGCTCTATTATTCTTTCCCTCAATTTACTACCAGTTTGACCACAAACTCAAACCCACAAGGACAGCTTATAAACCCCACTTTTATCTTGAACGCTCATTTCATCTCCAACAGAACACAACGAAGCTTTAGGATTATTTTTATTTTTAAACCCTACTTTGAAACCTCTGGATAATAACAATTTTTCCAATTTTGTCAGAAGTTTTTCCATGATCAGGTATACTTATCCACTATTTTTCTCCCAACACAACTTCTATAACTAACCCCGTTTCTATCCCACATAAGTCCTCCTTCGTGATATACTCACGATTATGTAGGACCAAAATATCACCAACAGATTGTTACATTCCACTACCTGGGTTTGATTGTAGATCAGAATTTGCAAGTACAACTCAACACAAATTTCGTTAACATTTCCGACCCTCACCAAAGATGTTTACGAGCTCAAAACTTGGAAACCATATTAATTATACATGTTTCCTTTCAGATCTCAAAAAGGCCTCTCCTTCGAGTTCTCGTTTGTGGTTATTTGAAACTTTTTCAGAAGCAATTGGTGGAGCAGGGTTGTATTCACCTTCTTTCACCTCAGCTCAAATAGGCTTATTAATAAAGTTTGACTTCGAAGCAGCCTTTTCTCTGCGGGCCTTTCGATCCTGGTTTCCAACAGGCAGCCTTCTCTCATCAGGACATGCGAACGGCCCAGTCGGAAGATTGAATTATCGGAGTTTAAAAGTGGTTCATTTAAATTTTTGGAATAAAAATTTGGGTACACAAGAGTACGTAAAATACAACCACGAGACTAGAATTGTACGATGTTATACTGTATGCTGCTAATTCGAGATAATACTGCTCGTAGAGCAATAGCGCGAGAGAATTCCCATCATAAGTAGCAGTACTAAACATTGTGTCACATTCCAGACGAAATAACTTCATCAAATTTGAAAATAGAAAGCTGATGGAATTTCACAGTTTTTGGAGAATTTGACAACTCGCAGGTTTTCTTTAGACAAAGTGGTGTAATTTCAAAGTTTCCCAAATACTTTTCATCGTCTGAGCTGCTATCATACTTCTTACTAGATACTTATGAACAAGGACGATACACAAGTTTCACACAAATTTGATGATGACGTCGAAAATGTGGTCTTTAGTTGAGAAAAGATGTTTTAAGGAGGAGAAATTTGTGTTTCATGGGGAACAATATGGTTTTTCAACAAATTTTTTTGAATAATCCCAAATTTGTTCAAAATTTGTCAATGATATTCGTTCAAATTACCGCTTATAGGAGTAGGAATGCTAAAAATATATGATGTTAAAAATTTTCTTATTAAACTAGATACCATTTAGAACATTTTGACATGAACAACAAGTAAATCTGATCATTTTTCCAGGAGTTTCAGTTTGTCACACCTAGTAACCACCTGGAATGTTACAAGGCTTATCGCCTTCTTCAAAATAGGAATGTCCAAGCTAACCTTCTTCATCTGGGTCTTCAAAGAAATTTTCAAAATTCCGTAATTAACATTCGAAAGAGTGGAAGAAGAACAGATCCCTACCAGAGAAAAATAAATAAGTGCGCAAAAATGAGAAGCTAGGAAACGATGGAGAGAGGCGTTCTTGGAGGAAGAAAAACATCAAACAAGTTTTCTGAAAGTTACGTTTTTAAAGACGCTTGGAACAACTTTTTCATAGTTCTACAGGACCGAATTCTTTACTTTTTACTCTTTTGTTGGTGCTATGTTGCTCTTTTTTGAGACTTACACATATCGTGAGCAGACAAAGTTGATTTTTCGTAGATAGTTTTGTGGTATAACTTTCAATCAGTACTAAAATTCATGTTTGAAGATCGAAGATTGAAGGAATTCATTGGTCCTAATTGTTCATAGTATAGTTGTGACCAGCTGGTAGAAACAAGAATTCTTAAACTTGAAAAGTAGGTGAAATAATGTTTGTAAACAGACGAAAACAAAAAATTGTTTGAATGAATATGGGCAAACTTTTGGAATTTTAGAGAGCTTGTATCTTAATGCAATCAAGTGTCACGCTTTTTCGGAAACGCCATTCCCTTCTGAATCGAATGACATTTGTACGTCAATAAGTGTTTTGGTGACAGGGTGACGTATCGTTGTATGTGCAAAGCCGGTCGTAATATGACCTGGGGTACCGAACCCCCTTAAAACCAACTTGATTTTCATCAGTGTTCATTTTCTCATAAAATTCCTTTGCCTACAACAATGTGATTCACATAGGTCTTTAATTCCTGACATATTGTTCTTGTGCCGTGAATAATATTTCAATATTTTGTACTTTCCGCCACGTTTGAATTCAAGCGGTATCGGGAGAGTTCAGCCAGTGCCCTGCATTCAGAGTAGCCTGCAAGCTTCAGGATTCCCATGGCAAAGATGCTGGGCTCTGGCATCCGTCCAAGCTCAAACCGTACTACACCTCTACCGCTGAGGGGGGTGTGTGCCGTGAATAATATTTCGATATTTTGTACTTTCCGCCACGTTTGAATTCAAGCGGTATTGGGAGAGTTCAGCCAATGCCTACCTGCAACTCATAACTTCGTACCAACCTCGCCGAATCTCAAACCATGTTCTAGTACACATGTCGGCATATTTTGCCTGGTAATTTTATTAATTCCGGTAAATTTAACTTACATTAAGTATTGAAGTCTAGAAGACATCGGATCAAGGAGGAAATACGCCTGTGCGAGGAAAGACGTGTGGCTATCTTTTGTTCTTCTCTCGTCCATCTCGTTCTGCGTTCTGCCTTCTTCGATGCTCTCGCTCTCGTCCTCTTATAAAATTTCGTATTGTCGTATGATTTACAATCACAACTGGAGTGAACTCGCTGCGCCTTCACCTCTTCTACCTATCGAAATCTGGAAGGGACCGAGGCCTACCACGGTGAAAACTATCTACAGGAAAACGAAGGGAACCCTGCGAGATCTCTCTTTGACATTCGTCGGCATCCAGAAATTCTCGAATTCTCCGTCGTCATTTGGAAGAAAACTTGAAGCCACCGGCATCGTTTCTCCATCGTTCTCGTTCGTTGGGAGTGCAAGCGGCCTCAACATTTAGTACCGTTTCAAGTACTACCTACAGACCAAGTTGGAAATCTCCAGCACTTCAGTTGAATTTCGCAAAACGTGCTCCGGTCGGACGCCAGCACATGAGGATCCTTCCGAATCTATCTAATAATTCCACGGCCGTCAGTACTGTGAGTAATAATATAAAAGATAATTATATGTACCTCACTCTGAACAGGTTAGGTCCAACGTACTTACTGGTCATAAGCTCTCTATGACTTAGATTTAAGTTCGGAAAATGTTAGTAACGATACCGTTTTAGATCTGTGAGCCCTGAGAAAATTTGAAATTTAATTTCTTGTAATAAACAAGTACATTTTGTTTGAATTTTTGTTTTATTCTCATTCACTCTGCCTTTAGCCTGGGTAGAAATATTCCGAGATTTTCATTTCAATTTTATCTTGTATCGTGGGTTAATCCCCAATTTTGTTCAGTTGCGTCACATTCTACAATAATAATTTTTATGTGCCACTGCAACAATAATAGTTCATACTATTAACGTAAAAGTCGTAACTCACGCACATTTTTCAACGAGATGAAAGGCCTGCGAAACGAGGAGCCAACTGATGGTCATCTCAGTTTTCGAGGTCTGATTTACGGCGAAATTCGTCTCGTCAACAAGGCAGTATCTCCTTTTGGCTCGCCACCTCTCTTTTCATTCTGGGGGGGGGGGGGGCGCTGACTAGTAAAGGATGAATGGTGGAAACGCGGCACGAAAGAACAGTGACCAGTTGGTGGAGAAAAGAGGATGGAGGGAGGAGGGAGGAAAAAGGGAGGCATATTAAATTTCTCACCTGTCCCCATCTACAATGTGACGATAAACGGGCGCAACGGATGGTTTTTAATCGCCGTTTAGGACAAAACAAATTGTTTGGACTGTCGCGGGATGAAGAAGAAGAGAGGAGGAGAAGGAGAAGAAGGGAGGAGGAAAGAGGTTCGAGTTGGTCAGGAAGAGTTACGACGTCCGAATCGGGGAGTTTTGGCAGGCGGTTTCTCGTTCTGTCCTCCGTCGCTCTGTCCCTCGAGATTCGCTTGCCGCGGATGACATTTTGGCTTGTGAAAAGGCGGGTCGGTTTTAATTATACCTACCTTTACCCTTTAGGAAGGCGAGGCGACCGCTTTAGCGTACAACTTGCCTTCACTGGCAGCAGAACAAATCATGCAGAGTGCGATTTTGAATTCACTTTCGACATGACGTACGTGGGTCATTCTCATTCAAAAGGCATATTTGGAATCTCCTGAGATGAAAGTTGGGCATTATTAAGCTCACTTATTTTCACCAGTCACTTTTTTTTCTGGTTCCATCCTCATCCTATGAACACTGCCCCAATGCAAATTCAACGTTCAAACGTTCAAAATTTCATGCTCTTTCTAACTCATTTGTGTACTAATATTGAAATTTCCAGGATAAGCTCCTAGGTGGTTTGATTGAAAGAACTATTCGTTGTAGATCTTCTAAGATCTGAGAGTGTTGCAAAACGGTCCTATAAATTTTAATTGTCAAATATTCAAAAATCGTGTTATTTTGTGTCAAAATCTCATGTGTTACCTACCATGGCCGAACGGTGTGAAAAATGTCCTCCAGGATTTGAAACACATGGTAACACATATGAGCTTTCCTTTTTTAGGACGTCCGTCGAACGAAGGTCATCGTTACGCGACTGATTTTGGGTCAAGTGAATCAAGACAACGAATTAAAAAAAAAAACATAAAAATCTGTTTTAGATCATTTTGAAACCAAATTCGCAAAAATAAACCAAAGGTGTATTTTTGTGTGAGTTGAACAAGATATTGTATAATCTACCCAAGCCTTAGTTTCCAACCGATTTGCTTGCTTATTTTTTGTTCGACGCAGAAACCTATCTAGTTGTGCACTAAGGCACCGGGATTTCGAAATTTGTTTTTTGAAGGGAAGAAACGGGAGGTTGTTTACTGAAAATAAGGCACATTCTAACGATTCTTGTTCTCAATTCTCAACCAATTAAAGGGGGGGGGGGGAGGGTTGTACTGTTGGGTACCTATATATCAACGATTAGGCGTCAACTCTTAAAATCTAGAAATAGTCCACATCACATGTTTGTGTCATTGAGCTGCAAGTTGACTTTCACTTCCCTCACGCCAAGGTATTGAAATTCCGTTTTTTCGGTCATTCAACTGAACTAGGACATGGAAAGATTGATAATAACAGCGTCGGGGTTCAATATGTTCAAGTTCAAATATCGTAAGTTCTGCCAGTCCTCGTACGGGTACGTACCAACGGCCGTTAGCTGGTTTAATAGGGTGTGCGCCTAGGTAGGAAAAACTGTTTATTGTTATTTTTAATCTAAGGTAGACCTCATTCTGAGAATTGTGGTACCAACCTCGACCTTCTAGCGTGCGTTAATCTTTTCTTATGAATGTTTAAAGTTTCGACCGTTTATGACGTCACAGTGGGCTGGGGGGTCCCGCCCAGGCGAGAGGGGCGCGTGACGTCATAAACGGTCGAAACTTTGAAAAATCATAGAAACAGATCTACTCACGCTAGACGGTCGCGGTTGGTGCCAAAATTCTCAAGATGTAGTTTACTTTCGATTAAAAATCTAAAAAAAATCAAGGCGCACCCCCCATTAACCGGTTCCCGTGAGAGATCCTTGATTCCCGAAGTCAAGGCAGGGAAATTATCTGGATTGGTGACCGGCCGAGAGTCATATCACAGGTCTTGATCTGTGCTCTTGGTCTTTTCCGGGTCGGGCCGTTAGTGAACCCCGCTCCACTTGAGCGGGTGAGGCAATTATTAGCCATGAGCGAAATCATCACCACCAATTCTGATCTTCCCTTTGGAAGACATCCAATGATGACCGCGACACCAGGAATGGCAGTTGAACGAAAATTCAACTGGTTGTTCACTTTTACTAACAGAATGTTTCACGAAACTTAATCTCTCCTTTGGCCTAACCAAAATACAATGGCGAAATTCCCGCGCTCGCATCAGCAGAAATGCGGAAGCGTCGAAATAGGCGGCCCATCGAGTGAAGAATCGGAGGAAATAATGCAGGAACAGAGACTCGATGCAAACGCCGAGTTACGCCACATTTGTTTGGGGAAGATCTTTCCCCGAGCTGCATTCTTTATGAGGTTTTCTGATCGCGATCCAAATTGAATTCCTTCGGAAGAAACCCAGGCTTGCTCACTCTTCTCTGCTCCAAAAGTAGAAACCTCCGCTCCCCTACGTTATTTTCCCCCTTAAATTATGTAAATGGATAATTTTTTTTCGTTTGTTCTGCCGCCACGCGCTCGTTCATACTCGTAACCTTTGTTTTTTGAGTTTTGTATTTTATACGCTTTGAATTTACATTTGAATGGAGTAGAATATATTGCCTATTGAAGTAATCTTGTGATCACATGGAAAAAAGATAAGCTCAACCATGTGGGGGATGAACATGTAGGAGAACCACAGAGTCAAACCGTTTAATTGTTTTCTTATTTATTATTTATATATTAGCATGGAACATTTACAATTTACACGAGTGTGAAACGCAATTGCGTAACAATCGTGTGGAACGCGGATATATCACGAAATTTCACAGGGTGCTTCTCTGAGACTGCAGAATTCGAATAACAAACTATTCGAAAACCCCTCGAAGCTGAAATTTCGTAGGTAGCCTCTAACAGACTGCCGAGTTCGACAATCTATACTCTCCTGTTTTTTTTTTTTTTTTTTTTTTTTTTGTGACCTAAATTCAATTCTGGCGGCACCACGAAGGTAAAATTTCATAGAGGAGTTCTTTAACGAGTATAATCACTGCCAATCGGCCTTGATAAGTATTTAAATACCACGACCATACCATACGACCACGACCGTCGTTCAATCAAAGCGGCTGAGGAAGGTCACGTTCACATCGAAGTTCATCCACAGAAGTTTTGAATCTATGGAAACCTACCCAGGGCTTGCTGAGTTCACTTCCAAATTTAAACCTTGACGTAATGACACCGTTAGTAATGCTATAACAGGATGAACATGTTTTAATAAGTGCATCATGAGTGACCAAGCTATCCAAGTGATCTTCCTATAGGAAATACATGAATTTGATGATTTGAACTATGTTCGTTGAATTTTCATATTGAGACAAATATGGATTTCATGCGGAAATTAATACTTGATATACTTAAAGTAACGAAGTTTGCGGAGTAACAAGACACTCAAGCCTCTTTTGGTTTATTACTTTTCAACTAAAAAAAAAATTGTTTTCTTCGTCGATTCCAAAGGTTAATTTTTGAAAACAATAACCTTTGTGTAAGAATTTTCAGCGTTTATATTCGTAGGTATTGTTAAACACTGCGTTATTTGGTTGAACATTTGTATTCTCAACTCTGAACTGCTTATACTGGCCTTTAGGCAATGAGGCAATTAAATTGGGGAAATAATAAATCGTAGTGATCTTTGAAGAACTACGTAGGGAAATTCGTGGGTTCACGACGTTGAAAGTACACAAAACGAGAAAGTGAAGCGCTAAAAAAGCACTTGGTTGTTATTATGTTGAAATTTGTGGATGGTCCTGCGGTCTTGAATCGTGGAGGCTCATGAAAGTTAAACTCACGTCAGAGTGATCAATTACCGGTGGAGGGTCCCAAAGGAGGAAAATCATGAATTCGCCGGGATATTACTCTCCAAGGGGAGTTTAGGAGGAGGAAAGGAGGATTATGGCGGGGAGTTTTTAGTGGGGCGATGGTGGGGGAGTTACAGGCGAAGAGAGGGGTTTTTAGAGGTTAAGGGGGCTGAAGGAAGGGGAAAGGGTAGCAAGAAGTAGCTAACGTGAGTACGAGACCCCATGATTCCCATCTGACCGCCTCAGTTCTTGCTGGATTTCCCACACCTTACCCTCTCCTTATTCCACTTTCTATTCCACATCCCCATCCAGCTCCGTTCCCATTTGCTAGTACCAGCTTCAATTCGCTCTCCAACTCCAAAACTGCCTTTAAAAAAAACTCTCCCCCCTCTTCAACATAAAACCTCAACCCTTGTACGTTATGTATGTAGGACCTCGAGCTCCTAATGGATTGATCAAGGGGAAAGTGGACCGGAGAGGCGGGAAATCCAAACCCACAAGAACGGGAAAACCGCCCCTTTTCTTCCTTCCTTCCCAAAAAACACTAATAATCCTCCCGCGTTATTAATTTCCGCCGGTCCATTACAGAAATGGCCGTTTCGCCCCTTCTGTGGCCCACGGTCTCCGACCATAATGGTCTTGTGACGCAGGTTGTCGGAAGGACTCCGTAATCTATGTAATGGTTGAGGATACTCGTAGTACCTCCCTCCAAACGACCCCTTCTCATAACCCCCTGAAAAAAGTCTGCCCCCTAAAAATCGCGTTGTAAGCCCCACGTGGCTCCTAACTCGTATAAACAGGTGAGATTCCCGCTCACGTTTTTTCCTGTGTTAAGCTCGACTCCTCTCACCACCACACGTTTCACCACTTTTTTCTTACTATTTTTGCCTGCTTGTATTATAAATTCCATCCATTTTCGTTACCCACACCACTATATTTGCAGCCAAGCCATGAATCACCTTTTGAGGCTCCTAGATCATGTAAATGAGGATGTCGTCCAGCTTCTCAACACATATGATCTGCTTAGAAGACTTAAGAGAAACAAGCTGCACGATCTAATCCACTTAGTGTGACCTTCATGCAATTTTCAGGACAATAAGAACTAAGTGAAGTATCTTAGTATTCTTAACGTACGCTATATATCAGAAAAATGTTGCCTGTAAGTTGTAACATGGTGCATAAAAACAAGAAAAAAAAACGCTGCAAATTATTACACAATGGTTCATTATTTTTTATATAGATCACTCGTCTGCAAAGCCACCAACCATCCAACATGAAGAAAAACATCGATTGCATTTCGGTCACCTAAAATTTGAACGGAGATCAGGCCTCTTTAGCGATTCACACTCGTGTTTCTGATTTATCGTACGTCCAACGCTTAAATTCTCGTAGGGAGTGAACGGTTTGTCCTACAGAGCTCCGCGTGGTCTCAAAAATTCTATGCTATCTTAAATTTATGGAAAAACAATACCTGTATATAAACATTTTTTGAATTAGGGAGTTTTAAACATTTCAACCCTTGTTTTTCAACCCTTAGAAGTGACCTACATCAACCAAAATCTTCGGGGCACAAGTAGACCCCAAATGGAGCCTACATACCAAATTTCATCAAAATCGGTCGATGCTAAGCGGGGAAAGTGCCGCGTACGGCGTGCAGCGGACGGACGGCCAAATTTTTATTCGATTTTTGGATTCTACGTACCTTGAAATGTAAATCAACAACTTTTGAGGGGCGGTTATAAAAATTTTTTTCTTGGTCGATTCCAAAGGAATATTAAAAATAATAAACAAAAAACCCACGTAATATGCGGTTTGTGGTGTCCTAGCACCATGGTGGCACCACTATTAGTTACAGAGAATAATTCATGAAAATTCGGAGGTATAATGAGAATTTTTCCACAATTTCAAAGCTTGGGTACAATTAGTAAGCTGTGAAGGAAGCGAAAAATTGAAAAATCGGGTATTTTGTGAATATTTTCCCTCTCGCCCCCTCCCCATGCTAATCACGATACTTTGGCGAAATAGTGTGTAATTCGGAAGGTTTTTGAGTCGAACAAAAAAAAAACACGAAAATTGGTTGAAAACTAAGGCCTGGGCAGAGTACCTACTCAAGATTTTGCCACACACACACAAATACACACACACCTACAAAGAATTTTTCTGAACGAATTGATTTCTACTGGATGAGAGATATTACATTATTGTTTTGTGATGCATGCATTGCTGGGGACGTCCCATTGGATAAGGGTTAGTTCAATGGGGGTGCGCATGATTTTTTTTTTTTTTTTTTAAGTTTAATCGAAAGTAGACCTCATCATGAGAATTTTGACACCTGCCGATCTCTTTTTGGATGAGTAGATCTTTTTCTATGATTTCTATGATTTGAGACGTCACGCGTCCCTCTCGCCTGGGCGGGACCCCCCCCCCCCAGCCCACTGTGACGTCATAAAAATTCGAAAAACCATAGAAAAAGGTCTTCTCACGCAAGAAGGCCGCGGTTGGTGTCAAAATTCTCAGAATGAGGTCTAGTTTAGATTAAAAATAATAATAAACAGTTTTTCCGACCTATGCGCACACTCCATTTAAACCAGCAGGTAAGTGAGAAAACATACATTTTTATGTACGTTTCTCCTGGACAAAACGGTTTCACTCAATGTAATTTAGTTGGTATTTTGAGTAAAAAATACTGGACCCCCCCCCCCCTCATGTCCTTGGATCTCTGTCCAGAGCCAGAGACTACCGAGAAATCAACAATGAAGGCTGTTCTTGGAGTTACCACCAAGAGATTAGGAAGATAAACTCCTTGTTCTTGGTTGAAGTGCGGCTCAAACTATACCGGCCATCCAAGGTTGGTGGCAGAGCTGAGCAGATCTGGAGCACGTGTGGCTGCTTGACTACCCATTTGGCATAGCTGACTCGACTGCCTTTCGTGCTAACTCATCCTAGAGTAGATGACCACCCGAGGATCATTTATCTGGCTCGAGCAAATGGGCCCCATGGGACTTGGAGCTGAACTCGAACCCCATGGGGATGGGAAGCGTCGGCTGATGGCATAGCCAGAAGAGGCACAATCCTCCCTCCATCATTTCTGAATAACCTTGTCCCTCACCCCAATATCCGAGGTCGGACCTCGGACCCTGATACCAAGCAGCCAGATGGACATGGCTGCTGAGTGCTGATACAAAGCTGTGATGTGAATATGTATTTACAATACCATAGATTGTAGTGGTGAAATATTTTTTCCAAATATAAATTGTTAATCACCATAACCAACGACCACTTTTGCTGAAGGGTTCCTGATACATGCCTTGCTTCCTCAACTATCGAGTGATCCCACCAATTCAGTTCCATCTGTAGTTTGATGGTGACGAAATGTGACTGAAATGAGACCTTGTGTGGGCGAACTCATTAGAAGTGAGGGACAAGATTGAATCAGCAGTAAACACAGAGCTTTCCTAATTTCTATAGCTTCGTTTTTTGAGCTTTCCTCCCAAATTCCTTTGAAATTGTTTCCCGTTGTCAATTCGCTTTATAATAGTTACAAGTCTAAAATTCCGTAATTGATCGACTCCATTGATCCCATTTATGGGGCAATCGGTCCCTAAATATGTCACAGTCGAATAGCGGGCTGCGGGAGGATGACGCCATGGGAAGACGATCATGATAAACGAGAAGGTGGTGAGTCGGTGAGCGATGGGGAGGAAAAAGGATCCCCGACAGATATGAGGCTAGGACAGCGATGGACTGAGACGATACGGGTTGGCCAGAGCGCGAAAGATGAGATAACGCTGGGAGGTCAGCGCCTGTTCGGGCTCAGCGAAACTGGACCCCGTCATTGCGCTCCTGTCATCACTGTTTTATCAACCTCCGCCTATACCAGGATTTACCCATCGGACTCCACTAGGCAATAAAGTGGGTGAACTTGCTTCATGATTTTGAACTTCGCTATTTGAAAGATCACAGTGAGTAAAACTGGAATAAAATGGATCTTGTAATCTTACCCAGACTCACTCAGTTTCTCAAATGCCAAATTGCGACACGCGCTCTCATTTGACCCGTCGCGTCGTATTAAAGGTAGAAGCTTTGAGTTCGTGCAGAAGGTAAAATAAAATTCCGTCACCAGAAATCAAAATTATTACTTTCACGATTTTCGCCCCAAGCGGAAAGGTGATTTATGTGGAATACCGACTTTTATGGATTCTACATCATGTTACCTAGGTAGCGGAAGCAACGTTTCAAGGTTGGGAAGAAAAGTTTCCAAAATCAAAATTTCTAATCGCGGTTTACGTTTTAGACCTTCCTGAAAATTTTTGGTTTCGTGTCTGTCTTCCTGTGTCATTAATACTTGTAACGGGCAGTAGGTACTATACAAAGCTATTGTCCGATTTCGATAATACAGTACAAATTTTCAAGGAATAATAGCCAAATAAGGCGCTATACATTTTTTAAGAATTTCACAACACAACCTAACAGGGTAACAACGATATTTTTCATCTTCAACAACGCATGTTTGTGATGGTTTCCATCACAATACTTTCATTGATTGTGCGGGTTGGTGTACAGATGGTCCCCTATGAAAACCATAGTTTCCGGATCAATAGTAGCCCCTGCGCATGAGCAAACGTGAAATCCTTGTAACAGCCTTAACAAATTATGGAAGTAAAAATTAACATTGTTTATCCAAAAAAGAGTCTTGAAGTAGCAATACCTTCATCTGATGAAATACTTCCGCTGATGGAAAACCAACCGGCATTCTCAATATAATCTTGAACAAACATTTTTGAGTGACAGAGTAATAATGTTGTTACCCCATGAGCAGACTCCAAGCTACTACGCCTCAAACTAACAATGATTGTACCAGCCCAAAATATGAAATTCGTTTTGCCCTTGAAGTCATGAAACCACGAACTTCAACACAGACAGGTAATAATTAGCACAATTTTCCGTTGAGTGATACAATATCCATATTTATGCCTACAACTGACACTGTTCACTAATGACTTCTAATATTTTAAATAATTTGGGAACGCTCCGAGTTATATTGTGCAAGAATTTATTTCGTTGAGATCAGCAAGAGCCACGACAATTTAACATATAACAATCTCCAATCATGATTCACATTTTTGGAAATTCAAACACATTCTATATATCATGTAACCCAATGTGTAAATATTTTGCTACCGACCAAGGTAGTGGAAGCATTGTTTCACTTTTCGAGGTTAAAAAAATGATCTGCAAAATCAAAATTTTCGCTGGCATTCTACGTTTTGGACCTTCCTTTTTGATTTCAATTTCAACAATTTCGGTTTCATGTCTGTCTGTCATGAAATCCTTGTAACGGGCAAAACAATACCACGTTAATGTCCGATTCCGACAAACATTTTAAGGGCTGTGACAGTTGACATGTATTGATAGTAGCCTTTAAACATACACAAACGTAAAAACCTTGTAACAGTCATCGCTTCGACAATTTTCATACGAATTCGATGAAATTTTCATGGATTGTGAAGGTTGGCGTGTAGATGGTTCCCTATGAAGGTAGCGCGGGGGGACTGATGTTTTGAAATTAGCTTACTATCCAACAGACCGTCCATTCAATCGGGTTATTGAAGCTATCTACAACATGTGGTAGAAAAAAAGTTTGTCAATTGTATGTATACAATTGACAAACTTTTTTTCTATCCCGGAGTAACCCCGACCTTAATACGATGTCTATATATCCATTAGCCATGCTGAGTGACCTTAGCTTTACCATAAGAGAAACACGACTTCATCACAACAATTTAATTAACTCATATTTATTCTTTCAGTTGACACCAACAAATGGTTTCCAAAGGGGTTTTCTTAATGGAGGATCTCACAAAAAACCATCTCATGATCAAGAAGTGCTTGATGAAAACTCCAGATAAGGAAATCGAAAACCTGGCTGGCAAGAAGCTTCGAAAAGGCCCCTCCAGTCAAAACGCCACTTGCTTTTAATTAAAAGTGATATCCGAAGAAGTTTTACCCTCTTCGTTAACGAGTCTTCACTTCAGAGATTGTTATTTACGCCGTTATAATTTCTCACTTCTCACGGGCAGCAAACCAGTTTTCTTCCTTTTTATACGCAATTTTATTAAGCAACTGAAAAGTCTTTGATGGACGAGGAGAAAAAATAGTTAATTACCCTGCTCAACAGAAAATGAGAAGTGTAGTTTTGTTTCTCGAGTGACAGCGGGACAAGAAAATTTAAAAATTTCCGGGTGGCAGAGATTTGTAACAAAAGAAGTGAAGAATTGCAAAAGTTCACTTTTCACAACCTTGGAATTTTTTTAAGGTAAAAATTAGTTTTTTAATATGAATTTATTTGTTCTCAAGGATGTAATAAAACGGTGACAATCTCACTATGACAAATATTCGTACAGAATTTGTGGCTCTCTCTGTTAGTCAATCTCGCTCGAACAGCGACATCGTTTATGATGGGATTGTTGTTGTTGTTGTTGTTGTTGTAAAACCATGTCCAAGTTCCTATAAAGGTTGTTAGCTATAAAAGATGTCTCTAAAACTAGCTCCTTTATCGTTAAATCGGCATTCGTTTGTTCATAGGGTATAAACATTCGTAAATAGGGAAGGATCCAATAATTTTATTTCAGGCATGTGAAGTTTTCATTCGTATCATATCGATTTTGGAAGTTGAGCTATTCGTATACGATTTTGTCGTCAGTTTGAAAAATTGGTTAAGATTGTCTAAAACGTATCTTTTGTCGTCGAAAATAAGTAAGATCAGCTGAGTGATCAAGCTATTGTTTCCCCTGTATGTGCTGAAATCTGAAACACCATCTCCACGGGATAACTGGACGTCTCTAAATTATGTCAGATAATCTATACTGCAACTTCCCCCACCATTTTCATCTTGGTGAGCCGAAATTTTGACCCCACCATTTGAGGAAGTTTGAAGAGAGTAATTGGCCTGAGAAGTCAGATAGTGATGAAATTCATTGTATTTCCAATTCGCATAAGGGCAATGAGATGTGTACATAGCTTCTCGGAGACCATTGGAAGTGAGAAGTATATCAACTGATTAGCGTTAAACCCCCCGTCGTTAAACCCGTCTTTTGGATCTACCATACAGAACAGAAATTTGGTACTCATTCTCTTTGGGACCTCCAGAAGTGACTTGTATTTTTGACCGACTTCAACGCGCCGAAGGCGCGCGAAAGAGGAGGTACTCAATTCGGGTTGTCGTGGGACGACGATTTTTTTTTTTTTTTTTTTTTTTTTTTGTATGTCCGAGTCGCTTTCATTTCTTTATTCTGGTACTAATCTGTCTGGTTCTTTTTGAAATTTGTTCTACAAGTTTCCGTGGTGGTCCCGTTTCAAACAGATTTCATTTTGCTTTGTTAGAAGTATCGAAAATTTGTGAATGAAGTTGAAAAACGTGGGTCCCGTTTTCGGGAATATCGGTCCGCATTCACTCTTCTTCCCCTGTGACTTCCGACTGAGTCGATGGAGGACCATTTGTGTATAGTCAAATTAAAGGTCTGATTGTAAGCTTTAAAATGATATACTATATGAGGGGGGTTCCGATAACTAAAAGGTGCTGCGGTGATGAGAAAGGGGGAAATTATACTGGGTTATTCGCTCAGAACCTGCATGAGCCATATCAATCGTGTTTATCAATGCTCGAGTATGTGAGTTTTCCTACCAAATATGAAGGATAATCATAGTAATGTTAGTTAGGTATTCTACCATGTGGGTGTAGCACATAGCTCTCTCAACACAAATAACACGATTGGGTAGGTAACAGTGTAGGGGATCGTCAGATCTGCATAGTGCCGTACCAAATATTAGGGATATAATTGTACAGTTAGGTGATGAGAGGGTATTCTACCAAGTGGGTGTAGCACATAGCTTCCTCCTCATCCATAATATAGTTGGGTAGGTAATGGTATAGGAGATCGTCAGAACTGCATAGTACTGTACCAAATATTAGAAATGAAATAGTACAGTTAGGTGATGAGAGGGTATTCTACCAAGTGGGAGTAGCACATAGCTTCTTCCTCATCCATAATATAGTTGGGTAGGTAATGGTATAGGAGATCGTCAGAACTGCATAGTGCTGTACCAAATATTAGAAATGAAATAGTACAGTTAGGTGATGAGAGGGTATTCTACCAAGTGGGTGTAGCACATAGCTTCCTCCTCATCCATAATATAGTTGGGTAGGTAATGGTATAGGAGATCGTCAGAACTGCATAGTGCTGTACCAAATATTAGAAATGAAATAGTACAGTTAGGTGATGAGAGGGTATTCTACCAAGTGGGTGTAGCACATAGCTTCCTCCTCATCCATGATATAGTTGGGTAGGCAATAGTACAGGAGATTGCCATAATTGCATAGTGTCATACCAAATATGAGGTATATAGTACAACTCGGTAATGAGAGGGTATTCCACCAAGTGGGTGTAGCACATAGCTTCCTCGTCATCCATAATATAGTTGGGTAGGCAATAGTATAGGAGATTGCCATAACTGCATAGTACCATACCAAATATGAGGTGTATAGTACAGTTAGGTGATAAGAGGGTATTCTACCAAGTGGGTGTAGCACATAGCTTCCTCGTCATCCATAGTATAGTTGGGTAGGTAATGGTATAGGAGATCTTCAGAAGTACATTGTGCTGTACCAAATATGAGGTATATAGTACAGTTAGGTGATGAGAGGGTATTCTACCAAGTGGGTGTAGCACATCGCTTCTTTGTCATTCATAAATAGTAGGGTAGGTAATGGTATAGGAGATCGTCAGAACTGAATAGTGCCGTACCAAATATGAGGTATATAGTGCAGTTAGGTGATAAAGGGTTTTCTATCAAGTGGATGTAGCACTTAGCTCCCTCGTCAATCATGTCATGGTTGAGTTGTTGAATTGTGTTGTCAGAACTACCAAGTACCTACGATATTTGAGGGAAGTCGAACAGTTAAGGGATATGAGAGTAGATGGCTAAGAAGGAAAGTGACCCCAATACCTCCTGAAACTGATCCATAAACGGAAACTCATCTACACGTATGGAAATTGATCCGGATTACAAAATGTCGTCCACCCTATGGCTTCTAGTTCACCTTACTGAAATGATGCACAGTATTGAAGTAGATCTACATTGCGAAAACTGATCGAAAAACTGCGGGTAAATTAATTTCTGATTCAAATTGAGGACCACTAAAAAGTGAAAAATAAAAACTAATATAAAATGGAAAAATAATTAAATAAAAACCTTTTTAACAAAAAAATGGACCGACCTCAAAAATGATGTCCGTGAACACCAAAAAGGAAATAATAATAAACTTAGCGAAAACACACTGATGTATTAGGTTGTTGGATATAAATATCTTGTCAACAGGTGGTATGTTGGAATACCAAATATTATATGTAATGTGATTCACACTCATTGTCACACTCATATCCCCCATCATACGATAGCAGTAACGTACTACCCAATAGTTTTGGAACACTTATCTCTACTCGTATTCATGTTTTGTAATACTCACCAGATCATGTGAGTATTACTTAATAACCACAGTGTATCCAGATAGGTAGGTAGGTACGCATTGAAGTCGCCGCCGTGCCCACCTGTAGACACAAACGTCTCCTAGATGTTCTACTTACCAACATTTTATTCGTTTTCGGAAATATAGGTACATACCTCCCATACCACAGACATGCTTCCACACCGAGTGTGAACGTATATATCTTTTTGTCTAAAATTGTGGACGGTTTTGAACGTTAATTAGGTAACAACGCTTCCGAAGGTATGTTGCTACAATATAATATATCCACCAATAAAATAAACAGTCTCGTGTAATAATAGAGTCTCAAATTACTCGTCACAACCATTCCTAGGGAGGTTCACACTTACTATCATACTCATATGGCAGCAGAGACGTACTAGGTACCTGATAGTTTGGGGAGCACATAGTAACTCAATGGTAGGTACTTACTCTTGTAATGCTAACCAGATCATCGAGTAAGGAAGGTGATTAGTTTGTGTCTACAGGTGGGCACGGCGGCGACATCAATGCGTACCTACCTACCTATCTGGATACACTGTGGTTATTAAGTAATACTCACATGATCTGGTGAGTATTACAAAACATGAATACGAGTAGAGATAAGTGTTCCAAAACTATTGGGTAGTACGTCACTGCTATCGTATGATGGGGGATATGAGTGTGACAATGAGTGTGAATCACATTACATATAATATTTGGTATTCCAACATACCATCTGTTGACAAGATATTTATATCCAACAACCTAATACATCAGTGTGTTTTCGCTAAGTTTATTATTATTTCCTTTTTGGTGTTCACGGACATCATTTTTGAGGTCGGTCCATTTTTTTGTTAAAAAGGTTTTTGGTAGTCATATCGCCAACTATTTGCCCAAGACCTCTGAACTTTTCTACTTAAGACACCTGAATGCTACTAGTAATGACTGGGAGGTTGTGAGAATGTTCTTTTGATAGGTACAATAGGTTGGCAATGTATTAGTCTCAACATTAAGTTGTTATGTATTGTATTACATACATGTAACCAGTGATTTCAGGGGTTCGCTGCATACTGTAGGAACCAACGTACATCGCCCTTGGCGGAATGATCGACTGTGTTGTCGTTGATCTACCATCACACATCGCATATTAACACGTGTCTAACACGTTCTGTGAGCAACACCTTCCAAGTTACCAGCGCGGTGATTGATAGGGAAGGACCTGATTGTCGATTCTCCAGCACTGAGTTATGTCAACGGGCTGTCTGATCGCATTCATTCCTTCACGCTACCGAGCCACATAATTACCTTTCTGGAACTCGCTAAAAACTCGGCTCACGACAAAAGCTTAGTGAAGAATGTGTTTTTACGCCGCGATATCCCTTAATTACGACTCGCCGAGAGCCGACACGCGACCTATAACGCGATCGCTCCGTCTCAGACACGCAAATAGTCGCCCCTCTAATGAAGAAGAGGAAACGTCGATTTGAAATAATTAAAACGAAGAAAAATCACGCACGCACCGAAAGTCAACAGTTAACAGAAGTTGGGCCGGGAAAACACCGAGAGAATTTATGGGAAGTACCTAAAATCAACATAACTCAGAGCAAACACTGGGAAGCTAAAACGGGGTTACGTGGATTGAGGACTTTTGAGGGAGGGATCTCATCTCAACTTTCATGGATGCGAAGTCATCTAACATCGAACAGGTTCAACAGTTGAGTGGACAATATTACTACTTCTTCTTACTGTTCATTGCATAATTGAATGATGCAGTCTTGGATAAAAATTTAATTTTCTGGATAAAATTTTAGAAAACTTGATTCTTCAGAATACGATACATACTAAATGACCCAATGCCGGAGAGAAAGATAACCCTAGATTGACCGTGGGGTGAGAACTAACCAAGGCCCTCTTGTTTACCGCTTTCTGTGAATCACAGACCCTTTGATCCTCTTTCTAAATAACCGCAACTCTCTTATCTTTCAATTGAACTTGCAAAATAGTCCAGCCGTCGTTACTTAAAATAGTTGTAAACTGTGGCTGGGGTATTTTTCACCCCATGGCGAAGGTAATGACTAATGTTTTCTAAGTGCGAGGCTCACTTCGCGGTGAGTGAGCCCGATCATCCTAGTTTTTCTAAGTAAAAAATGGCTGAATGTCGAAGGTTCTCTGAACTCGAGTACGTTCGAAAAAGGAGAAAAGTTAGACCGGGAAAATGAGGAATTTTCAGGCGGGTACAGAATTTGTTACGAAGGTGAAGAAGATGAAAAAGATGACTCCGATCCCATAGAATCGGAGTCGTCAGGCATCTTCCCTGAAGAAACCCCCATTGAAGTTCCTCAGTTTTCTGGTACCTTTACTAGAACATTACTCGACGATGCACGACTTGTTGTAGTAAGGTAAAAAGTGATGTTTAAATAATTGTACCGCGGCCATCGTGCTTCAGAATGCCATGAATGATGTCTGTAACTTTGACTAATCAAGAGATTTCCCATGTTACAATTCTGGTTTATTATTTTCAATAATGAATTTTAAAATCGACCAAGAAAAAAATTTTAATACCCCCCTCAAAATTTGTACTACGTAGAATCCAAAAATCGAATAAAAATTTGGCCGTCCGTCCGCCGTCCGAGGCACCTTCCCCACTTAGCATTGACCGATTTTGAGGAAATTTGGTTTGTAGGCTCCATTTAGGGTCTAGTTGTGCCTCGAAGATTTTGGTTGATGTAGGTCACTTCTAAGAGTCAAAAAATGAATTTTGAAAACGCCCTAACTCAAAAAATTTTGATATAAAGGTATTGTTTTTCCTTCAATTTAAGATTCTATAGAATTTTTAGAATTTTTTGAGACCACGCGGAGCTCTGTAGGACAAACCGTTCGGTCCCTACAAGAATTTAAGTGTTGGACGTACGATAAATCAGAAACACGAGTGTGAATCGCAAAAGAGGCCTAATCTCCGTTCAAATTTTAGCTGACCGAAATGCGATCGATGTTTTTCTTCATGTTCGATGGTTGGTGGCTTTGCAGACGAGTGATCAATATAGAAATATGATAAACCATTGTGTAATAATTTGCAGCGTGTTTTTCCAAGGCTGTTCAATCAATCTGGATCACATTTTCAGAAAGGGTTTTATTATATTAAGATTTAGTAGTTTCTTGCAGCGTCAACAATATTGCAAACATTCTGTTCAATTGTTTTTTTTTTTATTTCAGAGTTTAAATCAAACATTTCTTGATAATTTTCGTATTTGGGTTTGATTCTTTATTGATGAACTATTGTTGAAAGCGAAAAGTTCGAAATTAATTTTTACAGCAAGTTATACAGCAAGGGGTAAAAAAAAGCTCAGAGTATCCCTTGCCACTGTTATATCGTATCTTAGACCGTTGGAACCAACAAAATTAGTATAAAAGTTGTATTTTTCCAATTTAAGCATCCAATCATCGCATTGGTCTGTTTCGATTCATAATTTGTAAGAAAAGTAAACAACTTTCCTTTCGTACTCAATTTTGGATGATTCCTCGAAATTTTTCCAAACAGATTTTCCAAACAGCCCTAAATTTTTCATGAGACGGACGGTAAAGAAATTAAAACGTTTTGAAGGTGTTCATATTTTTTAATAGTTTTTGTTTATTAATTTTTGATAAAGAGCCACAAAAATCTGTTTCATTGAATTTTCCGCCTAGCTCTTCAAGAGACAAAACCAAAAATGAACATGATTTGAATTTTAGATGCTTTGACGTACAAGATAGGTAGGAAGCTACGTGGAGTTTCGAATATTGATACCTTTATTGTTATAATTTGTTTATGAAGTTCAAATTTCACGTAAATTGTCCAATACCCGGTACACTGAGTAGCAAAAAATAAGATGTGCAAAAAGTTGCTCTTCCTCCGGAAACCTACTTGCGTGATGTGCATCATAATGTGATATCGGGCTAAGTCGCCAAAAAGTATACGACATCAGCCAGGAGAGCGGGATCAATCTGTGGGAAGAACCCTCGTACGATTCACCCTCTTTCAAGCGGGACGTGACGAGATGAAGATGATGAAGTTGATAATCTGAGGGGAGCCCAAGAGTCTGAGGTACGCCTGTGTGTGTATTTGAAGTGTACATGTGGCGTGTGTATGTGAGACAGAGTGGACTTGTGTGTGTGTGGTGAGTCAGTTGACGAGTCCGGATTGGAACTGGCCAGCTAGTCATTCCCCCTATTTGGAGGAAACCGACCTGTAATTGCTCCCCATGTGAGATAATTTTCGACTTATAAAGGTATGGCAAGAACAAAATTAACAAAATACCCATAAAAAAGACTTAGACGAGATTTTTTCATTGCGAAATTTAGTAAATTTTATTCACTGTATAATCCCTTGATTCCTCCTAAGTAACTTTGAATAATTGAACTCATTAACCTTTGCTTAACCCTTCACTGCCGAACTCAACCTCCAGACCGTGAATATCAGCAGCAACAACAAATTTAATGGTGGGGGTGTTTTTTCTCCTTTCAGAGATATTTCTTTGCTTTTAGAATTTAAAAAAATGAGTTTTGTATTTTTTGAAGAAATGAAACCTTAAGAATTTATCGGAGAGTGGGGATGATTCTGGTTAAGCAAAATCTCCAACATTTGCTGCCTAATCATATGAAGACTTCATAAGAATTCAGCCTAGAACTCATTTACTGACCTATTGATTGACCAAAGACATTAGGTAGAATGTAACGAGAGTAAGAGAAAGTATGGGTGACACAGGAGAAAAAGTACCCAAAGTTATCAATTACCACTTCGATAAGTACTTCAAACACGCCTGTTAGAACGAAATCGCGATATTTGCAAACCACCTCATTTTCAAGGTCAATAGAAGGACATTGGTGGGGAATCACAACCGAAGGCCACAGGGCAGCCCTCAGGCTGATGTCTGACCCAGATATTTGAATGAGACGTGTTACTGACATGAGCCATGAACTCATGGGAAGTCACCGGATAGTTTGGAAATCCTCTACGACTTCTTATAAAGTCACCGGCATTGAACGAGTATAAAAATCAAATTTTTTGATTATTCAAGGTAGCTACGTAGTCACTAGGAGCCAAAATAAATTGAATGGACGATGATTAATAAAGGACTGTGTACATGAATGATCACTAATAAATTCGCATGATTCTCATGATCGAGTCTGTAGGTATAACGTATAGTAATATATTTTTTGATAAATTACCTACAACTATTCTGCAAAGACAATCGAGTTCTTCGAATGTTTACGTCAACTTTAAAAAACAAAAATTGGAGTGTATATTAAACAACTTTGGATTCGCAGCTCAGGGTAGAGCTCCAATTTATGTCGAAAGACGAGTATATTAATCATGTTATAAATCATCCACTTCTCTACATCCATACAAATTATAAACGTCAGCCATTATAATAGAACAATGTATATCTGCTTGTTTGATATGCGTCTACGACGGATATGCCCTCCCTTACTCCCCTAGGGTTCCCCCGTCTGTATTTGTTGTTACGAGAATATTACGTTTGCAGATAATTAATACCCTACGTAGATGCAACTCCCTAATGCAATATAACTGGCCCACATTCGCTTCCAAGAGGCACTTAGAGGGGTACGCGATGAGCTTCATGGAACATTGTGTAAGTTTAATAATCTTTTATTCTACTTGTGACACCCACAAACATTAAATTTAGGTAAATGGGGCATGAGCGAATTTACAAGAAAATCAGTTAGAAAAAAAGTCTACCTACTAAAACTGAAAACAACTTTTTGGTTTATTATTTTCAAAGGCAAACCTTTGGAATTGAGCAAGAATTAATAGCCTTCCCCCACTCTCAAAACTTGATGATTCACGTTTCAAGATACATACAATTCAAAAATGTGATACAATTAAAAACGGCTATTTTTTCAAGGTACAGAGAAAGTCTTTCGGTTATTTTGAATACCTTCCGGCAAGAGTTGAGCTGCTGATCGCCAAATAAATAACCATCTCTGATTGAATTTTTCAAAGGGTAAACCAGAATAGATTCTGATGATTTCACCTTGCTTATTGCCACACTGGTTGCCTCACCCGCATAAGTGGAGTGGGGTTCACCAACGACCCAACCCGAAAACTTATCGTAACCTGCGTTACCGCCCTGGATCACCAATTCAGACAATGCCAGTTTTGTATTCCAACGTAATAGGAGAATCAGTCAGTAACCTGATATACTCGTAGTACCAATATAATAGAAGATAAGGGTTAATATCCTTTAGAAATTCGTTCAAATAACTCTCCCAGTTATTTACCAGGTAATCAGAGTAGGAACGTTCCATTGAAAACGAGGGCGTTCTAGCACAGAAAGGAAAGGAGATAAAGTTACAATAACGAGATTCACGGATTCAATCCTTCCGCCTTCCACGTTAACTGAGTTCAGCGCCTTTGAAGAACTTGTGAGATTGGAGGCGGCAAACCTTTATTTCTCTCCTTGAAATAAGAGATTTTGGAACTTGGAGCAACGTCAGTTTCACAAAAGGATGTGAGAACGTGAGGACGACTTAGAAATTAGGTTTCTCTGTCTATTGTCCGGGTGAGCTAATAAAGTGTTTGTAAAGAGAAATCAATAACGAAGTACACACCTTAGTACCTGTCATTAGTATACTGAAATAATCAAGGAAAAAATGCTGCAAATGCTGCTGTTTTTCATTTTTGTATAAATCACTAACCAGCAAAAAACAAGGCTTTTCCATTATAAGAACCTACCAACCATTTTCGCTCAAGGTTCGCTTATTAAGTTTATTTTGACAGGAAGTACCTACCAGCGAAATATCTTTGTCTGGGAGTTGTGTCAATTGCAATTAACAATCGTGGTTCTGATTTTTTGCGAGTCCAACCCTAAGTCCTCATAATAAGCGAACAATTTGTCCTACAGACCTCTTGATAGTCGCATTCAATTCTTAAATTCAATTTTATCGAGTTGGTAAAAAACCGCATACCTTCGTAACAAGATTTTTCGAGCAAGGGCGTTTTGAAAATTTAAACCCCTATTCTCCACCCCTTAGGAGCGACTGTCACGAACCAAAAGCTTTGCCACAACTAGACCCCAAATGGAGGCCATATACCAAATTTCATCAATTTCGACCCATGGCAACTAAGGAAAGTGCCATGGACGGACGGAAAAATCTGTATTCGATTTTCATATGACTCAATGTTGAGCGAAATCGTGCACTTTAGCAATTTGGAATACGAATGAGCTACTTTTGATCGAGAAAAAATTAAGTTCATCGCTTCTTTACCTCGCGCAATCCTCACGCTGACGAACAAACTCAAAACCAAAAGTGTTCAGGGAGCTTACGAACGCGCAAAATAAGCGAATGTTCCGTTAGGCTTAGACAACCTGAAGATTTGTACGTTTCGTTTAGCAACCCTAAGTAAGTGCTTTTTTTAGTTGATATCATCTGTCAAACTCACCTTCATGAATAGAAGGCTGTATTTTGTTATGATTGATGTAGGTGCATACCTACTAAAATGAACAAATTAAGTAAGGTATTCAATCACATTTTAAGGATTCCTCGTAAAAATTGTTGGTAAACCCATAATCGTGGGTTTTTGAACAGGTAGAACTTAGCGGCGTAGAAGTCAATATTTACGCTAAGCGGATTTTAAAATGTTAATCTGCTAGCTAGAGTTTTGGTGGAATTTGACGCTGCCATTCAGATGCTTAAAGTGAGATGCGGTTTTTCACCCATGAAATCCGAGACACAAGGTTGAGATGAACTCATAAAATCCTGGAAACCATCTCAGCGTCTGCTCTCGTCCTCTCGTCACACTATCACCCCTCTCACTCAACTATCCCCACTGGTGACGTCACGTCGTTTGGGATAACTAGGCAGTTTACAGTCGGCAGCTACAGCTGACCTCGACCGAAAACCGATACCGGAGGGCAAACGATCTTCTTGAACCCGACAGTCACTGAGATAAAAGACCGTATCTCATTACACAATCCCGAACAACGAAATACTGACAAATCAACTCGAAAAATCCACACTCCGACGTATTCTAGGTTTTTCGTGATTTTTATTTTCATTTTAGAAAATTATCGTCTTCACTTATTCTCTTCACTCAAATTTTGCATGAAGTTCAACATTTTTCAAGATACTTGTGTCATTTAGGTTGTAGTCGAGTGGTTGAAATTTGTAAAATTAGAATGGATTATAGAGAACAGAGTATATGTCTAGCATGAGTAGCACTTCTCTATATTTGAAAGATCAACAAAAACGCTGCAAATTATTACACAATGGTTTATTATTTTTCCATATAGATCACTCGTATACAAAATCACCAACCATCCAATATAAAGAGATTAAAAAAATATATATAATATATCAAAAAAAAAAAAAAAAAACCAAAATCACCAACCATCGATCGCATTTCGGTCAGCTCTAATTTGAACGGAGATTAGGCCTCTTTTGCGATTCACATTCGTGTTTTGATTTTTATATATATATATATATATATTTCAATATAAACCCTTAAATTTTCGTAGGGAGCGAACGGTTTGTCCTACAGAGCTCCGCGTGGTCTCAAAAAATTCTTAAAATTCTATAGAATCTTAAATTGAAGGAAAAACAATACCTTTATATCGAAATTTTTTGAGTTAGGGCGTTTTCAAAATTTCAAAATTGATTTTGGAACCCTTAGGAATGACCTACATCAACCAAAAGCTTCGGGGCACAACTAGACCCCAAATGGAGCCTACATACCAAATTTCATCAAAATCGGTCAATGCTAAGTGGCAAAAGTGCCGCGTACGGCGTACGGCGTACGGCGGACGGACGGCCAAATTTTTATTCGATTTTCGGATTCTACGTACCTTGAAACGTAAACCATCAAATTTTGAGGGGGTGTTAAAATGTTTTTTTTCTTGGTCGATTCCAAAGGTTCATTATTGAAAATAATAAACCAAAACGATCATTTTCGTTTAAAAAATAGTAGCTTACAAGTGAACTAAACCAAAAAACATGCGGAGATGATAACCGACTTTCGAATTTATATGATTTAAGAATTCATACTTGGAATTTAGTGCTCTGAACAGTCGTAAAAGTATGGTAACAGTAGAACCAGTGACCATTACTCTTATTGGCATTTAAATGTACGTATGAAGGCCCAGTCACGCAGGTATCTACGAATTTGCTTACGAGGCTACCAAGGGTAGCCGGAAGCATTGTTTTCACGTTTTCACCTTTCAAGGTTAAAAGAAATGTTCTCCAAAATCAAAATCTCGCTTTTCCTGGACAAGTGGTTTTGTGAAATCTTGTAACGGGCAAAAATATACTTACTAAGTTACTATCCGATTTCGGTGAAATTTTCAGGAATATTGTGGATTGTCGTGTAGATGGTCTCCTTCGAAAATCATCGCCCCGGGATTGATGGTTGCCTCTGCGCATGCGCAAACGTAAAACTCATGTAACAGCCATCACTTCTTCTTTTATATCTGAACTCGATAAAATTTTCAAAGATGTTTGGGTTGGTAAGTAGATGGGGTCCTATGAGGCCAATGCAAGGTACTTAGACATTGTTATTCGGAGATTAGCTACTATGGATATACTACTACTATTAGGAATAAGCTACACCAACTTGGCAGACTTTTTTATTATGCTGTGTGGATGAGAACAGTTTATTCCGAAATTTGCAAACCCCGAAATCCTTCGACTACAGACGTGCGCTAAAAACAATGAAATTATTGCACTTTTTCAGTTTGATTACCATAACGTCTAAACAATGATGATTTTGATAATTTATTTCCAGTACCGTTTTTAAGTAGATTAAATTGTCTAAAGACCAACTTGAGCTTTTTAAGGTCAAATAGTTACGAAGGTACAGAACTCAAAAAAGTTAATTTTTCCCAAAACGAAAAATTTTCATATTAGGGTCCTGTTTTCCGTCCACTATAATTTCTGCACATTTTAGGAAAAAAGATACATGTTATAGGAATTTCAAGGACTGATGTTTATACCTCAAAATAATTAATTCGTGGAAGAACAAAGTAGGAGCGAATAATTCGACTTCTGCTCTTTCTGTTAGAAACTTATAAACTCAATAAAATGGGTACGATCAGCATCTGATAAATGCAAGATAAGAAAAGTCCCAGCGCCTTCAGGATTTTTGATTATGAAATTAGCATGACATTAATAATCCTCTAAGCGGATTTAACCGTGGTGCATGCGTTCAGGTGTCTTTGATTAGAATCTTGTGGTCTCTAGATGGAAAATGACCAATTTCAAAATAGGTACCAATGAAAACAGAACCCTATACAATGCAAGTCCCATCATTCGAAAGGAATAATCTTTACAGTCCTCAAACCCCGCTCAACACAGTTTTCTGGTCCCTTTGAAAAGTATGGAGTCATCCTAAATTGTCCATGACATCAGTAAACCCGTACGTTGGCAGCAAATATTGAAGGCTGAAGTAAACACATCCACATCCACATCAAAAACCCTGGGAGTACTCCTCTCAGCAAACTCTTACATCATATACCTATACAAATACAATTTGAGGAAATTCAGGAATATATTTTGAAAAATGAACTTCAAATATGTTGAGAAAGGGTTGTTTGATTAGCTTAATCCTGGCGGCCTATGATAAACCCCAACTACTTTTAAATTCCACAACGTAGAACTTTTATTTTATGACCTCCTCAATCGTTTTCTGAATTGATAGCTCCTGTACAGTAAAAAATTATTGTATCCGAATATAACGTAATTTTCAGGCTTTTCATGAGTGTTGTGGCATTCGACGACCCTATTGTAATCAATAAGCAATCTTCTCGGGCTCAAACTACTTTCCAAATTTGAGTAAAATCGGGACATTGTAAAGAGATGACGTAGTCGCGTGATAATTATGACATAGCGTGATAATCGGAGATGATCATTAAGGGACTAAGGGCAAGGAATGAACACTGTAAAGCAAGACGCGAAGGAGACATTTTTATCAATAGAAGCTCGCGAACGGTGTACCGGGTTGAGGAAGCCAAAGATAATTTGGATTTTTAAATGCTAATTTGCTCGCAACAGCGTTATAATACTGTCAAGTCCAATAGAGAAAACAATAACAAGAATTTTTCCAGAAATCGACTTTTTGGTACCGTTGGAATGCTTCCTCATCCTAAACCTCCTTTTTGAAATAGTAAAAGCAGTCTTATTTAAAAATGAAGGATGTATTCCGAGGAAAAGGACAGGCTGTTTTTCAATTTCACAGGGTGGTATAGGAGTTAGAGAAAGAAATGGTTTGCAATAAGGCCACCGTTGAAAATAACGCTAAATTTCCAATTTCCCTGATGCCAAACAAAAATATTTTGAGAAAATCTGGTGCGTGCAAAAAGAGCTCTAAGTAACAATGGTGATGTTTTTCTAAAATTTCATGTTTTTCGGCCAGTATTTAAACGTTTATTTACATTTAGTTTCAGAGAGACACGGTACGGTAGAAACTTTCTAAGAATCTCAGATTTCTAACAGAATTATCAAAAAAATTTCTACAAGTGAATTTAAGGTAAAAATAAGTGTTTGAACGCACAAAAACGTGAATCTGAGCATCAGGCTCCGGGGTCGAAAAACTTATTTACGTTTAAAAAGAAAAATTTCTGCATTAAATTCCATTGTAGAAATTTTTGAGCATGCCGTTGGAAAGCAGAGATTCTGATGAATTTATTTCCGTAGCGTGTCTCTCAATACCAGTACGTAACACAGATTTGAAAACGGGTCGAAAAAAAAGAAATTTTAGAAAATTTAGAGCTCTCTACTTAAAGCTTTTTTCTACACACCAGATCTTCTCAAAATGTATTTGATCGGCATCAGGGTGATTAGAAATGTAATGCTCTTTCCAACGGTGCCCTTATGTTAACATTTACACTGTAAATTAAGATAGTTTTGGTCATTTTGTAATATAAGGTCAAAACACGAAAAACTCCTCAAATTGAAAAAACTTGGAAGAGCAAGGGCTTAAAGAAAAATTTTTAAGAGACATGTTTTGTTGGAAATCAGTTGTACAATGTATACCTTGGAGATTGGACACCTCAGTCCAGAGAGTTAGCCCTGTAAAGATTTCTTTTCATAATAGAGCGTAAACCTTGAAGTTTGATCATTTCATGTAAAATTTCCCGAAAAAGGCACAGATGGTTTTGCGAATTCAATTCATTCAGAAGTTTTGTAAGAATTCAAGAGAGGAATGCAGCCCTGTAGCTGTTCGTAAGTTACTGCTTTTCTCTATTGGACGGCTATCGAAGACTACTACCTACTCATCCCAAAAATACACAACCTCCAAAATATTAAGAAGTGGAAGTAGGTACCTGTTCCGATCTAAGTCATAATCAACGGCGTTTGATAGGTCGTAAAATACTTTGAAACATGATTCAACGAAGAATTCCATAAACATTGGTCATAAAAACTCTGCACTGAACTGTTTTAAAATTATATCTGACGTTTCTGTAGAGTTCCATTAATTGTTTGGCTCTTGAGTGGGTTTTTACTAGAACATTAATGTTCAAATCGAACCTTGATGCGTTCAGTTGAATTTGAAGTTATACGTACTCTGCACAAGTTATATCGGGAAGACAATAGGTAATTTGGATTCAGTCGAGAAGGTGAGTGGAGTGGATGTTTTTGCCTTTAACATACTAAAGATAGTTTTTTGCGGCATTTTTTTGGGGGGATAATTGGCTGGCGGGGGAAAAACCAGGTAAGTACAAAAAATAGACTTTTACAGAAGAGCGTTTTATTTTAAAGTTTCAAATGTTATTCCTAATTCAGGAGTCCACAATAATTTATTCTCAACCTGCCATTTGTCCACGAAAGTATCCTAAAACCGAAATGATAGTTCGAACTGCCCCTCAAATTACATCTTAATGGTAAATTCAATGGCTTTTTAAAAATTGTTGAATTGCCTAGTTACGTGCAGTCTAATTTCCATACTTGCTTGGTTACGAGCAACCAAATTTTCAGAATTACCTGCTCACCCACCATAAGAAAACTTACTTGCCAGGTTAAGCAAAATTTAGTACACTGGGAAAAAGTAGGTAAAACTCAGTTACCGGTCTGGGCTCGAAACAGAAATTTCGGGAATGAGAGTTAACCGAATAATCACTAACGCCCCAGCCAATAGGAAGCATGGTAGACTTACGCTGATACTTGCAAACGAAAGCTGACACAAAATAACGCCTACAGTGAAGATATCTCGATTTTCACCAACAAAGACACCTGGTTTTTCCCCCACGCCAGCCAATTGTTATACATGGTCATGAAAAAATCATGACTCGTTCAGCCCTATGAGTATTCACAACCCCGTGGAGGACATGTAATTTTCCCGTGGCAAAGATTATTATGAGTCAAAATTCTTCACTTCAGAGTTAGCGAATTTTCAAGGGAAATGAAGCTATTGCAATGGCCTCAAAATTTTTAGAATGGACTTTTTCGAAACATTTTTCCACTGAAATCCGTTTTGGAACATTCTAAAACGATCCCTGAAGTTTTTCCAAAAATCACATGTATATGTATATATATGTGTCATTCCGCACTTGAGTAATTTATTAAATTTTTTTTTTTTAGTTTTCGCCAAAATGTTCGTAACAACAAACAAAAGGTCAAGTTTGTAAGCCTGAAATTTTGGACTATCCAAAGTGGTCCAAATTTCATAAAAAGTTAAAAAAAAAAACGGAGGTTTCCTGTAATTTGTGGTTATTATTTTCACAATTATGGTAACATAAGGTATATTCGGATTTAGCACAAAATTTCTGATATCAATGAGTTTTTCAAAAATGAAAATTGCCCACAAATTAAGAAAAGTATGTATTTATTTATATATATATATAATGAAAACGTGCGTATGTTTCTTGTACCCAGAAATGCAGTAGCCGTGTGGGTACTCTATGAGTTCGTAGAGACGAGTAGAATCTCCTAAGATCTTCAAAGCATATCCAGTGCATACAGTATGTTGGTATGGTAAATTGCAAATCGAAAAAAACCAACAATAGCCGTGTGGGTACTCTATGAGTTTGTGGAGACGAGAAAAAGGTCAATATGGACTCCTAACATCTTCAAAGCATTACCGGTGCATACAGTATGCTTCCCCAATAATTGTTTGTTGACGTGTAACAAAGCGCATTTTCCAGCCCTTATTAATAAAGTAAGGGACGAAAAATTGGAAACGCGAGTTAGAATAAAATGTTGGTTAAATCAATAGCTTTTCATTGAGTGACAAACTATTTCAGTGGGTTGGATAGTACAAAAGTTATATTATCCCTAGCAGCATATCTAAAATGCATTTGTTACCTTTTTGGCCAGCTAGCTCACGGCTAAAACATGTTCCACGTTGAAAATTTGAACCAGATATTTTAAAGTCCTATCTTAGACGTTATTTGTTTTGATTCTTTTTTTTTTGTGGCAGTAAGTTTTTGAGGAAGGATGTGTACCCTATTTATGTATAAATTATGCATTATAATAGGATTTTAGGAACTCTTTGTAATAATCTCCCCAAGATTTATGCGAACACTTCAGAAGCACAATTTTCCCTCTCATTTTACATTCAGAGCATTCTGTACGATTTTGGCTTCAATCTATCCGACTCTCGTTCAAAACTACACGGCAATCAATTTCATTTCGGACCTAGTAGATTGAACAATTTTGTGAAAGTAGTTTGATGCTTATTGACTTCATCATGACCACGTTACACTAAAAAAATCGAAAAATTGTCGACATAATAAGAAACCACTTCTCGGACGTGTTGATGTTTGTTAACCCATAAAATTGTCATCTTGCCCCATTCCACTGAGAGGGAGCTGTACTGCCCAAGTTTTCTGAAGTTTTGTGCACTTGGTAATTTCACTAGATATCTCATTGTAACCTAAGGTTGTAAATTAGGTATGTTATTGTAACTCAAGGTTGTAAATTAGGTATGTTATTGTAACTCAAGGTTGTAAATCCATAAGTTGTTGACGAGCCACACTAAGCAATCACAAGATTGAAGACTATTAAATACAAAAATTAGGTAAAATTTGGTAGGTGCAAACCAAATCCACTAAACTTGGGAGCTCATTCAAAAATTGTAAAAACGCAATCGGAGCTTAAATTGGTCTCATTTTAGTTTCTTCACAGCACTTAGAAAAATGTTTTTTGACATAAAAGACTGTTGAAACGTAGGAACCAGCTATCATCTATTAATTAGTGATCATTTGGAAATCGAAATATTTGGGGCGATAAGGGTTAGGTACATATCAGCGGTGTTATGATGAAACTGAAAACTTGCCTTTCTGCCGATTTGACTGTCATCTGATCAAAATTCTGACGATTACATTGTTTACTTATCACAACCCCCCTCTCCATCAACCTATGAAAGGAATTTCATACAACATGATTGTGTCATTATTGAGATGGAAGTCAGAAAGTTCCGTCTGTTTTTATCTAAAGTTTCAATGGTACTATCCCCATGTGATGAATAACAATATGCTACGTCTTTAGTGATTCAATCAAAACATTCGATTCTACATCCAACGTTACAGTAACGGTCAAATTATTCGAAATAGTACAACAAAAACAGTACCTAGTAGATAATATTTATCAGATAGATAAAATTCAGTCAATAGAGTAAGATATTGTATGAGTTCTAACAGCTGATGTTGCGGTTTTTTCACAACAGAATAATTTTTACTTCACAAAAATACTGTGATCATTCCTTATTTGCGCAAAGATTAATTTATGCAGGATTGAAAAAAATTACCATGAATATGAAGGTTTTCTATCGATGCCAGAAGCGGCCGGAATCACGCGGTCTCCTCCTGTCGATCAGAATCCCGAAGAAACGGTCGGGAAAAGGACGAAAGAGAACTGGGTCGAAAACGGGAGACGAGACGAAAACAGGAGACGATAGAATTCGGAGAGGAAAATGAGGTGTTTCGAGCACACGCTCGGAAAAACAGGAGAGAAATCTGTGGTAACAGAATGTCCCGATCGCACTGTCTGGAACGGCCCGTGAGAACCACTCGGAGCGCAACACGATAACACACTGGCTCCCAGGCTCGCGGATCCCGAAGATGCTCGGCTCCGTTCGGGGGTTTCCGGGTTTTCGCCGCCCCCACGCCGCCCCCTGCGATCCCTCCAAAGTTGAGTTTCCGACTTCATTACAACCACTTCTACTTCCACCCCCGACACTCTTCCCTTTCCGACCCAACAGAAACCTTTAACCGAATATGAAATTGCTCTGATTGATTTATGATTTTCCTTAGTGAATTAACAATCAAATCAGGGACCTTCCATTTTCCCTAACGGAATTAGACTTGGGGATTTCACACAAACTCTAATCTGTTGTTCTATGTGCTAAAGGAAAGTTTAGGTTTCCCACTGGGCCTCGTGGAAACGGAGCAATTGAGAATATTACATAGAAACAATAATCCGGCCCTAGCATGTCACAGGGCCGATTTTACACTTTTGTCACAATCGTTAAGTCTACCTTAGATTCAAAAATCACGAAATAAAGTTATAAAGTTGCTGTAAAGGTTTCACTATTACCAACTTATAACAATTTCGTCTATACAAGGTGTTACATTTCAAAACGGTCACAGGCCAGGAATCGGATATAATATATTATATTACATATTATTTATTATTATTACATATTACATATTATTATATATACATATTATGTAGAGCTCATTTCCAGCAAAAAAATTATTGTTTTTTGAGCCTTCGTTTTCTAGTTGACAAAGTGCCGTCGTTGACGTTCGTCGGCACTTCTAAGATTTTTAAAAGAAAATGACTAGAACGTTGGAAAGCTGAGGTTTTAGAGCATCTTTCAGACCGACGTGTAAAAATTCACGTGCCGGACTACGGAACCTATCGCATTATTTTTAATTCCAGCACCAAACAACCCTTTAAATGTGAGCAAAATCGATCAATCCGATTGTGAGAAATTAATAATGGGATGTGCGCCTCGATTTTTTTTTAGATTTTTAATCGAAAGTAGACTAAATCCTGAGAATGTTGGAACCAACCGCGACCTTCTAGCGTGAGTTGATCTGTTTCTATGATTTTTCAGTTTCGACCGTTTATGACGTCACGCGCCCCTCTCGCCCACTGTGACGTCATAAAAGGTCGAAACTTTAAAAATTCACAGGAAAAGATTTACACACGCTAGAAGGTCGCGGTTGATATCAAAATTCTAGAAAAAAATTCTAGAAGTTCTTACGCTTACCCCCTGGAATTTCATCAAAATTGGATCGAAAAGTTAGTTAGTTTTCATGAGAGAGCAACTGCAACCATAAATGGCGACAACAACAATCGTCACCAAGTTCTTACAATTGGGTTCATGCAGCCCCACTCATCTAACCATCTACATGTTCGATTTGATTGGATATTTGAACATACATTTAAACTACCACCGGTCACTGTATTTTGCTCAAACTTGAATTTAGGCTAAGTTTTTTTTGTGGAAAACTGACATTATCAGATTTAAGCCAAAAGTCTCATACATTCTACAAGGGATGTCCTAAGAAAGATCTTGAGGGTGAGACCGCCAGAGCTAATTAAACCCTGCGCTCCCAAGCCCCTTCTGGGTATCAATGAATTTTACATCGTTCTCGAGTGAGTTAATCCAATTTCTTCTCCAGATAAAACCGCTCAAGCCTTTTCTTCCTCCTCCTCCGGATTAATAACGAATAATGGCTCTAAGCTCAGAAGCCAGATTAGCTCCCAAGCATCACTGTCACAGTACAAATTTACCGAAAATACCCCTCGATATAAATAAAGAATCATTCGTTTTGAAGCTAGATTTTCGAATAAGCACTTGAAAAACTTGAAAGCCCTCAAGAAAATATTTTCTTTCGAACATTTTCTTCGTTTCTTTCTACTTATTCTGCTTCCACATTAAAATGTTCCATTAAATTTAAGCCCACTTAAATTGCCGTGAATCCTTTGATACATGCCCCAGAAGCTTTTGGTTACAGTCAGTCACTTTCAAGGGGTAAAATTGGTGGAAAACACTATAAAGATATGGATTTTCCCCAATTTGAGATAGAATTGAATTTTTTTAAATCGAATGAGACCACCTAGAGCTCTGATGGAAAAATCGTTTGCTCATTATGAGGACTTGAGGGTTGGACTCAGAATAAATCAGAAACACGAGCTTGAATCGCAAAAAAAGACTTCACTAAAGAAAATTGTGTCTCATCTTCATTCAAATTTCAGCTGATCAAATGCGATCGTTGTTCGTTTCTTTCAATGAAGTTTCTTGTAGACTTAGTTGTGCTTCCTTTTCAACCAAGACCAAGGTAGGTAGCATTAATGGAAAAGCCGAGTTCTACGTAGACGGATGATCTATTAGTAAAGTAATGAACCACTGCGTAATAATTAGCAGCGATTTTAGGATTGATGCGGAATAGCTTTGAAACGGTTTCCTATGCTATGTCTTCAACGAAATCAGCAGAGCGTGCGTATGTGCAAACGTGATTTTGTGGCTGTATGGACCGCGTCAAATACACCCCAATCTGGAGAAGGATTGTTCTTGACAGAGCTCTGCGAAGCCTGAATGGATTCATTATTATTACGCAATGAGCATTCAAATCGGGAGCCTGTTCTCGAAGTTACAAGTGACGTAATTTCGTGAAAAGCGAGCGGGGTGAACAACGAAAACGTGACGCTGAGTTCTAAGGTAGGTACCTACAGAGAGAGGTTATGTAACCGAAATATGACTACAATAGAGGTATCAGGTGCGCTCGCCGGAAGGAGGATGGGGGATGAATTTTCCAGGTTTCTTATTGTCGGAGATTTGCGCATTTCAGATGGCGAATGAGAGAAGTTGTCATTTGCAAAAGCAACGAGCGTTGTCTGAAAGAAATTGTTCGAAACCCCTAACAAAAGATCTTCATGAGAGAAAATCCGAAATAAAGGAGAGCACAACGAACGAACCCTTTTCATCATTGTGATGCCGAAACAGCACTATTCTTTGTATTCCAAACTCCAATAATGAAGCAAATCCTCGCTCTGCCCACGAGTCCGGGATGATGCCTTGAAATGAACTACGTTTTCTGCGATGTTCAGTTATGATCAAAGAAGCTGAAATTCTGGTTTATTAGAAGAAAAAAATCCAACGGTTGATGAAAGAGTATGAAAACAAGACGCAATTGTGCTGCATGAGAGGATGAGCAAATTTTCAAGAAAATATTTATTACTTTGATATATTTTCTCAACTTTTAATGGTATTTTTATAAGAAATCTTGTAACAATTCCCTATAGAGTTCATTTGTCAATTCTCTCAGTGTAGTCCCCACACCCTTTCCTCTCTCTCTCTCTTCAAGGTAAACAATTTCAGAACAGTCAAAGTGCGAAACAGGGAAGAGCTGTGTCATCCGACTGTTGTTCGCAATAAGTGTGGTTTTGACCAAGGTGGGAACTTTACTACGTATCTCTAATCGTGAAACGTGGCGTCGAGAGGGAAAAAAAGGTTGTTCTCAGAACGTCTTGGAGGGTGCCGGAGGGTGTTGGGATAAGGAGATTATTTGAAGTGGTCCAGCATGAGAGGATGGGAGCCCCAATATCCGCACATGCAGGGAACATAAGAAGGGGAGGACTCAAGGGCGAAGAGAAAGAATCGAAGAATCGGACGAGAAACGAAAGTTCCAGGAACTCGTTAATTCTGAAGGGTGATTTCTTCATATTTTATTGAAAGTTGGGTGAAACCTTTTTCAAGCCAGGATCTACAATAACTACCATACGAATTCGACCCCCCCCCCCCCTCCTCATCATTCACCACCTATTCGATACTTACATCTGTCAGTTTTGGTAGGTATTAAGTAGAAGATCTCATCCGTATTCAAGGTGAAAGACCCAAAAACCTACGAAATACGCGGTTTATGGTGTCCTGGCACCATAAAGAATAGTTCATGAAAACCTGAAGGAAGAACCTCGTATATTGATAATCTTCCCTCAATTTCAAAGCTTGGGTACCATTAGTGAGCCTTTGAAAACCGAAACATTTAAAAATCATATATTTTGTGAATATTATCCCCTCAATCGTCCCCTCTCCATGCGAATTTAGATACTCTGGTGTCACGTAGTGTACTACTACGGCCTGTTCGAAGTACACAGGATTTTGTCTCGCAAACACACACAGACATACACCTATGGTTGTTTTTTTTTTTTTTTTTGCAGATCAGGATTCATAATGGTATAAAACGGATTTTTAAGGTAATTTTGTTCTCCGTTGAGTGTTGTCCTCCTTCACCATATTAATACCATAAGTCTGAATATTTCCTGGGTGGAATATTATCCTATTATATCCTAATATTATCCTTTTATATGGAATTATTATGTAATATTATCATTATGGAGTGGTCCAACGAAGTGCATGGAGTTTCTAAATCTGTACGAAGGGGAACCTTCTATCTGGAACCCCCGAAATGCTCACTACAAAGTCAAAAACTAGGTATGTTTATTATGATGCTTGTAAGCATCCTAGATCAGAGTGTTCAGTGTTCTTTTAATGAGCTGAAAATGAAGAAAGAAATTTGCAAGCCTTCCGTTTCTTCTCATAAACATCATCATGCGAGTACTAAGCTGCTAGTGCACACACTTCTCTCTCTTATTACTTGTTACTCCCCTAATTAACTTTTTCGTAATCACTACTGAATGATTTATCTACGCTAAATCTACACCAAAATCCCTTAAAACCCAACGACTTGAGGGCGCTAGAGATTCGACAAACCACCCTTTCCACGCTATGGGACCTACTCGAGCTTGACATTCGACAAGCCACCACCTACTTGTAGGCAACAACAAACCACAAGTCAAGTTCCTAAATAATATATGACAGTGTTGCTCTTACCTTACTTTTCCATGTGATGAATTGATTATGGGTCTTGAATATCTGGAACAAAAATTATCACATCAGGTATTTGTTTTTAATAAGACCTAACGTTTGTACCGAAGATTCATTAGAAACAGTTGATGAAGGATAAGATAAAAGAAGTAAATATAGAAACTACTTAGTTGGTTTAACCAAAGGAACTTGCAATTCATTACTTAGCGAGGTTTGAAACAGCTTTATTCACGCTGAGAAAACTTGACAAAAACCAAGATGTAAATATTTAGGTACAAGTTAAGGTAACGACTGTTGCAAATCAGCTTTTTACAAGGCTTAGCTCCACGAGTTCCAGTGAATGGTTCCGAGATAATAAATTAAGAAAAATTATGGTTTTCCACGCTGGATTAAAGCGTGCTTTCATAATATACGCCTTGAGGCTTAAGAAAGTCTGTTTTGGACTCGGGCGTTTCAAGAGATAAGAATTGCAGATGCCCGGTCGGAAATTATGGGTCACTTTTTTGGGGAGGTTTGCCGAGAAGGTATATTGTTCAGAGCTACTGGAAAGACCGTTTTAGCGGAAAATTCTCTGAAGGGGTTGAATTGGTGGTGATGAAGGGGTGAGGAGGGGAGGCTCCCTTTTCTCTCAAGCATGTTAATAAGGGAATTGCTAATTCTGGGAGAGGGACTAGACAAAGGTTTTAATGGATACCCTAATCTTGGCCTGTGAAGATAGAGCGAGAGAGTGAATTTGTTTTCGGGGGCGTAGAAGGGAGGGGTTAATTAAAAAAATAATTTTCAAATTAGAAAAAAAGGGAAAGGGCGGTGGCGGTGACCTCTCTTGTTATTTTCCCATTTCCCATTAAAGAGGTTAAGTCTCCTCTTGCAAGGAGCCTCGCCTTTCCTATCTGAAAGATTTTTTCTTCTTTTTTTTCACTCTTGATTCGGCCAATCTGTACGGAGGGTGGAAAGTCTAATCGAGTTTTTGGGAATAGGGGATCGTGAGGAGTGAAAATATGAGGAACTTCGTATCGAATTACTCAATTTCTTCTCAAATTAGGAATGAAATCTCCATTAGAATTTTTTTCTCCTTTGATTAGTTCGTAATTTTATTAATAAGAAAAATGAAACACTTAATTGGACGGTAATGCTCTGTAGAACTACCACGGCTTGAGTAAAAATGGTTCAGTTTAATTTTTAAGAAACTGTCTTGTAGGATTAGGCATCACCAGAAAGCAGAGAGTAGGGTTGCGTTGATATTGAACTTTATTTGGTAAATTTAAGTGAATGAAGAGAGGCTTTATCCGTTTATCTCTATCCTGAATTCAGTTCATATTTTCTACACATATCGATATCGTTGTATTTACTGACTTCACGGTTACGAAGAATTCTCCTATAAGCTACCTACATTAACAAAAACTTCAAATTGTAAGTTTAGTTATATTTTTCTGGATATATGAAATTTACTATTATTTTTCATAGAGATAATTCATCAAGTTATTGAAGAGCTAACGTGGTTTTTCATAACCCGATGCACGATTCCAACAAAGGGAAATCTGGAAAATATTTTTGGAAATCTTTAGTTTTGGAATGGTTTTCGAATACCCCAAAAATGCGGGGATCCAACAAAGTGTATTCTAGGTGTACCTTATCCATTGTGTGGAGGTAAGAGAGGTTCATTTCAACAAGGAGTATTAATTATTCCTACTTTTATTATATTTATAGTGTGGAGCACATTTAGGTCTAGCGATTCCCCCAAAACAATTCCCTTAGTTTCCAGGGTCAATTTTTGTCTTTCTTAAGGGATGTAAATAAACTAAAATATAAATGTGATTTTTTTTAATTCAGGTTTTAATGTACGTTTTGAAATTAAAAGCCAAGTGGGTTTGGCACTACTCTAATAAGGGTCCATCTACATGTCAACTCACACAATTCCTGAAAACTGGACAGGGTTGGTACTGTTCTAAGCAAACGTCTTAAACACTTTTTTTATACGTGTTTGTTTCTAAATTATGTGTATAAAACAGTGTTTAATACTGTTTCAAACATGTCGATTGTGTGGTATTTAAACTGGTCTAGTAGAAGGAAAATGACAACGACCTCATTCGAGACGAACAACAAAAAATATGGTGGGAACAAAGGTACCTACTTAACATATTTCAATTCTGATTCATCTGAAGTCAGAATGACAAGTTAGGTATCACCAGCCTGGAAATTCTCCAACAAAGAAGTTGGTTTACGTCCGAAAATCGAACAATTTTTGTTTCCTTTCGCACGCGGCATTTTCTTAGTTGTTACCATCGACCAATTTTGATGAAATTTTGTATTTCATCAAATTTTTTGGTTTATTATTTCTAATAATAAGCCTATGTGATTGTATCGCAAAAAATTTTTATAACCCCCCCTCAAACTTTGTCACTTTACGTTTCAAGGTGCGTAGAATCCAAATTTGCAATGTCCGTCCGCCGTCCGCGGCACTTTTCTTAGCAACACTGGACCGATTTGGTTCAAATTTGGTATGTAGGCTCCATTTGGGGTCTAGTTGTGCTGCGAAGCTTTTGGTTGATGTAGGTCACTTCTAAGGGGTGAAAATTAAGGGTTGACATTTTCAAGAGTGCCCTAGCTCGAAAACTCTCGAAATAAAGGTATCGTTTTTTCACCAATTTTAAATAGTATTGAATTTTTAAAAATTTTTGAGACCACCCGGAGCTCTGTAGGACAAACCGTTCGGTCCCTACGAGTACTTGAAGGTTTTCCTTCGATAAAACAGAATCATGAGTGTGAATCGCAAAAGAGGTCTAATCTCTTTCAAATTTTATCTGACTAAAATGCGATCGCTGTTCATTTCTTCGATTTGTATAGTTTTGCCTTCTGCGTAACCAGTAATCAAATTTCAATATGAAGCTTTCTATTTTTCCAATCGAGTGTGAAGCGTTAATTCTTTCTAATAAACTTGATTGTGAAGGTGTGAAGCCAGTATGGTGTGGTAGGTAGTACCTAGCTGGTAGGTAAAAAAAAGTTGGTAGGTAAAAAAAATGTTGGTGGGTAAAAAACGCTGCAAATCACGCAGGAAGCTGAAATTTGAGAGGGAAGGTCAAGGGAGAATACAGATGGTGGTAGGTGCTATTGATGGAGAACCAGTGATCTATACAGAAGGGTGATCTATACAGAAAATAATAAACCTTTGAGCAATGGTTTGCAGAGTTTTTCTATTTGGGGTCTAGTTGTACCTACCCCAAAGATTTGGTTGATATCAGTCACTCAAAACGCCCTAACTCAAAAACTTTCAACTTAAAGGTATTGTTTTTCGTCGATTTAAAATAGCACTGAATGTTTAGAATAGAATGAGACCATCCAGAGCTCTGTAGGACCAACCATTCATTCCGCATGAGAACTTAAAGGTTGGTTGATAAATCTGAAACACGAGTGTGAATCGCAAAAGTCCGGTCAAATTTTAGCTGACCAAAATGCGATTGTCTTTCTTTTCTTCGAGTTGTAGTTCTGCATCCTTAGCAACCAGTAATCAAAATTGATAATGAAGGCACCCACAACTCTTCATTTCTTTCAATTGAGTGCGAAGCGTTTATTTCTTCAAATTGAAGAAATTTATAGTAGTGACGATGACAAAGTTGTGTTCTTTGCAGGTGAGTGATCTACACAGAAAAATAATGAACCGTAGTGTAATAATTTGCAGCGTTTTTGCTTCCGAGTCTACAAAGGTAGCACTGTTTTCACTTTTCAAGGTTGAAAAGAAAACACCCCTAACTCCTACATTTTTCATCCAAATTTGATGAATTTTTAGAGATTATGCGAATCGGAGTGTAGGTGGTTATGAAAACCATTCCCCTCTCCCTCAATACTAACTTCTACCCTTGTAGAAATTTACCAAACCTTATGATAATGGTGAATGTTTGATAATCCAGCTGTGATCAACCCAACGTGAAGCGCTCGAACCTGACTGTATCCGCTTGTTTCCGATGCACTGTTCACCCACAAACACTTAACTCACGAATCGTAGGCGAAATGACCATAAACCGCACTGCCGTTTTAGGCCCGAAATAGGGGTGGTAATTACGGCACTTCATTCGGAAATCGGCACTTACTTTGAAATCTAACGATAAAATACACAAGATGAAAGCAAAACCCTGAATTCGGGCGTAACCAATAACAGAAAACTGGTACTTGAATCTAGTAGAGTAAAACTTACGGGATCTCATTACTCAAAAAATAATTACAGAGAATGATCATGACGCGACGCGGGAGGGAATGAAATATGGAAGTCGTACGAGAAAAACCCGTAACTTTGGTTTACATAGAGAAGAGATGCGGAGAGAATGCCGGGTGCGGTGATAGCGAGTAACTGCCACCGAGGAACTACCTATCTCTTTTCATGCCCAGCGTTCTAAATCTAGTTTTTTGGATGTCATTCTTCGATATTATAGTACGTTACCTTTTAGTTGGACCTTTTTCTTTTTCTATTGAACCATTTTGCTTCTGAGTTTACCAAGGTAGCGGCAGCACGTTTCAATGTTGAAAAAAAAATCTCAGAAATCAAAATTTCCACTCTCGTTTTACGTTATAGTCCTTCCTGAATAGGTAATTTTGTGTTCGTGTCTGTCTATGTCTATCATATTCTTGTAATAAGCAAAACTATTCGAAATTATTGTCCGATTTCGATGAAACATTACGGGATTGTGCAGGTTGGCGTGAATCTAGATAGTATCCTATGCAAATCATTACCCCGGACAGAAAGTACCCACTGCGCATGCACAAACGTGAATTTCCTTTCAATAGCCATAACGTCTTCATTTCCCATCTGATTTCGATGAAAGATTCAGGAATTGAGCGGTTGTCGTATATGTATATGGTCCCCTAAGAAAGTAGTGCAAGGTACCAACTTAGAGATTGATGTTTTAAGATTAGCTACATTATCGGATCATCTATACAATCAGGTAAGGAGGCGAGGAAACTATGTGCCGCATCCACTTGGTAGACGCTTTACTTGTAGTTTTGACCGACTTCAAAACCACCGTAGGCGCGAAGGATGAGAGTTCTCTATTCAATTTGTCATAGGACAACGGATTTTTTTTTTTCTTTTTATTTTTCTTGTCGGAACACCTTTTTACATTCATTTTCATCATCAGTGAATTGCCCATAGATGCTTTTCATATGGGTCTATTACTAAAATTGTAATGCAAACTTTCAGCCTCTCTAAAAATGGATAATTGGATGCTTTATTTTTCAGCCCTGTTAGGCATCTGAAGCACTGTTTTGTGGGAATATTTCGTATCGGTACACACAAGCTGCCATAGTGCTTCATGTGCAGCTTTTTCAAAACTGTGTTTTAAACAACATAAAAAACCTTTGATTCAACTCTGAAATTGGACAATAGGTAACTTCGTGTAGTTTCGCCCGTTATGAGGATTTTATGAGACAGACTAAACTAAAACGTAAAACGCGAATAAAATTTTTGATTTGGAGAATTTTTTTTTTTCAACCGTGAAAAGTGAAAACAATGCTGCCAACTATTTTGTTGTGATTGGCTATCCTGTATGATAACTTTAACACTGAAACATTACAATAGGGTAGGAAACAATGAGATAGAGTCCGTATGTTTATTCAGAGAAATTCTAAAAAAAAAACACCTTTTTTCTTAAACATAATAAAAGACTCCACTTAGGCGGGTTTGAAAAACCCTCGGACCGGGCGCTTCCCCGCGTTATGGAAACAGGCTAAATTTTCGTAGAAGGACACATCCAATCTATTATAACCAGTTCCCTGGAATAAACGTCAAACTTTCAACTTTGAGTATTTTTTTTTTTTCCAAACTAAAACTTTTCTCCCTCAGACTACCATAACTTCTCACAAAAAGGTTTGGCGGCTTTTTCCAGGGTTTTTCGGGAAAACATGAAATTTCCTGAGTTTTCCAGTAGAGTAAAATTCCCTGATTATTTCCGGGGCATGTTGTTAACACATGCATTGGTAATGAATCAACAACTATAGGGATTTCAATTTGAATCTGAAAAATTCAGGGATTGTTTTGAAATTAATTTCAGTGGAAAAAAAGTTCATTTATAAATTTTGGGTCTACTGCAATACCTCGTTCCTAGAAGTTTCGCTAATACGAGTGAACCGCCTGTTGATTGTTCAGATACTCATTGGAGGAGTTGCAAAAATCCTGGCCAACGAACTCACCCTCTCTTTTGTTATTACGAACATTTCGGCAACAATTTGGATTTTTTAGATGCTACATGGCTCATGATATCGATTGGAATTAATACATAAGTGTATAATTGAATAATGAGACCGTTTTTCTGGTGTGGCTGTTATTAATTAAACGAAAAAGACCCGTGAATTTCGTTCCTGAGATTCATTACATTCTCTCCTTGACATGTCGTAGAATAAAACTTTTTAGACATAGACAAAAACATATCGATACCTTAAAGCACAAAAGAGCTATGTCCAAAAAAGGAGTTTTGAGAAAAACGCAAAAGAAGTTATCAACAGTGTAAAAGTCCAAAAATAATGGCTTATTACACCAAACTGTTTAATTTCTTCAAGAAATTTTCGAGCTGTAATTGTCAAGAAGGTCTATAATAGTTTTGTTAAGCTTGAGTTTTCCTGAAGTTGAAAAAAAAATAAAATGTAGACGATGGATGGGCATAGCACCTTTCTGCTTTAAGGTATCGATATACGTCTTATAAATAAATATACGTCTTATACAATCAAATAGGTAGGTTATACTTAAAATTGAGAAAACGTTTTAGAATGTTCCAAAACGGATTTCCATAAAGGAGGCCATTGCAATAGCTCCTTCTTGCTTCCGAGTGTATTAAGGTAGCGGAAACCTTATTTTCACTTTTCAAGGTTGAAAAAAAAAAATATTCCGCATATTTACATTGAATATTGCATAGTATATATAATCATATTATTTGTATTGTTCATAATTTCATTCCACTGTCCACAATGAATGTCACCACTGCGTCGTAAACAGCTTCCAACTCCGTCACAAGCATAAGTTCCAGGTTGAATGGGCGGGGTATAAATTCCTCTATCTTCTCAAAAAGAAGCCGACGATTATTACTGTGTACAGGGCACACAAGGATCATAATATGAGCATATTATGCTCGGCATCCTCAACTTCCCACTTTCCACTCTCTCAATACGCAAGAGGTAGCACCTGAGGCCAGTCCTGAGTCTGGACATGATCCTGTAGAAGGTTTTCGGGTGTGAAGGCATTTGTGCAAATCACGGGTTCGAGCTGGTTTGGGGAAACGTGTTCTTGTATATAAAACCAGCGTGGTAATTTGAGTGGAAATTATCCCAACCATTCAGCTGTTGAACCTTAAACCACCTGTTTACATCAGAGGCAGGGAACAAAAAAAATGTTCTCCAAAATGAAAATTTCTACTCGCGTTTTATGCTTCAGATCTTCCTGAACAATATTGGTAGTCTGCCAGTCATGAAATCCTTGCCACAACCATAACTTCTTCATTTTCCATCTGATTTCGATGAAATTTTCAAAGATTATGCGGATCGAGGTGTAGATGGTCCCCTATGAGTGTAGTGCAACGTACTTAAAAATTGATGTTACGAGAATAACTACGAGTACTATTCATCGGCTCATCTACACAATCGGGTTATGGGTACGAGAAATCTATGTTTCACACCAACTTGGCAGACTTTTTTGGTTTATTATTTTCAATAATGAACCATTGGAATCCTGCTAGAATAAAAAAAATTCAAGGTATGTAGAATCCGAAAATCGAATTAAATCGCTGCAAATTATTACACAAAGGTTTATCATTTTTCAAAATAGATCACTCGTCTGCAAAGAAAAGGCTTTGCCATTGTTATCACCAACCAACATGAAGAAAAGCATCGATCGCATTTCGGTCAGCAATAATTTGAACGGAGATTAGGCCTCTAGCGAATCACGCTCGTGTTTCTGATTTATCGTACGTCCAATCCTTAAATTCTCGTAGGGAACGAACGGTTTGTCCTACAGGGCTCCGCGTGGTCTCAAAAAATTATAAAAATTCTATAGAATCTAAAATTGATGGAAAAAATACCTTTAAATAAAAATTTCGGGTTAGAGCGTTTTCAAGACTTCAACCCCAAATGGAGCCCACATACCAAATTTCATCAAAATTGGTCAATGCCAAGTAGGGAAAGTGCCGCGTACGGCGCACGGCGGACACTTATTCGATTTTCGGATTCTACGTACCTTGAAACGTAAACAAAAAAATGGGGGGGGGGGGGGTCGATCATAAAGGTTTATCACCGAAAATAATAAACCAAAATTTTCTGTCCGTCCTCCGTGCGCCGTACGCGGCACTTTTCTTAGCAACCCTGGACCGACTTGGTTCAAATTTGGTATATGGGCTCCATTTGGAGTCTAGTTGTGCCGTGAAGCTTGTGATTGATGTCAGTCACTTCTAAGGGGTGAAAATTAAGAGTTGAAATTTTCAAGAGTGCCCTAGCTCGAAAACTCCCCAAATAAAAGTACTGCTTTTTCACCAATTTTAAATAGTATAGAATTTTTTTAAAATTTTGTGACAACCCGCAGCTTTGCAAGACAAACCGTTCGCTTCCTACGATTTTTCTTCGATGAAACAGAATCACGAGTGTGAATCACCAAAGAGACTCTCCGTGGATATTTTAGTCAACCAAAATGCGATCGCTGTTCGTTTCTCCTAGTTGTATTCAGTTATGCTACCTGCTAGGGCATTTTTGAAAATGTCAACCCTTCATTTCCAATTGGATTCCAAAATGTAGGGTTGAAATTTTCAAAAATGCCCTAGTAGGTACCTATGGTTGGTAGGTGAAAAACAAAAAATAAATAAATAGTGACAATGGCAAAGCTGTGATCTTTGCAGACGAATGATCTATAAGAAAAATAATAGACCTTTGTAAAATAATTTGCAGCTTTTTTTTTGGAAGTTCGCTGTAACTAGGCCAATTTGTATGGTTTCAGCTGACATGAAGCCAACGTTGGTTCGGGAGCCGTAAATTTCAAGAGGGGTAGAATGTCTGCAGCGGTATAATCCGGCATGTAAAGCAGTCTATTGATGCGCCGCGGTCGGCCCGTGATTCATGAATTCAAGTGGTAATCACGCAAGACGTATAGACCCGTCAACCGTCGTCTACTACTACTATTAATAGTAGTAGTCCCAACCATCATAGTAGTCCAGAGTCCCCCATCCCAGGACTTCAGCAGCACTACGGTAGAGTTCGATCCAGGAAGGGACCGCAGGATTATGGGACCCGCATTTTGATTTTCCTTCGACAGGGACAAGCGGCTCGGAATCGGAATGGATGTTGCCGTTGCAACCCCGTCCTTCCACCATCAACCTGCCCCGCCGTGTGATGTTATGTTGCCGCGTTGCAATCCCTTTCCCTCATTAGGCCTCCCGCGATCACCTAACAAGCGCGGCGAGGAGGGATCAGCTGACAAGAATCATGTTACCAATATGTTCTGCTAATCCTTAATCCACCGCAGCACGCTGTACGCTCTCAATTATTCTCCTAAGTCAATTACTTGTCTTAATGATCATATAAATTGGCATCGTAATTATGAGCCGATGCGCCTAATCACAGAATATTTAAACTTCCGAGTTAATTAATAATGACCTGTAGGAAAATAATACAGCATTTCCACGAATAAAATCACTCGCGATGAGATTGTGGAAAACCATTTTATTCAAAACGGAGTTGAGTAGAACGTTGTCTATAGGTTAGGTTTATTTAACGTTAGGTCATCATCAGTAACAAACAATAACTAAAGGTACATCACAGAGAGCATAGCTTATACAGGGTGTTTACACTTAAGATTGGCATAACTTCGAGAATCGACTCTACAAGGTATTTCCAACAAAAAATGTCCCTTAGCAATTTTATTTTAACCCACTCAAAATTCTATTTTTTTCACTTTAAAGTTTTTTCTCGCTTTTTCGACCTTACGGCACTGATATGGTCATAGCTCCCTTATTTCTCATGAAAATTCGATTCTGACTACACCGTTAGAAAGAGCGTTAAATTCCTAAGCTACCTAGTGCAAAATCAAAATGTTTCAGCAATTAAATAGTTTCAAAAAATAAAGTCAAAAAGCCAAATTTACAAATTTTTCTAAACTTGACTTTCTTCGACCAAAGTTTTCTCTCTAGATCCCTGCCCAATTCGATGGGCGCTCTTCGGAGAACACATGCTCAAATTCTCAGCTTTCTAACGATCTATCAATTTTTCTTTTTAACATTCAAATTGGAAGAGGAAATGAAGTTTGAATGTCCAAAAACGTGTATTTTATAAGCAAATCCAGTGTTTTAATCGGTTTATGGTCCTCCTCGATCTCAGGATGGCTTGACGATTTTGGTATCATTTCCTATGTATTTTTTTACGCTGGATCCAATAGTGATACTTCCGAATGATTCCGACTGCTAGAAAGTAGATTTTTCGAAGAAAACCTTCGTTTTTCGTACATAAAATACGCATTATTCGTGGATATAGTAGTGAGCATAATGTAACACCTTTGAACTCAACAAAAACACCGAATTTCTAGCTGATTGAAGTTTTTGTTGAGTTCAAAGGTGTTACTTCATGCTCACTACCACATTTACGAATAATGCGTATTTTATGTACGAAAAAGGTTTTCTTCAAAAATCCACTTTCTAGTAGTCGGAATTATTCGGAAGTAAAGTTTGCTTTTTGACTTGATTTTTTGAAACTATTTTATTGCTGAAATATTTTTATTTTGCCTAGGTAGCTTAGGAATTTAACGCTCTTTCTAACGGTGTAGTCAGAATCGAATTTTCAGGATAAATAAGGGAGTTATGACCATATCAGTGCCGTAAAGTCGAAAACGCGAAGTAAAACTTTAAAGTGAAAAAAAGGAATTTTGAGTGGGTTAAAAGAAAATTGCTAATTTACATTTTTTGTTGGATATACCTTGTAGAATCGAACCCTGAAGTTATGGGCATAACTAACGTAGATGGGCATCTTAAATGTAGACACCATGTAGGTGTAGTCACAAGTGAAAGAGAGCTTGAATCCTATTGGTCGAGAGAGTGAAAGTCATACCCAATCAGATAAGTGAAAGGAGACTCCTATTGGCTCAGAGAAGTGAAGGGACCTGGGAGGATCATCAAATGCCAATCAAGGCAGACAAAGTGAAAGGGAGCTCAAACATTGGTGATGGTAACATTGTGAAGGGGAGTGCTATTGTACGAAGGAACCCATCAACGGTGAAACATGTTGAGAGACCACCTCATTCAGACATTTACCAGACCAGTAGCATTCAAGCTCCGTTTCACTTGTGACTATATAAGCTATGCTCTCTGTGATGTACCTTCAGTTATTGTTTGTTACTGATGATGACCTAACCGTCGAAATCGATTTAACTTATAACTCATTATTTTCGTGGAAATAGACAAAGTTCTACTCAACTCCGTTTTGACAGCATTTCCAAGTAAAATTTAAGGTTTTCCTAAACAAATTCAAGGTTTTTATATTAAAATTCATTGTTTTTATTTCAAATTTGAGGTTTTCACATTTAAATTCAAGTTTTTCCAATTTAATGTTTTTTGAATATTTCAAACTAAAGGATTTTATTCACAAAGTGTTTTACCGACTGAGAAGACCTGAATTATTTATTAGTTATTTAAATAGTTCTGTGCATGTCAATGCCAGCTGCGTCGTCGGGAATATGATATCCACCCCGCAATTAGCACAATCTGTGCTGGTGACTGTTGATACTCTTCAAGCTCTAAGAGTATCACAATTTGTGTGATATTCTACATCACACAAATTGTGATATTTACGTGATATAATAATGATGTTACAAAGTCCCGACCCCACAGCTGGCATTGACTTACATTGAACTGAAAACGGTGCAAATTATTACAAAAAAGTTTATTATTTTTCTGTGCCTATATATCACTCGCCATTGTCACTACATACCAACCATATTTTCCTTTCACAGTCAAGTTTATTTTGACGAAATAAACGATTCACACTCAGTTCGAAGAAATAGGGAGTTGTGGGTGCCTTCATCAGGAAATTTGATTACTGGTTGGTAAGGACACAAAACTTGTACAAGTCGAAGAAGCGAACAGCGATCGCATTTTGGTCAGCTAAAATTTGAACAGAAATCAGGCCTCTTTCATAGGGAGCGAACGGTTGGTCCCGATTGGAAACCCCTTAAGTACTCGTAGGGATCTTCTGAAGAGCTGCGGGTGGTCTCAAAAATTTTTTTAAATTCAATACTATTTTAAATTTGGTGAAAAAACGATACCTTTATTTCGAGAGATTTCGAGCTAGGGCACTCTTGAAAATTTCAATCCTTAATTTACACCCCTTAGAAGTGACTGGCATCGACCGAGACTTCGCGGCAACTAGACCCCATATGGAGCCCATATACCAAAAGAAGGAGCTGAACATAAAATTAAGAAAATTGTTCTGGTTATTCGGTAGACATTCTCTCCATAAACAACAAACTTCCAATATACAAGCAAGAATTGAAACTTGTCTCGACATATGGTATCCAGCTAAACGATCCTGGCTGTACGAAGAAATCGAACGTCACGATTATCCAAAATAAGGTACTAAGTACTATTGGTAACGCTCCCAGGTACGTCCGAAATTACGATCTTTATTGTGATAAAAAAAATGGAAACTGTCAGTGAAGTGATTTAACTACTTTAACGACTAATTTAATTCTACACGCGATTTAACACTAACATCGGCTTCAGAGACATGTAAATCCCGAAGTCCTCCGTCTTCTAGATAACTCCAAAGTCGTTCGGCGGCTTAATAGGACCAAACCCGTGGACGTATGGATAAATTGAAACATAATGTTGTGTTATCTGTGCTTTAGAGCACAACCATTGGCTGATGACTCTATAAACTGTTTAATTACATTTTGCAAGTAAATTGACTAGATGGGCTCTTTATGTGCTCAGTTGTTATATTATTGATATTTAATAAATAAAAATGTCATTGAAAAAAAAAGTCACTCAATTGAGCTTCCTTAACAACCAAGATCCAAATTTCGTGATGCACAGGTGTTCTGTAGTAGGTCTACTACAACCCTCGGATGTTATCGCTCGTGGGTGTTATTAGTGGAAAAGCCGAGTTCTTTTCAGACGGGTCATCTGTATAGAAGATGATAAGTAGTTTTTACCTTCCGGACCTAACATCGATTTGTTCAGCTACAAAATTCAGCCTTTTTGGTTTATTTAAGCAACTCGGATGTTCGGATGTTGCGAGGTCTGTGGTTCAAGAACAAGTAGTTCATCAGGATCGGACCCTCAAGAATACGAGATGACCAGCTCCACTGAATAGAGGATGAGCCCCACCGAGTCCGCCCTTTCGACTTGATGAATGGTTTGTTGGGGCATCTTGGGGAACGGAAGTCGCTTGACAGATAAGGATTGACTAGGAGAGCGGAAGTGATTCGCGGATGATTCCCCGAAGGGTCTGCAATTAGTAGATGGGCCCCCTGCCGACCACTGGGTATACGAGAAGGCGCTCCAGTCTCCGGCGTATCTGTCTATAGAGATCACCTACTTCCTCATTGATGTATTAGCGAAGCTGGTCCCTTCATCAGGCTAAGTACTCTCAGTGCCCTCCGTGTAATCCATCAAGATTCTCACACTCCCCCGGATCTCCCTCTTCACTCGCCGACCGAAATCCTTTTCATCCGTGTTTTCTTTTCGTTTCCGGAATGTTCTCAAAAGTCCCATTCGTGCAACGAGAGTGAAAGAACAAATTTTCACAAAATTTTTAATGAACATAAATATGATAGGTAAGTTGATATCATGACGTACCATTATGCCCATACTTAAGGGAGAACCTTTCGTTTTATGAATTTTTTCCCAGAACTCTTGTTCCTCAACTTTCCAGAAACATCAAATATTGACATCTTAAATTTTGAAAATTTCACAATTTATTACCAATGTTAAATTTAATAATTTGAATGAATTTTATAATTTGTACAAACTCCTTGTTATTTCCTAAGCGAATATAAGAATAGAGAGAATGTCGCCTGGTAAAGCTTTAGTAAAAGTGTCTGCAATACTTCTAATAGCTGACATATATTTATTTTTCATTTGTTTTACTGAAATACCTCAGTGAGAGCTTTTCAAAAAGGTGTTGTACGAGGGGTATTCAGTGATTGGAAAAGAAAGAAAACCAGTGTGTCCCAATATCGCGGTTCATGGCACACCACTCCGTACCTACTTTCCTAACAGTTATTTTATTATTGCTATTCAGTTATTTAAGAGTTGGGTTAGACCCTTCCTCAAGATATATGTATTTTTTTAATTATTAACAAGTTTGAAAGTAGAATGTTTACTATCCTCAAGATGATAGTTTTCACTGTAAAAAAAAAGAAGAAAAAAACAGCAATTTTTTTGCAAGTTTTGCTCCTGATTCCCAAGTTCCAACTCCTTTAAGGCTACGGTGGACGGCCACTTACTGTGATTCTCAAAAAATAGATTGCGTTAGTGAAGGGGTTGAAAGTTTTAAAGGTTTTCCTCCGAAATTGAAATTTTTTTCTATCGGAAAACGCGAATGTTAAGAGAATTTATGAATGAAGGTAGCTCTAATTGTAGTTTTTTGATATTCCACTTCAATTTCGATAAAAATTTGTGTATCTTTTTAATATTAAGTAGTACATCATGGGGTAAATCATGTCCAGCCCATAGTTCTTATATCATTACCATGAGCATTCAAACAATCCCCAATAAAATCAAATTTTATTGGTGACGATTGACGAAATATAAAATTATCTTGATTTAGTGAATAGGAAATCAATTTATTGAGGGCATAAGAATGAGTGGCTTCCCTCCAAAAAGTGGCTTCCCTCCTAAACTCCTTGCTTAGAATGCTTGTTACAGCAATGATGACTGATGAAATAATCTCAATAATGTTATAATTGGCATATTGGAACCATCTAATATCAGTTATGAGTTGGAGTGACAACAATAACTGTTATAACTGTTATAACAGAAATTGAAACATGAACAAGAAAAACATAATGAATCGTACACATCAAATATCTTTCAATACATCTAATACAGTATTCGAAATCATTCAAAAACGGATTTCCAGGATGGAAGTTTTCAAGATTTTCATTGATTTGGAGTGTTTTCAATATTTTTTAAAATTCTAAAAGCACACTAAGTTAGTATAGGATACGCCCACATCACTTCGATGTTTTTCTTTCTATTTAAGTAAATTGGTGTTATCAGAAATAATTAGTTGGATTACTGTTATGAAGGATGTCATTAAACGTGAGGTATCTTAATAGGTAATTTCATAACTTCTACGTTATTTTATGGACACTTTATTGAATGAAGTAATAATAAAACCAAGTTGAAAATAAGTACCTAACAAGTTGTTATATCTAAATGGGGGGTGCGCCTGATTTTTCTTTTAAATTTTTAATCGAAAGTAGACCTCATCCTACGAATTTTGACTCAGCCGTTCTCTTTTTGGATGAGTAGACCTTTTTCCGTGATTTTTCAAAGTTTCGACATGCGCCCCTCCCGCCTGGGCGGGACCCCCCAGCCTGCATGCATCTTTCCGCGTAAGTTATAAAACACTCGAACTGGTTGAAAGGGGAGAGTTTCCGAAGTCATCTAGAAAACAAACCCTCTTACCTCGCCGACTTCCACGTTTTACCTAATAGCCCAGACAAATTAGTGCTAAAAAGGGGTCTAGCCCCTAAAAATTGCTCTTGAGCTAAAAATTGTTTCAAACTCTTTTGGGGATCCTGAATAGCGAATATCTGACTTTGCGACGGTTTCTAGGTTGTTTCTGTGACGTTTTTCGATCGGGATAGTCCTTATCGACCTACAGGAGTTCGAAGTTGAGCGTTAAGCACATTTAGCACTTTCAATGTTTTAAACGTTATTCGACACAAAATGTATTTCTCTTTCTAAAAAGAACCCAGTTAAATTTTCTGTAGGATGCGTACTTTTCGAGTTATTAGCAAAATACTGAAAAAAGTACGACATTTTTTTGCGGTTTTTAAGCTTTTAATTCTGAAGCACAACCGAGAACAGTCAAAAACTCAAATACCCGTTATTCAGGATTCCCAAAAGGGTTTAAAACGATTTCTAGCTCTCGAGCAATTTTAGGGGCTAGACCACTAATTTGCCCGCACTATTAGCAAATTATGCAGGAAAAGATAAGAGTAGCTGGATTTTGATGATATTTTCCGTTGAGGAGCGAGAAGAATTTCCAAAATCCACTGTTACCCCGATTTCTTTAAAATGAATGTACACAGTTTAGGAATTCATAGCTGATTTAATAGAAAATTCCCGGAAGTCATTATTTCAAAGACCAGTGTTGTAGGACTCTTGACCTTTTGTTGAAAAGAGAGTAGGTATAATCTTGGAAGCCTGAAACGACTGGATGAAGTTCTTGACAACTCAATCAAGTTTACTTGAGGTAAACCGTCCGAGAAAGGGGGAAGTCAATGGAGAAGTTGGCAATGTAAGTATTGGCATCACAGGAGAAGTCAATAGAAAAGTTGAGATGTATTGACGTCACAAATAACAGATCGGGAAGACACTTTCTTCAGCCGGACTCCCCCAGTATATTATTACGTTGTCTCACGGGCGGCTAAAAGTCTTTCGGGGGCGGCGGAGGATCCCACTTAGCGAGGTGATTAAGTGGACGGTCTCTCCCGTGTGGAGACCGGGAGACGTCAACGATGAGAAAGAGGAAGAAGGGGGAAGAGGAAGTAGGGTGAAGAGGAAGAAGGAAGATGAAGGGGGCCCTTTTATAACGTCTCGGCCCAATTAGCCCCCTCACGTCTTCTGTCTTATGTCCCCCTTCTCGGATGCCGACTTTTCTTTTTGAGCCCTCCCTTGCTTTACACTTCAACCCTCGCAGCTGTCAGTAATGAAAAAGTTGAGAACTAATAACTAATCCACCACCCTCCAGGAATCTTATTTGTGCTAATTCCGGCTGAGAAAACTCCTGGGGAATTCTTGGCATACCAGCGCATGTTTCGAATACCCCAAGCAAAATTTGTTAAAACTGTAGACATCGTGATAAAATTACTGTTTGGTGATTGAAATCTGTACACATTCTGTTCTATTATGTTTAGTAAATTGTAAAATGCAAACATATTGGAAAAAATATTTGTTAATGATTGTAGCTGGAGGTACTACCTCGATTTGGTTTATTATTTTCAATAATGAACCTTTGGAATCGACCAAGAAAAAAAAATTTGAACAACGCTGCACACAACACGCTGCATGAGACTTGAACCCACGAACCTCTGCAGAAGTCGGTCTAAATTCCACCGCCAAACACCGCTCGTCTCAGCGACCGTGGCTACACCGGACCCCACTACTTAGAAAGCACGACCTGAGTAGATAAACGAGGGCATAACGACAAGATCGATCACCTCAAGCCATGTAAAATGATGTTTTGTGATAACTAGAGTCTACATAAATTTAGCCACGGATGAACCTAATCACTTTTCGTTTGATTGATCTTGAAGCGAAGATGCAGACAGGTACCAAGTCTCTGACCCATAGCCAACCAAGGTCTTTACAGTTTTCACTTTATTAATTTACTTATCAATCGGCCGGTAGCATTATGCGTTTGGTAAATCCACGACTTATCGATTTTTCGTCATCTACATAGTAATTATGATGAGCAAAATATGGCACTCTTTCGAACTCGAGATCATACGTCCGAATTGGAAGTTCAGAGCACTCCTGAGGTTTTAAAACAGGCTCAACGGATTGGACTGCAGAAATGCTTCAATAAGTATGAAAATTCTTACCATACCTCCTGTGGAAACCTCCTCCTAAACGCACATATTTTACAAATAAAACCGTTGGTGATGAAGTACCTCGAGCAGACCCACGAGTTCACTAGTACCTAACGGTCAAGACCAGAGGCGAAAGCCTCCCTTCGTCCTACTTTACCACCAGTACTCATACTTGTCCAAATCTCTTCTCGAATCTACATACCTTATCTCCACCTACCACGATCATTCAACGGTAAAGGGCCGGGTCCTCCTACCTACCAAACCCACATCCTTTAGTGGTTTCAGGCCAGTTTAGATCTACCCTTATCCTCACCCACGTCGTGATAGGGCCAACCGACTCTCTGCATCAAATTCTCTCCTTCTCTTTTCTCCATTCGAGTAAATTCTAACAGCAAGTTCATTATTTAGTAATCAAATTCTCCAAAACTTGCTCCATCTTCATTTGGTGTTTTTGGTTTATTATTTTCAATAGTGAATCTTTGAAATCAAAGAAAAAACAAATTATAACCCCCCCCCCTCCAAAAAAATTATGATTTACGTTTCAAAGTATGTGGAATCCAAAAATCCAATAAAACCTTTTTTTAAAGTCCGCACTTTGACCAGTTACCGAGGACCAAGTTCGATGAAATTTGGTATAGCATTTACATAATATGTAAATGAAATTAAATAAAATGTAAAAGATTTAAATGAAATTAAAAAAATTAAAATTCATCCGTAAAAGGCTGAATTAAATATTATTTAATTCAGCCTTTTACGGATGAATTTTAATAAATAAAAATAATAAATATAATAAATATTAAAAATCATTAAAAATAATAAATTAAAATTCATCCGTAAAAGGCTGAATTAAATATTATTTAATTCAGCCTTTTACGGATGAATTTTAATTTTTTTAATTTCATTTAAATCTTTTACGCATTAATTCAACCTTTTACAAATTTAATTCAACTTTTTACAGTAATTCAATTAAACCTCAAATATCAATACTTGTTAGTAGACTACTAACAAGTATTGATATTTGAGGTTTAATTTTTTGTTTTGAGGTTTATTACTAATAGTAGTATTACTCAACCAGATAACGGACATCAGTTTTGTTCATACTATCAAACACTTGTTTTAAGTCAATGAGCAAGAAAGAAAGATTTCTTCTTGTGATGAGATAAGACCATTCGAAGACATACTGGTAGATCTCCAGGGAGCATAATTTTGGTGTGTGATTCCTGTGTGGTTTCGAAAAATAATAGAATTTTCTCTTTGAATATTGAACATTATGATACCAACTACCAATCGTATGGAACTTCCTCTTCGCGCCATATTTCACAAAAGAGTCAATGTATTTCCAACGAATTTCTCTCGAGACTTTACACTTCACTCATTCAATATTACACAACCTCTCGCCCTAAAATCAATAATTCGCAGTTGAAACTTCAACAACATTTTCCCGTACTACTCCGTGAAAGTGGATGAGCGTCACGCTAATCCCACGAAAAAAACAAAAGATGCCCCGCATCATTCATAACCCCCGTGTAACCTCCCCACGAGACAAAACCATTATGTAGGGATTGTCGTAAAACATACTTCGCCACAAAGGTTGGGTCGAACCTGTGACATAGAAATATTACTCCCGCCCTGTCAAACATGATATACCGTCGTGCTCCCCGACCTCCACGACTCCTTTTTCCTTTATTATTTTCAATATATCGCCTTCCCTCCCCTTCCCCTCCATCCCTTCACCGAGGATATTTTTTTCTAATTTTCTATCCATGTCTTGCCTCGTGGAAAAACCCTTTTCCATGGGAATGGGCAGCGGATTTAATTTCCGGACGTCTGCCGCTGAGTGACAGACGCCCACCCTTCGCCGTTCAAATATTTACCCCCACCTCTGTCTCTCGGGACCCTTCTGCCAATCTTCCGTACTATTCCTACCCTCCCCCTGTACCTTTTTTCTACCCTGAAATTCAAAATATAACTTGGGCGTCCAGAGATAAAACGGATAAATTGAAATATTTGGTATCGCGCGCCGCCAGATTGGGTTTTGTGTACCGACGTCAGCTTCTTCAAACATCCCGGGATGGAGGCAGTTGATTGATTTTCTCTCTAACAATTATTATTTATCAACTCGATGCTTGACCTGAAAATTCAATCAGTTCTCCTGGTGTCACTGACAGCTTTGGGACAGGATAAGCCCAAGAGAGACAGACATCTTCTAGTCAAAACCATGTCCGTCAAACGTCATGGAATCATTTAAGAAATATGTTTAGGAAAAATATATAAGATATATATAGAAAAAAGTGTATGTTTTCTCCATGTATTCTATGATCTCTCTTACATAACATCAAAACCGTACATACTAGTCAAATCGAACGAGCATCTAAACCACACCTGCATCATTAGTTCATGTATCCTCCACTAGGGATAATAAAGCGTTTTTCCTTTGAATCATGTGAGATAAGCTTAGTTACCTATTTTGGTAAAGCTTGAGATTATCCTCCACTAGGGATACTAAAAGCATTTTTCCCTTGGATCACCTGCATCGCATTATCTCACTGAAGATAATGGCAAAAATGCTTTTAGTATCCCCAGTGGAGGCTGCATGAACTAAAACTGTAGGTGTGATCAAGACAAAACGTCAAATCGACGCTTGAGATGTTCAACCACCAAAATCATCATCAAAATGTCCAATACCTTAGCACCAACGAAGACATAGAAAACTAGGTACGAAAGGCGAGTGGTTGCTTCATCCAATTCTATCCAATCTGGTTTAATAGGACTGTCGACCCAAGGATGTTGATCTCATCCGGACGTTATATTCGGAATCAGCGTGCAATGTCCTAAAAAAAACTTTAAAAAATAACATTTTTCTTTTATTTTATGAAGTTTTTCATATGACTATATAAGCTGATTCCGAATATACCGTCGGAATAAGCTCAACATTCTCGAACTGAATTTAGTTCAAAAATGATTGAAAAATAAAATATTTCTTTGCAAATTTTCTATTTAGGTACCCATTATTGTAACAACAATAAAACTTTGTTCGAAAATGTTGTAAAACATTCTTGTTGCCCATTAGATTGGTAGATTTTGGTTGAAATTTGTTGATTGTCCACGGTGCCACCATTCTGTGCCACGGCTCAGCTAGGTATTACATCAACGACAAAAACCACTATACAGCTCTAAGCTCTCACTGGTAATTTTTCCCCGTACTAAAAGATCCAGAGACCCTTATGCGGTGGAGTGTGACTGAGCCTCGACACTTGATATCTCCCAGTCTTGGGGTGCCCGGATTTCTTGTTCAACTCCGAGTACCCCATCCGTCTCCAGGGTGATACGTCAAGAGCTCCCTTCAAGTCTTGTCATGAAGGGGGCCGCTGCGCCCAAAAGGTTTTCACGTACGCCGAGGCCGAAACCTTATATTAATGGCGTTACTTGGTTGCGGCTCGAAGGCAGTTAGTAGGTGGGCAACGTGGGTCGGCCAATCTTGGGGACGCTCCCAGAGGAGATGTGGGAGGGATGATGCCGACCAGGACGGCTAATACCCCGGGATTTGTCAAGGAGATAGCAGGTGATTTCTGGTCTCACCGAGATGTATTATATCACACTCTGATCTACACCATCTCCAGTAACAATCTCTCAGCTAAGCCACCCTCTCCATTGACTCGTCATCGTCACCCATCACGGAGCCTACCCTCGCTTGATAACATCATCACTCTCTCCATCTCTTCTTGTTCTTTGTTGTGTTATGAAACCTATAAAACTATTTTGAAAACAAAAACCAATGCCAATATTGAGCGATTCTCACCACGAGAACGCACATCAAATAATTGCATAGGAGAGCAGAAAAAAAGTCTACCAGGTGGGTGTGGTACCCCCGATTGTATAGATGATCCGATGCATAATAGTTTATCTCAAACCATCAATCTCTAAATACCTTGCACTACTCTCACAGGGGACTCTACATGTCAACCGGCACAATCTCGGAATATTGTTGGAAAATGTAGAAATTATGGCTGTAACTAGGAAATACCTATACTTTTGCGCATGCGCAGTGGCTACTATCAGTCTGGGGTGATAATTTTCTAAGGGAACCATCTACACGCCAACCCGCACAATTTCTGAAAATTTCATCGAAATCGGATGAGAATTATTCTCATGAGAATTATTCTCATCCGATTTCGATGAAATTTTCAGAAATTGTGCGGGTTGGCGTGTAGATGGTTCCCTGAGACAATTATTGTAGAAGTTATGGCTGAAGCTAGGATTTCACATTTGCGCATACGCAGCGACTACTATCAGTCCGGGGGCGATAATTTTCATAGGGGACCATCTACACGCCAACCCGCACAAACCCCGAAAATTTCATCGAAATCGGATGAGAATTGTTGAGTTATGGCTGTGGCAAGGATTTCATGACAGACGCACAAACAGACAGACACGGAACCAAAATTGTTCAGGTACCTAGGTCTGAAAACGCGGGTGGAAATTTTGATTTTGGAGAAGTTTTTTTTCAACCTTGAAAATTGGAAACAATGTTTCCGCTACATTGGTAGACTCGGAAGCAGAAAACTAATTTGAGAACAAGTGTAAGCGAATTTTCAAGGAATATGAAGCTATTGCAATGACCTCAAAATGTTTGGAATGGAGTTTTTTGAAAAAAAATGTTCACTGAAAACCGTTTTGAAACATTATGAAACGATCCTTGGAGAATGTAAGAAAAAAAACCTAAGCTTTCTTCAAAAATGATATATATTTATACATTTCTATGAAAATTCGCTCATTAACTCATGCTGCATGAATGGACTTTTTTTGTTAGTTGAATAGCCCCAAAGGCCGAATGGCTTCTTCCATCGGACCCTATCAGTAGCCAGATTCCTTCCGGAACCAATGGCCCTCATATCAAGGATTACTTCATCGGTCCTTCTTAGGACGTCATCTTCTTCTTCCAGTGGCTAATCTGGCTCTCATCATCCTTTTCGGTGATCTGTCAACCGGAATTTTATCAACGTATTCTCTCTGCCTTTATGAAGCGCACTGTCTTCTTCCTTTAGTATCTCGTCAAATTCTTTGTTCACATCCAGAACCATCATTGCCTCGTCCATAAAGCCTACGGATCAAGTTCACCCAAATATTTATGCTTCCCGTTAGCTTCCAGCATGGTCCATGCTTCAAAGCCAAAACATACAACAGGGTGTATTAGCATCCTGTAGAGCTTTAACTTTATGGTTTTGGCTGGTAAATAGCTTCTAGTAATCGAAAACCGCTCTATTGCCCATCATTATTCTTGACCATAATATATCTCTTCCTCCATTCGATTTCTTTAATTTATTGAGCTGCCGAGTTAGGCAAAACTATTTACTGCTTCAAAAGTATAGGGGCTGGATCTCTGAGGAATTTTGTCTTCCTCTCATTGACGCACAGCACAGTCCCATGGGTTTTCCAGCGTCATTCAGCATCTCAAACGCCTCTTGTAGAGCATGAAGGCTGCAGCCAAATATTGTGCACACGATTGTTACTATGCAAACCTGATACCCATTGTTGATTGAAGTGATTATGCTCGGTTGGCTGAAAGATGTTGCAAATTGGGTTAAAGATGAAGAGGGTGATGATTGCACTTGGAACATCCCTGCAAGGGAGTTAGCCTAGCTACACAGGATAAACTAAAACAGTTAAATAATTGGTGTAGAGCAAGACCGCATTGGGTAGGGAGTTGTATTAAAATAAATAACCAATGACTTGACGTGATATATGACTAGGGAAAAATGAAGAAGAAAAACCAATAAGTTTCACCCAGTTAATCGGTACTAGATGGGGACCACACCAAGTATGTTGAATAATATGTTGTATTTTCCCTTGTTTTTTCCTAGTAGTATTGTGGTGTGTTGAGTTACGTTCTTTGGTCCAATAATGGAACAAATTCTATGAGAGATTATATGAAATAATTATATGAGAAAGATGGGTCTTGTTCTTTGGAAGGCTGACAGCTAAGTATGGCAAGAATATAAGTAGGAATAGCAGTTATGATGAAATGTGTTTATGGAATGTTTATGGAATGTTTAGGAAGTTTAGTTCTGGATATAACGGTTATGATGGCAAGGTGATAGCTAAAGGCGAGTGGCCGATTCCCTTGTACGTTTTCCAAACATCAGGTTCCCTGAATTTTCCCAAAAATTCCTTCTTTTATAAACTGAAATGCAATGAAAATGTAATTCAGCGTGGCAATTTATAATCATTTGAAAATTTATGAAGATGGAATTATTCTGCACTATACGATCTATACTAAACACAGCATCATTGTTTTGTATAGACAAATAAATTTGATCACATTTATGTAAGTAGTTATCACAAACAGGTAAAGAATTTTCTTTTTGAGAAAAACACATTTATTAATATTATGTCGATACCTTAAAGCACATAAGCGCTATGTCCATCCATCTTCCAAATTTTCCATTTTCTTTTAATTTCAGAAAAACTCAAATTCAACAAAACTATTATTGACCTTCTTGACGATTATAGCTTGAAAATTTATCGAGGAAATTAAAGAGTCTAGTGTAAATAGCCATTATTTTAGAAATTTTGCACTAGTGATAATTTCTTTTGCGTTTTTCTCAAAACTCCGTTTTTGGACATAGCGCCTTTGTGCTTTAAGGTATCGATGTGTTATGGCAGAATTAATTTGAGCAAGGACAAAGAGTTTTCGAATGTGTATTTGAAATCACGTCTTTCCATTTTAGTTTTTCTCGAGAAAGATGATAATGGATCTTTGAAACGAATTACCTTTTAGCAAAAAACGTGCTAGTAACCAAAAAATATTACTATTTTTTCTGAAATAATGATGACTATGTACCCGGGTCATATCTTTTAATAAATACGGTAACACCAAATGAAAGGGCTTCCTTGATCGCACAACCTCTACCCTCGGGAAGTAAGATTGTGAGCAAAAGTAACCGTAAAGCGACGGCAATTGAATTTTTGGTCATTTATGAAATGAATTATTTCAATAACTATGCATGTGATTCATTGTGGGATTGTTTTATACGCGTGGAATGAGGAATTTCACCACGTCGGAATTCCCTATTTTTTACCCCAAAATCGGATTCAGCACCTCGAAAAACCCCCTACGATAAACTTTCAGCCCTTACTTCCTAATTTACGAATAAACAAAACAGTGTAGAAAATATGAACGTTAAAAAAAACCGGGAGGATGACGTCATCCTGGAATAGTTCATTTACAGCCGCTTGAAGCGCTGAGATCGAGAAATCTATAGTCCCCAGATTCAACATTTCACAAAACCAGTAAAGTTTGAAATCGAAAAACTGAAGAAAAAAATAGAAAAAGTAAGATGGGGAAAATTAGGTTTCCCCTATTTTTGTTCGATAACTTTCCTCTTAGATAACTCAATTTTGTCATACCAACAGGCAACACTGGGAGGAGACGGCGATCCGAACAGCCCAATCAGCGAGCGTTTCCGCTTCACGTTGAAGAGGTCCGTTTTCCCGGTTATTTTTTGAAATTATAAATTTTGATTGTCTACCAAAAATAACAGATTTATTTTCCGAAATCAACCCGATATTAATCTATCCCACGCGTTTCATCTATTCAGGAAAAATGCAAACAGAATTTGGTGAAATTCCTCATTGCTATTTAAAAAACTAATGGACCTTTTTCATCGATCTTTAAGTAGATAGGAATTTTAATGTGTAAATTATATTTGTATCGATAGTTTTGTAAGCTCTTGGGGTAGTGACCCAGTAACAGTTCTTTTCTAAATGAATATATGGGGGGTTGAAAGGGGTCGACACTGTAACAAAGCAAAATATCGGAATCTTAGAATATTGAATGAAATGGATACTTAACTGGTCGACTGGTAGGTAGCTGTCTCCCGAGCGGCTTGGAGATGAGGCGTAGCGTTCCAGGCGACACACTTTACTATGTTTAATACTGTTATACCTGAAGGGTTTTGTCACCTGAAGGGTGTTTTCGTTGTATCGATGTATGTTTTGAATAAATGAAGTTACGTTACGGATGTTTCTTATTTCAAGCAAGTTCCTAATCGATACTGTTGAATCAGAATACTCAGAACCTGGGATGCGGGTCGTTTTAAAGGAGAAATGCAAGGTTAAACAAATACTTAGGTTTAATGACCAGAAGTTGAATTGGCGATACAGGGACCCGACTCGACTGTCCTCCAAATGAGAACAAAGCCGGAAGGGCGTTACTGAGACTCGAAAAAAAAAGGTAAGTTTGAAATGTTTAGTTGTAGTTATTTAAGCACAAAATTCTTAGTCAATATGTCTTAAGATACGGTCGATACAGGTTCGATCCTACTGGTTCCTATTCGACTTATACCTCTTAAATTCACTGAGTTCACGTTACCTTCTACCTAATTGGCCAATTGAGAGTAGAAATTAGTTTATTTACGCACTCACGTTCCAGGTTACCGGGGCGAGTCTGGGTCGCGGTGCGGCGTGGTTTGATGGGGGAGAGCCGGGACAGGGCTGGTCCTCGTGGTCCTCGATCCTTTCTTGATCCGGGCGACGGCGGAGGTTCCAGGGGAGGCGGGACGGAACAAGATCACTGGTTACTGCTAACTTCACTGAGTAAATCCTAGTGACTTGGGGGAGGCAGGAGGCGATATGGTTCGGCGCGATACTGGGTCGACGCGGAACGGGGGAGTGAGCTTCAAAGACAGGGGGTGTGCGCTTCGAGACGGCTGGCAAGGCGGTGGCTTCAGGACTAACTGTTCTTTTCCAATACAATAGTTTAAGAGGGCTTCTCCAGCCATCAGTGTTGCCCCTCCCTTCTGTGGTTGGTTGTCTTCTCCTGCTTCGGTTGGACAGGTTGCTCATATGGAAGTTTTGGATGGACTTCTCAGGTGATCTTGTATGGAAGTTGCCCTCCTGCTCCATGGTTGATTATTGCTCTTGTAGATAGTTGTTTTGTTTTGTGTTCGTGAGGTGTTAGGTGAACACGGTGGTGGGAGGTCACGCCCGTTGGTGATGGTGACCTCTTTCGGGCTTCTGGTCCCGAAGGGGTATCAGGACTTACGGACAGGCAGTGCCTGTAAGGGGAAATAGTGAGCAACTTGGCGGTTGCTCACATTCCCCGCCCCTTCGGGAGCCAGGGTCATCCACGATGACACTGGGTATGGGCACAGCATCATCGGGGTACGCCTGCCTCAAGGCTATTTCGTATTGGTGTCGCCTGCATCCGGGGCAACTCGCGGGTTGTCGGCGCTCCTGGTGTTCTGGAGGGCATGTCGGCAGTTGCTTTCCCTCGGTGTGAGCTCTCCGCAGTCGTTGCCAGAAGGTTTTGCAAGCAGTACATCTGAATTTCAAGATGTACTGGCATGCTTGCCTGCACACGGGGCATTCCCTGGACCCTTTGCGGACCGACGACCTTTCAGGTCGGAGGGTCGCAGGGGTGACTGCGGGGGAGGTTCTGCAGCGGCTCAACCTGAGCTTGGGTATTGGCGTTGACACCCAGGCATCGTTGTTTGGAGTCTCGGAATGGCGCGGAGACTCGAGTATGGTCGCGGGATCCACGTTGGTCACGATCCGGATCGGGGATGGCTCTGGCACGTCCGCGAAGATGCTGCGTCCGGGTGTTGGCGGTGGCGACTCGTAACGGCGGACTTGTTCCGGAATTGGTTCGGAGTCAGAACTGGAAGAGGTCGGCGGTTGGCTTCCTGTTGCTGCCGCTCTCCCACTGGTACTCGCCGCGGGTGGCTCCTCGGGAGGTGGTGCGGGCACTGCACCGGGCTGTGAGGTTCGGTGCCATGTCCTCAACAGGTCGCGATTTGCTCTCTCCAAAATCCTCTGTTGTCGTAGGAGTTCGCTCCGTTCCTCCAGCAGCATGTCTCGTTCCTTCGCGATCCTCTGGTAGGTGGGCAACCAGGATGCGATTTGGCTGATGGAGACCATACAAACATCTCCCAGAGCAGCTCGTGCTTCGCAATTATCCGCCTTTATCATAGTCCGCACGTATATCGCCAGGGCTCCCATTTTTGTCGCGGGACAACACGTCGGCTCGGTGGTATTTACGAAAGTTTTTGGGAGTTTCGCGAGTTCGCGGATTTGATTCTCGATTTCACGGTTTAGCGCGACAATTCTTTCGTCCGGCGGTGGCGGTTGTTCCCAGGCCTCGGGAGTACCCAAGTGCTGCTGCGTCATCCTAAAATTAAATTTTAAACTTTGCTAATTTGTTTTCTTTTACAATTTGAATAATTGAACATTTTTTGTTTTTGGCTTTCAGGCTGATGGTTGCGGTGGTCTCAGATCCAGGTAAGCTATCTTAATGTATAAGAGGTAAGTTATTGTAATTTAGATTATTTTGCAGGTTTATGTGTTCGCGTTATCTAAGGTAAGTTACTTTAAGTTTTACATGGTAAGTTTTAGCTTATAATAAATTTTCGAGTTGACCTGAGGGGTTCTGGTGCTTTCACCGGGAACCTTCGAGTCGTATCCCATGCCATTAATTCTGGTTCATACTAATAAGAAATTTTTTTTTTTTTTTTTTTTTTTTTTTTTTTTAAACAAATTTAACTAAAATGTGAACTTTTCTGTATGTGTATCTACACTGTATATTTGTGCGTGTGACTGTTGTGTCTGTCTGTATTTAGTGTTTCTAGTAGTCAGTTGGTTAGTCGAGCCTCGTCCTGTGTGAAGGTTACGGTAGTCCACTGGTACTCTCCGACGGAAAGTGTACCTTGGTGTATTTTCCGTTTGGGTTTCGTCGGTGGTCTCCACTTCACTCACAGGGGCGTTTTGTTCCTGTCTTGGAGTTTCTGTGTTGTCTTCATCAGAAGATGTTTCAGGTGGGCTGGTAGTCTGATCCCACAATGGGTCTACATGATGGGTGGTTGGGTCCGATGGGGTCACTGGACCATCGACGGTTCCTGGTTGTGAGGAACCGGATTGGTTCGGTTTCCCTTGTTCATTCGTTGGAGTTACTGGGTACAGTTTGATGGGTTTCTCATCAGTTGAGGCCCAGTCTTCGACTAATAATTTTTCCACCAGGGTTGTTTCAGGCTGCGTTACGGGTATAACATCCGTCTTCGTTGGTTCCACCTCTTGATCAGTGAAGGACTCGTCGGGGATTCCATTAGCGAAAGCTGGCTTGAGTCGGTTTACGTGAACTGTCTGATGTTTCAGGCTCGCGAGGTCACGGATTTCGTACGTTACCTCCGTGTATTTTGCCGTTACAATCCACGGTCCAGACCAGGGACTCCACAGCTTCCTGGCGGCTCCCGCCGGAGGCTGTATTTCCCTAAGATATACGCGATCATTCAACTGGAACGATCGGCTCTTCAGGCGTCGATTTATTACTTCGCTTCGTTTCTTCCAAGCGTTGTGAAGGCAAGTTATGGCTGCGTTACGGGCAATCCTTAGTCGTCTTAGGTTTGAGTCATCGGGTTCCGAGTGTACGTTCTGGAACGTCTCGTTTGGCAACCTGATTTCTCGACCGAAAGTTAAGTAGTTGGGTGTAAAGCCAGTACTTTTATGTGGGGTCGCTCTGTATGCAGCCAGTGCTATCGGTAGAACGACTTCCCAGGCGGTGGTCTTCTTCACGATTTTCGACAAAATGTTTGCCAGTGTCCTGTGAAACCTTTCACATACACCATTACCCTCCGGGTGGTACGCTGTCGTGAACACTTGCTTTATTCCCCATTTCAAACAGAGTTCGCGGGTCGATTTTGCCGTGAATCCCGTTCCTCTATCTGAGACTAATCTCTCGGGGACACCATGAGTAGGGATATACTTAGTGGCCAAAATACGTGCTACGGTTTCTGCAGTGCAATCACCAACCACGTACGCTTCGGCGTATTTGGTAAAATGGTCGATGGCTGTTAGGATGTATTTAGGGGTTGATCCGGATGTAATCGGTCCTACGAAATCAACTCCTATAATTTGTCCTGGTTTTTCCGGTAGCAGGGGTTTTTGTATGGGGTGTCTCAATCCGTTGGGCGTGTTTCGCTTCTGGCAGGCGACGCATTGGCGGACGTAGTTCTTCACATCTTTTGCAAGACTTGGCCAATACCCGAGTCTTCTTATAATCTTTTCCATCGCTTCTGCTCCAGGATGGCCAGCCCAAGCGTTCCGATGACATCGATCGAGTAGCCAATCCCTCAAGGAAACAGGCATCAAGGGAACCCACTGTTCTCTTCCATCGAGCTTGATCTGGATTTCTCCTACTCCATTAACTTTCCTAGATTCACCCCCCATTTTTAAACGGAGTGTCGACTGGACCCACGGGTCGATGTTTTGGGCGGCGATGATGAGGCTTCGGGGAAACTCGAGAGTTATCGCGCCGATGTCCATCCGGCTCAGCCCATCCGCGTGAGCCATCTGCGATCCAGGTCTGTATCTGGGTACGAAGTTGTACTCGGCCAATCGGAGCGTCCACCTTCCTATCCTGGACGTCGGATCTTTGAGACGCATGGCCGCTGTGAGGGCCATATGATCTGTCTGTAGCTCAAAGGATCGACCCAGTAAATACTCTTGGAAGTGTCTCACTGCCCATACGACAGCGAGCAGCTCCCTTTCAGTTACCGAATAACGCGTTTCGGCCGGATTTAATTTTCGGCTGGCGTATGCCACGGGTCTCTCTTGTCCATCGTATTCTTGTGATAGTACTGCGCCCAACGCTGAGTTCGAGGCGTCTGTGGCCAGGATGAAAGTCTTGTTGAGGTCCGGATACACCAAAACCGGTTCTCCTGTCAGCTGAGCTTTCAAGTCGTCGAACGCTTTCTGCTGGAGCTCTGTCCATTCAAACGGTACACCCTTCCTGGTTAGATTCGTCAATGGTGTTACGATTTCGGCGAAGTTGGGGATAAAACGGCGATAAAATCCCGCCAACCCAAGGAAGGATTGCAGTTTCAGCACGGATGTGGGTACAGGGAAATCTCTAACCGCCCGTGTCTTTTCGGGTTCGGTGTGTATTCCCGTGGATGTTACCCTATGTCCAAGGAATCGTACCTCTTGCTGCAAAAACTCGCACTTCCCAAGGTTCACCTTCAGTCCAGCATCGCGAAATCTGTCGAACACCTGTCTGAGCTTCAAGAGGTGCTCCTCTGCAGTTGGTGAGAAAATAATTACGTCGTCCAAGTACACTAGACATTGATCTCCAAGGAGTCCATCCAATACGTTATTCATTACGCGTTGGAACGTCGCCGGCGCATTTTTTAAACCGAATGGCATTTTATCGTATTCGAAGTGTCTGCCAAGTACGGAAAATGCGGTTTTCTCTTTCGTTTCGGGATGTACTGGGATTTGGTGGTATCCCGAAATCAAATCGATGGTAGTGAAGTACTTGCACCCTCCCAGCATGGATAAGGTCTCCTGGAGTCGCGGGATGGGGTAGGCATCCCCTTTTGTTATTTTGTTGAGTTGCCTAAAGTCTGTACAGAACCGCCATTTCTGTGGTTCTCCGGGAGGCGTCTTCTTTTTCACCATTAACACCGGCGCGCACCATGGGCTTGTCGAACTGCTTATCACTCCAGATGCTAGCATGTCCTTCAACTGCTTTTCCACCACGTCACGGAGAGCGTGGGGGATCGGGTACGGTTTTTGGCTAGTCACCTCTGGTTGTGTTGTAGTTATTTCATGGGCTACCTGGAGACTGCATCCTTCCCCAGAGGGTGGTTGAAACAGGTCCCAGTAGAAAAGGAGGGTGTTCCTAGCCATTGTCTGCGGTGCGTCGGTGAGATGGGAAATTTTCTCTTCGATTACAGCCTCGGTATCCGGTTGCGGGTCGTCCCACTGGTCGGTTGGTATGAGTTCCCACTCCTCGTCTTCGTATGTCCACTCGTCTGGTTTCAGGTCTGCGGGCTCCATTTCTACCCTACACGTTTTTGTGATGGGTTTCTTTGTTGGAAGTTCATGGACCCTTTTAAGTGTTCCTCGGATCACTGAAGAGGCGTCCAGTTCCAAATCCTCAAGGCATGGTGTATTGGTGTCGCTCTCACATGGGGGCGATACACCTCCCGATACACCTGGTTCCCCTTCATTTTCTTGTGTTATCATCAGTATCGATACACCCGGCGATACCATGGGCGATACCTCCGGTGTCTCTCTGTATTGCAGGGGTGATACGGTTTCCGATACACCCGGCGATACCCTGGGCGATACCCCCGGTGTTTCTTGGGATTGCAGGGGCGATACGGTTTCCGATACACCCGGCGATACCCTGGGCGATACCCCCGGTGTTTCTTGGGATTGCAGGGGCGATACGGTTTCCGATACACCCGGCGATACCCCGGGCGACACCCCCGGTGTTTCTTGGGATTGCAGGGGCGATACGGTTTCCGATACACCCGGCGACACGGTGGGCGATACCACGGTCGATACCTCCGGTGTTCCTCTGTGTTGTTGGGATGTTACGGAATCCGATACACCCGGCGATACGGTGGGCGATACCACGGTCGATACCTCCGGTGTTCCTCTGTGTTGTTGGGATGTTACGGGATCCGATACACCCGGCGATACGGTGGGCGATACCACGGTCGATACCTCCGGTGTTCCTCTGTGTTGTTGGGATGTTACGGGATCCGATACACCCGGCGATACGGTGGGCGATACCACGGTCGATACCTCCGGTGTTCCTCCGTGTTGTTGGGATGTTACGGAATCCGATACACCCGGCGATACGGTGGGCGATACCACGGTCGATACCTCCGGTGTTCCTCTGTGTTGTTCCCATTCATCTAGGTTCACAAGGGCAGCGGTTACCGAACGAGAGGTGCTGGGGAGGGCCGTATCCGCACCGTCCTGATAACTCGGGTACTGCAATACGGTGTCCTCCCTCCTCCCATCCGATATTACCACCCCTATGTTCCCGAGAGCACGAGACTCCATATCCCGTTCCTCTCCGATTGTTTCGGCGTCGGTCCTCAGTTCCATGTTTGGTCCCATTGTCAAGGTTAGCGGAATACGTCGCAGCACATCGAGACCCAGCAAGTTCAAGTCGGCACGTTTCCGCGCGAACACCGGGAAAGTGTGAGTAAAACGGTGTCGGCCAATCCGGGTGTCAAGGACCTGTTCCCCCGCGAAGGGTAGTAGGGTTCCATCGGCTCCCCAGGCCACCATCTTGGTTGGCCGTAACGGTATTCCGACCACCGGGCTCGCTAATACGGAAAGCGCGGCTCCTGTGTCCACCAACATACTACGCGTCTCCGGTCCCAGACCCACTTCCATCCTAATGGTTCTTGCCATTGGGTGTCCTACCGCGGTTACACATAGTTTATTGTCCTCGGTCCCCTTGTAGAGGGTTATTTCCTTCACGTGATTCGGTTCCGCGGGAGGCTGGGACACAGGAAGCAACTTCTTTTTCTGAGGGCAGTCCGGTTCGAGGTGTTCCCGACATCCGCAGAAATTGCAAAAGATAGTCTTCTGCGGACTTCTGGGACATTCCACCGGAAAATGTTCCTTTGACGCGCAAAACATGCACGGGTATCAGGGCATGGGCTTGTCTTCAGTTAGTCTGTTACGGGGGTCATTATTCCACCGATCTCCTCTGTCCCCGTTCCATCGGTTCTGTTGGTCACTGTTCCACCGGTGCGGTTGGTCACCGGTCCAGGCATTTCGTTGGTCGCCGTTCCACCGGTTCGGTTGTTCGTTGTTCCACCGGTTCTGTTGTTCGCGTCTTGGTACGGGTTGGTCTCGACGCGGGCATCGGGCGGCAAAGTGGTTTGTTCCACCACAATTATAACATCTTTGTTCCGCCGATACCGCCGCGAGTTCCCAATGTTCGTCCGTATCTTCCGTTTCCGCCAAAGTTTCTTCCAATTCTTCGGCCTTCTGTAGGGCGATACGTATGGTTGTAGGTCGATCCATCACTAGGAAAGCGCTTAGTTTCTTCCCGACACCTTTGATAAAAGCGCTGAGGGTCTTCCGTTCCACCCATTCCTGACGATCATGTCGATCCAGGTGGGCTCCCTCTTCCGATACGGCGCATTGTGCCAACCCTCGTATGCGATCCGCAAATTGACGTAGGGTTTCCGAGGCGTTCCGCTTCACCGTCCAAAGTGATGCTGCGGCATGTTGCGGGTTCTGTCGTCAGAACCACGACAGCATTTCGTCCCTGATCATGTGATAGGCGTTGTCACAGTCAAGTATATCGTTCCTGTCGATGAGAAACTGTTTCGCGATCCCTCTCGCCTTGATCCTGAGGAGTTTCAGTTTCTGTTCCTGTGCTAGTCCCTCGGTTACTGCGTCGAAGTTCGTAAAGAACGAGCTAACACTCAGCGATCCGGTTGCGTCGGGGTCCCATGGTTCCACTTCTAAGAGCAAGGAACGTGGAATACCGTTCCCGCTCTCGTCGCGGCCCGACTCATTGTACTTTGACAATAAAGCATTCATCTGCTTCATCGTTTCGGTAAGTAAGTCGACCGGACCCTTTTGTTGGAACGGGTCGGGATCCTCAAAGTCCTCTGGTTCTCCCAACGACATTGTCACTGTTATTCAAGCAATACCGGGAAACACAATCACAATCACTTGTCACAGGGTCGGCTCGGAACGGTTCAGTCAAGTTTCGGTCTGTAACGGGTGGTTCTGTGTGACGACACAGGTGTTTGTTTGTGTGGTACAGGTGTGCAAATAATCTGTAAAAGTTCACTTTTTCTTACTATATACAATTCTTATGCGATACACCACGACACCCTGGTTCTGATTATTCGATTCCGATATGACTCTACTGAAAAGAACCCGTTACTCGGCACTGAGCTACAAATGGAACTGGGTTCGTGCGGGGCGCACCACACGCAAGTCCGGGCGATATACCGACCCGACACACAAGTTATCGAGTGCGATACGGCGCTTCGGAATTACGATTCGCAATAATCCCACCGCGGGCCAACAATTTGTAAGCTCTTGGGGTAGTGACCCAGTAACAGTTCTTTTCTAAATGAATATATGGGGGGTTGAAAGGGGTCGACACTGTAACAAAGCAAAATATCGGAATCTTAGAATATTGAATGAAATGGATACTTAACTGGTCGACTGGTAGGTAGCTGTCTCCCGAGCGGCTTGGAGATGAGGCGTAGCGTTCCAGGCGACACACTTTACTATGTTTAATACTGTTATACCTGAAGGGTTTTGTCACCTGAAGGGTGTTTTCGTTGTATCGATGTATGTTTTGAATAAATGAAGTTACGTTACGGATGTTTCTTATTTCAAGCAAGTTCCTAATCGATACTGTTGAATCAGAATACTCAGAACCTGGGATGCGGGTCGTTTTAAAGGAGAAATGCAAGGTTAAACAAATACTTAGGTTTAATGACCAGAAGTTGAATTGGCGATACAGGGACCCGACTCGACTGTCCTCCAAATGAGAACAAAGCCGGAAGGGCGTTACTGAGACTCGAAAAAAAAAGGTAAGTTTGAAATGTTTAGTTGTAGTTATTTAAGCACAAAATTCTTAGTCAATATGTCTTAAGATACGGTCGATACAGGTTCGATCCTACTGGTTCCTATTCGACTTATACCTCTTAAATTCACTGAGTTCACGTTACCTTCTACCTAATTGGCCAATTGAGAGTAGAAATTAGTTTATTTACGCACTCACGTTCCAGGTTACCGGGGCGAGTCTGGGTCGCGGTGCGGCGTGGTTTGATGGGGGAGAGCCGGGACAGGGCTGGTCCTCGTGGTCCTCGATCCTTTCTTGATCCGGGCGACGGCGGAGGTTCCAGGGGAGGCGGGACGGAACAAGATCACTGGTTACTGCTAACTTCACTGAGTAAATCCTAGTGACTTGGGGGAGGCAGGAGGCGATATGGTTCGGCGCGATACTGGGTCGACGCGGAACGGGGGAGTGAGCTTCAAAGACAGGGGGTGTGCGCTTCGAGACGGCTGGCAAGGCGGTGGCTTCAGGACTAACTGTTCTTTTCCAATACAATAGTTTAAGAGGGCTTCTCCAGCCATCAGTGTTGCCCCTCCCTTCTGTGGTTGGTTGTCTTCTCCTGCTTCGGTTGGACAGGTTGCTCATATGGAAGTTTTGGATGGACTTCTCAGGTGATCTTGTATGGAAGTTGCCCTCCTGCTCCATGGTTGATTATTGCTCTTGTAGATAGTTGTTTTGTTTTGTGTTCGTGAGGTGTTAGGTGAACACGGTGGTGGGAGGTCACGCCCGTTGGTGATGGTGACCTCTTTCGGGCTTCTGGTCCCGAAGGGGTATCAGGACTTACGGACAGGCAGTGCCTGTAAGGGGAAATAGTGAGCAACTTGGCGGTTGCTCACAGTTTATAAGCTCACTCTTTCGTAATGATCCTTCCTCCCTTGCCTAACGTTTGCCTGAAGTTCAGTAAGTATTCTTCGTCGAGCAGTAGAGCTGAGCTTCAATTTTTACAGAGAATATTGATGATCTTCGAGAAACTGCCGCTCAAATCAGTTTGTAGGTACAATAAATATTGAAGGTTCGTGGATTCCTCCCGTAAGTACTTGAGAGTTGATGTCAGCCGAGCGCACTCACTTGAACCAAAACCCGCACCTCTCAAGGGAGAATCAATGGTGGGAGGTCTCTGATTTATGGGATTCCCGAAGAAAATGAGGACGAAGAAAAGAATAAGAAAGAAATTGGAGAGAGTCAGCGAGAGAGAAATAGCGAGATCTGAGCAACGCTAACGGGACGATCCAATTTACCGCTGGCGTGAGCGCTTTTTTCTGAGGGTTTACGTTAAGCATAAATATTGTTTCACATTTGTAACTCTAATCTGACAGTGCAGGAAGGGGTGAAGCTGGTTGAGAATGATTCGCCTTATTAGAAGGAAGCACATGGCTGAGGGGGCTTTTTCTTATTAAGGTATAACCGTGGTATAACCTCTTACTCCTCCACCTCCTCAACTGCTTTCGTGGTTCCTAACCGAAACAATGAGATTCAGCCCTGTCGTAAATTGTCGCCGAGGGAACGACAAATAATAAGGAAGCATCGTCTTCTTCCTCCCTCCTCCTTCGAGATCCTAACAAGTTGTTGTTTTATTCTCCTCCTTGTGGGAGGGTTGTTGGGTTTCGACTGAAACACGCGATCTCGTAGTCGGTAACGCGGGATAATGCGGTAGTTTCGTTTCCCTCCTCTCCTTTCTTACGGTTCTCCTCCCATCCACGGTGACGCTATTGTGGAGACTCCCTCAGCTTGTGAGGCTCTCCCGAGACCGCCCTTAGCCACAGAACCCCTCTCGTCGGAGGTCGCATCTCGAATTTCCAACCTGTGGGTCGGACGGTGGAGATGGGGTTCCAGCGAGCTGAGGTCGGAAACCTTAATCCGCTGGGGAGACGGAACAATAAAGGTGAGCTAGGGGCCCCACCAGCCACAGTCGCGTCACTTATTAGTGGCGAAAGCCCTTCAAATCATCCCAGCTGCCATGTATCTTCCTCAGCCCATGAAAAAAGCGAGATTTACCACAGACAGGTGAAGAACGTTTCTCGAGAGGTAGTCTTATTACTCAGGGGACACCATATCGATCCCTTCATTTATTGCCTTTCCCTGGGCTCTGAGTCAAACTTCGTCCATTTGAGAATGGAAATTTTCCATGGAAACAGTCACTATTTCCACAAATAGGTAGTAAATAATTGCCTTTTTCGCTTGATCACGAGGCAAATTTGAATATGTCCTTGTAAAATAGGTTCCTAAACCTACAGTCACTTCTACAACATGGATAACTTTCCCAAGATGAGTAGGAGTAGAAGATTTTTTCACACCCATGGTGTTTTTTGCGGATTTACATCCAGAATGGTCTAAAACGGATTTTTACGTGGTAATTTTCCTCGTTGAGTGTCCTCTTGATTCACCCCAGATTAATTGCATTAGATTAATTGCATAAGGTCACCCAAGTTTACTATGGGACCTACAATACACTGGTGAAGAACTTTCACGGAACTATTTCTTCCTCAGGGGACATCATCTCGATCCACCACTGCAACATTGTTTATATTTTCAATAATGAATCTTTGGAAGCGAGCAAGAAACTTTTCCTTAGTTATCATAGACCGAAACTCCATTTGGGATCTAATAGGGAATGGAAACAATTGTGGATAAAATTTCCAAAACGCCATTTTTTCGTTCTTTCAAATCACTCAATTATGCTTTTTGAGAAACCGAAAACCAAATTTCGTTATGAAGGTCTACAACTTACAAGTCTTGGATGTAGTACTTTACGTCAAACAAAACATGATTGTTAACCTAGGATGATGATATGGTTGGTTAGATAATATGAGGTGAAAAGGCGAGTTTTTGTCGACTTGCGATCTATACAAAAAACCGTTGAGAAATCATTTTTAGTTATTTTCAAAATTGTTGATATTGTATTTTTTTTTAAATTGTTGTGATATTTCAATACCTAATTTTTGTCAACTAATTCATCCTTTCTTTCGTCAGTATTACGATTTTATCACAATTTCGGGTTTATTTTCGTAGCTGGATCTAATTTTGTATGTATTGGATGAAACGACAGACATTTTAAACAACAATAATTCTTGTCAACTAATCCATCCTTTCTTCTATCACTGTTCAACTTTTGGCACTATTTTGGATTTTTTTTTTTTGGATCTCATGGTAAGTCACTATCCAATGTGGTACTTATGTATAAAACTGCAGACATTGTTGAAATTTGATTTTTAGACATGTGCAGACATGTGACCTGTATGTAAAACCGTTGTGAAATAATTTGAAACTTCTTTCAATACGTTAAATTTAATTTATTTAATTGCTGAAATGTTTAACAACAATTTTTATCAAACAACTCATCATTGTAAACTTAGATTGATTGTAAATTGTAAAATTAAAAACACTGAAGTGTAACTTTCATTTATTTAAATTAATAATTTAATTTTTATTTTTCTTTGTTGTTACGATTGTAAGAGGAATGTGAGGTAGAGGGCGTATTCACTAATCATAACTCGACATTATCTCACCACTTTCTGTCGCTCTTCAATAGCACTACGATTGGATTTAACTTGTGAAAATATTATCAGGCCGACCTCCCTTCGTGGGGTTCTCTCGAACTGCCTGTCCCCCTCTCGATGCATCAATACACGTCACATTCGTTTCAGTGGAATGTGAGCAAATAATAATAACAATGTCATATTTGTCGTGGCCAATAACTGAGTATTCCGTACGAATTTGAGTGTTAGGAACACTCAATCATAGGAAATGTGCGACAACCATAGATATATATACCTACATATATAGGTATATATGTCTATGGCGACAACACGACTCTTGTCGCAGTGGATCGTCGCCCATTTAGGGATGGCATATCGAATGAAACATATCGATATATCGATCAAATGATATATCGTCAATGAAATATCGATACCTTCGATATATCGAAGGAAATATATCGATATTTCGATGTATTGGAAGATCTACTTTAAAAAACATGTGAAGTAGGTAGGTGAGTTTAATAATTTTAAAACAATATAAAAATCATTAAATCCTAAATTTTAGGATCTACTTGGAAAAACTTGAAGAAGTAAGTAGGTAGGTGAATTTAAAAGTTACTAACATCATTTTGGAGGAAATATTATCGATATACTCGACATATCGGAAGATGTATTTGGAAAAACCGTGTGAAATAAGTATTAACCTACTTTCAAAAGTTACTGGGTATGAATGATCGATATTCATTGTTTAAAAACTGGAAAAAAGTGCGAAAATGTCATTGCAATGTTAAATTAATTTATAAATTGACAGGGGTATAGGTACTGTAGACGATCATGATACTTCAAAATTGAAAATAATTGTTGTGAAAACCTACTTCACTTCTTATAGTAGGTAGTTTTAAGCTGGACGAGCCTCCATTAATTTTGGCAATCAAGTAATTGAGCCTTGATAGCCACTGTAGGTGAATACTATGTACACAATCATGTCTGAGCTGAAGTCAACAGTCTGAAATCAACCCATCACTATGTACCTACAAAATTTGGAATAAAATTACTTGATGTTTTTACAAGTACAGGCGTCCCTTCTTGTCCATTCATTTCAATATTTAATTTTTACTAAAAAAATAAAAATTTTTGCTTCCGAGTCTACCAAGGTAGCGGAAGCTTTGTTTTCACTTTTCAAGGACGAAAAAAAAGTTCTCCAAAATCGAAATTTCCACTCGCGTTTTGCGTTTTAGACCTTTCTGAACAATTTTGGTTCCGTGTCTGTCTGTCTGTCTGTGTGTCTGTCATGAATTCCTTGTAACGCGCATAACTATACGAAGTTATTGTCCGATTTCTATGAAATTTTCAGGGGTTGGTGTGTAGACGGTCCCCTATAAAAATCATCATCCCCGGACTGATAGAAGCGACTGCGCATGCGCAAACGTGAATTCCTTGTAACAGCCGTAACTTCAACTGTCCCCTAGGGGTCGCGGGTTCGAATCCCAGCCTTAGTATTTTTTTGATCCAATCACATACATCTACTCACTTAATTTTTCATCCGAATTTGATGAAATTTTCTAGGATTGTCCAGATTAGTGTGAAGATGGTCTCCTATGAGGGTAGTGGAAGGTACTTAGAGATTGGTGTTTTTAGATTAACAACTATGCATCTGATCATCTATTTATAGAGATTATATAATCGGGTTATGGATACGAGGAAGCTATGTGCCACACCCACTTGGCAGACGTTTTTTTACTTGAAAACAGGTCGCGATATATCAGTAAATATATCGATATTCACCGATAATATCGGTTCTCTATATCGATATATCAAACGTGATAAATCGATTTATCGTTGCCATCCCTACGCTCATTATGAGTCATAATTTATGACGGGATCACCGAAAAACCACCAAACAAAACGCAAGTACGATTCAGCAGTCACATGAACATGAAAAGATTAATCTCAGTATTCAATATGATAGCTAGAGGGAGCAAATTTCTGTAATTCAAATCGGTAAAATCTCACTTGGCAACAAAAACAAAGTATCGTGATATTTCTAATAAAGTGATGTAAGATGGACAAGAAACAGATTCAGGTCACTTTTGCAGGTAATAGAGATTCTGATTGGAGGTACCCGTCACGTGACAAAGGTGTTATCTCCCACAACGCGACCCCATTGGCTCCTCAAACGTTGGTAAGTTGATAAACAGGGGAAAACGAATAACGAAGTTCCCTGCCGGGCCTTCCCACAACATCATGACTACGTCGGTGGGAGAAATAGATCTCAAATCTATTGATTGTAAAACCATTAGGTGGATACTAAGTCAGACTACATTACAAACGACATCACTTTCCAAAATGTGAAAATGGGACGGGAATAAATCTCAACAGACTTCAAGCAAAGAGAGGTTAGGGCTTTTTCAACGATGGATGATTATTTGCAACAAATGAAATCATGAATAAAGCGATGCAAAACTCGTTCGAATTTGAATTGAATTTTTCAGGATCCAGGCAATAAAATGGGATTGTTTCACCAGTTGATTTCGAATGGCCTTTGGAGACTCCATGGTTTTTGTTGTCTTCAATGTTCTTATACTAAATAAAAACTTACTCCTGGTTCGACAACTTCTGATGACGTGAAGGGCGTAGACTAATCATAACTCGACATTATCACAACACTTTCACTGCTCTTCGCTAGCATTACGATTGGATTTAACTTGTGAAAACATCATCAGGCCGACCTCCCTTCGCGGGGTTCTCTCGAACTGCCTGTCCGCCTCTCGATACATCGATACACCCGTCAAGTATCGATAGCTGATTAGCTGATTCGATCCATCGAGAAGCCGATTCGGAGATCTTGGGTTCGTTCGTAGTGCAGTTCTAGAACTTGTCCGGAACAATTGCATTGTGATTAGCAACTGCACATGCAACGTAACTCTTTTAAAAGTTTTTGGTAAATATTTGATTTGGAGCTCTGGGAGATGAAATTCATACGGGACAATCTATGGACACTCAATGCGTTAAGATATCATCAAAGCCGGATCGTCTCGTTGTATATGACGGAAAGGGCGTAATCACTAATCATAACTCGACATTATCACACGACTTTCATTGCTTTACAATAACATTACGATTGAATTTCACTTATCAGATATTACTAGGCCGACCTCCCTTTTCGGGGTTCTCCCGAACTGCCTGACCCCTTCTCGATACATCGATACACCTGTCCAGTATCGATAGCTGATTCAATAGGCTTCTCATTCATACGATCCATCGAGAAGCCGATTCTGATATCTTATTATATTTCGGTGGCGCCTAATTTGAATACTGGCGATGCCGCCAATGTTTAACAAAAATTTTTATCAATTAACTCATCACAGAATAAACTTAGATTGATTGTGAATTGTAAACTGTAAAACACAGAAGTGTAACTTTAATTTATTTAAATTACCTACCTAACAATTTAATTTTTTATTTTTCTTTGTTACAATTGTAAGAAAAATTCGTATTGTATTTTTTGTCCAGGAAAGGTGGAAAATAGGGCGTTAAGGCCTTAACCTTCCGTGGTGGGTAAATAGACGAGTCAATTAATCAATCATCTTTTCTTTAGTGACTGTGTAATTATTAGTATTTTTGGGCGATTTACGTTATCTTGAATTATCAAGTCTTGATTTGAGTTTACAATTGATAAAATTAAGGTTTTCCAAAAAAGGGTAAATTAGGATGTTGTACTTACCAGCATTTACTATCAGGAGTAGGCTGCTGAAGTTGAAGGTGATTTTACTAACTATGGTAGTTGCGTGTGACCATGCGTAAAAAGGAAAAACTGATTTGCTGCTATATGATATTATGCGAAATAAAAAGGTTACTTCGAACTTGGTTGTTACTTTTATGCTTTATCCTAATACCTTCAAAGAAATGGTTGAAAACTTTAATTATGTGAGGCTAGGGATCTCCAGGTAGAGGGTTATCTTGGACCGAAAGGCTCAGAGGATAAAAAGGTTCTACCTGAGGGATGCCTAGGGTTGCTGCCACCACCTGGGTCGAGTGTTGACCTCAGGAAATACCCAAAGATTACTAATTTCAAAATACCTGAGTCCTTTTGAGTTGGAAAGGTTCTACCTTCTGAAATGAAGAACACAATTTGCAAGAAAACACGTAGGATTTTTATTCATAAAAATCGTATAAGTTTGTTACCGTGAAGCGGATTTTTGTGGATTCAGAAGGAACCACGGCAAGGAAATAGGTACTTGAAACTATAACTATAACCTATATTGTACTTGAAAATATAACTTCAATAAACTTCACACTTGTCTTTAGGAGACGTTGCACGAAACTTGCAATAATTATGCGTCTTGACTAAAAAGATTATGACTTAGAAATTCGACTTTGTAAATTTATACATAGATAACTTATTTTATTACGTTTGTTTATAATTATATTTATTGCTTTGCTGACTGAAATACAACTTCTTTCATACAGACTTTTACAATTACTTAGCTTACGATTTACTTTTCTGTTACAACGTTCTTTCACAGTTTCTTATTCTCTTCTCTATTTACTTTTACAGGGCGTTATGTTTATAAGGGGGGGATTTTGCCAGATTTTATTGAGAGAAAGCGCTTACGTGGTTGAGGGAATGGTGCTCACCCTTTTGCCGAGCTTGGATCCAGATGTGAATCTCCGTAGCAGGTTTGTTGCGTCCAGGGCCTCTTCTGCGTAATGCTTGTGGGGGATGCCTGGGATCGGGGCAGACTTGCCTCGGTCCGGGTGTCAAACGGCGTACCGGTTCTTGCGGCGTTATGGAGATGGGTGGCAGATTCTTGTGTCCCGCGCCTTAGCTATTCGGGAGAAAACACAAGAAATCCGACTGGCGGAATTCAGTAGAACGTCTATTGGTGAAATGTTCCGAAGATGCACTTACTCACGGGTTCTCAGTTCGTTCACCAACACAGAAGTTAGAGGGGATGAGTCTTGTTAGTTGGGTTCGACTACAATCGAGACGCGTGGCTGACAGACTGAGGCCCGAGGGAGGGGGCAGGCCCTTATATTGCCCTCGGCCATCTTGCTTTTCGGCGGTGGAAGGTTCTAGGCCGTTGGCGCGCTCGGTGTCTCTGGCGGTGGGTGGCGGACATTGGTATTTCGGTTGACGTTATCTTGCATGGAAGTTATATGGAAGTGGTTGTTTGATTAGTGGTACATGGAGAGCTAGGGATCTTGGCTCCATTACAACTGTTCAGATTTTGGCACCGTTTTGGATTTTCTTCCCTTGCTGCGTCCTATGATGTGGTTTGTAAGAAACTGTAGAATTTTGTATTAGGTCCAATTTTATGAGTCGCGAATAAAGACACTGTTTCAGTATTTAAATTACCCATTTTGAGATAATTCTGCTTAGACAACCAGAATTTTCACAGTGCATTTTAATCATGAGATTAATAAAAGCCTACGGATACCAATTTTGTGAAGAGACTCATTCGGTGTGGACTTCTTAATCAAGGTTTTATTCGGCGCAATCAAAATAAACGCTGAACGGAGCCAAGCGGAGGGTTACGGCCCAAGAAAATACATGCATTTATGCAAAGTGGATGGCCCTCTCTGTTTACCGCTGGCGCTTGCGAAAATACGAGTTTCCAGCACATTAAACCGCCTGCTCGCGTGGAAATAACCGGATATTATCCTCCCTCGGACTCGGACTGGTCTCCGTTCCTTCTTGTATGTACCTCACGAGACCAAGGTCTGTAGCTCTGCACTCCCCGACTTCCGTGATACCTACTTTGTAGCAAATTGTGTTTTATATTACGGTATCTTTACAGTAGTCACTTCTCCATAGTTTTTTTGGTATCTCTATTATAGCCCTTAGGTCGGAACATCAACCTCCTAGAAATCTTCGATATGAAGAGGAAACAGTAGATGATGGGAAAGGGAGTATTACCGTATATCTGGGCGTACATAACTTCACTACCTATTGATTGTCTTGATAGATGGTTTTTCCACCTATCAGTGTGACTCGTTAGGAGTAGTAGACATTTTGTAAATAACCAACCTATAATAAAATAAAATGAAAAAATTAAAAATGGAGTGGGTACTTTGAACAATGTTTATTCCCAAGAAAGTAATGAGTTACAGAATTAAATCACTTTGGACGGTTAGGTCATAATCTCTACTAATAAGAGCAACACAAGAACAAACCTAACAATCGAAATTGATTCAACTTTGTAACAATTTATTTCCGTTGAAATAAACAACGTTCTTACCTACTCCTTTTGGTTTAGTATTTTCAATAATGAACCTTTGTAATCGAGCGCGAAAGATTTATTATCGTGGGTTATTTGCGTAAGAACTCCATAAGCTTCATCAAATGCTATTGAACGTGTTCAAGGAAGTTTCCCTACCAAATATGGGGCAATCTAACGGTTAGGTGATGAAAAAGTAATCTACCAAGTGGGTGTAGCACTTAGCTTCCTTTTTTTTAAGTTTTCGCCAAAATGTTCGTAACAAGAAACAAAAGGTCAAGTTCGTTAGCCAGAAATTTTGGACAACCCAAAGTGGTCCAAATTTTAAAAACGCTGCAAATCATTGCTCAAAGGTTTATTATTTTCTGTATAGATCACCCTTCTGATTTGAATAGGATTGAAAATGGCCTTGGAGCTCACTCAGCTGATCAGTGATCTGAGGAGTGAAGAAGATCTCCTCGAATGCTGGAGACGCCTGGAAGAGCACTTTCATTCAATAGGATTGAAAATGGCTTCGGAGCTCACTCAGCTGATCAGTGATCTGAAGAATGAAGAAGCTTTTGAGCAATGATTTGCAGCGTTTTTTACCCACCAACATTTTTTTTACCTACCAGCTAGGTACTACCTACCACACCATACTGGCTTCACACCTTCACAATCAAGTTTATTAGAAAGAACTAAACGCTTCACACTCGATTGGAAAAATAGAAAGCTTAATATGGAAATTTGATTACTGGTTACGCAGAAGGCAAAACTGTATACAAATTGAAGAAATGAACAGCGATCGCATTTTAGTCCGATAAAATTTGAATGGAGATTAGACCTCTTTTACGATTCACACTCATGATTCTGTTTTATCGAAGGAAAACCTTCAAGTACTCGTAGGGACCGAACGGTTTGTCCTACAGAGCTCCGGGTGGTCTCAAAAATTTTTAAAAATTCAATACTATTTAAAATTGGTGAAAAAACGATACCTTTATTTCGAGAGTTTTCGAGCTAGGGCACTCTTGAAAATTTCGACCCTTAATTTTCACCCCTTAGAAGTGACCTACATCAACCAAAAACTTCGCGGCACAACTAGACCCCAAATGGAGCCCATATACCAAATTTGAACCAAATCGGTCCAGTGTTGCTAAGAAAAGTGCCGCGGACGGCGGACGGGGGACGGCGGACGGACATTGCAAATTTGGATTCTACGCACCTTGAAACGTAAAGTGACAAAGTTTGAGGGGGGTTATAAAAATTTTTTGCGATACGATCACATAGGCTTATTATTAGAAATAATAAACCAAAAACGGGGTTTTCCCGTTTTTTGTGGTTATTACCTTCACAATCATGGTAATATAATATATTACCATATTATGTTATATAATAATATTATATATTATATATTATATAATATACACCAAATTATGGTATATTCGAATTCAGCACAAAATTTCTGATATAAATGCATTTTTCAAAGATGAAAATTGTCCAAAAATTAAGAAAAGTATGTATCTATATAATATATAGATACATACTTTTCTTAATTTTTGGACTATATACGGAATATACGCAGGTATTCATTATTTATATACATATTATGTATATAAATAATGAATACCTGCGTATATTTGTTGTACCCAGAAATGCAGTAGCCGTGAGGGTACTCTATGAGTTTGTAGAGACGATTAGAACATGAATATGGACTCCTAAGATCTTCAAAGCATACCCAATGCATACAGTATGTTGGTACGGTATACTGAAAATCGAAAAAACCAACAATAGCCATGGGGGTACTCTATGAGTTCGTGGAGACGAGTAGAACGCGAATATGGACTCCTAAGATCTTCAAAGCATACCCGTTGCATACAGTATGTTGGTATGCTATACTGAAAATCGAAAAACCAAGAATCGTGTAGAACAAAACTTTCTAAAAGAAATTGCAACACCATTGTTCCTTTTCTTAACCATACCTTCAACTAAAAGATTTCTTTGACAATTAGCTCATTAATTCACGCTGCATGAATGGACTGTTTTATTTCAACTCTCGACAGAATGACTCAGGCTACCTTCGCAAAGCTCACGGAATCCTTAGTGCTGAGGAGAATTCGTTCTTACGAAGAGAAAAAACGATTTATCCATGATGGCCAGGGTGCACAACCAGATCCCATAGGGAACCTACATACCAAATTTCATCAAAATCGGTCAATGCTAAGTGGGGAAAGTGCCGCGTACGGCGGACGGCAGACCGACGGCCAAATTTTTATTCGTTTTTTGGATTCTACGTACCTTGAAACGTGAACCAACAAATTTTGAGGGGGGGTTAAAATTTTTTTATTTTGATCGATTCCAAAGGTTCATTATTAAAAATAATAAACCAAAATGAGTCGAAAAGAACACTTTTTGGGTGGCATGAACAAAATATCGAGAAACTACCCGAGTTGACTGAAGGGGTAGACTGCAAATACGTGCTGTAAAAATTTGATCGCGATAGCACAAACAGTGACTAAAAAAAGGTATCTGAAAATCGCCTCTTTATGTAGGTTGTTACCCTATACCCTTAATTACTTTGCAAAGAAAAGATAAAGAAAAAGGTCGAAATTAATTTTTACAGGAAGTCTCATATTTCTAGTTACCGTTGATGCGAAAATCAGTGTCAATCTAAGGTTAAACTTTGCAGAAGTTTTAGATGAATACGAGTGTGACAGATTATCAACAGAAAATACTGTCAGGGAACTTTGATGATAAAATTAGGGTCTTTAAACAACAAAATGAATTGAAGAAATGAAACATTCAAGTCGGGAGCCTCATAACTGGAAGCACTGAAGTTTCACAAGTAGGAGGAAATAATGGTCGACCACCCAACTTCGAATTTTGCCTTATTACCACATTAGTTCAACAAAGTTCCGTTCGGACGTTACTTTCGTTTTCATTCCAGTGGCTTCCAACGTTTTCAGGCACACTTTTCTTAATGTTGCCTCCTGACTGTTATCCTCCTTCCCCACTCCATCCACTTTCTTCTTTCCTTTTCCTCACAATTTAATCAGAAGCGCGCCCTCCTCTCCCCCTCTTCGTCCTTCTTTCGTCCTCCATCTCGACCTCCGCCTCCCTCTCGCTCTGCAGCCTCCAGACCTTCCAGGACCTCATCCAATCTAGGCGGATGTTACACTCGGATAAGGTTTAATTTGCCAAGAAAAGTTGAGCTCATTGCGAAAAGCGCTGGACGGGAGGGAGTGGGTTTATGGGGGGATGGGAAGGGATTATGGGAAGGAAGGGGATGATGGGGAGACGCAAACTGAGAGTGGAATCGACAGGGGAGAAAGTCGAGCGGGATTGCTCTTTTAGTTTCTCCCCACACTTCCACCTCACGTTTCCAACGTCCCGCGGTCGGATCTCGTGCAGCGATCTCCCACATAACGACTGTGATCTCACCCGAAATTGATGTTTCTCAGGACACTGTAGCTGCGTGAGACTGCAGATATGAAAATACTTGCATACGGTGTCTCTTCCCCAATGCCCCAGTTTTGTCCAACATTTACTTGGTAGTAACATGTGGACGTTTGTTCCCTCAAAATGATCTCGTTTTGGTGTATTATTTTCGATAATGAACCTTTGGAATCTAGAAAGAAAAAATGTAACCACCCCCCCCCCTCAAAATTTAATGGTTTACATGTCAAGGTCGGTACGTAGAATACGTAGAATCCGAAAATCGAATAAAAATTTTCCCGTCCGTCCAAATCTACCAAGTAAATTCAAATTTGAGGATATCGTCGAAAAGAGCATTAAATTTCCGAGCTACCTAGTGTAAAACCAAAATCTGTTGGCAATAAACCATTTCTAGAAAATAAAGTCAAATACCAAACTTTAATTCTTTTCAAAATTTGATTTTTTCTTTTCGAAGTTTTTACTTTGATCGCCTGCCCATTGTAGCGATGTCGTTATTGCTGACAATGAATCACTAACTATGTATCTTTACCTACAATTCTACGAATCAGGTACAACTGAATTCATATACCCTCGAACACCATTTTAATAAAGTTCTTCATTTTATTAAAGTTTATTTGAAGGTTAGTAGGTACTTCTGGTGAGATAGTCTGATGATGATAGTCTCATGATGATGGTCTGTGCTGCAGGTAGTAAGTCTTCTGGCCGTAGGTTGGTAGGTCGTCTGTATTCGGCTGATGTGATGATGATATCTTTTCTTCATCTTATATGAATGTCTTTTCTTTTATATGTCACGGTAACTTTCACTTCTCCAAAAAACAATTTTCAACAAAATCTTTTTTTCCTTCCTTCTTTCTAGAGATGGGTATCGATACTCAATATTCCAAAATATCGATATTTTCGTACCAATACTCGATATTTTAGTATCGATACTGCACTATCCGATATTATTGGATATCGATACTTTAGATCCGATATTTCTAAATATCGAATTCGATACAGTTCTCGCGGAAAATTCACCATGACGGCTAAAAAATGAAGAAGGTAGAGACGCGTTTGAGTTATTACTCTTTTGTTGCACAAATAACGTGAATAACATGGAGAAAATCACTCTGCTTGGACTCTTAATAGTAAAAAATGAATAAAAATTGTTTAAAAAAAAATTTTTTTTTTGAGAATATTGGATAATATTGATAGTTTGTGACACTAAAGTATCGATACTCGATATTTTAAAGTATCGATACTCATGCCCAACGATACTTGGAATGTCGATACTTGAATACGATACAGTATCGATACAAAATATCGATACTTTCATAACGATACCCAACCCAATTTTTCTATTTTTTTTTTTTTTTAAATACGCCGTATACGAGGCTCTGCGGCCATTCGTTCACGCGCAGCCCAATAAATATTTGCTTTCCTATACCAGATGGTTTCGTCGTCTCCAATCTGTTCTCTTACGTCTTGCAGTGCAGGACATGCGTCTGAATGCTGGGATGTCATATCTTCGATGTGGCAAAGTGTACAGATTGGTCACAGACACCGATTCTGTTTAGATGCTTGGCCAGGAAATCATGTCCAGTCTGAATCCTGAAACAAGCCACACTTTGCCTTCTGGGCAGTGTTTTAGGTATGGGATTATTTAGTAGGGTGGCCCATTGCTTTCCAGCTGCTGCTCTCTCATGGCCTTCTCGAGCTATTAACTGTATCTTGGCATCGACCAGGCGTTTGGCTGTGCTGTAAGGGAGAGGAGCATCTGGCTGCGGTAGGAGTGACCCTCTTTTGGACAACGCATCTGCTTTTGGTTTATTATTTTCAATAATGAACCTTTGGAATCGACCAAGAAAAATTTTTTTTAACACCCCCTCAAAATTTGATGGTTTACGTTTCAAGATACGTAGAATCCAAAAATCGAATAAAAATTTGGCCGTCCGTCCGCCGTCCGCCGTACGCCGTACGCCGTACGCCGTCCGCCGTACGCGGCACTTTTGCCACTTAGCATTGACCGATTTTGATGAAATTTGGTATGTAGGCTCCACTTGGGGTCTAGTTGTGCCCCGAAGCTTTTGGTTGATGTAGGTCACTTCTAAGGGTTCCAAAATCAATTTTGAAATTTTGAAAACGCCCTAACTCAAAAAATTTTGATATAAAGGTATTGTTTTTCCTTCAATTTAAGATTCTATAGAATTTTTAGAATTTTTTGAGACCACGCGGAGCTCTGTAGGACAAACCGTTCGCTCCCTACGAAAATTTAAGGGTTTATATTGAAATATATATATATATAAATCAAAACACGAGTGTGAATCGCAAAAGAGGCCTAATCTCCGTTTAAATTAGAGCTGACCGAAATGCGATCGATGGTTGGTGATTTTGATTTTTTTATTCTTTTTATTCATTTTTTTCCTTCATATTGGATGGTTGGTGATTTTGTAGACGAGTGATCTATATAGAAAAATAATAAACCATTGTGTAATAATTTGCAGCGTTTTCATTTCCCTCTATTTGGCAATGTGAGGGAACCCACTGCAGCACCAGTTGGGAGCCCCTCATCAACAACTTCTCAATGGCAAGACGGCACTTGAGGACCAGGGCGACATCAGTCGAAACGTTGCTTGTGAGCGACTTTATTCTTCTCCTTCTTTCCTCAGCAGTCTGACCTGGTTGGCTTTTATAATGTAGTGAAGGTGCAATCGCGCGTTTTATAATGTAGGTAAGAGTACCTAGTTGCTGTCGCCGATTTCGTTTTCGTACCGATTCTGCCTCTCGTAGGTAATGATCTGGCAATCAACATACATCAATCGCAAATAGGTACCAACAATCATTTTGGTACCGTTACACCATTTCGATGGGTGCTCTTCGAAATAAACATACTGAAACTATCACCTTTCCAACGGTCTATCAATTTTGGTTTATTATTTTCAATAATGAACCTTTGGAATCGACCAAGAAAAAAAAAATTTTAACACCCCCTCAAAATTTAATGGTTTACGTTTCAAGGTACGTAGAATCCAAAAATCGAATAAAAACGCTGCAAATTATTACACAACGGTTTATTATTTTTATATAGATCACTCGTCTACAAAATCACCAACCATCCAATATGAAGAGAAAAATAAAAAAATTAAAATAAAATCAAAAAATAAAAAAATCCAAAAAAAATCGAAAAAATCAAAAAAAAGAAATCAAAATCACCAACCATCGATTGCATTTCGATCAGCTCTAATTTGAACGGAGATTAGGCCTCTTTTGCGAATCACACTCGTGTTTTGATTTATATATATATATATTTCAATATAAACCCTTAAATTTTCGTAGGGAGCGAACGGTTTGTCCTACAGAGCTCCGCGTGGTCTCAAAAAATTCTAAAAATTCTATAGAATCTTAATTTGAAGGAAAAACAATACCTTTATATCGAAATTTTTTGAGTTAGGGCGTTTTCAAAATTTCAAAATTGATTTTGGAACCCTTAGGAGTGACCTACATCAACCAAAAGCTTCGGGGCACAACTAGACCCCAAATGGAGCCTACATACCAAATTTCATCAAAATCGGTCAATGCTAAGTGGCAAAAGTGCCGCGTACGGCGTACGGCGGACGGACGGCAAAATTTTTATTCGATTTTTGGATTCTACGTACCTTGAAACGTAAACCATCAAATTTTGAGGGGGTGTTAAAATTTTTTTTTTCTTGGTCGATTCCAAAGGTTCATTATTGAAAATAATAAACCAAAATTTGGCCGTCCGTCCGCCGTCCGCCGTACGCCGTACGCCGTACGCGGCACTTTTGCCACTTAGCATTGACCGATTTTGATGAAATTTGGTATGTAGGCTCCATTTGGGGTCTAGTTGTGCCCCGAAGCTTTTGGTTGATGTAGGTCACTTCTAAGGGTTCCAAAATCAATTTTGAAATTTTGAAAACGCCCTAACTCAAAAAATTTCGATATAAAGGTATTGTTTTCCCTTCAATTTAAGATTCTATAGAATTTTTAAAATTTTTTGAGACCACGCGGAGCTTTGCAGGACAAACCGTTCGCTCCCTACGAAAATTTAAAGGTTTATATTGAAATATATATATATATATATAAATCAAAACACGAGTGTGAATCGCAGAAGAGGCCTAATCTCCGTTCAAATTAGAGCTAACCGAAATGCGATCAATGGTTGGTGATTTTGATTTTTTTTTTTAATTTTTTTTTATTTTTTTTTTTTATTTTTGATTTTTTTTTTTAATTTTATTATTATTTTTTCTTCATATTGGATGGTTGGTGATTTTGTAGACGAGTGATCTATATAGAAAAATAATAAACCATTGTGTAATAATTTGCAGCGTTTTTCTTTTTAAAATTCGAAGTTGGTAGTCAAGTTTGAATACAATAAAACAAGTATACAATAATCTCAATGACGAGTTTGGTATCATATCCTAAGTAATTTTTCATGATGAATTCAATAGTGTTACTTCCGAATAATTCTGACTGCTATAGAGTGGATTTTTCGAGAAAAAACCTTCATTTTGTGTCGATAGCATACGCATTATTCATAGATATGGTAGTGAGCATGAAGCAATACCTTTCTACTCAACAAAAACATCAAATTTCTAGCTGATTGAAGTTTTTATGGAGTAGAAAGGAGTTACTTACTTTATACTGACTACCATATCTACGAATAATGGTATTTTATGAACGAATAACGAAGGTTTTCTTCAAAAAATTCACTCTCTAGCAGTCTGAATTATTCGAAAGTATCAACACTGGATTAAGCGTGAAAAATTATAAAGGAAATGATACCAAACATGTCAAGTGATCTTGAGATCGAGGGTGACTGTACCCCCTGTCTGACGATAAATCAGAATCACGAATGTGAATCGCAAAAGAGGCCTAATCTCCGTTCAAATTTTAGCTGACCAAAATGCGACCGTTGTTCCTTTCTTTGAGTTGTACTCAGTTTTGCGTCCTTGGCCACCAGTAATCGAATCTCCCAATGAAGGTTTCGCGACTCTTTTCTTCAAATCGAGTGTGAAGTGTTGATTTCTACAAAACAAACTTAATTTCAAAGAGAAAATAGGTATATGGTTGGTAGTGGCTATGGCAAATCTGTGTCCTTTGTGTAATAATTTGCAGTGTTTTTAGTTTATGTTATGTAAAATTTATGATAAATACCTTTGCGTAATAATTTTCAGCGTTTTTAGTCATTTTATGTAAAATTCAAAGTATAAAGTTTTTAGTTTGTGTTTTGTAAATTTATAATAATTACCTTTGCGTAATAATTTTCAGCGTTTTTAGTCATTTTATGTAAAATTTAAAGTATAAAATGGGGTCAAATGTGAAAAAACGATAATGACCAGAGATTTTCTGAAACCTGAAAAATAGGAAATAAATCGGCCCTTGCCAGAGGGCAAGCCTCCTGGACCCCCGGATGATTACTGCTTAGAGTCTTCGGTTAAAATTCAAGAAACATGGAAAATGCTTTAGCAGTGTTCAGCTGCCCATTACCATCACTCAAACACCAATCTGTACAGTATCTCATCGATTCATTCTCATTCATCGTCTTATAATGTAACTCGAGTTAGATATATATTTAATTACAGTCATATAATATTTATAACTCTTTATAAATTCGTAGTTCTTCATCTACAAGTTAAGTCTCAATCACAACAAAGGTATTCTTATTATTAAGAAATCGAAAACATCTAAAGCGTCGAAGAACATAAAATCTCAACTAAAAGCCCGCGTTCTTAATGAAATCTCGCCTAGGTTTCAAGATCCTTTGATTACATTCGTAAAGATTCAAAAGGTTCATTAGAAAATAATAAACAAAAACCAAGCCTACCAACAACATCAATATAATCCACCAAATCGATGTTGGTTTTTACCGCGACTGTTGTTTATAGTTCTTTTAAATCAGAGGTATATCTCGGCTTCGTTCATATTTACAGCTGTTTTGGCAGTATATAGGTAATTTACTCATAAATTGAGGGCTTTTCAAGAGTGGCCAACGATTTTCGTGGGATAAAAACTAACAGCAATACATTTCCCTAGAAACGAGTCGGTTGTAAGTGAAAATCATTACAAAATCCCGCTTTACTTTCGTTCCACGGTGTCTTCACGTTTTTGCCCAGTTAGGTGATGGCTAAAGTATGTTCCATGCTACAAAAAAAAGAATACGCACGAAAAAAATTAGAGAGCCGCTAGTTTACGAAATAGGTTAGGAGTTTTCACTCTACATCAATGAATCACCATTGCCCACAAAATTATACGTTAGATACTTGTAGATGACATTCAGCTAACAATAATAGTTTCTGCTCCCATTCTATTCTATAGTGGTAATTCTTAATAACTTTTGTTGGATGACTTGAAAACTAAATTTATTAAATTTTTTCTGAGGATTTTATTTCTGCATTAGAAAAAATCAAACAAATTTACTTCTGTGTTTCTGCAAGCATCAGTGAGTTCAAGTATCCACATGTACCATCTATGATCGAAGACACGTTCTGTGTTTTGTGTTCAATCAAGGTTCCACAGAGACGCATCAATGGAAATCAACTTGTCAGACCCTGCGAGGAATAAGTGTAGGTAGAAGGTGAAGAACACGACGAGATTTACTCATCCGGCAATTATTAAAGCCTGTTACTACACCCATTTTTCCCAACAACAATATCCCTCAGGCAGACCTTTATAAAGTGTAATCGTCCCCGTTGAAAAAGTCATGGAGGGAAAGGTTAACATTTGAACAGCTCGTTGTTGGGAGGGTGGTAAAACTGTGAGGGTACGAGAGCAAGGGCTTCGTAGGCCCCTTGGGATCAGTTAAAGGAGGGTTTTCCCCAACTCTGGAAGGAAAAGAGAGTTTTTTCCCAGGAAACCAACCTGTACAGGGCCAGCGGGCCGGAAGAGCCTCACAGGGTTTAATCAGTGCCAAGCCGCCCTCGCCGCACGAATCACTCACTTCATTACCTCGCATCGAATCGGAAACTAGGCTCTCTTCATCTAGCCTCGCACTCGCATGAATTCAAGGATTTCCTTTCAAAATGGCAAGATAGAAAAATCCCTGATTGAGGGAATAACTGGATATTCCGCCGGTAGATATCTCTGCTGGCCAACCTCCTCAATTCCTGTTCTGATCCTCGACGTACCCACCATGCTTTCTGTAATTTGAGAGCTGGGCTTGAATCATTGTAATGCCCCATTTACTCGTATATGTTAGTTATCCAATAAAGGACATATGTGGAACCCCTGAGTGACTAATCGTGCAGGTAGGTAGAGTGAGGGGGTAGAACACGTCATACTGACGTCAACCTCCTCCACTCTCCCTTTACCTTGTCAACAGTAATATAAAAGGACAACTCAGGGCTTCCTCTTGATGCATTCTACCACAACAATTTGACTTGATCATTTCTCTCTCTTTCGTCACATATTGGAAGCCCAAGTTCCTCGGAGGCATCGGTAGCTTATCTCGCAGGCCTCCGCTCCCATCTTACCTAGGAGTTGTATTCCCCAACTAGCCACTAGGTAAATGTACCACCTCCTTCCGGTCTGCAGCTATTGCGCCGAGGAAAGCGGCTGAGCAAAATTTCTATGCACTCCTGCAAATGGTAGAGCGGAAACGCGCCGGGCAGACAGTGCACCTCCATCCTGCATCCTTGTTGAGTAGGGTCCAATAGAAATCAACAAGCCATTGAGAAGGCCTTCGCCTTCACTCGAAAACACGCTGACATAACAATCATAATAATAAACTATGACTTCTCTTTTCCAGCAACCGCTATCCTTATACCTGCTTGATCCCCGGGTATTGAACTTTTCTGTTTGTGGATTCTCAGTGGGACCACCTCTGTTCGTCATCTAGTGTACGAGGCAGAATTCACAATGAACTTTATTTTTAAATTTCTCCCTTAGAGGGAAAATCAATAGATCACGGATATGCCCATTGTTTCTATGAATAAACGGAATTTCTTTCAGCGGTTTCCGATCAAATCGGTTTTTATTACTCTCCTGAAAAGTAAGCATAAGTTTAGATGTGCCATGATGCATCCTTAGCGACGATCTTACGTTAAAAAAAAGTCAATAAGACTGAAAGTCCCTAAGATGTGAAAACCTACTTTTTTGTTTTATCTATAGCTGACATTTTTTTTTTTTTTTTACTTTTTAAAACTTTTGTTTAACAAGTGATATACTTCAAAGATACTTCAAATTTTTGATAAAGAGAAAAAAAAGAATAATTTTTATTGAGATTGCCCATCTAATAAGAATTAAAGTGCTTGAGTCTTGATCACACTGAAAGATCCCTACAGTTTAAATAGCGTTTTGCAATGAAACAATGCATTGTAGCAATTATTTTCTATTAACAATAATTTCATTTTATATTGCAAAATTTTTATCAAACAACCCTTTTTTACTTGACTTTACTTGAGCATCTTAAATAACTTGCAAGAATTTTAACCCTAGAATTAAACAAAAATTAAATCCAATACCTAGTCAACATTGTGCATATCAGAAAAAAACTACAGCAACCTTGTGCATATCAACGAAAATTTGTGCAAGGTACTATTCACCAGGTACTATTCATATTATTGTACTAATGAATTTCAAAAATCCCTGAAATTTTCAAATTTAGGTACAATTTTAAAAATTTCGAGGGCCGGTTCTTGAGAGAAATACTAACACGGAACGAGGAACGAACGGCGACCGCCTGAAACCCCCTTAAAGGTGCTTTTCAGAGCAAAAAGTGGACTATTTTCTTCTTAAAGTTGTTTTCCAACGAGGATAGAACGATCTAATTTGCACGATGTATGTCTGTATTACGATCACTATAAGAGATGGAAACCGAAAGATTTACATTTCCCCTTATAGTAAAACTTGTGGCATAATTTTGGTTTATTTTCGAGCTTTCAGATCGTCCAAAAAGTGTCACGCTCAGAAATCGAAGTAATATATACGTCCTTTTTTTCTAAAAATTGAAAGTCTTCCGCGGTAGACCTTTGTGTAGTGAAAGAAAAATGAGGAGCGAAAGGGTTTCATATCATAGTCTGTGATTTATTCCCGGGATGAGGCTCACGGGAGAGGTTTGTGCTCAGTCACGCGACCGTAAGAATCGGGTGGTCCAGCGGAGGAAAAACGTGCGTAAGAAGAATAGGAAACGGGCGGGGCGGCGCGTGACTGGAAATCCGCGTCAAAGAAACTTGCGAAGAGGAAGACACGATATTCTCGAGGAGTGCGGTGGAACATGATATCATTCCTCAACAATAACAATCATAACAATATCCTCCCGAGATTGTGATTTCATTTTTTCATACACGCTGAGTGGAGGCAAGTAGAGAGGAAGATGAGTGGGAACTCGGCGTCCACGACATGTCGGCTTATGACAAGTCGCGACACAGCGAATCTACGGCACTCTCCGTCAGGGAGTTCCACTGGAAGAGTAGCAAACCCGGTCGAAGCTGGCCGGATCTTTCTGAAGAGCCACACAGTTGGATGGATGGTAACTGGTCCGTGAATTTAAATTATAAAATAAATGAAAATATAACATTTAATTCAGTTATTATGAATGGGAAATGTGACAATATTAATGATATTTTATAGAAGGTGAAAACAAATTAAGTCTGCCAACTCCAGGAGTCAATTCTACTACTATACTGAACAAAAGGTTCCTTTAAGACTTTTCGTTTATTATTTTCAATAATGAACCTATGGAATCGGACAAGAATTTTTTTTTTTTTAATCTGCCCTCAAAATTTGATGTTTTACGTTTCAAGGTACGTAGAATCCGAAAATCGAATAAAAAATTTTCCGTCCGTCCGCCGCACGCGGCGCTTTTCTTAGTTCCCATGGACCGATTTTGATGGAATTTGGTAAATGGGCTCCATTTGTGGTCTAGTTGTGCCCCGAAGCTTTTGGTTGATGTCAGTCTCTTCTAAGGGGTGAAAATTAAGGGTTGAAATGTTCAATAGTACCCTAGCTCGAAAACTCTCGAAATAAAGGTATTGTTTTTTCCAATTTGAAAAAGTATTGCATTTTTAGAATTTTCAGAGACCACCAGGAGATCTGTAGGACAAACCGTTCGCCCCCTACGAGAATTTAAGGGCCGGACGTATGAAAATCAGAAACACGAGTGTGATTCGCAAAAGAGGCCTAATCTCCGTTCTAATTTCAGCTGACCAAATTGCGGTCGCTTGTACTCAGTTTGAGTCCTTAGCAACCAGTAATCAAATTTCCCAATAATTAGGGCAACCTCAACTCCCTGTTTCTTCGAACTGAGTGTGTAAGTGAGTGTTCATCCTAATAAACTAGATTTTGGAGTAGGTATGTGGTAGATGGTGACAATGGCATAGCAGTGTTCTTTGCAGACGAGTGATCTATATAGAAAAATAATAAACCTTTTTGTAATAATTTGTAGCGGATGCTTTTTTCTCTTTTCAAGGTTGAATAGCCCTCCTCCTCTTTCCTGAACAATTTTGGTACCGTGTCTGTCTGTCTGTGTGTATGTCGTGAAATCCTTGTAACGAGTTATAGTCCGATTTCGATGAAATTTTCAGTGATTGTGCGGCGGGTTGGCGGTCCCCTGTGAAGATCATCGCCCCCGGACTGATAGCAGCTGCTGCGCATGCGCAAACGTGAATTCCTTGTAACAGTCATAACTTCCACATTTTCCATCCTAGTTTGATGACATTTTCAAGGATTCTAAGGATAGGGGTGTAGGGTTTTAGTTTTTATTCTTAGTTTTACTTTCTATCAACGAATGAATATCAACGACATTCCAACAACGTTTCATTATAGACTTCTTTATTACTGATGTTGCATGTATCATCTCCAAAGGTACCCTAGAAACTATATAGCAAATTTAAATGATTCTAGGATGTCAATATAATCAAAATAATTTATGATTTCGACGACTTCAATGAATTTTGGAATCCTTCAAGGAGTCAAAATCTTGGAAGTGATGGTCAAAAATTGTACAAAACAGTTTTTTGAAGTTCCTAGAGAACTTAACATTTCTAATATGGGAACGTGATTTTCTGTAGTCTAATCACAAAATGTCCTTGATGTAAAAGCACCTAGCCAAAAAACATTTTTTTCGTGCTGACATCGCATACATATAGCTCCAGTGAGAGTCGGTTCGAAGTAAGTGATATACTGTATTTGATATTAATAAGAGGAAAACATTATTATTTTTTAACCTGATTCAATTCTTCGAGTTGGGACAAAAACCTTTCTATTGAGTGTTACTCTCGCTCTGCTCGAGACATCCTCCATAAGATCGATTGAAAACAAATTGCAGCGGAGTGAATCGAGGCAGCTCCCGTTGGATGCAAGGTGACTACAGAAGCTCAGAAATCGACTGAGTGAGGCTCATTGAATACCTCCATCCGCGCTGTTCCTTCCGCGGGGACCATTCAGGGAAGGACGGGCGACGAAAGGGCTACGTTCATGGATGAAAGCCTTCAATCGCGAGCTGAATGCCTCGGAAAGGTGCATTCAGTCGGTACTAAAGATGGTAGGAACAGTCCCTTCAGATTTTGACTCGCTCCAGATTATACCGACATCCACAGAAGGTAATGTTCGTGAATTGAATTGCGATTCACCTCTCGTGCTGTCGGTTCATTAGAGACACGCTTTCTGATTTTTGTTCAATCTGAACCTTTGGAGCGAAGAACTCCTAGCCAGAAGACATAAAAATTTGATCCATTTCAAATTATCAGATAGTCGTTTTGGGAGAATCATTAGTGAGAATATTGAGAAAATTGGGTAAATTTAAAAGTAAATAAATTATTATCCAAGAGATGGGATGCCCTCATAACCATAACAAAATATAATCTTGGTTGCCAAGGAAGCACACCTGAAAGTCATAAAACTCGAAGAAAATGTGAAAAACAAATTTAATTTAAAAAACGAAAAGAAAGAAAATGTAGTTGTCCACCTTACTACCGTACCTTGGGTGCGCAAAATGACTCTACAAGCAAACAACTTGTAACAAGGATATTTGAGAATAATGGGTGGGAGTTATTTAATTTTTTTTTTAATGGAGTACGATTGGAAGATAGGTCATGAGGAAAAGGTTTTTGTGTATAAGGATTTGTTGTTTTTGTGTATAAGAAAGCCTGATACATCTCATCTTCAGTTGTGCTTGATGAGAATGGAGTATGTGAAAGGAACTCATAAAAAGCTTCACTTTCCAAAGATTCTCGACAACGCTTAGAAAATTGAAGCGTTCACTTGACGAAATTTTCAAATAAACGAAAGAAAGAGTCACACTAAACTAATGGAAGGAGTATATCAATATAACGTTTACAAACAGCTACAAGGAAACTTTGTAGGAAATCCGCAAATAGGTATTTATTGACATTAATATTCAAATATGAGGCCCATGCGATGGGTTTATTTTGTCATAAAGATGTGTTTCTAATTATTCCTGTAGTCTAATTACCGAATTTGTTTATCGGTTCGCTCTAATTTTTGATCCAAAAATTGGGTTGAATTGAAAAACACATATTGACCCCCTGTCCATACATATATCCATGCCAAAATAAATTATTATACATTCTTAATCTATGTTCCGCTGCCCGAGTTTACCCTCATTCCACGCACCTACTCATGTTACGACATAACGCGAGTTAGGCTAAGCCCTCAAGACCGTTCTGTCTTGAAGGAGAGGTAGACCCTGTGCGCCGCATTGTGAGAGGTGTGTGCGGCTGAAACCTCCACTGACAGTAGACTAAATCAAAACAAGCAATCAAACAATCAAAACTCATTCAAGTTATTTACGCTGCTTCTGGAAGGCTAGGAGTCAATATTTTTAAGGACGTCTCACAGTAAGACTTGGGCCTTATGCGATCGATCTGGGGTAAAGTTAAACAACACTCAACAGAAAAAAAATAAATAAAATAACCACACACTAATCCGTTTTAGACCATTCTGAATCCAAATCTGTGAAAAAAACCATAGGTGAATGTCTGTGTGTGTGTCAAAATCTTGTGTACTCTGCCCAGGCCTCAATTTCCAACCGTTTTGAGTGTTTCTTTTTTTGTTCGACTCAGAAATCTTCCAAATCGCAAACTATTTCACCAGAGTATCAAAATTAGCATTGGAAGGGGCGAGTGGGAGATAATATTCACAAAATATCCTATTTGTCAATATTTTGGTTCCTTTACAGGTTACTAATTGTACCCAAGCTTTAAAATTGAGGAAAAATTCTCATTATACCTCCGGATTTTCATGAATTATTCTCTGTCCAACTATGGAACTAATTGTGGTGCCACCATGGTGCCAGGACACCATAAACCGCATAGTTCATGGTTTTTTGATTTTTTTGTGTTTCACCTTCAATACGGAAATGAGCTTCGACGGACTGCCTACCAAAATAAATAGATGAAAGTTCACCTTTACGAAGTATTACCGGACTGGCACCATTGGTGAAGGGGGCACTATTTCTTGCCTAAAATACTTAATAAATTACATTGAGTGAACAGTTTTTTCGCTTACCAACTGGTAGTAATTGACCTAATGTTTATCCAATTGGGCTTCCCCTGGAATGCATGCATTACTAGACAATATGTTTCAAATTGAGTTTTGAATCAAACACACTTTTAAGTGGAAATACATTTCTACGAATGTTTTACCGTAAAAATTGTAAATCCGTTACTTTTTTTCTGACAATTTTCTAAAATAATAAACTTGTATTTTTTCTTATAATCAGCAATTTTTTTTTTTTTTTTTTTTTGTATGTTCGGACACTGCATTTTCTTATTATCGTACCAATCTCCCTGATTCCTTTTGAAATGTGTTCAGCAAGTATCCGTGGCGAAAATAGTTGAAAAACATGGTTGCTGATTTTGGAAAGAACGGTCCGTATTCACGAAAAATTCCCCCGTAACTTTCCACTCAGTCGTTGACGGACCATTTGTGTAAATTCAATACACAAAAAATAAAATATTCAGTATATCCAAGCCTGAATGTAAGCTTTAAAATTGAGATGCTATATAAGGGGGTTTCCGATAACCGGAAAATGCTGTGGAGGGGGGTTTATAGAAGGTTATTCGCGAGGGTTTTGATATAAACGTTCAGGAAGGTAAGTTTCCTAATCAAATGATATTCATCAAGCTATCAATTGTATCAATATATCTATCAATTTCGTGATACGAGAGTACTCTGCCAAGTAGTTGTAGCACAATACAGCTTCCTTGTCATCCATAACATGGAGGTAGGATAGGAGGTCTTCAGAACTGCATACAAAACATGAGGGTATCATACATCCACCAACTGTGTGTGACACATAGCACATAGGGGAACTAAGTAATTTTGAAAATAAATCAATAATTGATTTATTTTCAAAATTACTTAGTTCCCCCTCAACATTTCGATTAGTTTCCGTTATGAAGATAACGGTGTTTCTGTACTGTGTATCAGTTTTCGTAAGGTTCATGTATTCCGGATTAGCTTCCATAATGTTGATTATTTTCCGTAGTTGTCCAGTTTCCTTGCTGGAATAGTTTCTATACTGTGGATCATTCAACCTAACTTTCTCAGGTCTTGCAGTTCGGATCAGTTTACGTACTGCACATAAGTTTCCCTAAAGTTCAGTCACTCCTATGATTTGAATCAAGTTGAGGATGACGGTGCTATGTGAACATGTAATGTTGTAATGTTGTAATTATTATTTACTATTTTGTATTCTCGGTTTTTACATCAGAGTTACCTTGTGAACGTATACAAATCTACTATGTAAACAATGAGTTGTGTATTGATGACTTACAAAAAAGTTCCAGTAATGTAACTAGCGAAAGAAAGAATTTTCGAAAGAAAATTCGAATAAGGAAGAGGATTGATGTGGATTCGTGAGACAAATTGGTTTGACCTCTCGTGGCATGGATTTTTGGTCCTTAAGGAGTAGGGAAATGTTATTTTTACTCCCGAGTTTTCCTTTTTTCACAATAGTTATAATCTGAGATAAATCGATGTGGTCCAAATGCCGTTCCTCCAGTACCTACTAGATGTGTACTTGATTATTTCTTGCTACGTAATGAATATTATTATCATTATTCATGAATTTAATTTATTTAATGCTTCAAATATCAATTGTAGCAGTTCTCGGTGGGGGGAGGGGGGTCGGTCATTTTTCATCCCATCAACTGATAAGAACCCTCCTACTTCTTTGGCGGTTTCCTTTGATACCCACAATCCATTTTCATATTTCAATAGCCACTTTATAGATTCAATAGCCACATTATATAAATCACACTCCGATTTCTTATTCAAACACACCCAATTCATACCTATATGTATATGTTGGTTAATTAACATGACGATGGCATCATATGATAACCTCGTATCTCAATTTTTGGCCAAATTGGTTTTTTTGGATTCTCTGAATGAAAACCTCGTATCTCACCCACCTGTAATTCAATTTTTAGCGGGAATTGCATTTTCTGCTCTCTAGCGCCCTAAATGATAACCTCGGTTTTGATCAAGAGGGCTGAGCGTCACTGATAACCTAGCATCTTATCGCTAAAAATTGAATTACAGGTGGGTGAGATACGAGGTTATCATGTGATGCCATCGATGAGCTGTTTATCATTGGGTATAAATACGAGCTAGTTTTTCCAACAGAATATTTCCTTCTCTATTTCACAGCTTATGCTCATAAATTCAAGTTGAATTGGTGAAACGGTAACAGAACTTTCTGCATTTCAACGCAGTGGAACAATGATGAACATCTTAAAGACGGAGTCTGAACGATGGTTGTACGAATTTCCCAGATTTATACTTGGAGGAAAAAATTAATTCATATTTGGTAGACTACCTACCACTAATACACCGATTAGTTCAATGAATAGGCTGAGGATGACCGCGTTGCAGGATAGAAACGAGTACCTATTCCTATTAGTTACTGGATACAGCACCTATCAATTGGATGCATGCGGAGTCCAACGTCAATTCATCGAGAACATGTTCATTTGTTATGATGACAGCTACAAGTTTTTCAAGGTGCACTCAGCTTACATTGAAATGATTTTAGTAGGTTCTGCAACGCTCCTGCTCCCATATCAATTTCACATCATAAAACCAGAATTTGGTACTTTACGTCATTGTGCGCTATTGAAATATTGAACTCAACTCCCAAAGGCAAAACATTCAAGCTGCAGGGAACAACGATTATTACCAATTATCTCGCCTAGCAAACTGGCTGAATTTCTCTTCAAAATCCATCGAGGAACTACCTATTGAAAGCAGGCTCCCAATCTCACTTCAACAGTATCATCCCTCACTATCACAATGGTAAGAGCGAAATGAGGCACGACGGCAAAATGGGTTCGTAATGCTCAAATTAATCCGATCTATAGGATCCGCCCTCAGAGACGAGCAAATTTAATGACCCATTCGACGAACACGAATCATCGGATTGATCCGATTTGCCCCTCAATAATATGCAGGTCTTCTCAATATGCTGCCCCCAACCTCCTGCCGTAGGCAATATAATAGGTAACCGCCTCTCCGTCACCACTGGTCCTTCAGTAATGGAATATCTTCCCCCGAACCTACGTCTTCCTTTCATTCCATCTCTACAACCCGCCGGGAACAAGGTCTCATTAGAGAGGCCTCGCCTTCTCCTAATTTTCCCAACCCTGGGATGTCTCATCTCTCTAATAGTTAACCCGCCTACTATAAGGGTATTTCAGGGTCCAACAGCAACAAAATGTACTTTTTGGCCAAAATGAGTTATGTATACCTTTGATGCGTATTCTTGCGGCGGTTCAGGTAAAATTAGTTTTGACGAATTCGCAATAGGTAGCGCGGAATTCACGAAAAACATTAAGAAATAGGTGATACTGCAGAAAGTTTTTTTTTTAATTTTATCCAGGTAGTTGTTCTTTAAATAAATAATATATTATTTTGTATTTAATCTCACAGCAAAATTTTATCATGAAACTTGCTTTAGCCTTGGACTAACTGTTCGAAAAATGTTACATAAGTCGCTGGCTGAATTCAAGACCGGCTTAAGTGCGAATTTCACGTTTTTCTGTTTTTGAGTCGATCTTAGACAGATCTTTGAGCTCTTTCTAACGGTACATGTGGCGTACTTCTATCTTTACCCGATCCCAACTTGAGCGCACTTGCGAAGTTTCCCACTGAACGCGATTTTCTTGAGCTAGGAATTCCTACAATGCAATGGTGGCACAACATACAATACGACAGTCTTCCATGGCAAGGTGAGGTCATTTTCGTATTATTGTATAATAGTGGTAACCGTCTTATTTGCACTTCAGTCAGTCTAATTTGGAGAATTCGAATCAACTAGTATATTGTTTCATGCAAGATGTGTAGGGGCGGTTGTGGAAATCAATGAACAAAATGTGACAGAAGCCAGACATTATGAAGGTACGAAATGTTTACCAGAAAGTACCTTGTTTGGTTTATTATTTTCAATAATTAATGGAAAATCAAAATTTGATGTTTTACGTTCCAAGGTATGTAGAATTCCAAAATTCATAATTGGGAAAAGTCGGGTTCTTCGCAGACGAGTGATCTACACAGAAAAATAATACACCATTGTGGAAAATTTTGCAGCGTTTTATTTTCTCGTTCCTTAACTCATCATTCAAGTGAATTTTCTATGATATTCCTATTTTCATCAGATGACACCAACGACAACAGTGAATTATTAGCAGAGATTTTACAAAATGTACAAAAGTGCGTTTGGGATGCTGACCTCTCAATCAATATTTTTGTGATATTTGTTAAGATTCATATTCAAATTAAATGATTCAATGTTATTTTCTCAAAACTTCTGTCATACACGAATTGAAACAAATAAAATGTAGCAGATGTTGTATATAAGACGCTCTTGCACGATATCAATTTTCGGAAAAGCCAAAAATATTCAGGACAAGACTGTCCCATCTACTAATTAACTCTTGAATTGATGAGCAGAAAAATCTGAAATTTGCAGGTAACTGTACTGAGTTTGTGGTCCAAGTTTCAAATCGCTAGCTCCAATAGCTCCAAAGATATTCAACATTGAATTCTTAATGAATTTTCAACCTCACGCCCTGAAAAATTTGGGATTTTGCACTTAAGCAGATCTTGAATTTGGCCAGCGAGTGTGGAATGACAGCAGGGGCTGTCACGAAATTTCACAGGAAGCTTCTCAGAGACTGCTTAGTTCGAATGACGGAATGTGCTCATCCCTGGTCAGCTGGGTGAGCTAAATCGGGTTAGGAGGATTGGTGGATTGAACTGTTCCATGTTTTTAATTTCTAGCTTTCAGGCTTTGAGAGGGCCAAAGCCGGGGGTGCCCCGCCGAAGTGATTAATTGACATTGTTAGTAAAACAAAAACCATTATGAATTGGGCTGAGTATTAATATTTTTAAGTTGGATTGTGATTTAGACAGGTCCAAGATGGCCTGAAAGCTCTTTTTTAATAAATTAAAAAACGTAAAATTTCACGGAAAAAGAAGTATTCCGATACTTATAAGCGTGACTGGCATGACCTTCTCTCCTTTTTAATAAACTTACAACGCTCAAGTTTAGAAATGAAAATTGAATACTCAATCACTTCTGGATAGAATTGAAAGGGCAAAATCAAAATAAAAGGTCCCTTTATTCAAATAAGTCGTAAAAACCTATGAGTCATGAAATCGATTAAAGTAATGAAATGGGAGTTAAGAAATCCATGAGTCATGAAATCAATAGATCATCCATATCCCAATCTCCACAATCCTTGAAAATCTCATGAAAATATTAGAAGTTATGCCAGTTACAACTAAGAATTAAAAAAAACTTATTTGCTAAAAAAAAAATTTACATTTTTTTTACGGAAAAATTTTATTCTTGACAAATTAACATTACAATTTTTTAAAGGTCTTACAGGAGACTAGAAACATCCATTGTTTGTCCTCCGAACAAACAAGTAATGTCAAAAGCATCAATCACCAATCCTGGGTCCGTTTGCGCTTCGAACAGTTTGGTTGGGGGACGCAATGCTGGCTAATAAGTCTTGGAACTACTTACATGTCTACATGTCTGTCTTACATGTCTTAGTCCTTGTATTATATGCAGTTTGTTATAAGTTGTTTTAAGGGCTTCTGAGACAAATGGGGTGTCCAAGTCGAACAAATAGTGAAATTACGGACTAACAACGGAGAGCCCGCGATGTTTTGTTGGATTTCTATTATCCAATTTTGAAATTTGTTGCTGAGTTCCATAAGCTAATCGAGTAAAACCACAAAGATCGTATCGATGATAAGTAGAGAAGCTTTGTTGAGTGGCTTAAAGGATATTTTCCCCAATCCTTGAAATATGTGTTTTGAGGAGTTAAATTCCCTTGGCAATCTCAATTTGCGACAAGATGACAACAATAAGTCTAAGTGAAATAATAAGTTATAAAAATAACAAGTCCTAAGTTGAATAACAAGTTCAGTAATAAGTTCTCAGTGAATAACAACTTATTTTGATGTTGGGATTTGTACTTTTATGTAAAGAAAATTATCCTCACTAAATTACTCTAAAAATAAAAGTATCGATACAGTAGACAATACAGTACAAGCACAATACCTGTGACTGAAACCAGAAGACATCTTTCACAACTGATGTCAGTGACAATAGAGCCAAACTTCTCTCTCCCCTCCCGTCAAACAATGAAAGGTATACTTAATCAATATTCAATAAATTAGAAAGCTCCTTGAGTCAAGTCCAGAGTAATTAATGTTGTCAGGAGCCTTCCGAAGGAAACGGAGACTTAATGAAGTTTTCAAGTATCGACCTGACCAGGTGAAGGGGAGAACTTATTTCACCTGACACATTGTCTTCGTGATCAATAACTGAGTCCCTTGTGTTCTGAACACCCTTCAATACCACACACTCGCCTCCAAGTTTAATTTATATCACAACTAACAAAGGTTTTGGCTGAATGAATGCAGCTGTTGCCAAAAAACAGAGCAAATCATCCACGTGTCAACCTAACTTGCATTTTGCTTTGTGGATGTGATCTACCGTTTTAGTGAGGATATTTCACTCTTAATCTTCCCAAAACATCACACAATTTTGAGATTTTATAAAATATAAACACATCCGTAGGGTGTTCCTTATTTTTCGACTTCAATTTTTTTTAACGCATACCCTCTGAATGATTTCTTTATACCCCACAAAATTTTCTTTCATATTTGGACAACGTTAACCCGTGCTGAATTCCAATGAAAGTTATTATAGTAGTGGAAAAAAACCTTGATTAATCATCTCCGTTTCTTATCTTTCCTTCCGAAACCTCCGGGAGCTATAATTTATGCGTTTTCAGTGACATATCCCTTATCGATACGCAAAAGCGCTATGTCCATCCACCTTCCACATTTTTTTTTTTTTTTTTTTTTTAATTTCAGAAAAACTCGAATTCAACAAAACTATTATTGAGTTTTCCTGACGGTAATAGCTTGAAAATTTATTGAGGAAATTAAATAGTAATAAGCCATTATTTTAGGAATTGTGCACTGGTGATAATTTCTTTTGCGTTTTCCTCAAAACTCCATTTTTGGACATAGCACCTTTGTGCTTTAAGGTATCGATATTATGGCACGTTTGAAATCAATTCGGCACGGTTTAACGATGTCCTATCAGGAAAACATTTCATATAGGAGTCACTTGGGTATTCTTTTTTTTTCGGTAAAATATGGGACACCCTAATCCACATATTAGCAACCAGATGTCATGCAGGATCTGTACAACCAGTACAAAACGAAAAATTTTATTACACCTTCAAAATATTCTTGCAAACTTGTAGAGGAAACCCAACTCCCTCGAAAACCCCTTCGGGCGGTTCTGTGACGACTCTGTCCTTAGTTGGATTTCGACTGTTTTGAATGTATAGGTGGGGCGAAGTAGGAGAGGAGGAGGAGGGCTGATGAAGGGAGATGATAGAGGGATGATGGGAAGTTGACGTAGAGGGAATGGAGAATGATGGAAGTTGAACCACCCTCTTGATTCTCGTTTTGCGGAGTTGAAAAGACGAACTTACTCCGCGTCGTAACTTGTCGAGAGAAACTTTCGAACCGAATGAAAAGCCCCTGTGGCGTCATCTTCATAATTTTCTCTGTTCTCTCGACCTAATGAAAACTCTGGGTGTTTTACCACTGATACTGCTAGTTAACCCAGTCTGAGAGAATTAAACTAGTCTTTTGCGTTAAATAATTTCACGGGTTTGGTGGAGTTTAAATCAATAAAAACCAGCTTGAAGGTGAAAGTTTGATTCAACGTTTAAATTTTAATTCGCATTCAGTATAAGATGTTCATAATATTGTCCCTCAAAATTACACTTAGTGCAAACAAAATGCTAAGCAGAAATAGAAATGCTCCTCTGTTTTTATCCAAAGTGAAAACTGGGAATGAGTACTATCTTCAAATACAAAAACAAGGAAGAAATAAAAAACTCACAATGTACCAGCATCTCCAGCACCGAGGTTTTTACTATTCACAGCTTCTTGGCCGTCAGCCAACAAAATTATCAATGAGTAGCACAAAAAGTGCTGTTCATATTCAGAACATTGTAAACTGACCTGCTAACTTCTACTTTAGAGATTCTTCTAACTAAATTCTGTACCAAATTTTGGCACTCTCGAATGAACAGGAGAGAAGTTGGCTTGAATCGTTTACACACCTGATTTGACTTCCCAGATTTAGTTCCAATCCTTTTAAATGTTTCCAAGAGGTTGAGTACTGAATAAGGTTGATCATAAACATAACGTTGATCTGATAAATCTAAGGCACTTCATCTTGTCCAACCTGACCTTTATAAACACAACAAGTTTCCTTTTTTCCCAATTGGGGAAAATGTTATGATGTTGAGAAACCGACACCATTGCAATGAGGAATTTCACCATGTCGGAATTTCCTATTTTTGACCCCAAAATCGGATTCAGCACCTCGAAAAACCTCCTAAGGAAAACTTTCAGCCCAAACTTCCTAATTTACGAATAAACTAAACAGTGTAGAAAATACGAATGTTTAAAAAAACCGGGAAAATGACGTCATGCTGGAATAGTTCATTTATGGCCGCTTGAAGCGCTGAGATCGAGAAATCCATAGTCCCCAGATGCAAAATTTCACGAAACAGTAAAGTTCGAAATCGAAAAACTGAAGAAAAAAATATAAAAAGCAAGATGGGGAAAATTAGGTTTCCCCTGTTTTTGTTTGATAACTTTTCTCTTAGAAAACACGATTTCGTCGTCCCAATGGGCAACACTGGGAGGAGACGGCGATCCGAACAGCCCAATCAGCGAGCGTTCCCGCTTCACGTCCGTTTTCCCGGTTAGTTTTGAAATTAAAAATTTTTACTGTCCCAAAAATAACAGGAGACTTATTTTCCGAAATCAGCCCGATTTTCATCTATCACACACCATTAACTATTCAGGAAAAATGCAAACAGAATTCGGTGAAATTCCTCATTATAGAATTGTTATACCTCGGACTTCTGAGTGTGTTCACAATTTATATAACTATTACCTTTTGCTACCGAGTCTACCAAGGTAGCGGAAGCTTTGTTTTCACTTTTCAAGGTTGGAAAAAAAGTTCTCCAAAATCGAAATTTCCATTCTCATTTTACGTGTTAGACATTCCTGAACGATTTTGGTTCCATGTGTGTCTGTCTGTCTGTCATGAAATCCTTGCGACAGCCATAACCTCTACAATTATCATTCGATTTCGATGAAATGTTCAGGGATTGTGCGGGTTAGCGTTTAGACGGTCCCCTATGAAAATCATTTCACCCGGACTGAAGGCAACTACTGCGTATGCGCAAACATCAATTACTTGTAACGTCCATAACTTCTACATTTTCCATCCGATTTCGACGACATTTCTCAGGATTGTTCAGATTGGAGTGTAGATGGTCCCCTGTGAGGGTAGTGGAAGGTACTTAGAGATTGATGTTTTGAGATTAACTACAATGCATCGTATCATCTATACAATCGGGTTATGAATACGAGGAAGCAATGTGCCGTACCCACTTGGCAGACTTTTTTGTATAAATTGATTCTTCGTTAAATCTTCGTTAGATCCTTATAATTGAGAAGGGAGGACGCCGCCCGACACGTAGAAACGGCTTTTGGTGAGGTTGAAGATTATCTGCAGCTACCGTTATTAGATGTGTGAATGGTGGTTAGGAGAGATCAACCGGCACGTAGGATCGATAATACTCTAGTGAGGTAGGGAAAGTATGCAAAAGATAGTAGTTTGAAGTGGTAAGTCAGATTGTGAGGCTAGACTAGACGCACTGGCCCCTCGAGTTGGGGTAATTGTACTAGAGGATAAGTGAGAGACGGACAGGTACGTACAATCTCAATCATTTCCCGACATCAGGTCAACTCGAGCTTGTACTCATCCTTGCTTTATTTGTGAAATCTATTTCTCCTAGGAAGATGTAATAACAAGCATGCTTCTTGTTGATAAATACATAATATCTCGTTGAGTTCTGGTACAGCAGTTAATTGTGTGTGAGATAAACTTTCGTACTAAATACATAAATTCATACAAAAATAATGTTATCTAATATTTCGTTGTGTTGTAATGTTGTGTAATTTTTTTTATTTTATTTTTTAGCAAGAAGTTAGTTACTAGTTATTAGTTATTACCTCATTGTCTCATATTCCAACACTGGTGTCAAAATTGGGATGGTAAAAATTGGTGGAGAACCTTATACATCAAGGTTTGGAGTACCATTGGAACTGCATACCGGTCAGTGCCAAAATTTTGAGAAGACAATGAAGATTCTAAGGCCCAACTAAACCCGAACCACGTGCCTACGGCCTCAAAGTATCGGTGGCATAGAGCGATTCAAGCACACACTGATCAAGCATCACAAGGTCATAGAAAGCACCAGAGGAACTGGGACAAGCACATTTCCTGGAAGGAAAGCAAACATAGTATCCGTTCATAAAGATACAGGGTTTTGCTCAGCCATGCTGACCTGTTGTAGGGTACCTAAACTGCCTGACAATCCCAAGCAGAACCAAGGCGTATGCTAAAGCCCTGCGGCTGAAACTCGAAAAAGCCCACAGCATGGCACGGGAAAGTTGCAGAGGAAGTAAAGAGGAGCCACAATGTGCTCGCAAAGAAACCAAGACTTGAGGAGGACGAGGAGCATCAAATCTCCAAAGAAGGTAGAAGAAAAAAATACGACATAATCGGTAGCAAATCCTTTTGTGTGTTGATTGAAAACAATATTATCAATATTGTGATAGTCTTTATATTATCAATTTCACTCTAACCTACCTTCTATTCTTCGAACAGATCCAATGTTATTTCATGTGACGTGTGAGACGGTTTCCACTTATATTAGTTTGATCTTGCTACTACAATATTAGCGTTTACGTTAGCAACAGAGATAACTGGTTATCTTGCGACTTCTCAAATGTATTGAAGAATCGGGCTCGTGATGTGTAGACTGACAAATATTTAGCGTTATTTACCTTGCTTAGTTCTTGAATACACAGAAACAGCAGACATAGAGAATCGGGACACTGAAAAACAAAAATTAGCATTACCATCGCTGCGATTATTTCATCATCAATGTTTCAATACAAATTTCAACATAACTGAAACCTATGCAGACTAGTAGATTGCGATTCTTCGACCAGACCATATTGAATCTTCGTACGTGTAGGTAGTTGTTCATAAACCCAGAAAAACATAGAAACAATTATATTATAACAAGAGATTTTCGAGACAGGGTAAAAATTTTGGCCGATTCATCGTCGAAAATAATAAACCGCAATATTATTACTACCATCATAAATATTCATTTATAGATGGAAATTACTAATTCTGGGGAGAGACAGCCTACAGAAACAGTCATCGTGAATTTTCCATTCGCAAATCACCCTTTCAAATAACAATGATGTTTTCCAATTACTCCTGTAAATCCTCGACGCTTTAAATCGAATAAATAGAATAAACAGTGCCTGGCACATACAACTTGCGCACCACCGCCTTCCAATAACATTGCGACCGTTGGAATAGGATTCCCGTTGCAAAGGAGAATTGAAATGAAATGAAGTTTTAAATATTCCAGTGCACGGCTTATTCATGAATCTCTGTTGACGTTTGGAACAAATTGAATTACAGCCTCTACGTCACTGGTGTTCGATCCATTATGAAATACCGCTATTTTATTTTCATTGCTACCGAGATTATTCTTAAGCGTTCAGGTAAAAAACGCTGCAAATTAATACACGATGGTTGATTATTTTTCTATATATCACTCGTCTGCAAAGCCACCAACCATCCAACATGGAGAAAAACATCGATCGTATTTCGGTAAGCTATAATTTGAACGGAGGTTAGGCCTCTTTTGCGATTCACACTCGTGTTTCTGATTTATCGTACGTCCAAACCTTAAATTCTCGTAGTGAGCGAACGGTTTGTCCTACAGAGCTCCGCGTGGTCTCAAAAAGTTCTAAAAATTCGATAGAATCTTAAATTGAAGGAAAAACAATTCCTTTACATCAAAATGTTTTGAGTTAGGGCGTTTTCAAAATTTCAAAATTTATTTTTTAACACTCAGAGGTGACCTACATCAACCAAAATCTTCGGGGCACAACTAAACCCCAAATGGAGCCTACATACCAAATTTCATCGAAATCGGTCAATGCTAAGTGGCAAAAGTGAAGCGTACGGCGGACGGACGGCCACATTTTTATTCGATTTTTGGATTCTACGTACCTTGAAACGTAAACCATCAAATTTTGAGGGGGTGTTACACAAATTTTTTGACATTTTATGTCTTTACTATGGCACATAAATGAAAAATCTTCACGAGGGGATCGTCACGCGGGGAGCATTACGCGGAAATTTCTGATGATTATCACGTACAACCAATCGTTCCTAGGGAAAACTAACTTCCTCATTTTCCACCCCACAAAAATCGTTCACCACTCATTGGAAAGCTCTCAATTTATTAAACATAAGACATAAAATGTCTCTCGTGGTTGCGTACTTGTACGAAAGCTGTATCCACCGTTTGTGTTTTTGCTCTGTTTTCTTGGTCGATACCAAAATCGAATAAAAATTTGGCCGTCCGTCCGCCGTACGCGGCACTTTTGCCACTTAGCATAGACAGATTTTGATGAAATTTGTTATGTAGGCTCCATTTGGGGGCTAGTTGTGCCCCGAAGATTTTGGTTGATGTAGGTCACTTCTAAGGGTTGAAAAGAAGGCAAGGGTTGAAATTTTAAAAAGCCATATAACTCAAAAAAATTTTATAAAAAGGTATTGTTTTTCGATCATTTTAAGATAGTATTGAATTTTTAGAATTTATAGAGACCACGCGGAGCCCTGTAGGAAAATTCTAAAAATTCAATACTATCTTAATTTGATGGAAAAACATTACCTTTATATCGAAATTTTTTGAGTTAGGGCGTTTTAAAAATTGTAACTTTGTTTTTCAACCCTTAGAAGTGACCTACACCAACCAAGAGCTTCAGGGCACAACTAGACCCCAAATTTTTATTCGATTTTCGGATTCTACGTACCTTGAAATGTAAACCAACAAATTTTGAGGGGGTTAAACAATTTGTTTTCTTGGTCGATTCCAAAGGTTCATTATTGAAAATAATAAACCAAAATGTGTCGGCGAGTGTGCATGAGAAAGAGAGAGAGGTTTCCCTTTCAAAGTATGTAGAATTCAAAAATCGAATAAAATTTGTCCCTCCGTACGCGGCGGCACTTTCAGCATTGACTGATTTTGATGAAATTTGGTTATTCGCTCTATTTGGGGTCTAGTTGTGCCCCGAAGCTTTTGGTTGATGTTGGTCACTTCTCAGGGCGGAAAAATAGGGGATAACATTTTCAAAACCCCTAGCAGAAAAACTTCCAAAATAAAGGTATTTTTCTATCAACTTGAAAATGTCTATATTTTTGAATTTAGAGTGATGCGCTAATTTATTCCAAACAAATTGGATTTTGAGGCGAAAATATGGTTGGTGGGTAGAGACAATGACAAAGCCGTGTTCATTGCATGCGAGAGATCTATACCAGTGTTGGGCAAAAATTAGCCACCACACGGCTATTGTTGGTTTTTTTCGATTTTCAGTATAGCATACCAAGATACTGTATGCACCGAGTATGCTTTGAACATGTTAGAAGTCCATATTCATGTTGTAATCGTCTCCACGAACTCATAGAGTACCCACACGGCTACTGCATTTCTGGATGCAACAAATATACGCACGTATTCATTATATATATAAAAAGATACATAATTTTCTTAATTTTGGACAATTTTCTTGTTCAAAAAGGCATTGCCATCAAAAATTTTGTGCTGACTCCGAATATACCATATATTACCATGATTTTGAAGGTAATAACCACAAAAAAACGGGGAAACCCCGTTTTTTTGGACTTTTTTTGAAATTTGGACCACTTTGGATTGTCCAAAATTTCTGGCTGACGAACTTGACCTTTTATTTGTTGTTACGTACATTTTGGCGAAAACTAAAAAAAACGCTGCAAATCATTGCTCAAAGGTTTATTATTTTCTGTATAGATCATCCTTCTGTATAGATCACTGGTTCTCCATCAATAGCACCTACCACCATCTGTATTCTCCCTTGACCTCCCCTCTCAAATTTCAGCTCCTGCGTTCAATAGGATTGAAAATGGCTTCGGAGCTCACTCAGCTGATCAGTGATCTGAAGAGTGAAGAAGATCTCCTCGAATGCTGGAGACGCCTGAAAGAGCACTTCCATTCAATAGGATCGAAAATGGCTTTGGAGCTCACTCAGCTGATCAGTGATGTGAGGAGTGAAGAAGATCTCCTCGAATGCTGGAGACGCCTGGAAGAGCGCTTCCATTCAATAGGATTGAAAATGGCTTTGGAGCTCACTCAGCTGATCAGTGATGTGAGGAGTGAAGAAGATATCCTCGAATGCTGGAGACGCCTGGAAAAGCACTTCCATTCAATAGGATTGAAAATGGCTTTGGAGCTCACTCAGCTGATCAGTGATGTGAGGAGTGAAGAAGATCTCCTCGAATGCTGGAGACGCCTGGAAGAGCACTTCCATTCAATAGGATTGAAAATGGCTTTGGAGCTCACTCAGCTGATCAGTGATGTGAGGAGTGAAGAAGATCTCCTCGAATGCTGGAGACGCCTGGAAGAGCACTTCCATTCAATAGGATTGAAAATGGCTTTGGAGCTCACTCAGCTGATCAGTGATGTGAGGAGTGAAGAAGATATCCTCGAATGCTGGAGACGCCTGGAAGAGCACTTCCATTCAATAGCATTGAAAATGGCTGCGGAGCTCACTCAGCTGATCAGTGATGTGAGGAGTGAAGCAGATATCCTCGAATGCTGGAGACGCCTGGAAGAGCACTTCCATTCAATAGCATTGAAAATGGCTGCGGAGCTCACTCAGCTGATCAGTGATCTGATCAGTGAGCAATGATTTGCAGCGTTTTTTACCTACAAACATTGTTTTACCTACCAACTTTTTTTTACCTACCAACTATTGGTAGGTACTACCTACCACACTATAATGGCTTCACACCTTCACAATCAAGTTTATTAGAAAGAACTAAACGCTTCACACTCGATTCGAAAAATAGAAAGCTTGATATGGAAATTTGATTACTGGTTACGCAGAAGGCAAAACTGTATACAAATCGAAGAAATGAACAGCGATCGTATTTTAGTCAGATAAAATTTGAACGGCGATTAGACCTCTTTTGCGATTCACACTCATGATTCTGTTTTATCGAAGGAAAACCTTCAAATACTCGTAGGGACCGAACGGTTTGTCGTACAGAGCTCCGGGTGGTCTCAAAAATTTTTAAAAATTCTGTACTATTTAAAATTGGTGAAAAAACGATACCTTTATTTCGAGAGTTTTCGAGCTAAGGCACTCTTGAAAATTTCAACCCTTAATTTTCACCCCTTAGAAGTGACCTACATCAACCAAAAGCTTCGCGGCACAACTAGACCCCAAATGGAGCCCATATACCAAATTTGAACCAAATCGGTCCAGTGGCGTACGGCGGACGGACGGAAATTTTTTTATTCGATTTTCGGATTCTACGTACCTTGAAACGTAAAACATCAAATTTTGAGGGGGGGTTAAAAATTTTTTTTTCTTGCTCGATTCCAAAGGCTTATTATTGAAAATAATAAACCAAAATTCTAAATGATTACTCAATTTATCGTGCGGAATGACGTTTCAGAATGTTCCAAAACGGATTTCAGTGTAAAAATTTTTCGAAAAAGTCCATTCTAAAAATTTTGAGGCCATTGCGAGAAAAATTTTCCTTGAAAATTCGCTAAAAATGAATTCTTCTCTAGGTCAGTTCTAGTGAAGGGTTGGTTCGTTGCCCCCGCAGAATCAAAACCCTCCACTCGCGGGGTGCATCGCCCCTTCTCCGCCCCTCTCTTCCGACCTCTTTGCCCTCGAGAGGCCTCCGACTGCTATTATACAGTTCGATAGAAGAGCAGTGACGCACGGAGTTCACAGAGTTTGCCTATGATTATGCGACTTGTGAAGGAGGGGATCGTAAACGCGATATTAGCTGTATACATTTACATGCTCAATGAGCGCTCGGGTGCAGGAACGGCAAACGGAACTCGCGACCACATCCGAGGCGCAACCTGAGGGGAGCAACGAGGCAGAGAGGTGATGCATTAATAAAACCTCTGTTTACGGACTCCCTCTGTATCTCTCGTCAAACGCAAACACGCTTAAACGCCGAGTGATAACATTATCATAATGGAAGTGGTGAGTGTCACAGCGGGGGACTATTGCCTCTTCCCGCTCCCCTCACTAGTTTGATCAAAAGACTCGTTAGCCGTTATGAGGCTCCACGGAAAAACGATTCGGAAAACGGGCCTTTCCGTTATAACGGGTCACAAATCCGTCGACGGATTATTTAAAACAACGGGGCGGGTCAGACTGCGGAGGGACGGCTTCCTAGGGAGAGGGGGCTGTCGGAATGCCTCCTAATGGAGAATTGAATCTGGCCGCCTCATTATCCGAATTAGAGAGAGCCAGACGTGAAACAGTGTGCAAACGTGGGACTGGGGACTCTGCTTTGCTGTCACCACACAGCTTTTTTCAACGTCACGTTTCTGTCGAGCTTGGAGGGTGCGGGGGGGGGGGTTTGTTCTGTCCGATTTTTGTTACCTCCGAATAACCAAGTTGTCTTCGTTAATGATGTTTTTCGATCGCTCGTTCGTACTAAATTTCGTTAAAAAAAATCAGACATCCATTACGAGAGTATTTTGCGATGAGCTGAAAGGGTTGAGATGATGGATCACAACGCAGAGGCGAACCTTTCCAACGGTGACCTTGTCCGGCTTATAAAGGACATGTCTCATTTTTTTGTATAATAAAGCCATTATTAGCTTAGTATATAATTGAATGATACAATACTTCTTATAATATGCATTATGTACTATAATTATGTAAAACAAAGAAAAAACGCTGCAAATTATTTCCCAAAGGTTTATTATTTTCTGTGTTGATCACCCTTCTGTACAGATCACTGGTTTTCCATCAATAGCACCTACCGCCATCTGTATTCTCCCTTGACCTTCCCTCTCAAATTTCAGCTTCCTGCGTTCAATAGGATTGAAAATGGCTTCGGAGCTCACTCAGCTGATCAGTGCTCTTCCAAGCGTCTCCAGCATTCGAGAAGATCTTCTTCACTCTTCAGATCACTGATCAGCTGAGTGAGCTCCGAAGCCATTTTCAATCCTATTGAACGCAGGAAGCTGAAATTTGGGGGGGAAGGTCAAGGGAAAATACAGATGGTGGTAGGTGCTATTGATGGAAAACCAGTGATCTATACAGAAGGGTGATCTACACAGAAAATAGTAAACCTTTGGACAATAATTTTCAGCGTTTTTATTTTTTTTACGTACCAACTGTTGGTTTATTATTTTCAATAATAAGCCTTTGGAATCGAACAAGACAAAAAAATTTAACCCCCTCATAATTTTGATGTTTTACGATTCGGTGTACGTAGAATCCGAAAATCCAATAAAAAATTTTCCGTCCGTCCGCCGTACGCGGCACTTTTCTTAGCAACACTGGACCGATTTGGTTCAAATTTGGAATATGGGCTCCATTTGGGGTCTAGTTGTGCCGCGAAGCTTTTGGTTGATGTCAGTCACTTCTAAGGTATGAAAATTAAGGGTTGAAATTTTTAAGAATGCCCTAGCTGACAAACTCTCGAAATAAAGGTATTGTTTTTTCACCAATTTTAAATAGTATTGAATTTTAAAAATTTTTTGAGTCCGCCCGGAGCTCTGTAGGACAAACCGTTCGCTCCCTACTAGTACGTACTTATGGGGTTTCCATCGATAAAACAGAATCACGAGTGTGAATCACAAAAGAGGTCTAATCTCCGTTGAATTTTTAGCTAACCAAAACTCGATCGCTGTTCGTTTCTTCTAGTTGTATTCAGTTTTGCTTTCTGAGCCACCAGTAATCAAACTTCCATAAGAAGCTAACTATTTTTCGAATCGAGTGTGAAGCGTTTAGTTCTTTCTAATAAACTTGATTGTGAAGGTGTGAAGGCAGTATGGTGAGGTAGGTAGTAGGTACCTCTGGTTGGTAGGTAAAAAAAAACGCTGCAAATTACCAAAGGTTCATTATGTTCTGTATAAATCACCGTTCTATTTAGATCTCTCCCTACCAACCATAGGTACCTACTATACTAGGGCATTTTTGAACATTTCAACCCTACATTTTTAATTGGTTGGTGGTTGGGGTTGACATGTTTAGAAATGTTTATTAGAAATAAACATGAAGAAATGTTTATTCAATTATGGATTCTTCGTAACGAAACCTTCTTCTACCTAGAAACGTAAACCAACAAATTTTGAGGATGGGGGGAGGGCGACATTTTTGAATGAAAATTGATGAAATTTTCAGGGATTGTGCGTGTTGGCGTGAAAATCATCGCCCTCGCACTGAAATGTCATCAAAATCGATTATTGGTAATTAAGAAAAGCGCCGTGCACGGCGTAAGGACGGAATTTGTTTGTATGATATTTTCGATCGCTGTATAACAACCCGATCCTACATGGTCGCTGTAAGTTTCTCTGCAATCGCTTATTGAGTGTCTACCGTTTATACAGGCGCAAACATAACAAACTTTATTTTCTCATCAAGTAATCCTTCGATTTTGCTCAAATTCGGAGAGTCCGAAGTTGGTGCCAAAAGCCCAAGTAGATACGGTTATCTCATCTATTCCCTCGACTGGCACACTATCGCCCAGAGCGCTGCAAACAACCAATATAGAACATATGACAGCCGCTGAGGACCTGAGAGGCTCTTTTACCCCCCTCGTAGTAGCCTGCGGTGGAACTCTCCACCGAGAATAAGACAAATTCCTGAAGAGGCTGGCAGAGGTACTGTGAGAATTGAGCTAAGCCTCTCTCTCCAGTGACCTGACTGGTACGTGTCAAAACACAAATGGCTGTGGTCTTCGCGGATGCAGGAGAGTGCGATGCCTAAGATTTGAGTGCACTAATGCCCATATAACCTTCAAAAGCTATATTCGTTTAGATTTCAAATTAGTAAATTCAAAATTCAACTGATGTGCACATCAAAATTTGGCAGTGAACTCACCCTCTTGGAACATCTACGATATGGCTGCTTGTTTTGCTTATGTTGTTACTGTTGTTGTGGTTGTTGAGTTTGTACGTAAATAAATAATTTTTTTAGGTATGTATAACATAAAACTATGCTAAAACGATGTAAGCTACATCTACAACATGATTTTATTTTTTAACAAAACGAAAAAAATAAAACTCAGTGACATTTAAAAAAAATACTAGATATTACTAAGATATCAATAAGATATTGATAAGGATGCAATGTTTTACCTGATTGTGGGTGTGAAAATATTATGTTTCTTCAGACGTAAAGAAACGAAAAGAGAACGAATTTTTTTTGTAAACAGGGGTTTTCGCGGTTTAGAACTGTCGAACGGGCACTCGTTGTTTTATGTGTGTGTGAATTTTTTATTGTATATGTTTTTTGTGTTAAAGGACTCTACACAAACACATAACACAAAACAAAGTATTACTGGGAATTTTGTCAAGCCATTTTCGGATTATTGTGTGTGAATGGGAGGTCCGAGACCCACCAGTGGTGTTTCCACGTGGCTACCGCATTTTGAAGACACATGTTTGAAGAGCTGCAATTTAAAATGGAGACCTCATAAGATCAATTTGTAATTGTGGTAATTATTTGAGGATGGGAGGTAGGATTTAAATTTTCACTGCAGTCGGACATGTTTCTCTGTACTGCCGTGCTGACCAGAAAGTCGTATCGTGAAAATTTGACCAAATTGAGTTATTGGTATCCGAGGGTTTTGGAGGTCGATTTATATCGATTTATTTATATTTCTACTAGAAATACCTCAAACGAGCCTCCTGATTATCGCTTCAAGGCGTGTTAACTTGATTCTGCTAAGAAACTAGTCGTATCAGAGCGATTCAGAAGAAGAAAACTCGTGCCTTGATACGAGAAGAAGAGCTGATACTGGAATTGGCCTTAGTATTTCGACGATACGACTTCTTGCATTCTGAATCGGCATGATACGACTTTTTGCGTCTGAAAACTCAGCATTTAGTGGTGACTTTAGTAGGTAAGCATTAAATGGACCCCTGTACTAGATTCAAACGTTCATTTATTTATTTAACTGTTTTTTTTTCTACACTCTGAACACAAATCGCTGGCCGAATTCAAGAGCGGCCTAAGTGCAAATTCTCCAATTTTTCAGGGCGCGCGGATGAAAATTCACTAAGAATTTAGTGTAGAATAATTATCTTTCAACACTGAATTCTTAATTCTTAATTCTTAATTCTGAATTTTCAACCCCTGAAAAATTTGAGAATTTGCACTTAAGCCGCTCTTGAATTGGAGCTATTGGAGCTAGCGATTTGAAAATTGGACCACAAACTCAGTACAGTTACCTGCAAATTTCGGATTTTTCTGCCATTTAATTCAAGAGTTAATTAGTAGATGAGACAGTCTTGTCCTGAATATTTTTGGCTTTTCCGAAAATTGATATTGTGCAAGAGCGTCTCATTTACAAAATCTGCTACATTTTATTCGTTTGAATTTGTATGACAGAAATGTCGAGAAAATAACATCGAATAATTTAATGTTAATATAAATCTTAACAAATATCACAAAAATAATGGTTGAGAGGTCAGCATCCCAAACGCACCTTAGTACAGTTTGTACGATCTCTGCTAATAATTCACAGTCACAGTCATCTGATGAAAAGAGAAATATCATAGAAAATTCACTTGAATAATGAGTTAAGGAACGAGAAAATAAAACGCTGCAAATTTTTACACAATGGTGTATTATTTTTCTGTATAGATCACTCGTCTGGAAAGAACCCGACTTTTCCTAATTATGAATTTTGGAATTCTACATACCTTGAAACTTAAAACATCAAATTTTGATTTTTCATTAAGTATTGAAAATAATAAACCAAAATAGGTACTTTCTGGTAAACATTTCGTACCTTCATAATGTCTGGGTTCTGTCACATCTTGTTCATTGATTTCCACAACCGCCCCTACACATCTTGCATGAAACAATATACTAGTTGATTCGAATTCTCCAAATTAGACTGACTGAAGAGCAGATAAGACGGTTACCACTATTATACAATAATACGAAAATGACATTACCTTGCCATGGAAGACTGTCGTATTGTAAATTGTGCCACTGTTGCATTGTAGCTCAGGAAAATCGCGTTCAGTGGGAAATGTCGCAAGTGTGCTCTACTGGGGATCGGGTAAAGATAGAAATACGCCACATGTACCGTTAGAAAAAGCTCAAAAAACTATGTAAAATCGACTCAAAAACAGAAAAACGTGAAATTCGCACTTAAGTCGGTCTTGAATTCAGCCAGCGAGATATGGAATACGACTTTGAGCCAAGAAGGATGACAAAATAATTAACCTTCGGGCGGGCGCTTGGGCGGCAATTTGGCCGCCTTTTCACTAAAAACGATCTTGCATAGACCAAAGCAATTAATAGCGCAACGGAACGCACTGGTATCCTCTAATTACTACATAAGACACCAAATGGCCGGCAGAAGCTACGTCAGATTCGCATACGTCGCTCGTAAATCAGTGTGAAAGTTGACGACGTCGACTTTGGATATAAGTAAACATGGTAGGTGCTGAAGTACACTATGTAATCACTTTACTGTGTTACCAATATTACAATGTTATATAATAATATTATAATCTTTTCTTCCAGTAACACAGCAACAACTTTATTATATTATAATAACTTATTATTCTTAATATTCTTCGTGTTGGTGGGTGGTACCAGTGGCAAAGCGGAGTTCTTTGCAGACGAATGATCTATATAGAAAAATAATAAATCTTTGTGTAATAATTTGCAGCGTTTTTCACTGAAATACGTTTTGGGACATTCTAAAACAATTCCTAAAATTTTTCAAAAAAAATAAAATTTTCGGAAAACTTTTGATTTAAATTTAAGTAATTCACTTGTAATCATATATCTACTTCAATTATGGTTACAAAACATTTTAAAATAACACTCAATGTAAGTTCGGCAGTAGGTGGAGTTTGCCGAAAACAACTAAAAAGATGGCATCATAAATTTTAAAAAAGTGGAACTTTCGCTACGGTGGTTTCCCCGCGCATAATGTTCACCTAATGAACAACGAAAACTTTTGAAAGTTACGTACCTTTTCCTTTTAAAATGAAAGTCATTACTGATTATGTAAAATGGTTTCTTGGGTTAAGAGTGAAGCACCCCAAGGTAGTGAGAAGAAATAACAACTAAAGGTCGGAAAATAAAAGAGTCGCGGTGAAAAAGAGGAAGAAAGTCAGCGAGGAAAGGGGAAAGTAAGTTTTTCTTTCACAGTAACAATATGAATTGAACTTTTTTCCGTGGAAGGGGTATTTAAAATTTTGGGAGGGAGGGAGGCAAACAATTATGGGGGTGGGAAGAGTTAGGGGGAATTTAACATCTTAAGACCTCTCGTCCCCATCGTTCGCACTTTCAGGATGAACAGTGAAAAGTAGCTGGCGAGGGGGGCGAGAAAGTACCTAAAGTTTTCTCCAACAGTTAAAAAGATGGCGGAACAGAGAGTTTGGTGTGGTGGTGGAGAAGAGGGGAGGGGAGGGGTTAAAACAAAGAAAAGTACTGTGCACTTACACCGGGCCCTCGACCGTGCTGACTCAAATTACGAGGTGATGGCGGAAGGAGGAGGGAAGGGAGTTGAGAGATCGTAGCTCCCATCATTCTTCTTTCAAAAATATTATAATTTGAAAAAAAAATGGTTTAATATATTTTTTGTCCCAATTGTTATGTAAAAGATGACTCTACCTGTTCAAACTAGTTACTGAAGGACGACATAGGGGGCTTAACATTCACCCCGTTCTCAAGACGAACTTGTGACAGAGCAAAAGTTGCTCTCGGATTTGAAATCCGAAGATTTAATAGGTAAACTCTATTGATACTTCTTCCTCCTCATATATAGATACAAGCCTCATTGATTATAGGATAATATATCTATTTATCTTTCCTAATTCAATTTGTATCTTTCATTCATCATCCCTAGTCCTAGGTTGAACTCCACCAAGGAATAGGTATTCAAACGAAACGTATAGTATTCTCATTAATCAATCAGATTCTCCAGATCCCCTAGAACAATACTATTTCAAACTACAGATGATGATGTTACACTCATCGAAAAGCTGGATGACTTAGACCATTCAAGATCTAAACCACGAGATAATGACCAATCTCAGTCCAAAAATGTCCAGGATATAATCTCATAACAGGAAAAATTCTCAAAGACCTGCCTGGAGAAGGTCTGAAAAAACTCCTTCGCCTAATCAATGCGTCCTTCAGGCTACCGCAGTGGAAAGTAGCCGAGGTAATCATGATTGCCAAACCTGGTAGAACGAAACACGTCAAAAAGCCATTCAGAGCTATCTCCTTTTGGTTTATTATTTTCAATAATGAACCTTTGGAATCGACCAAGAAAAAAATGTTTTTAACACCCCCTCAAAATTTTATGGTTTACGTTTCAAGGTACGTAGAATCCAAAAACAAATAAAAATTTGGCCGGCCGTCCGCCGCACGTGGCTCTTTCCCCCTTGAGCATTGACCGATTTTGATGAAATTTGGTATGTAGGCTTCATTTGGGGTCTAGTTGTGCCCCGAAGATTTTGATTGATGTAGGTCACTTCTAAGGGTTCGAAAATGAATTTTGAAATTTTGAAAACGCCCTAACTCAAAAAATTTTAATATAAAGGTATTTTTTTTCCTTCAATTTAAGATTCTATAGAATTTTTAGAATTTTTTGAAACCACGCGGAGCCCTGTAGGACAAACCGTTCGCTCCCTACCAGAATTTAAGGGATTTACGTACGATAAATCAGAAACACGAGTGTGAATCGCAGAAGAGGCTTAATCTCCGTTCAAATTAAAGCTGACCGAAATGCGATCGATGTTTTTCTTCATGTTGGATGGTTGGTGGCTTTGTAGACGAGTGATCAATATAGAAAAATGATAAACCATTGTGTAATAATTTGCAGCGTTTTTACCACTGCATGAGTACCTACATCTCCAAGCTCTTTGAGAAACTCCGCTTGAAAAGGATACCCCAGGCGCGGCCTACCTGGAGGGAGCGTTTAAAAGTGAAAATGGTTTATTATTTTTCTGTACAGATCACTCACCAGCAAAGAACACAGCTTCGCCATTGTCACTAACTACCAACTAATTTTTCGCTTCATAATTTAAAAAACATTAAAATTTGTGCACATTTAATAACTATTGAGCAATAAAATATGCCTACAGAATGCGGCCATTCAAGTAATAACCACTCCCGACGCGGCTTGAGTTCGGTGATCGGACTATTACCGGTCTGTTCTGCGTGGTATGGTCGCACACGAGCTCTAATTGAAACCCACAGTGAACTGAGATCAGTCTGTGACAGTTACTATCCACCAGAGCTCATAATAAAACAATGTATGAAATACAGCAGTTGCATTTGATATGCAACTGCCAACCAACAATTTTCTCGCTTCATAATCGAGTTTATTTAGATGAAATATAAGCCTCCCACTCCATTCGAAGAAATACAGAATTCCTTCATTTAGGAATTTGATTACTGGTTGCTAAGGAAATGAATGGTTGCACAGGACGCAAAACTGAGTACAACTCGAAACGAACAGCGATCGCATTTTGGTCAGCTGAAATTTGAACGGAAATTAGGCCTCTCTTGCGAGTCACACTCGTGTTTCTGATTTATCATAAGTCAAACCCTTAAGTTCTCGTAGGGAGCGGACGGATTGTTCTACAGAGCTCCGCGTGGTCTCTAAAAATTTTTTAAATTCAATACTATTTAAAATTGTCGAAAAAACGATACCTTTCATCTTCATTTTCGATTTTAACCCATAATTTCCACCCTTTAGAAGTGGCTGACATCATCCAAAAGCTCTGGGGCACAACTAGATCCCAAATGGAGCCGACATACCAAATTTCATCAAAATCGATCCATGGGAACTAAGAAAAGTGCCGCGGACAGCGGACGGACGGAAAAATTTTTACATATTTTTGTTCGATTTTCGGATTCTACATACCTTGAAACGTAAACCAACAAATTTTGAGGGTGGTAACAAATTTGTTTTCTTGGTCTATTTATTATTATTGAAAATAATAAATTTATTATTATAATAAATAATAATAAATTTATTATTATTGAAAATAATAAACCACAAAGAGTTCAAAATATTATCATTGTCGCGCGTTTTGAGGGATATATTCGCGATTCGTATAAATGATGTCTTATGATGTGATTACGGATGCCTACTATTTCATATGTATATCGTATTTAAAATGAATACATAAATAAAAGGTAATGATGGGGATTTTAGGAGTTTTCCAGTAATAACAAAGTTCTCGGCAATGATCACCCACTAGGGGATTTGAAGGGTGCGATCCGACCTACCCTTGTTATAAGAAAAAAGGTAGGTACCTACTATCCAATCCCAGACCATAAAAATACTTTTCCGTCATACAACTTTCCTTTTTTTCGTCCTCAACAACTGTGCCCCCAAGCGTCCCTTCAAGCTACCCCTATGAAAGGAAACTGAAGTTTCTGAAGGGAATTCCGTATTTGTTTCCACCGACACCCCCTACTATTTCCTTTCATACGCCCAAAAGCGCCCGTTATGAAGGGAACACGCTCGTTGTTTCCGAAAAGGAAAAAAACCCGCTATGAATAATTTATCCAGGTAGTCTGTAGAAGGTTCCGATCACAAAACGTATAGGAAAGAGGCAAAAAAGTCCGGGTGTTATTGACAAGCAATGTGTGTCCATTTGTGAAGGAGGCCCCCACGATCTCGGTTCAGTTAGACCCTTAGTGGGTCCCCAAGGTCAGCCTTAGAAGTTAAATGTAACTATTATAGACGAGTTGCCCTCACTAGTTTTCCAACTAGAAGAATAAATCTGTGATAAGCAGATATGTACATCACCACGACCGTGAATTTGATCCCGATTATGATACGTGTCCAGCCCTCTTATCACAGAAGCTTCTGGTGTGGTCGTTGTACCCTTATGGAAAGGTCAACCATGGTACCCAATTTTCATAAACCTGCTTATAGGAAAACCCTTGTACTTTGGACCAGCCATTAATTTATTACGTTCTCCTTACAGGAGCCAATCCCCACATCCTTTAGCAACAGACCTTATCCTGGTGGCTGGGATGTTATCCGCGAGTCGTTCATCCGGAAGGGAATCCCCGAAGAAGCTACGAACACTATGTTGAAGCCTTTCTTCGGCATCAATTTGCCAGTACAATTCATCGCTAAAGCTCTGGTGGGAGTATTGCTCAACATATAACTTTTTTCTTCTAGTGCAGGACCACAAGTAGTTATAGCTTTCTTTCAAAACACACTTGACACAACTAATCATTCATACAGTACTTTCAGTTCTCATAGAGCAGCGATTTCATTCAATTCAGTCCACAGTCTTGGCAAAGGTAATGCCACAAAACAATTCCTAAGAGGAATTTTCAAAACTAGATCTTCCAAGCCTAGATACGAGTTTATTTGGGATCCTAAACAAGTCCCAGATTATTTCTCAATTGTCTCCGTTCAGGATTTAAAAATTTACTCCTCCTAGTGAAATGTTCGAATATACGCTTCACGGAGACAGATGGTTTGCAAATGGTTTGAGACAGGCCAAATGGTTTGCAACTGTTCTTGAAATTCAAATCAAGTTTGAATCCCGTGTTTTGTTTTCCCACTTTAATGCGGAAATACCTCTCCATGACAAGTGAACTTCGTCCACAAAACTGCTTTCTTTCTTGCCCACTGCAAGCCTCACAAAGCAGCATCTAAAGCCACGCTTGCCGCAGCTGTTGACTGCTCCGTGTTCAAACCTCACCTTTCTACCTCTGCAGCAAAGAGAAATGGCATGTCTATAGACGTTATGGTGAAAAGAACAAAGTACAAGGGTTTTCCTATAAGCAGGTTTTTGAAAAGTGGATACCATGGTTGACCTTTCCATAAGGGTACAACGACCATACCCGAGGCTTCTGATATGAGTGATATGAGGGCTGGACACTATCATAATTACAATCGAACTTCACAAGGTGGGTTCATTTGATTTCGTAATTATTTCGATGATTCCTCGTTTTTCTCACTTTTGTCGTGGCTCCTTTCAATCTCATTGTGATGAAATCCAATAATCATGGTGGGGAAAGCCCAAATGAACATTTAAAACATGAGCAAAATCGTCTTATAAGATTTAAAGAAATTTATATATCACGTAAAATAGGAGTCCACCCTGACTGATTCCACCATTAAATGATGTCTTGAGTGACGTTGATTGTGTCGTACGGTTACGATCTAACCACATACCCATACGATGAACTAATCATGGTTCAGTTTACATAAAGAAGGTAAACAGTTTCACATGAATTGATCGGAATAATCGGTGAAGTACAGGGAAACATCATTTCTGGGAAGTAGATCCGAGGACTGCGATCGAAGCTCTTCAAGAAAATGATTGCCCCGAAAAATAAATACCTCTTGTCTAGAGTGGTATATTTATGAAGAAAAAGAAAGTTACATTAGAGAAAGACAAAGAAACGAGATGAGAAAGGGATAACAAGAGAAGAGGTACGGATCGAGGGGGAGGTATTCCATATTAAAGATGGATAAATCCGAGTATATGAGCAACAATCAACCGAATGGATGTCTCTTGGTAAAAACGGATGTTATGTATGTGTGTGTACTGCAGGTTTTTCTGTAGGGATTGATGGGAGAGAGCGAAATAAAGAGGGGAGTTTTTTGATTGATTGAGTGGGTTGAAAAGGCCAAACGAAATAGAAAGATTACCCGGGCCTAACCCCCCACCGCCTATTCTTCTTCCACACTCCTTACCAGCAAACAAAGCTCTCCTATGCCCTTCTATCTGTATTGTTCTTGATGTATTGGTTTGGCCAAGTATTATACTGGACAGCGTTATCTTTCACGCCGTAGCTTTACCCCTGTACAGTTTTACCACACCGAAACCCCACCCCTACTCTGTTTTAGTGTGTGTAGATGGGTAAGTACACTAATTTTGAGAGGAATTGCATTCATCATCCCTATCAATTTACGTTTGTAAAGTCTGCCTGTTTTAATGAGAACGTTATCATCATCTCGTATTAATAGGATTGCAAAATATCCAATAAATTTCAAGGTAGGTAAAGCTGAATGATGGAGTCCATAAAATAGCAGCACAACATTTCAAGGATCTGTTTAATCAAGTTATGTTAATAACGGATTATTATTTAAAATTTATTTAAAATCAATCTAATTTCATGAAAATTAAATCGAAGAAATCTATTTACCCAAGTTCTGGAAACATGCAAAAGTTAATATAATGATGAGCCGAGCAAGTCCAAATCTGATTGGAACAGTAGTTATAGACCGATCAGTTTGCTTCCTCTGTTTGAACTACTTCTGCTGTCAAAACTGTATCTGTTTCTACACTCTCTGATTTCATCCACTCAGTTTGGGTTCCAGCGACCTCACTCCTGCCCTCAGCAGCTGTGTAGAGTGATTGGGACAAACAATAATTCTGAAGCAGAAAGACTCTGTTTACCCCTATTCCTAGATACTGAAGAATCATTTGAATGAGTGTGGCACACAGGACTACTGGCTAAGCTGAAACATAATGTCTGTTATTGCATGCGTTCCAGGGGATAAGGATTAGTTATCCCATTGGATAAGGATTAACTCAATTTCAACCAGTAAGGGATAAAACATACATTCTTTCGCCTTTCTACAGGACAAAATAATTTCACCCAAAGTTATTTAGTTGAGAATTTTTATCATTATGAGAGGCCGAAACTTTAAATTTTTGTATCGGTCACGTGTAGGGATGGGTATCGATACTCGATATTTCAAAATATCTATACTTTCGTACCGATACTCGATATTTTAGTATCGATACTGCACTATCCGATATTTTTGTATATCGATACATTGGATCCGATATTTCTAAATATCGAATATCGATACTGTTCTCGCGGAAAATTCAACATAATGGCTAAAAAATGAAGAAGGTAGAGAGGCTTTTGGGTCATTACTCTTTGGTTGCACAAATAACGTTTATATCATGGAAAAAATCACTCTGCTTGGACTCTTAATAGTGAAAAATGAATAAAAGTTGTTGAAAAAATTATTTTTCTTGAGAAAATTGGATAATATTGATAGTTTGTGACACTAAAGTATCGATACTCGATATTACAAAATATCGATACTCATGCCCAACGATACTTGGGATATCGATACTCGGATACGATACAGTATCGATACGAAATATCGATACTTTTATAACGATACCCATCCCTAGTCACGTGGACACCTTCATTCTTAGAAACCATAACATTTCTAGCGACATGCGAGCCTCGAATTTGACAACCAGTTTGACTTTTATAGTTATGTTGGTTTTGGAAGGTAGTTCGTAGAATATCTCATATGTATTCACCCAAAAACGCGTTTTCTGTTGTACTGACATCATGGAGACACTATTACTTTGTTCCTCCTTCTTGGGTAATATAGTATGGTAGATGAAAAGATGAATGTAATCATCCAAAATTCAAAATTCAATCCAGAATTCAAATGTTGGCTATTGAAAATAAAAGGGAAATCTCCTGCCTTCCTTACTTCGGAATTCAAATGACCGCTGAGCCCTGCGGTATGCAAGATACATGAATTGCCTCGAGCGCAAAATATCCGGACCTCCGGAGTCAAAGATTGATCTTTCGACCCTCGTTCCATCAAAGGGAGGTCGCAGAATCCGATTTCGACGGGTCAATCGAGACCAAAGTTTCCCCCATTGGAAAAATGGAGATAGGGAATAGGGAAAAAAATATATAAATAAATAACTCAGCGATAAGGTCTCCCGGAATGAGAGCTGTTTAAGGAGTGATTCCGCAATATACATTCATATGATGTGGACCAGGGGATATCCCGACGCGGATACTTTTTTCTTATTTCCCTCCTTGAGGCGTGTATTTCTGGAGGGACGAACATATCGAAGGAATACCTATATGTGCTAGGGATGATAGGTTACTGTAAGGTTACCAATCAGATCCCTTCGCCCGACCTTTTTCGACAGCGAAGCCTCAGAAAGGCCACGAGTTTTTGCCACAGAGGATGTCGGCTACATTTAAACATTGTTTATTTACACGAAGTTATCATTTGGTATAAGGTACATGAATCATTTATTTATTGACAACACATTGACACCAAAAATTGACTAAGATCCATTGGGTGCAGCAAAGCTGTCATAAGCTGGTTTGCTTCGTACCGTAAACAGTGTATACGAACTTCCAAGGCCATCTAATATGGGTGGGCACTTCTTAGGCGTGGTACTCCGCAGGGGACGACGCTGACAGGAATGGTATTTTCTCTGTATACCAACCGGATATCAGATGCGATTTCTGCTTTTAAGAGATGTCTGTAAGCTGACGACCACAATATATATGTGGCAAGCAAGGTAAATCAGTTGGCAGTGGGAATTGAGGCTGTTAATGAGAAGCTGACTAACCTGGCTACTTGGTTTGGGAAGCAAGGTTTGGTGGTGAATCTCACGAAAAGCTCCTGTATGATTATGGGCCACAACAGGTCGCTATGCAAAGTTGCTGACGTGCCATGTGTAACCATGAACGGGAAGGAGATTGTATTAAAGAATGAAATAAAATGCTTGGGGTTTGTTCTCCAGAAAAACCAATCCTGGAGTGGCCAATGCGATACTATGTCGAAAAAAGTACATGGTTTGCTGTACGTGTTTTCGAGTCTCTTACCTTATCGATCGAAAAACCTCAAAAAAGCTCTTTGCAATTCCTTTATCCTTCCCCATTTCAATTATAGTCTCACGGTGATGTGTGATTTGAACTATGAAGGTAAGCTCAAGTTGCTCAGGTCTCTCAATTCAGTGGTTCGATTCATTCTGATACTCAAGTTCGATGATAATGTTTATGATAAATTTACTTCATTGAAAATTTTGAAAGTTGGTGAGTTTATACAATTTAATGCGTTAACTTCGATGTTTCGAGTACTTTATGGTAACAGGCCTGAATACTCAGCAGAAGATTATTCGATTATTCACCATGAGCCGTGGTCTGCATACCAGAAATAAAGAAATGAAAATACTACTAATGCATACAGGAATTCATCCATTTGCCGGAGCATACTACTCTACAATGGCGCAGACTTATTGCATTGTATTTGTAATAATTTTTAATCAACTACTAGCTGGTTAAGTGTAAGAGTGGCCCGAATCGATCAAACCTTGCCAGCAGAATAAAATAGTTAAAATCAAATCAAATCTCCCTCTCTCTCTGTACTTCTTTCTAAAATGTGTAGTTTTGCGAGTGATCGTCTCTAAACACGGCCTTAACTCAAAAAATTCACTTTTGGAGAAAAAAACATGTATTTTTGAGTTGCTATATCTCCATTATTATTCAACCTACAGAGCTCAAGTTGGACTCAAACTGTAGGAAATGTCCTAACCTACTTTAGAAACTTACTGGATAGTTTAGAAATAACAGTCAAAAATCCTGAAAAAAGTGCACAAATTTCTTTATGAAAAAGTGCTTTTTAGCGCACTACGTCAGTATTGCAGGATTTTCGGGGTTGCATATCGTCGGGTGCTTGCAAAAAGTGACCAAGTGACATTTTCTCGAAATCGAGGTTTTGATGTCAGGTGATAGAAAATAACGTTGCCTACGTAATTCTATGAGTTTAAAATGATTATTTTCATTATTTAAAAGAATATGAGGGTAATTCAATTTTTACTGCCGAAAAATGTAGCAAATCGTGACCAAGTGGCACTTGAGCACGATTACCTGGGAAAACTTAGTCATCGGAATGAGTAAATGCGTGCTGCCAAAACTGACCATTTTCCAGAAGATATTTTTTATGGGCAAGCAAAGACATAAAAGGAGTTGTTTTCCATACCGGTAAAATTGACCAAATGCCAACCGTTCAGTTTTTCCAGGGAAGAAAAGTGATGCCATCTAAGAAGTCGATCTTGGAAAAAGTGACCAAGTACCAGAAAGGCGAAGGTTATGGTTGAAACAAATGCTTGGTGCATGAATATGTTCACTGGAAAAACTGACCAAGTGGGAGATAGTCACTATTTTTAAAATTTGAACTAGGAAAAACAATGGCTTCAAGCAGGGAACAGTTGATCAAATACCACATGATCAAACAATTCCAGGCTGCAGGTTTACCTTCAGCAGTGAAAACCAAGGAACGCGCCCCAGAGCCAAGTTTTTCCGAAAATGACGAAGACATGGAAGAGTAAAGCTCCAATTTTACAATTCAACTTCAAAAAATAATAATTTTTCCTTGATTCTCAAAGAACTCAAACTTTTTTTTTAAATAAGTTTTTGTACAATAAAGTTTATATTCGAATTGATTTCATTCAACTGCTCAGTTTTTTTCAGTTATTAGGACGTCCCACAGTAAGACTTTGGCGTCCTTATGCGATCGATCTGGGGTGGAGGAGGACAACACTCAACAGAAAAGAAAAATAACCACACAGTAATCCGGTTTAGACCATTCTGAATCCAAATCCGCAAAAAAACCATAGGTGAATGTCTGTGTGTGTGACAAAATCTTGTGTCGTCTGCCCAGGCCTCAATTTTCAACCGATTTTCGTGGTTCTTTTTTTGTTCGACGCGGAAAACTATCAAGTTGTGCACTACGTCGCCAGAATTTCGAATTTTTCTTTGTAATGGTGGGGAAGGGGGGTTAATGCTCAAAAAACGTGCGTTATTAGGCCTAATTTTGTGTACTCTACCCAAGCCTCAATTTCCAACCGATTTTCGTGGTTCTTTTTTTATTCGACGGGGAAACCTGTCTAGTTGTGCAATACTCACCGGAATTTCAAATTTTGAATTTTATGGGGGGTAAAGGGGGGGGGTTAATACTCAAAAACATGCGTTTGCGGGCATAATCCTGTAAAATTTGCCCAAGCCTCTATTTCCAACTGTTTTCAGTGTTTCTTTTGTTCGACTCATAAATCTTCCAAATTGCACACTATTTCACCAGAGTATCAAAATTCGCAAGAGGAGGAGGTGAGTGGGGGGATGATATTCACAAAATATCCGATTTTTCAATATTTCGGTTCCTTTATAGCTTACCTGCTAATTGTATCTAAGCTTTGAAATTGAGAAAAATTCTCGTTATACCTCCGGATTTTCATGAATTATTCTCTGTCCCACCATGGAACTAATAGTGGTTCCACCATGGTGCCAGGGCACCATAAACCGCATATTTCATGGGTTTTTAAAAGTTTTTTTCGTGTTTCACCTTGAATACGGAATTGAACTTCAACGGACTGCCTACCAAAACAAATAGATGAAAGTTCAACGTTACGAAATATTACTGATTTGGTGCCAGACTGGCACCATTGCCGTAGGGGGGGGGGGGATTCGAATTCGCATGTTGGGTGTCGTAGATCATGGTTTTAAAATGCTCTTTAAATTCGAGGCTCCCATGCCGCTAGAAATGATATGGTGGATAAGGGTGAGGGGGGGATCACTATTTCTTGCCTAAAATACCTAATAAATTACATTGAGTGAACCGTTTTTCCCCTAACCAAATGGTATTAATTGACCCAATGCTTATCGAATGGGACGTCCCCTGGAATGCATGCATTACTAAACAAAATGTTTTTTAATGTTGACGTACAAATTTTAGTAAAAACCTAAGATAGGATTCAAGCCTGCGATGGTGAGTGTTCTACGAAAAAACGAGAGGGCTGAAAGTTGCACTCTCAAGAGAAGCCACTCATTCCACTTCAATTTCATGTTGTTGTTGTAGCGGTCGATTTTTTTTTTCTCCTAAGATTGGCACCCCAAGTTATGAAGCTACAGTCTAGCATCGTTTTGATGGAGTTTTCCACCGTTTTTCCTCAAAATACAAAGTTTTCTCAAACGCTGATCAAGTGCTGTTCTGAGGCCAGAGTTTCCCGGTAAAACTGACCAAGTAAAATTTCGAGAATTTTAGGGCTTTCTATAGTAATTTCTAGCCAATAACGATAACCACGCCTCGATGAGACTTCAATTTGACGAAACATAAAAAATCATGATGATTATTATTGAATAATCACCATGCGACCCGATTTGCAGGAATGATCAAGTGAACCGTTTTCCTGAAAATTTCCTGGAAAAAATGACCAAGTCCTAATGTTCTAGAAAAAGAACTATTATGACAAAATGACGTGAAAAATTCATTAATTTCGAATACAATAAGCATTTAGAGGTCTCTAGGAATATGGTATAATAGTTTTTGAAGTTACAGACTGTTTTTTATATGCTAATTTTCTGACTGGAAAAAGTAGTAAACTTCAGACGGCTCTCCTGAAAACTAGCGAAATGTCACTTGGTCACTTTTTGCAATCACCCGACGATATGTGGGGACAAACTATCCTTAGGCGTCCTAACAATCTATTTTTTAAAATCGTAGATACCCCCCCCCCCCCCTTCGCAGTTTTTGGCCATATTATTTGTGTATAAATTGTCTGGCCTACCCCACAATTCATGAAAATGTGTACAAAATAGGACTGTAACGTCGTACAGTAGTGCCCAACACAAGGATTTGCAGAAAAACAGACAGATACAGAACTAAATTGTTCAGAAAGGTCTAAAACGTTAAATAAGAGTGAAAATTTCGATATTAGACGACATCAATGCATTCGCTACCATGGTAGAATGTCAGTGGGATTTGTTCATGGCACATTTTAATTGTAAAATGAAATCTAAGAGACATCCCCAGACCATCGTTATTGTTATTGTCATGGTTGAAAACACGAGATGTTAAGATGTAGATTTCGATATGTCATGTGTATTTCGAAGAAGTGATATTTTATAGCTCAACACAACGGAATAATACTTGGAATCTAATATATACACACTGGCCCATCAACGTCATATGAGTTTTGAACAAATAAATTTGGAAAGGTTTGAAACAGGCGTTTTTTCTTTAAATGAGGAGTCACTTGTGGAGGATTGGCTGTATAGGACTGGAACTGCAGGGGGTAATAGCTCCTTCATCTTCTTCTCCCTGTTGGTACTGGACTGGAAGCTGAGGCGATTCACTGAATGTAACAGTCTTCTTCCGAATGACTTCTGATTCCAACAACTGGTTGATGTTTCGTTTCATCATTCTGCCTTCATCCAGTTCAACGGTGTAGTGAAGTTTCCAAATTTCCAACATGGTTTATTGTTTTCAAAAAATCTTTCAAACTGTTTTAAAAAAAATTGAACTCGGTAGTTTTCTTTTAGTTGTCCGGTAGATTTTTTAGGTTTGTTGGTTTTTTCAGAGTCCTGGCGTTTTAAAGGTTTAGTGGCACCAAATTTCATATGAATAATAATATAACAATTGGATACAATAGTCATGATGAAGGATTAAATCAATGAACCACACAGTGTATTTTACAAGCAAAGATACCTCGGTTTCGTTAGTCATAGTTTTCGACCATAACAGGTACTTTTGTACCACACCGAAAAGATAAATGGATAACTTATTCTCATCACCAAGAGATCTAATGACTGTCTTTATGAGAGACATTTTCAATACCAAAAACTACCAAAACTACCGGTATTTGATACATTTTTTTTTTTTTTTTTTTTAATGCCGCCTCACTATTTCATAGTACCTAGGTAGTGTCGCGCCATGACCCAATTATTTCAGATAAATCATTTTAATCTCCAACCCGCTATTTGGGTTGGTTAACCTCGAGATAGTAAACCCTTAATAATGCGAATTTGATGGTGAACAACCCTTGGGGACCGTTCGACGGAAATAATATCTAATCCTCCGGGGTTGGGTGACCCTCGTTAGCTCAGCTTTGCAGAAAGGATTTCAATACGCCTCGTATTTCATCAACGTCAGCTGTACTGATAAACCTCACTGATCGTGGGATTAGTAAATGTTTGCTGACGTTTCAAATTAAATTAATCGCTTGCGAAATTTCTGGATTAGGAGTTTTGAAATCATTATGCCCTGTGAAACCCGCTTTAGATTGCCCTTCTTTTCCGAAAGTTTCACTTTCCTACATCTATAAATTAGAATCCAATTAAATAAGATATCCGATACTACACAATAGTTCTAAACCGCGATACTGAGGGTAATAAGGCTAACTTACCCAATCCCTGAAAATGTCTATATACAAAATTGGAAGGATCACTCTCAATTTAGAAAAAACGGAAGGAAATGAAATTTTTGTTCTTGGGGGAATTGTTCCGAGGTCTCGTATCGAGTTTTTGTTAAATATAGTATGGTAGGTACCTTCATATTTGATATTTCATTTCGATTGACGTTGTATATTGCTTGTGTAGTGTTATCCCTATCAAAAATTCACGATGTTTTCCAATACTTCCGTTCCCAGCCCAGAACCCACCTCTAACTGATTGCTCAGAACATTTCAAGAATCACACATTCATATTTTAGTTCGTCACAAGATGAACGAAGATTGGAAAGATGAATGTTCCGTTTGATGGCGAAACTTTGACTTGACCTCAAGATGGATAGGGAAGGGGAAAACAATATTTATTTTGAGGGAAAGGAGGTGAAAAAACGCTGCAAATTATTACACGATGGTTTATTATTTTGCTGTATAGAACAGCGTTCTTCGTAGAACGCTGGTTTTCCATCGATACGACCTACTTGCAATAACATTGCTATCCGAGAACTGCATTTGCCTTCATTATGAAATTTGATTCTTCGTTGCGAAGGACGAACAACTCAGTTACAACACAGAACTCATTTCAATGAAAATAACAACGATGGCACAAATAAATTGGAAATTCAGTTTTCACAATAAAGTTGGAAATAGGCCTATTTCCTTCAGTGAACAGTATTTTGCATTTCACACTCATGTTTCTTTATTATTTTAAATCCAACCCTCAAGTCCTCACAAAGAACGAACGGTTTGTTCTAAAGAACTCTGGGAGGTTCTACGTATAGGGTTCTACGTACTTAAACGTAGAACGTAAACCATACAATTTTTAGGGGGGGGTTAAACTTATTTTTTTGCTCGATTCCTCAAGGCTCATTATTGGAAATAGTAAACCTCTAAGTAGTGTTCTCTGGAGCATCTAGCCATTTTGTAAGTCGTTCAAACATGGCTTCGGCGGCAGTTATCAACATTCTGGTCAGGGCTGGGGTCTCCTCATGGTCTGCCCGGGTGAGGGTTTTTGAGGCGATGGTGAGATCGGTCCTGATGTATGGCTCTTCGGTGTGGGCGTTTCGGTATGGCAGTGCGCTGGAGCGTATGCAGGTGGGCTTCTACAAGCGCATCTTGCTGTTCCCTCGGGGTACCTCAAATGTGGTGGTGCGTGCAGAGGTCGGTGTACTCTCGCTCAGCACCCTTATGTTGAGGGAGGCCATGCAATGGTTGAGAAAGGTTGCATGAATGCCCTCAGATCGCCTGCCTAGGCTGTGCATGGAGCGCCTATCCGCCCTCTCTAGACTGCGTTCCTATGACCCTAGATACAATTGGTTTAGGCAGTTTGAGGATGCCTTGGGCGCTCTCGGGATGGGCTTACCAGCTGATTATGGACTCCTGCCAGACTCTCGCACATTGAGTGGCCTCATGACCTCCCTGCCTTTCATCTCCCGGAACATAGACCTGCAACAGGCAACTGCCTCGCGGGCTTGCCCAGACTACGGTCCATTGGCCTTCCAAGAGTCTTCACTCCAGCCCCAAGGATATCTCGTACGGGAATGGCCAATGTTCATCCTCCGATCACTGGCTCAGCTGTGAGTGCTTGGCAGGCATGCACCACGGATCCTCGCTGCAGGTGTGAAGATCGAATTCCTTCTGTCGGCGTGCCCTCTCTGCAACTGGGGTGTGAATGATTCGGCTCTTCACTTTGTGACCCAATGTCCCATGTTGGCCGACCCGCGGTTGAAGTTCCTGTTTCCAATGCTCGCTTCGCCACTCTCGTTTGAGGAGCAATATAGAAGAATACTGGCTACAAGGCCGTAACGTCGCAAACAGACTATTTTATTACTTGAGGGAAGCCAGTGAGATAAGACTGTTAATAGTTAATACTATTAATAATACTATTAATAATAAATATTAATAAGACTATTAATAATAAATACTTAAGCCCACAGAAGATATTTTCATTTTGTTCATTTTATCTTTTTATTGTGACACACCATATTATGTACCATCCGCTGTATTGCTCTGGATTTATATCTGAATGGCAATAAACAATTATTATTAAATTTATTAAATAGTAAACCAAAATGTTTTCAACAGGATATGTTACAAGTTGGAACTTACAACAGGATACCTACTATTGACTTGGGATCAACTGATAATACTATTGCTTACTGAACTATTCGACTTGGCTACCGCCCTGCTTACCAAAATAATAACAAACCAATTTTCTCAGACTTTTAACATAACATGATGTGAAAACTGACACAAACTGGAACAAGAAATGCCCGCTGGTATTTTTACAAGCTTTAATTTAGTTTCACTTGTCCTGTTATCTGTCATTAATCAAATCTTCCACTTAATCTGTCCTTAATCAATTTGATCCACTTCCCGGTATCCGATTGAGCCTAATTTTTGCATGCATGTATTAATCAGACGACAATGCAATATTATTCACTTTGTGAGACCATCTTCCAATTCATAAGGGACCATCCACCAGATAGCTTAACCATCTATGTAACCTAGGCTTCAAGTAAGATGTAAAAATGTAATGCATTGTTTATTAATTACTTATTACTGTTATGTATAGTAGGTATCAATTTATTTTAATGTGTAAAAATTTAAAGTAATGTTTAGTAATTTACTTTTTACCATAATGTATAGTAAGTTTAATTTACTAACCAAGATGGAGCGATTTTGCAAAGATCCTACCCAACAACACAGGCCAACCCTAACATCGCACAGTGTGCTCTTTTGCATAACTAGCACGAAAAAATTCATTGATGACCAAAATGAGATGGAATTGCTGAAAATTTCGTATTCTGAGTTGAATTAGGTATTTTAGATGGCCATCAATGATTAAAAACCGCACGGACGACAAAATCGTTCTGTAGCCAGGCAGGGTTTTGCCGTTAACATTTTTTTGCATTTCAACGTTCATTAACATTACTCATTGGTAAATTTTATCACCTTTTCTTTCAAAACTTCTTCATCTGCGCTAGTAACCTTCCCCAATACAAAGCTCTTCAAATGGTTCACAGTTTCTAAGTGGCTTTGACTTCTGATTTTCAACCACTCTTGAAATGAAAAGGAATTTTTAAGGGCCCCTGATGTTCCTGAAACCAAAACCAAAACCAAAATAATATTTAGTATATTATACTAAACGGCCGCACCTCGGCGCACTTAATTGTTTCAAAATCTTAATTTTGATTACTTTTTAGTCACATTTCCAAAGCAGAGAAAACGTGGGAAGTGGTGCAATTTGTTGTTGAGCTCAGTGAAGACGAGTGATTAATAGATATTTCTCCCTCTATGGTTAGATTAACACTGCCTTATTTCCTGAAAAAAAAAAAAAAAAAAAAATCAGCCGAAATGAAGAAAATCCACCATCTTATCTTGGTGTGAGTCAGCCATTTCACTTCCGGCTTGGAGAAAAAAAAATGAACTCTTATTCTGAAGCTTCTGAAACACTCCGTTTTAGTCGCTTTCATTTTCTCGAACGTTTGAAGTCTAGCCTTACGAATATAAACAAATATTTGAGGGAAGTGGAAATCAGGTCCCAAAGATGTTTACTATCGCTCGGGATACTTCCCACTGCTTCAGAAGCCGAGATGAAATTTATGAGGCGCAGAATAGCCCACTATGCGTCGGGTACGAAATCCGAGCAAATCGCACCCGCATGCATTTACATGATTGTATAACTATATTATTGTGCTCAAAATCGAGGCAAATGAACGAATATCTGTCTATCTAGAATTAACCGTATCTATAAATACGATAATTTTCTCGAATTTTTTAATTTTATAAATATAATCAATTTCTGATGTCTCTTCGTTTCCAAATGAGATCATTGGGTCTAAATCAGCGTCCAAAATACGCAGATATAAAAAAAATTTCAGTTTTTTACAGGTAAGAAAAGTTGGGAGGAGCCTCCGCACCAAATATTTCAAACAATGGAAGACACAAGGGCACTAAACAGCTGAATGGGATATAAAAAAGGTTTGAACATGTCGGGGAGAAAATAACGTTTCGGACAAAACAGACAAAAAGACACCTCTGTTCTTCCCACAGGGCTCGGAAAAAATATATGATATTTCGTCGGATATGAGGGCTCTGAGAACTGTTGTCTTGCCCTGTCAGGATGTATTAATAGTACGGAACACTCCGATGTATCTCCCACCTCAGGACGTATTATGGTGTGTCCAACATTTATCACGTCCACGGGCGTCGTTTTGGGTACTTCGTTCCCGTTTTCAATCTTCAAAGTGTTTATCCGCAGAGTAACTCCCATATCACCGGCAATTTTTCTTTGGTTTTTAAATATGCATTAAGGTAAGTAGTTTAGAGGGGTGCACTATTTTTCCGGGGTGAAATTATGATGTTATCCTGCCGAGTGCATCAAGCATGACGAAGCGGAGGATCAAAGGTGTTTTACCCACCCTCAAAGATGTTTTATAAGAGAAGGCTCATTTCAGATAGTGATAACAAATAGATATAGGTAGGTATTTACTGAGATAGAATTCAAATTGATGCGCCAGCGTATCATCCAACCTTACTTCTGTTGACTCGAAAAAGAGCGGGGAATTCCACTGCATACTATAGCAGTTATTTGCTGTTATTTGTGCACAGTGTTATTTACCAGTCGCATGTGGCCCGGGTATATCCCTCTCTGCCAATATTTGATCTTTCCGATGTCACGCGCGCTCCCCCGTCAGGGATATTTTATTGAACGAAAAGGTACAAAAAGGAAAAACACTCCGAAACGGAAGACAACATCAATATGCATGAATGTGAGCTCGTCGTCGGATTTGGAAAATACAGACTTTCTCTCCATACAAATTTAGACAGTCTGTGGAGCAAGAAGACAATCAATGTCTCAAAGGAAGCATACGATACGATGATTGGACGTTCAATTTACCAACTTTTTAGGACGTCCCACAGTAAGACTTGGGCGTCCTTATGCGATCGATCTGGGGTGAAGTTGGACAACACTCAACAGAAAAAAAAAAATAACCACACAGTAATCCGTTTTAGACCATTCTGAATCCAAATCCGCGAAAAAAACCATAGGTGTATGTCTGTGTGTGTGTGTATGTGTGTGAGTGTGTGTGTGTAACAAAATCTTGTGTACTCTGCCCAGGCCTTAGTTCTCAACCGATTTTCCTGGTTCTTTTTTTTGTTCGTCGCGGAAAACTATCTAGTTGTGCACTACGTCGCCGGAATTTTGAATTTTGCCTTTTAAGGGGGGGAAAGGGGGGTTGATGCTCGAAAAACATGCGTTTTTGGGCATAATCTTGTGTACTCTGCCCAGGCCTTAGTTCTCAAACGATTTTCGTGGTTCTTTTTTCGCTTGACGCGAAATACTATCTAGTTGTGCACTACGGCGCCGGAATTTTGGATTTTGCTTTTTAAGAGGGGGAAAGGGGGGGTTAATGCTTAAAAAACGTGCGTTTGCGTGCATAATCTTGTAAACTCTGCCCAGGCCTCAATTTCCAACCGATTTGCGTGTTTCTTTTTTTGTTTGACTCAAATAACTTCCATGATTTCACCAGAGTACCAAAATTCGCAAGGGGAGGGGTGAGTGGGGGGATAATATTCACAAAATATCCGATTTTTCAATATTTCGGTTCCTTTACTGCTTACTAATTGTACCCAAGCTTTGAAATTGAGGAAAAATTCTCATTGTACCTCCGGATTTTCATGAATTATTCTCTGTACCACCATGGAACTAATAGTGGTGCCAGGACATGGTGCCATGATGCCATAAACCGCTTATTTCGTGTTTTTTTTTATTTTTATTATTATTATTATTATTTTTTTTTTTTTTGTGTTTCACCTTGAATACGGATGTGAACTTCGACGGACTGCCTACCAAAACTAACAGATGAAAGTTCAATGTTACGAAGTATTTCCGCTTTGGTGCCAGACTGGCACCATTGTTGGCGTTGGGGAGGTGGTGGTGTGAGGGGGGGGGGGGGGGTGAACTCGAATTCGCATGTTGGGTATCGTAGATCATGGATTTTAAAATGCTCTTCAGATTCGAGGCTCTATTCTAGACTAATGGTGGGGGGGGGGGGGTCAGTATTTCTTGCCTAAAGTAATAAATAAATTACATCGAGTGAAACAGTTTTATCACTTAACAACTGGTTAAACTGATCTAATGCTTATCCAATGGGACGTCCCCTGGAATGCATGCATTACTAAACAATATGTTTGTTATTCTGGTACCAATCAGTATGATTCTTTTTGAAATGTGTTCTGCAACTATCCATGGTGGTCCTGCATCAAATGGATTTCATTATGCTGCGTTGAAAGTGTCGAAAATAATTGAAAATAGATGAAAAACTTGGTTTTGGTTTATTATTTTCAATAATGAACCTTTGGAATCGACCAAGAAAAAAAAATTTTAACACCCCCTCAAAATTTGATGGTTTACGTTTCAAGGTACGTAGAATCCAAAAATCGAATAAAAATTTGGCCGTCCGTCCGCCGTCCGCCATACGCCGTACGCGGCACTGCCAATTAGCATTGACCGATTTTGATGAAATTTGGTATGTAGGCTCCTTCTGGGGTCTAGTTGTGCCCCGAAGATTTTGGTTGAGGTAGGTCACTTCTAAGGGTTCCAAAATCAATTTTGAAATTTTGAAAACGCCCTAACTCAAAAAATTTTGATATAAAGGTATTTTTTTCCTTCAATTTAAGATTCTATAGAATTTTTAGAATTTTTTGAGACCACCCGGAGCTCTGTAGAACAAACCATTCGCTCACTACGAGAATTTAAAGTTTGGACGTACGATAAATCAGAAACACAAGAGTGAATCGCAAAAGAGGGATAATCTCCGTTCAAATTAATTTTGTCCGAAATGCGATCGATGTTTTTCTTCTTGTTGGATGGTTGGTGGCTTTGCAGACGAGTGATCTATATAGAAAAATAAAAAATAATAAACCATTGTGTAATCATTTGCAGCGTTTTATCATAGAATAGTGGTCCATCGTCACGTAACCTTCCACCAAATTGTTGCCGGCCAATTTTTTCATGAAAACACGCTGCAAATTATTACACAAAGATTTATTTTTTTCTGTACAGATCACTCACCAGCAAAGAACATGGCTTTGCCATTGTCACTACCTTCCAACTAAGTTTTTGCTTCATAATCAAGTTTATTTAGATGAAATAAAAGCTTCACACTCCATTCGAATAAATGAAGAATTCTATCATTTAGAAATTTGGACGCAAAAGGCAAAATGCAAAACTGAGTACAACTCAAAGAAAAACGAACAGCCATCGCATTTCGGTCAGCTAAAATTTGAACGGAGATTGAGCCTCTCTTGCGATTCACACTCGTGTTTCCAATTTATCGTAAGTCCAAAGCTTAAGTATCATAGGAAGCAATCGGTTGGTCCTTTAGAGCTCTGGGTGGTCTCAATCGATTCTAAAAATTCAATACTATTTTAAATTGATTTTAAATTGACAGAGATATAGGTAATATATCTCTGTCAATTTAAAATCAATTTAAAATATTATGTGTAAACCTTTATGTAAAATATACTTACAGGTCGGTAGCCATGATTTGGTTTCGTAGAGGGTGAGGGGGGACGGCATATTTCTTCAGTGGGAAAACCAAAATCATGTTTGACATTAATACAAAATATTATTAATTACCTTGTTGATTGAATTTCATTAGGTACCTACTATTAATTATATAATATATAATTATATAGGTAATAATTATATGAATGTTTTATTAATCGTTCTGCTAGTTTTATACCTATAAAAGGAGATGTCCTATGCAATTCATCGAAATCCACCATGAGAAGAAAACGCTGCAAGTTATAACAAAAAGGTTTGATATTTTTCTATATAGATTACTCGACTGCAACGAACACGGCTTTGCCATTGTTACCACCAACCAACTTGATAATAAACATCGATCGCATTTCGGTCAGCTAAAATTTGAACGGAGATTAGGCCTCTCTTGCGATTCACGCTCGTGTTTCTGATTTCACCCTTAAGTTCTTGTAGGGAGCGAACGGATTGTCCTACAGGGCTCCAAAAATGCAATACTCTTTATTTATACTAAGCCGCTTGATGACAAACCACATCATGCCGTAGAATGCGGTTTCAGACCCTAAGGTGCCTTACTACAGACTTGTGGCATAATACCTGTAGCTACAATATGTCAGGTATCACAATCAATAAGAAGTCAACAATCTTAACCCATTTCCGGCCACTGATGCATTTTCGCATCGTCCTAATAATGATTTTTTTGAATATTGAAATAGTGGAAAATCTTTGTAAAAGAATTTTTTCTCGTTCATGCAGTTCCTAAACTTTTCAAAAAAATAATTTTCTTCGACGTTCGGGAGCTCAATGAGATTTGGGAAATTTTTTTGAAAGAGGCCGTTTGCCCGAAAGCGTGATTATGGTGGCTCAAATTCGGTCCTAGGCGAGTGAGCGTTCTGGGCCATGAATCGAAACAGATTCTGGTCCATAAATAGATTTTTACATGTTACCTAGATTTTTTTAGATTTTTAACAATGAAATATTTAAATCTAATCGATTTGGAAAACTGAGACCTCTCAAATCCTATAAAATGTTAAATTCATAAAATTTGGAGCATTTTTGATCTCTATTGGTGAGCAAATGATGCCTTATTTCGGCCGGCATTCTGTAAAATAGTTCATCCTCCTCCTCCCATTACTCAGTAATTTATACCCTCGGCTTGAAATGGGTTAAATATCAGTCAGTAGCGGTGTGAGTTTATTGCTCGGAAAGAATATCATTACAATAATGATATTTCTATTGTTAATTTAGTCTTGCTGTCTATTTTATGCTCTCATTTATATTCAATTAAAGTCAATCTCGAGTTCAAAAGTGACAACTAATGGTTTTATAACTGCTGTAGTCATGATACCTGAAATGAATGACCATCTTCAAGAGAGGAGTGGAGGACTTGTTCCTTAGGAATCATAATAAAACGAGAGGAGAGTCATCAAGGATGGAGACGGCTCGGGGTGAGTTTCACCTTCAGCAATCAGTTTCGCTACAACTAACTATCTGGAGGACAACTTAGAAGCACCCTCTTCCTCAAGACACGTCAAGTAGTGGAGGAGGGACGGTTCATTAGTCGACCGCACTCCCTTCCGACAGAAGTCTCGCGTCAATTCAGCTGTAAAAGCGGACAGGAAGCCTCATCAAGAGTCGATCCAGTAATGAGTAAGTCGTTAGGGGGAGCGGCATCGATCCAATTAGTCTTTAAGGATATGAACTGAGGGAATAATGGGCCTTCAAGGGGAAGGTTGACGCTTTTCAGGGGGTCGGGATGAGGGTTTGGAGTAGTTTGTAAGCCGCCGTTGGTCGGGCATGAGGAATCCTCTCTTGAGTTATGCTATCCTCCAGGTTCTCACCTTATTGTTACATCCCCAGGTTTAAGCGCCCACCCTCACGACGAGCAAGCGTACGGTTGAAGGCCACCACACAGGCTGGATGAGTGAACATCAATGCGTCACACAGGCTCCTCGCCTCCTGCACTTTTACTCTGATGAACTCGAACAGCACTATTCCCAATTTATTCTGCCACAACACCCAAAAAACTGGTTGAACGTTTTTGTTAGAAATTCAACTCCCAAGATTCTAACAATAACTACTAATTTCTGCAATTTAATTGAGATACCGACAAAATTCGCCTTTAATTTCCAGCAAACGACCTTTGAACAAGGAACTTTTTACCTCGCTCTATATGAGACGTTCCTCAAGACCCACCATAAGACAGGTATTCAACGTAAAAAAATCCATCTGCCTGTGGTCCGTCATCTGAGACACTTTTAGCGAATTTTCAAAGAAAATGAAGCTATTGAAATACACTCAATTTTTTTAGCACGGACTTTTTAATTTTAATTTTTTTCCCCACTGAAATCCGTTTGGAACGCTATAAAGATTCCTGAAGTTTTTCCAAAAGTCATATAAACATATCGTCCCTTAAGCGGCAACAACAGATATCTCAGTTTTGGCAATTTTTCAGGAGAGCCAAAAACCCAGTTATTATGCCTCTCAAAATGTTTTATAGCGCCCTTTACTTTCTCCTAGGATTACTTAGTGGTATCAAACTATTCCAAGTCACAAAATTTACATAAAGTCTTCGTATTAAAAAAAAAGCTTGAGTTAGATGAAGTTGCTTCTGTAATACCTGAGATAGCTGGTGTTGCCTCAATATTATTTTCCTACTTCGTATGAGTACAAAAGAGGAATAAAAATAATAATTTTCATTATTTCCATTGCAATTGAGTAGGTACCTCTACCTATCTTCATTATCATATCACCAAGACATTTTGGGGGTCGAGAAATAGGTACCTACCTCAGAATAGGCCCACTAGGCTGACTAGTCTGTTATATAGCTAAAAATTCGATTTTCTCAACCATAGCTTTGAAGAGTTCTTTGAATATTAGCTCGTACTCATCTATATTAGAGTCAATCTATATAAACCAGACACCGATTTGTTATTGAACCATACCCTATTCGTATCAAAATATATTTATAAATTATGAATTATTGGGTATTGAGCTGGTTATTCCATCAGAATATTTCCAACTCTATTTCAAGGCTTACTATTTTTCTGTACAGATCACTCACCAGCAAAGAACACGGCTTTGCCATTGTCACTACCTACGAATGAAGTTTTCGCTTCATAATCGAGTTTATTTAGATGAAATAAAAGCTTCACACTCCATTCGAAGAAATAAATAATTTCCTTCATTGAGAAATTTGATTACTGGTTGCTAAGGAAATAAATGGTTGCAAAGGACACAAAACTGAGTACATCTCATGAGTAAAGAAACAAACAGCGATAGTATTTCGATCAGCTAAAATTTTAACGGAGATTAGGCCTTTCTTGCGATTCACACTCATGTTTCTGATTTATTGTAAATCCAACCCTTAATTTCTCGTAGGGAACGAATGGTTTGTCCTACAAAGCTCCGCGTGGTCTCTAAAAATTCTAAAAATTCAATACTATTTAAATTTAAAATTGGTGAAAAAAACGATACCTTTACTTGGAGAGTTTTCGAGGGCACTTGTGAAAATTTCAACCCTTAATTTTCTCCTCTTAAAAGTGACTGACACCAACCAAAAGCTCCGGGGCACTACTAGACCCCAAATGGAGCCCATATACCAAATTTCATCAAAATCGGTCCATGGGAACTAAGGAAAGTGCCGCGAACGGCGAACGGACGGCCAAATTTTTATTCGATTTTTGGATTCTACGTACCTTAAAACGTAAACCAACAAATTTTGAGAGGGGTTAAAATTTGTTTTCTTGGTCGATTCCAAAGGTTCATTATTGAAAATAATAAACCAAAATGTATTCACCTGCCAACATGCGGCCATGAAGGAGGCCTTGCTTGAACCTCCGCATTATACTACGAGTGTATCTCCCCTCGCTCCTCAAGTTCACCCCCGAAAAACCCTTCTCTACACGTTGTCTATGCACTCGACAACGTGAGCCAGCACTTAATGGCCAGGAAAGTGTGGAGTGCGGAGGGAGCCCTTTTCAATGGCACTCGTGAAGACTTTAGGGCCTCAGCCATTCCACTCCCTCTTTTCTGCGCTTCATACATCACCGTCCCGTTGAAGGAGGGTTTTCTATAGTAAGTTGTTATGCTGTTTCATTTGTTGTTTCTTCTGAGTCTACCGAGGTAGAGGAAGCAATTTTCACTTTTCTAGGTTTAACAAAATGTTCTCTAAAATCAAAATTTCCACTCGTGTTTTACATTTTAGGACATCCTGGACAATTTTAGTTCTGTGACTGTCTGTGTGTGTCTGTCATGAAATCGTTGTAACAGGCCAGACTATACGAAGTTATTGTCCGATGAAATTTTCAGGGATTGTGCGAATTGGAGTGTAGATGGTGTCCGAGCTGTGGACATCAGATAAGATTAGCATATTATGTAACAATATAGGTTGAATTTCAATTTGTACAACAAATTTGAAATACACCTAATTGCCCATATATGAGACAGAGGAGGGTGTGACGACCCTACCCCTTCAAACCAGTGATTAGATTAATCAGCCGGCCTGAAGAGAATATCGATTCATATTTCTATGAATCAAATATCCCCCTAGGCGTAGCTCCAACAAATCGGGAACAAACCAAATCGGTTTGTCCCTTCTGTAAAAGTAGGATTGTCACACTCCCCTCCCTAAAACATACTTCTGGGTTTCAAACAGAAGTATGTTTGAAAACAAGTCAAAGGGACTGAATATAGCATGAAGCCCAGGAAAGGACGTCTGGAAGCTTCAAGGGAATTCCTCCATCGTAATGGTACTATTTCAAAAGAAGAAGAAGAATGCCACGAATGGGTCATTTATGCCACGAATGGGCCATTTATACATAAAAGAATAAATCAATGGAACTGAGGAGAAAGCAAACTAAATAAAGAATACGAACGACGAAACATTCAAGTGTAATGATTGAAAAGGCATATGCAGAAAAGGCTTATATAAAAGAAAAACGTAATTGAAATTAATAAAATGCCAGAATGGCAAAGCCTAACAAGAGACTGAATTTAATTGCCGGATTGGTCCCGTTTGTCCCTTCTGTAAAAGTAGGATCGTCACAATTATCACTCTTAAATGAACTGTGGACTAATGTTTGTGCCTTGAGTGAAGTGTAAGTGGGGAGCTCAGCATTGCGCCCATCGCCTTTCACCAGTTCTTCGTCGAAGCTCAAAGATACGAATAAGGTATCCTGTCGTCTGCCAATACATCGTCCCAAGCGACGCCACCAGCAGGTCATTAGTATCCTGTGAATATTCCTCCCTTCAAAATTCATCTGCTCAAATGTGAGTATCATGCCAACACACCCATGAATGCTTCAGCCTCCCTATCTTCATTTTTTTAACGGAAATCCAATTTTTTCCCCAGTTCGAGGCTTCAGAAGCAGCTTTTCCCGTCTCTTCATGAAATGTTCAAATTATTATCAACGTCTTGCACGAATTAGACCTCACTCGGACTCGACAACCATAACTACCTACTGCTGGCTTCAACCCGAAATAAAGAGCAACGAAAGCGGTCAGAACTTTTCTATAAGTTAACAAGTCTTCTAGAATTAAGAGAAAATTAAATTTCAATTCAAGGAGCTCCTTTCAAATTTGTATTTGTAAGTCAACTATACCGAATAAAATATTCAACATTGGGATAGGTAAATTGGTATAGATTATTTAACGAAACCCCTATCGATTGCCCAAACAGATGGTCCCCTATGAAGACCGTATCCCCTAGATTGATAGTAGCCGCTGCGCATGCGCAAACTTAAATACTATAAAACAGCCATAACTTCTATATTTTCCACCCGAATTTGATGAAATTCCCGGGGTTTTTGCGGATTGGAGTGCAGATGGACCCCTATCATAGGACCCCTCATAATGAGGGTAGTGCAAGGTACTTAGAGGTTAATTCGTGAATGCTTTTATTTGGGCGAACGATGTTTCGCTGCATAGTGCGATCTTGGTTAATGTTTAAGGTTACAAGGTTATGTATACAAGGAAGTCATGTGCCACGCCTACTTGGCAGACTTTTGTTTTGCTTTCCTATAAACTTTGAAAAATGCATGATTCGTGGTGTTGCTCTGAGACCGACGGTATACAATATTATAAACTGTGTTAGACACCAAAAAAAAAATAAAGTAAACAACCATTTCAGGTTAGATTTTCGTCCGACTGCCATTCCTGGCGTCGCGGACGTTACCAACTGTCTTCCAGAGAGAAGATCAGAATTTGTTCTGATGATTTCGCTCATGGCTTCCCATTGGCCTCACCGCCCTGGGTTGCGACGAGGGGGAACTGCGACCGGCTTACCCGAAAATATACTCCTCGAACCGGTCCGAGTCTCGTCTCCAGAGACACATGCCGGAACTCGCTCGACCACAGCCGAACCCTACTATATTCATGGCTGAAAACTGTTCGACAAATAAAAGCTTAAATCGAGAACCAAACCACGGAAGTCGAAGTTCGACTGTCGAACACAACACAAAATCCTGCTACATCCGATCTAAATTGAAACGGGTTATAAAAGTGTGAGGTTATGAAGGGTGCAGTCGTCAAGAAAGCCGTCGTCCTCGACGCCGCCAAAAACCGGCTTTTGGCGTCGTCCGTGACGACCGAGCTCAGCGATGGGCGAATTCTTATTCATAAATACGATCATGAATACAAATCATATCTGCGACTTTATGATTATGAATACGAATACAGGTATGAATATGAATACGATTTTCCCCCGTAATCGTATTTTGAATACGATTTTAAAATTTTTTTCTATGATTTCCCCAAAAATCGAATTTTTTTACGATTTTCCCTGAAAATTATAATATTTTTATGATTTTCTCTCGAACTCTGGACATATTTCTAACCTAACATTGTCAAAATAATCAACCAAAATTCGAAACGCTCATAAATTATTATAAACTTTTTCACACAGAATCGAATGAGACCAACCTTATAGGAACTACGACGACATTTCCGCTAAAAATCGTATTTCTTAAACAGATTGCACTAAAAATCATAAAAAAATTATGATTTTTACCGCAATTTTGGTCGTATTTATTCCCTGAAATTGCCAAAGTAATTAATAAAAATTCGAAACGCTCACCAATTCTTATTGGATTTTTCACGCAGAATCGAATGAGACCAACCTCAGGTCGCTACAACCAACTGAATAGAAAGTACGACGAAATGTTCGGCAAAAATCATAATTTTTTAATGATTTCCAGTGCTAATCGTTTGAAAAAATACGATTTTCTGCTTTTTATTCGGTAGGTCGTAGCGACCTGGGGTTGGCCTCATTCGATTCTGCGTGAAAAATCCTATAAGAATTGGTCAGCGTTTCGAATTTTTATTAATTATTTTGGCAATTTTAGGGAATAAAAACGACCAAAATTACGGTAAAAATCATAATTTTTTAAATGATTTTCAGTGCAAATTGTAGAAAAAAAAATAGGATTTTATTTTTTATTTTATTTTATTTTATTTTCAGCGGAATTGTCGTCGTAGTTTCTATACGGTTGGTCGTAGCGACCTGGGGTTGGTCTCATTCGATTCTGCGTGAAAAATCCTACAATAATTTGTGAGCGTTTCTAATTTCGATTGATTATTTTGACAATGTTAGGTTATAAATATGTCCAGAGTTGGGAGAAAATCATTTTAAAAAAGTATGATTTTCTGGGAAAATCGTAAAAAAATTCGATTTTTGGGGAAATCATAGAAAAAATCATAAAACCGTATTCAAAATACGAATACGGGGGAAAATCGTATTCAAAGTGTGAATACGATCGTATTCGTATTCATATTCATATTCATACCTGTATTCGTATTCATAATCATAAAGTCGCAGATATGATTTGTATTCATAATCGTATTTATGAATAAGAATTCGCCCATCTCTGACCGAGCTTGCCGTCCGAGTCGTCACGCATGCGCAGTCACCATTTTCAGATGCATGGATATTACACGAGGACGGTCGTCACAAAAGACGTAGCGAAAACTCTCTTATAATTCAACTTGTAATATTCAATCAGCAGGTTATTCGGTAAGTATCTACAAATGTGCAGGTTTCGCAGTTATTCGAAGTCAGTGATAAGATCGTCGGAACTAATTGAACAGATGTAGCTATTGGTGTTCGCTTGGAGTAGTTTCCTCGAGGGCTGACTTAGCGCGCCTGATTTGGTAAACTCAACAGCCGTCGAAGGGGGAGGGGGGGGGGATCGTCAGACAGGTGGGATCGGCCAGGATAAATTGAGTACTGGGGGAAAGGCTCATCGGATCAGAGAACTTGGGAGAAGGTAGGACGCTTAAGCGTTCGAGGATGAGCGGGCGAGACGGGGGTTGAAGTGCTGGGAGCATTAGCGCTTCAACTCCAGACTGTTGTTTACCTCTTCACAGGCATCTGACTTGACTCGGGGAGGCGGTGGAGTGTGTGGAGAGCGGGGAGGCCGAGAGTGGGCTCGGAGGGAAGCTTAGTTTAAGAGCTTCATAGATCATCTCGCTCTACACTCTCCTAAGCCCCCGACCGCCCCTCGGCCGAGGCTTTCCTTCTCCTCTTTCCCCTCCCTGACAAACGCCTGCAATTAGCCGCCCTTTAGTGCCATCGCAAACATCTCGACGGCATCTCCCGCTTTAACTGTACAATTCGCCGAGCGCGAGGTGTCGGTGTTTCGACAATACTTACCACCGCCAGCCCAACCCGTCCATTAGACGAACAAACAGTCGAAAGAGAGCGACAGGAAATTTGTTTCCCTTCTTCCCCGGCTTCAACGACTGTATCAGCACCTCCCTAAACCTGTTACAAATCCCATCACACAATTAATAGGCCAGAATGAGACATTTTGAGTCAGAAACATATTGTTTAGTAATGCATGCATTTCAGGGGACGTCCCACTGGATAAGCGGTAGATCAATGTAAACCAGGTGGTAAGCGATAAAACTGTTTCACTCAATATAATTTATTTAGTATTTCAGGCGAGATATAGTCCCCCCCCACTCTTATCCACCATAACGTTTCTAGCGGCAAGGGAGCATCGAATTTGAAGAGCTTTTGAAAATTCATGATCTACGATACCCAACATGGGAATTCGAGTCCCCCCCCATCACCACCACCACCAATGATGCCAGGAAATACGTCGTAACGTTGAACTTTCATCTATTAGTTTTGTTAGGCATAGTGATAATTCGATACTTTCAATATTTATTGATATCGATATTTGTTTAAATATTTCCGATATTTGTATCGATATTTTTCTTGCGATATTATCGAACATTGAAAGGAAAATATTGATATCGAAAGAAAAAAATTATCGGTTGTGATGGTTATATTCCTTCCCACTGTAATTTATCAATTTCTCCTAAGCAATAAAAATCTGTGAAATCAATATTCTTCCTTCGATAATTTATCGTGATCACTGATATTGATTAAAAAAGAAGATGAAAAAACATGTTCGATATCAGTGAAATCAGTATTTTTCTTTCGATATTCTATCAATATCACAGATATTGATAAAAAAAAAAAGATGCAAAAATCACATCAATATTTTTGTAAAAAAAAGATGCATAAAAAAAACGCTGCAAATTATTACACAATGGTTTATAATTTTTTATTTTTCTATATAGATCTCTCGTCGGCAAAGCCACCAACCATCCAACATGAAGAAAAACATCGATCGCATTTCGGTCAGCTTTAAATTGAACGGAGATTAGGCCTCTTTGCGATTCACACTCGTGTTTCTGATTTATGGTACGTCCAAACTTTAAATTCTCGTAGTGAGCGAACGGTTTGTCCTACAGAGCTCCGGGTGGTCTCAAAAAATTCTAAAAATTCTATAGAATCTTAAATTGAAGGAAAAACAATACCTTTATATCAAAATTTTTTGAGTTAGGGCGTTTTCAAAATTTCAAAATAGATTTTGGAACCCTTAGAAGTGACCTACATCTACCAAAATCTTCGGGGCACAACTAGACCCCAAATGGAGCCTACATACCAAATTTCATCAAAATCGGTCAATGCTAAGTGGCAAAAGTGCCGCGTACGGCGGACGGACGGCCAAATTTTTATTCGATTTTTGGATTCTACGTACCTTGAAACGTAAACCATCAAATTTTGAGGGGGTGTTACAAAAATTTTTTCTTGGTCGATTCCAAAGGTTCATTATTGAAAATAATAAACCAAAAGATGCAAATAAATATTCGATATCAGATGTTGATGAAACTTACAAGTATACCTCTGAAAATGTTCCACTCTGTATACCTCTGAAAATGTTCCACTCTGTATACCTCTGTATGTTCCAAATGTTCCACAAGTATACCTCTGAAAATGTTCCAGTACAAAATTTAAAATGCTCGCATACGAGTCTGCAACACATTGGGACATTTTCATGTCAACCACTACACAAGAAGGTAGTGAAGTAAGGTTGTTAGTTCATGTACCCAAGCATCAAAATAAGAAAACAGTTTATTGTTCTCTACGCAACACAGTGAGTCTATTTTATTTATTGGTATCGTGAGCAAGTTTTCGTGACGATTTTCCAGTTTATGTGCCAAAGCAAAGACATGAAAATGTCAACAACAAAAAAAAACAAAAAAAAACGCTGCAAATCATTGCTCAAAGGTTTATTATTTTCTGTATAGATCACCCTTCTGTATAGATCACTGGTTCTCCATCAATAGCACCTACCACCATCTGTATTCTCCCTTGACCTTCCCTCTCAAATTTCAGCTTCCTGCGTTCAATAGGATTGAAAATGACTTCGGAGCTCACTCAGCTGATCAGTGATCTGAAGAGTGAAGAAGATCTCCTCGAATGCTGAAGACGCCTGGAAGCGCACTTCCATTCAATAGGATTGAAAATGGCTTCGGAGCTCACTTAGCTGATCAGTGATCTGAGGAGTGAAGAAGATTCCTCGAATGCTGGAGACGCCTGGAAGAGCACTTTCATTCAATAGGATTGAAAATGGCTTTGGAGCTCACTCAGCTGATCAGTGATCTGAAGAATGAAGAAGCTTTTGAGCAATGATTTGCAGCGTTTTTCACCCACCAACATTTTTTTACCTACCAACTTTTTTTTACCTACCAGCTAGGTACTACCTACCACACCATACTGGCTTCACACCTTCACAATCAAGTTTATTAGAAAGAACTAAACGCTTCACACTCGATTGGAAAAATAGAATGCTTCATATGGAAATTTGATTACTGGTTACGCAGAAGGCAAAACTGTATACAAATCGAAGAAATGAACAGCGATCGCATTTTAGTCCGATTAAATTTGAATGGAGATTAGACCTCTTTTGCGATTCACACTCATGATTCTGTTTTATCGAAGGAAAACCTTCAAGTACTCGTAGGGACCGAACGGTTTGTCCTACAGAGCTCCGGGTGGTCTCAAAAATTTTTAAAAATTCAATACTATTTAAAATTGGTGAAAAAACGATACCTTTATTTCGAGAGTTTTCGAGCTAGGGCACTCTTGAAAATTTCAACCCTTAATTTTCACCCCTTAGAAGTGACCTACATCAACCAAAAGCTTCGCGGCACAACTAGACCCCAAATGGAGCCCATATACCAAATTTGAACCAAATCGGTCCAGTGTTGCTAAGAAAAGTGCCACGGACGGCGGACGGCGGACGGGGGACGGCGGACGGCGGACGGCGGACGGACATTGCAAATTTGGATTCTACGCACCTTGAAACGTAAAGTGACAAAGTTTGAGGGGGGTTATAAAAATTTTTTGCGATACGATCACATAGGCTTATTATTAGAAATAATAAACCAAAAATCAGTGACAATGTCACAACAATATTTTTGTTTCGATATTCTATCAATATTTTTCTTCCGATATTTTATCGATATCGATACTGTCTTCCGATATTATTTCGATGTTAAATATCGCATCGAAAGGTACATCGAATCGTCACTAGGTAGGCAGTCCGTCGAAGTTCACATCTGTATACAAGGTGAAACACAAAAAAAAAAAAAAAAGAAAAACACTGCAAATCATTGCCCAAAGGTTTATTATTTTTCTATACAGGGTGTAAGCCTAACTGGTCTGCCATACGGTGCCAGCCAATTCTATAACTAATTTGCAACAAAAAATGTCTCCTAGCAATTTTTTTAAAACCCTTTGTTTTTGAGTTATTTTAACTTTTAAAATTTTTTTCTCGTGATTTTGACCTTTTGTCATTAAATTGGTCATAACTCCGTTAATTAGCTGTGTAAGTTACAATTTGAGGATACTGTTGGAAAGAGCATTAAATTTTCTATCGGATAGATGCCTTAACTGTTTTTTGAGTCAAGGTTGCGGACATGAAAACGTCCTCTAAAAAGAGAATTTTACGTAATTTTGGAAACCTTGCATTCTTTCAATCGCAAATTGAACTACGAGATCCCATATTTTTTCAAAATGTAAGAAAAGTAAAAACTGCGCTAGAATCTCAGCTTTCCAATGGTATAATTAAAAAATATTTTACAACCAAATTTAGGGGAAAATTTTGTATTTGAACGCGGAAAAACGTGCATTCTTTCAACGAAATCAGAGCTCCGCCTCGAAGGTCCGAGGGGTCGGACAATAGAAGTGATGGGCGCCGCAGTAGACCGCGAGGCCTCTGGAAACAGGAGGCCAGAGCGCTGATTTCGTTGAAAAAATGCACGTTTTTCCGCTTTCAAACACAAATTTCTCCGCTAAATTTGGTTGTAAAATATTTTTTAATCATACCATTGGAAAGCTGAGATTCTAACGCAGTTTTTACTGTTCTTACATTTTGAAAAAATACGGGTTCTCGTAGTTCAATTTGCGATTGAAAAAATGCAAGGATTCCAAAATTACGTAAAATTCTCTTCTTAGAGGACTTTTTCATGTCTTAAACCTTGACTCAAAAAAAAGTTAAGGCATCTGTCCGTTAGGCAATTTAATGCTCTTTCCAACGGTATCCTCAAATTGTAATTTATACAGCTAATTTACGGGGGTTATGACCGATTTAATGATTAAAGGTCAAAATCACGAGAAAAAAAGTTTAAAGTTTAAATAACTCGAAAACAAAGGGTTTTAAAAACAATTGCTAGGAGTCTTTTTTTGCAAATTAGTTATAGAATCGACTGGTACTGTATTGCAGACCACTTAGGCTTACACCCTCTAGATCACCCTTCTGTAGGGATCCCTCCCTACCAACCATAGGTACAAACCAAACATAGGTACCACAGGTTTTTTTTCGTACCTACTACCTACTAGGGCATTTTTGGAAATTTCAACTCCAACCACCAACCAAATGGAAATGAAGGGTTGACATTTTCAAAAATTCCCTAGTACGTAGTAGGTACTTATGGTTGGTAGGGAGGGATCTATACATTGGGGGGAGGGAAGATTGAATTACCTTGTCCCCGAGTTGATGCGCCTTAAATATATGTACTTCTTTTCTACTCTTTGAGTGAGGAATATAAGAAAATTTGGGAGAATTAGAAAATGTAAGAAGGAGCTGATGGAAAAGGAAGAAGGCCATGCAAGCGGAACACACGAGGGATACAATCTCCGTCTCCGATGACATTTCCCCCCCATCCCGACCGTACAAGTAGGTAGACAGTTCAATTTCCTCCAATGACGACCCCTCACCAGATGCAAAACGTCTGTCATAATTTTATACAACGAGGACCTTCTACTCAGGAAATGAAGGCAGGGGCCTGGAAACAGCATAGAAACCTTCTAGATCTGAGAGGGCACGGGGATTCGTTACAGTTCGCCGCCCCCGTCTGGCTCTTTTCTCTTGTTCGGCTTCCGGAGTTCCTCAGGGAAATGAATTGAGGATTTTTATCTTATTTTTCTCTCTTTCTCTTCTATTTGCGTGGAAAAGGCAACCTCTTTACAGGGTGTTTTGTGCTAAAGGGTGTCTCATAGATTGGACGACGCGATACCGAAATGGTTGAAAAGTTACTCGGTTGAACTCGGTTCATTTCAATAAGAGTCGCGGAACAAAAAACCCACCCACTGACAAGTGCGAACATCTCTCAGTTATTGCGAAATAATTGCCAAATCTATTGAAGTGATGCTGGTAACGAGTGGAATATTATGAACCGCATAATAGCATCAACGAGGTTCACAGTAAATTCGTATTGCTTTGAGGCGGACAGAACACTTTACGAGTCCACCTATCATGTGAAATTGATACCACATAAATTGAATGGAAGCAAATGAAGTTTCACTCCCACAAAATGAGTCAACAACCAATTATTTTGAAGAATCTTATTTATTTTGTTCCATTTCTGGAAGTTTGTTACAGAAAATATTGAGCCGGTATCGAATGCACCAAAGATGGAGGTTTCAATTAAAAACTTCAAAACGTCTGCCAAGTGGGTGTGGCACATAGTTTCCTCGTATCCATAACTCGATTGTATAGATGAACCGATGCTTAGTAGTTGATCTCAAAAAACGCAGCAAATCATTGCTCAAAGGTTTATTATTTTCTGTATAGATCACCCTTCTGTATAGATCACTGGTTCTCCATCAATAGCACCTACCACCATCTGTATTCTCCCTTGACCTTCCCTCTCAAATTTCAGCTTCCTCCGTTCAATAGGATTGAAAATGGCTTCGGAGCTCACTCAGCTGATCTGTGATGTGAAGAAGATCTCCTCGAATGCTGGAGACGCCTCGTAGAGCACTTCCATTCAATAGGATTGAAAATGGCTTCGGAGCTCACTCAGCTGATCTGTGATCTGAAGAGTGAAGAAGCTTTTGAGCAATGATTTGCAGCGTTTTTTACCCACCAACATTTTTTTTACCTACCAACTTTTTTTTACCTACCAGCTAGGTACTACCTACCACACCATACTGGCTTCACACCTTCACAATCAAGTTTATTAGAAAGAACTAAACGCTTCACACTCGATTGGAAAAATAGAAAGTGTTGAATCCCTGATTAGGCAATGTGCTTATCTTTCATGCTTTGCGGGTTACTTACCCCCTTGCAGCCCCCTCCACTGTTATAACCTCCCGTTGGGTTTCCTTTTTTTCAGTATTTTTTTTTCTCCCATCATTCGAGGGTGCACAGCGCAAGTGTTTTATTCATTTCAATAAAAATCGTTTTCGTTCAAGTTGTCGCGTTCTGTTTATTGCCGCGATCACAAACATTTTGGTCCTTCTTACCGCATGAACAACTGCCAGCGATCTACGCAGCTCCACTCCGCCGCATTCACGTGAGTTCGTTCTGATTACCTACTCCGTGTTGTTACACATTCGCATATTTGCCAATCATGGCTTCCAGAAAACATAAGGAATTGTCACAGGTTAAACAGTTTTACGATGCACGTAAAAGTGCGAATGATTCATTGCTTAGGATAAATTCATATTTATCTGGTTATGACGTTGAGTCCAAGGACTTGTGTTCATTGCAAGTTCGTTTCGATAAGCTCGCGGTCATAGAGCAAAGGTTTGAGTCCTCTCAACAACAACTGAATGTTCTTGAACCTGGTGTTGATTTTTCGGATGACATTGAGCAGTTTGAAGATTTGTTCTTTTCGACTCAAGCCGGTCTCATGACCCACATTCAATCAATCGAGCGCGAAATTGAGAATGAGGCGGTAAAACCTCGACCTGAACAAAACCAGCAACACAATTTGTCAAGTTCGTCATTGTTACAACTCGCTAGGTTGAAAATGCCCGAGTTTGATGGGAAATATTCCGATTGGCTGAGCTTTCGTGACATGTTCCGTAGTCTGGTGCATGACGATGGTACCGTCCCGACAATTTACAAATTTCATCAATTGAAATCGCATTTGAAGGGAGAGCCTGCCAACCTTATAGATTCCATCGAGGTTACAATTGATAATTATCCGAAGGTTTGGGATTTACTCTGTTCTCGTTATGACAATAATAAACGTATCATTCAGAGCCATATTTCAGAAATTTTCAATTTACAAAAAATTGAGTTTTCCGAAGCAAAAATATTACGTAATTTTACTATGACACTAAAGAAAAATTTACGTGCCTTGGCGACACTTGGGGAACCTATTGACAAATGGGACTCGTTGATAATTTATATTGCTTGTTCCAAATTGGACAAATTTACACTGAGAGCTTGGGAAGAGTATTCTGTCATTCACTCCCCTAATAGTTTCAGTTTTGTTGTTTTGGAGGAGTTTTTAACCAACAGATGTACTTCTTTAGAGGCATATGAGTCTCAGTGCGTCTCTGCCGAACAACATACAGGGCGGAGCGGCAGTTCCAAATTTGGTTCACGTGATCAAAGAACCAGTAAGCAAAACACAAGCAACTGCATGCTTAATAATGCTTCTGAAGGTTCGCGATGTTTATTCTGCAAGGGATCTCATCCTATATTTTATTGCAACGAATTCAAGGCCAAACCGGTTCCCGAAAGATGGGCAATAATTACTGGGCTAAAATTGTGTTCCAATTGCTTTTCCACTCAGCATTCCAACGTGGAGCAGTGTCCTTCCAAGTCTACATGTCGTGTCTGTCCTGCTCGTCATAATTCCATTCTCCATATGGATCAACACGATTCTGGCGCATCTTGGGGTCAAGGTCAACCCTCTTTATCGTCAACAGGATCAGCTTTTCTCAATGTAAAATCTCCGAATCTCCCCACAAGCACAGGCGAGGTTGATGAACGTTCTAACCATCAGACTCATTCCTCTTCAACTTTCGTTTCCACTAGTAAGAAGGCACGCCAGGTAATACTCCCTACTGCAGTGGTGACGATCCTTGATCGGTTTAACAATCCACATGATTTCCGTTTAGTCCTTGACTCTGGATCACAGCTGAATCTTATAACGAAAAGAATGGCTGACATTTTGGGCCTCGAAGTTCTCTCTGGAGAAACGACTATCCATGGCATAAATAGTTCACATTCAAGCTGCGACAATTTCATTTATGCCACTATCTACTCAAAATTGGGTAAATATACATCTTGCGTGGATTTCCATATAATTCCAAACATTACCACAACAAGTTTTCCCTCAAAGTCATTTGATCTGGATTTGAACTCCGTTCCTTCAGAAATTTGTGATTCATTGGCTGACCCTAAGTTCAACTGTTCCAGCTCTTTGGATGGACTTTTAGGCACACAGTCGTTTTTTGAAGTGTTATATAATTGTGGTCAACAGTTTTTCAAACATGGACAATTGTATTTCTGCAAGTCTGAATTGGGATGGATAGTGTCGGGTTCAATCCTCGTGGGCCCCCCTCGACCACGTCATTGTTTTATGGCAGTATATGATGACTGTCCAGATTTCGAGACATCTATTCTGGATAAATTTGAGCCTGACGAGGAGGATAAAATTCCTTCAAACGATTTACATTTTTGTGAAACCCATTATCAAAACACTGTGAGTCGCAATGAAGAAGGGAAATTTGTGGTAGCCTTACCATTTAAAGAAAATCCCTCAAATCTTGGTGATTCCCTAACCAATGCCAAACAATCCTTCTTTTCCTTGGAAAGAAGATTTCAACGAAATCCTTCTCTCAAGGAACACTACTCCACATTCATGAGAGAATATGCAAATTTAAACCAGATGTCTGTGATTCCTCCTGATGAAATCAATGACAAACCTAATTTTTACCTACCACATCATCCTGTTTTTAAGAACAGTTCCACTTCAAATATTCGAGTGGTTTTCAATGCCAGTGCAAAATCCACAAGTGGTAAATCACTCAATGACATGTTATGCGCAGCTCAACCAATTCAAAGCTCTCTTTATTCAATCATTTTGAGGTTTAGGATGTACAAATACGTCATCACCGCTGATGTGGCAAAAATGTATCGCCAAATTTTGGTACGTAGTGAAGATCAAAATTTTCAACGTATCGTTTGGCGAGAAAACCCTTTCGATGGACTCAAACATTATCGCTTATTAACTGTAACTTACGGGGAATCATCTGCACCATTTCTTGCAACTAGGTGCCTTCGTCAGTTGGCTAGTGACATTGAGCATACAGAACCTGTTCTTTCCAATACAATCAAACATGACTTCTATATTGATGATTTGTTGACGGGAAGTGATGACTTTGAAGGGATTCTACGCATCCAGAAGGGAGTTTCGATGATTTTGATCCAAGGTGGTATGCAACTGAGGAAATGGTGTTCAAATAGCAAGAAGGTGTTAGCATCTATCACTCCCGACGACGATCCTCATCATGTTGTTCATTTCTCTGATGACAAGGAATCAGTGACAGCTTTAGGGTTGTGTTGGAATCCCTCCAGAGATCTCCTCGGATTCAACTTGTCTGAAACTTTTCGAAATGTTCATATGACCAGAAGATCTATTCTCTCCGATCTGGCAAAAGTGTTCGATCCACTTGGGCTGATTTCTCCTGTGCTGATCAAGGGGAAAATATTTGTTCAGGAGTTGTGGCAAGTTTGTAAAACTTGGGACGAGGTATTGCCCGATGGGTTGCAGGAGAAATGGATCAAGTTCTCCGAAGGTCTTTTTCGATTAGATCATCTAGAAATTGAGAGACGTGTCAGTTGTAGTTCCACTCAATTTGAGTTGCACGGATTTTCAGATGCATCGCAGTCTGCTTATGGTGCTTGCATTTACGTCAAATCGTTTGATGATTCTGGCCAACCTCACATCCATCTTCTGACTTCAAAATCTAGAGTGGCTCCTATAAAAACGATTAGCTTACCTAGACTTGAACTGTGTGCTGCTGTTCTTTTGGTGAGGCTTATGTCAGTTGTTGCCTCTTCCTTGAAGTTGGGTGAGATCCGGATTCACTATTGGACTGATTCGGAAATAGTTTTGGCATGGTTGGGTGGTGAACCTTGTCAATTCAAGACGTTCATAGCGAATCGAGTGACGGAGATTCAGCATCATTCCAGTCGGTCTCAATGGGCTCACGTTCCGACCCAGCAAAATCCTGCAGATCTAGTTTCACGTGGTATTGAACCTGAGGAAATTGTTGAATCAACGTTGTGGTGGCACGGTCCCTCATGGCTGACTCTTCATTCAAAATTTTGGCCAACAATCCCTAAGAATGAATTGGGAAGTAGTGATGTGTTGGAGCTCAAGCCTATCAAGTATTCATTGCTGGGTGTCACCACTTCTTCGAGTGTAGCTGATGGTCTCATTAAGCATTATTCATCGTGGAATAAGTTAGTAGGAGTTACTGCATACATTCTCCGATATGTGCACAATTTACGCAACAAGGCTAGAAGACTCGATGGTGGGGAGCCTTTGCCACTCTTGACAGTCAAGGAAAGAAGAGAAGCTTCGTATTTCTTAATCAAACATGTTCAAGCAGAGGAGTTTGCATTTGAGCTCAAATTTCTTGGTAACGGCAAGGTGCTGCCTAATAAAAATAAGCTGTTGCCACTAAATCCTTTCATTCATAATGAAACTGGTCTCTTGCGTGTTGGAGGTAGATTGACGGCTTCCAATTTTTCATTCAACAAAAAGCATCCAATTTTGCTTCCAGCGAAACATGTTCTAACAAACACATTGTTTCGTTATTATCATGAGAGTCATTTACACATCGGAGCACAGTCGTTATTGGCCATTATGAGAAACATGTATTGGCCGCTCAATGGAAAAAACTGTGCTCGAATGGTCATTCATAGATGTGTTACATGCTACAAAGCTAAACCGAGAGCTCAAGAACAAATGATGGCCAGTTTGCCTAAGGTTAGAGTAAATCCAGGGAGACCATTCCTTTCTACCGGCATTGATTTATGTGGGCCTGTATACTTGACTCATGGACTTAGAAAGAAGGTTAAATCAAAGTCGTACGTTGCGGTTTTTGTATGTTTGGTTACAAGGGCCATACATCTTGAATTGGTATCTAGCCTCTCCTCAAGCGCTTTTTTGGCAGCTTTCCGACGCTTTGTGTCAAGAAGAGGTCTGTGCTCAAACGTGTACACCGATAACGGTACGAATTTCACTGGAGCCAGCCGGGAGTTGAAACGACTTTTTGGTACTTCCAAACAGAAGGGTGACGTATATTCATATGCATTAAAACATGAGATTGAGTGGCACTTCAATCCCCCTAATGCTCCGCACTTTGGGGGAATCTGGGAGGCTGCGGTTAAGTCCACTAAACATCATCTAGTTCGTTCAGTTGGAAATGCCTCCCTCAACTTTGAAGAAATTACGACATTTTTGTGTCAAATTGAGGCGTGTTTGAATTCAAGACCCCTTTATCCAAGTTCTTCAGATCCCAACGACTGCAGCGCTTTGACACCAGCACATTTTTTGGTGGGTGGTGTATTGACCTTGCCGCCAGACGAAGAATTTTCAAATGTTCCGTCAAATCGTCTTCGTAGATGGGAATTCGTGCAAGCAAGATTCCTGGAATTTTGGAGGAAATGGTCAAATGAATTCATAAACGGCCAACAACAGAGACCCAAGTGGCTGAAACCAAAACCTAATTTGACTGTTGGTGAATTGGTTCTCATCCGTGAGCCAGACATACCTCCTCTTCGCTGGAAATTGGCTAGAATATCCCAACTTCGTCCGGGAAGAGATAATCTTGTGCGAGTTGCTGTTGTAAGAATGCCTGATGGATCACTACTCAAGCGCCCAATCGATCGACTTTGTCCTCTTCCCATTGAAACCCCAGACGAAGACTCCAATCATGAAGCTATCTGATTGTTAACTAACTTGAAGTACCTATCTTTATGTAACTAGCTGTGCATTCCTTTATAACCAATATTTTATACAACTTTTAATGTATGTACATGTTTAATTTTTATAAATTTAGTATAGTTATCGTCTTGGAAGAATTGACTCTTCCAAGGGGGGGAGAATGTTGAATCCCTGATTAGGCAATGTGCTTATCTTTCATGCTTTGCGGGTTACTTACCCCCTTGCAGCCCCCTCCACTGTTATAACCTCCCGTTGGGTTTCCTTTTTTTCAGTATTTTTTTTTCTCCCATCATTCGAGGGTGCACAGCGCAAGTGTTTTATTCATTTCAATAAAAATCGTTTTCGTTCAAGTTGTCGCGTTCTGTTTATTGCCGCGATCACAAACAGAAAGCTTCATATGGAAATTTGATTACTGGTTACGCAAAAGGCAAAACTGTATACAAATCGAAGAAATGAACAGCGATCGTATTTTAGTCCGATAAAATTTGAATGGAGATTAGACCTCTTTTGCGATTCACACTCATGATTCTGTTTTATCGAAGGAAAACCTTCAAGTACTCGTAGGGACCGAACGGTTTGTCCTACAGAGCTCCGGGTGGTCTCAAAAATTTTTAAAAATTCAATACTATTTAAAATTGGTGAAAAAACGATACCTTTATTTCGAGAGTTTTCGAGCTAGGGCACTCTTGAAAATTTCAACCCTTAATTTTCACCCCTTAGAAGTGACCTACATCAACCAAAAGCTTCGCGGCACAACTAGACCCCAAATGGAGCCCATATACCAAATTTGAACCAAATCGGTCAGGTGTTGCTAAGAAAGGTGCCGCGTACGGCGGACGGACGGAAATTTTTTTATTCGATTTTCGTATTCTACGTACCTTAAAACGTAAAACATCAAATTTTGAGGGGGGATATAAAATTTTTTTTCTTGCTCGATTCCAAAGGCTTAAGTATTATTGAAAATAATAAACCAAAATCAATCGCTAAGTACCTTGCTCTACCCTCATAGGGTACTCTACACATCAACCGACACAATCTCTGAACATTGTTGGAAAATGTAAAAGTTGTGGCTGTTACAAGGATTTCACGTTTGCGCAAGCGCACAAAATACTTTCATTTTTGGAGGCCATGATTTTCATTGAGGGCCATCTCCATCCCAACTCGCATAATCCCCGAAATCAGATGGGAAATGTAGAAGTTATGGCTGTCACAAGGCTACTATCAGTCTGGTGGCAATGATTTTCATAGGGGAACATCTGCATGCCAACCCGCACAATCCCTGAAAATTTCATTGAAATCGGGCGAGAATTGCAGAATTTATGGCCGTGGCAAGGATTTCATGACAGATAGACACGGAACCAAAATTGTTCAGTCTGAAACGTAAAACGAAAGTGGAAATTTTGATTTTGCAGAACTTTTTTTTCTCAACCTTGAAAAGTGAAAACAAAGCTTCCGCTACCTCGGCAGACTCGGAAAGCGAATATTTCTTATCGAATCTCTTATCTAAGCAAATTATCGAGGAAATGGGGGGTGCGCCTTGATTTTTTTAAAGATTTTTAATCGAAAGAAGACTATATCCTGAGAATTTTGGCACCAACCCCGACCTTCTATTGTGAGTAGATCTGTTTCTATGATTTTTCAAAGTTTCGACCGTTTATGACGTCACGCGCCCCTCTCGCCTGGGCGGGACCCCCCAGCCCACTGTGACGTCATCAACGGTCGAAACTTTAAAAATTCATAGGAAAAGATTTACAAACGCTAGAAGGTTACGGTTGGTACCAAAATTCTCAGAATGAGGTCTACCTTAGATTAAAAATAACAATAAAAAGTTTTTCATACCCAGGCGCACACCCTTTTATGAAACTATTGCAAAATCCTTAACACTTCTATTATTGAAAATTCAGACAAATTTGTTTACGGCGCATTCTAAAACGTTTTTTGGACTGCAACACTACTCCATAACTTGAATATTTTAAAGATGGGTGGGGCATTCAATGTCGGAAGTTGAACTTGAAAAATACAATTTCTCTCACAATTTACCTTGAAGGAAGAAGGTATATGAATACTACTGTAGTACATAACCTGCCCGGGAACTTCTCCATTTTTGGGAGAGAAAACCCTAGAAATCGTGGATACCGTCTAGCATGGTTGAGTAACAAACACATTCCAGACTTGAACTACGGGTTATACATTTCTGTTGACCGGGAAAGAATGGCTTTCGCTTTTCGCAAGGTGTCGGGAAATTAAGACTACGATAAGCAATGAAATACAGTAACAAAGTCCAGAAAACGAGAATATTCATCATGCTGGATAATGAGAGGGTCGTCCCTCTTGGGGCCGCAAGACTGCTGTAGCTGGGATACATAAGACCAACACCTAGCACAGAATTCTTGAAAAAGAAGAATGTGGAATGGTTCTGGCTATCACCGATCTTATGATAGAAAATCAAAACTTTGAAATAACTTTTAAGTTTTTTCTCAATTATAGAGACCACTGGAAAAAGAAATGTTGATGGATCTGTTATGAGTGGAATATCTGGCATGGGCATTAAAGGCTCTGCGGGCAACCTGGTAAAGTCCCTAGGAACGAATGCCACGATCTTTCAGGCAGAGGTCCATGCAATTTAACTGCTTACCCGACAGTCGATCTGCTTCAAAGGCCATTGCTTCATACTGTAGTCGGCTACCTACCTACAGACATTTTTATTTTTTCAGCTTTTGGTTTACTCATTTGATTATTTGAACCAATAATATTTTTCACATAGTTCAATCTCATAGGAGTGGTACCAAAGAACAACCCCCTATGCATACGTACAAATAAAATAAGTTCGAATCTGGTCTGGGAATGCCGGAATACTTTCAAAATAGAGGCCCAGAGCAATCAGGTCATCCATCTGGATTTCCGGTCATGAAGGTCATGAGGGAAATGGAATTGCTGATCGTCTTGCCAAAAGACTAACAAACCAAAACTATGTATGACGTTCTCACAGAAACGGGATAATGAACTCGTGGCTAAAAAGGAAATCAGATGACTCTCATGGTTCTGCTAACTGGCCACTTCCCATTTCAATGTCACTTGGAAAATGGAAGATACCGATCGTATCATGTGCTACTGTGAAGTACTGGGTCGATCTAGCAACACAATCTTTGGAAGTTACTCCTTTCTATTTCAATCATTAAATGATTCTGAAAATGGCCTTTGGCAATGGCCTTTGAAGCAGTTCGACTGTCGGGTAAGCAGTTAAATTGCATGAACCTCTGCCTGAAAGATAGTGGCATTCTGAAAATTTTTCAGAATTAAGCAATATGAGAGCTGATATCAATATGAAATTTTGATACCGGAAAAGTGGACTCCCCTCACCTTTAGAAACCATAATATGGTTATAATATGGATTATCATTTCTATCGACACGCGAGACTCAAATTTGAATAGCATCTGAAAATCCATCAAGCGAATTCGAGTACAACTCCCACTCACATCACCAACGGTGCCATCCTCTATGTACAAGGTGAAACAGGCACCATGGTGGCACCACTGATTCGTTCCATGGAGGCACAAAGAATAGGGTTATATAGTTTCAGAGTTATGTTATGTTTCAATGTATTTCAATGGAGAATTACACGTGGAGAATGTTGTCAGAGCAATTTTCTAGAGGTGTTAGGTAAAATGTATTTCAATTCAATGTTAGGTAAGATGTATTTCAATGGAGAATTACACGTGGAGAATGTTTTCAGAGCCATTTTATAGAGGTGTTAGGTAAAATCTATTCTCTTCCATTTGCAATACTTAATTTTTCACCTTCTAGGAAGGCTGTAGAAAGTGAAAATGTGATTATATGGGTGACTATCGATTCATCGTGTATTTATGGCCCTCTCCAAGTTAGACATCGAATAGGAAAATGTCCGCCGAGTAAATCTCATTGGAAAGTTGGAAGAGGTATTTCCTTTGAAAGTCGAGCTAATTCCGTTATCAAGTTCCATCAAATCGCTATCGAGCCCAAAGAGGCAAGAGGTATTGAGTAAACCTACGTGGAAAAGTGATAGGGAAGGTGAAGAGGGAGTTGGAGAAGACAGAAAAAGAAGACCAGGTGCAGAGGAGAGGGGATGAGTGAGTGGGGACTTAAAGGAAGAAGGGATGCTTTATTTCTGTAAGAAGTTTACAGCAACGAGGAAAACGATGGTAACAGAAGGGGAAAGGGGTTTCTAGGGAAAATAGAATCATAAATCGTGTTAAACTCCAGATAAAGGCAAAAAGGAAATAAACACGACCAACCTACTACCCTCTCCACGCAACACTCCCTATTCTTCCACGAGGATATTGATCTGGGTATACAATCTTACCAAGGAAAGAGCCAATACAAAGAGTTATTGCTGGGTGGAAGGAGTTGGTGGAGGAAACTCTGTAAGCTGAGGGCTGCTGGTTAGGTTTGGGGAGTGAGGAAAGCAGAACGGTTGGTGTTTCTTATATCTAACACTCTGTTAACTGAGTAGATCAACACCTCTAACTCTATGTCCTTCCCCTCCTTTTTTATGACCTCGTTTTCTCTCAGGCTTCTCTATTTTCGACACGTCGGTCTTCGCTTAGTTTAAGAGAAGGCCGATTTAGTTCAAAATTCATTTTTTTGGTACCTACAAAACTAGCGAACTCCTGTCATACTTACTGATACTGCGACTATTAAGTTAGTCGCGCATAGAATTTGAACAAGACGTTAGTGTGTTTAATCTTCTATATCCTCTGATCAACGCGATCAGGAACGTGAACTGTAGAATAGCTGGAACCATCCTGGAAAAGTGTCACATCGTCTTCTGAACCACTGGAGCCGTAGTAAGAAACTTGAATCAGCTGTGTGAGCGATGAAGATAACTTCTCGGCTACTCGCTCTATGATTCCGCATGTCCTTAGAAATTTGAACAGAAATTTAATTATATTATAATTATACAATTATATTTTTATAATTGTGTTTATTAAATTTAAACTCACATTTTGCGAATGGGCATTCTAATTTGGATAAAATATAGTTAGATTCAAATTTTAATGGCCTGACAAATTCAAATCAATCAACATACCTACAATAGGGTGTGCGCCTGGGTAGAAAAAACTGTTTATTGTTATTTTTAATCTAAGGTAGACCTCATTCTGAGAATTTTGGTATCAACCGCGACCTTCTAGCGTGTGTCAATCTTTTCCTGTGAATTTTTAAAGTTTCGACCGTTTATGACGTCACAGTGGGCTGGGGGGTCCCGCCCAGGCGAGAGGGGCGCGTGACGTCATAAACGGTCGAAATTTTGAAAAATCATAGAACCAGTTCTACTCACGCTAGAAGGTCGCGGTTGGTTCCAAAATTCTCAGGATTTAGTCTACTTTCGATGAAAAATCTAAAAAAAAATCAAGGCGCACCAGCCATTGAGCTGGTCTATCAAACTCGTAGAAGAGGTCATTGGCGTTCCAATTACTTTCAAAAGAACTCTCGACCCCCGTTTTTCCCATAAAATAAATCATTTATGATGAGGAGACCGCACGTAGAGATTTTCGTTCGGCTAGAAAACGTTTCAAATCGTTGTTGAAGTTTTCCTCAAGTCGAAAAGCTTGAATAGAGGTCAGACCTTCGGGTGAGTCATTCTTGAGGAGGCACCCTCCTTCATGGCTTGAAGAGGAAGGGAGCTCTCCTTCCTTACTGCCTCATTAATTTTAGCCAATTTTACTAATGCCGATGGAACTGTAATTAAATGTTAAATTGTGATAAGCGGATTGTGATTGTCATACCTTTCTTCAATATCCTATTTGTGGGTTTTTTTCAAAATTTTGCCTCAAACCTGGTTTATTTGAATTATTTTTATTCAAAATTGATTTTAAAAGTTCCAAACATAAATAACCAAAATTGTGATTACTTTCCAAAAACGTCTGTGTAAGCAGGTTTTAAAATATTTCATTTTGTTTACAAATGGGAAGTTACTTAATTTGACTTCAAAAGTGCTGACATCTATCCAAAACGAATCGTATTAAAATCGGGGACACAGCCTTAAACTGCGCCTAGACTGCAATCACCTTGTGTGGTCTAACTCATCACGTTGTATAATTAAACAGAGTAGTTAACAAAACGACTAGTTAAGTTAAACGACTAGTTTTATGTATTAGAATCGGAAGAAGTAGCCTCCCAAGAAGCTCCTTTTGATTTGTTGACATTCTTAAAATAAGCTGAAGACTCTCAAGAAATACATTGGTCCCTTTTGGATAGTAAAGGTAAAAAAATTGCCAGACCATGAGGAGGAATGTTTTGTGACAAAGAGAGATTGATCTCCCAAAATATAAGGCAGCCACTCACAGTAGCCTTGGTTTTGGTAAACCCTGGTACAGAGCGGGGCGCAGGCATAGCCGAGATGAGCCATTGCAAGAAAAATGAAGGTAGGATGAAGCAGAAAGATTAATCGTTGATGTTAGTTCGATCATGATTCCTTACAGGAGATGTTGTTGATGCGCACAGAGTCTCAATCACTATCTCTCTGGTGTGAATAAAAATATAACAAAACGCTTGCTTTCGTTTATTGTTGGGGGTCAACAATACAGGGTGTCTACAAAACAGGTCTCATTCCTTCAAGGGATCAATTCTACATCAAATTTGCAACAAAAAATGTCTCCTAGCATTTTTTTACAGGCTTTTTTCCGAGTTATTTTAGTTTTTTTCCATGATTTTGACCTTATGTCATTAAATTGGTAATACCGAATTGCTGGTAATAATTTGCTGTGATAATTACAATTTGAGGATACCGTTGGAAAGAGCATTAAATTTTCTCTATCCCCAATACCAAATAAACTTTTTTCAGTTGAATTTTACGGGGAATACAGCAACATGAAAAGTGATCCCAGTTACTTTTCGGAAAAACTCGGTAATGACCAAATAATTCGAGATTATTAACTATTGCCCGTAAACCTAAAACTGTGCAAGGATCTCAGCTTTCCAACGTTGTAATCAAAAAACATTTCATAATCAAATTCAAGGGAGAAATTTCTGTTTGAACGCGGAAAAACGAGCATTTTATCAACGAAATCGTCGGTTTGCAGGGAAGACTCTGCTTCGAAGGAGCCGCGGCGGTGAAGACCCCGGAATCGTCCAGTCAAACCGTCAATTTCGTTTAAAAAAACGCTGCAAATTATTACACAAAGGTTTTTTTTATTTTTAAATAGATCACTCGTCTGCAAAGAACACGGCTTTGCCATTGTTAACACCAACCAACTCGAAGAAAAATTTATCGCATTTCGGTATCTAACATTTGAAAGGAGATTAGGCCTCTTTAGGGATTCAAACTCGTGTTTCTGATTTATCGTACGTAAAACGCTTAAATTCTCGTAGGGACCGAACGGTTTGTCCTACAGGGCTCCGCGTGGTCTCAAAAAATTCTAAAAATTCTATACTATCTTAAATTGTTGGAAAAACAATACCTTTACATAACAATTTTTTGAGTTAGGGCGTTTTCAAAATTGCAAACCTTATTTTTTAACACTTAGAAGTAACCTACATCAACCAAAATTTTCGGGGAACAACTAGACCCCAAATGGAGCCTACATACCAAATTTCATCAAAATCGGTCTATGCTAAATGCTTTATTCGCCGTAAAAGTCAACTGAAAAAAAAAATGATTTGTACTAGGGAGATAGGAAATTTAATGCTCTATCCAACAGTATCTTCTGTAATTATCTCAGCTAATTAAATGAGGTATTACCAATTTAATGACATAAGGTCAAAATAATGAGAAAAAAAACTTTAATTTAAAATAACTCGGAATAGAAGCCTATAAAAAAATTGCTGAGACTTTTTTGTTGCAAATTAATAGTAGAATCGACCCCTTGAAGGAATGAGACCTGTTTTGTAGACACCCTGTATAGTCAACCCAGACCGTTCTTAAATTTAAATTATTCGCATCAGCTTTCTCTATAAATCCCATAAATTTACTTTAATACGCTCTTATATTACGACTCACTAACAAGGAACCAAAATCTAAAAGAACGATATAAAACGTAGTTATGCAAGTTTACATCTCTGAGGTGAACTTTCAAAAGTTAAAACGAAGCCTTTTCCCTTCAAAAGTACCAAAGAAATGATTGCCTGCCACAGGAAACCGTTTTTCAACACAGTATTATCATTAGTCGAAAACCCGGTCTCACATAGTGGGAAAACGTTCCGATCAAATTGAAAAAGTTTAACAATAAACGAAGTGTCAAGTGCGAACGCGAAATTCGACAACTGTAGTCCCACGATGAACGAGTTAGCCCTTCATATTTCTGAATTTCTCATTAGATCACCTGCGGATGCATTGAAGCCCTCATTCCGTGTAGCTGAATCAACATAAATGAAGACAATTAGGTTAATTTAGTCCCAACTGCTACATTAGAGAGGGATTCACAGTGCCTACCATCGGAGACACTCAACAACCAAGGCACCAGGATAAACCGAAAACAGAAAAGCTCCGCAAAGTTAAATCGAATGAAGCCCGCGGCCTGTGGAGCCTATAACTTCATTAAATCCAAACTGCTCCGTTCTGCCCTTTGACCACTCGATCCAATCTACCCCCACACTCGACTCACATTCAATCGAGAATACTATCCACATTAGCCAAAGGGCTGAACCTCCCTATGTTGGTCTTGTTAATTCACTTAACTCTTAAGCGACTGCCTGGGTTTTTGTTTTTATTTCGAGTTTGACTTAAAACAAGTATTTTGGGCAGGAAGGGAAACCCTTCTGATTCAATAACTCGCTCAGTTACCCGCCTGTTTAACCGGAACAGACATTGTTTTCCGAGTTTAAGTTTGAAATCTGAGGAGAATTTCAATCGTTGCTACGAATTAACTTTGTCAGCAGCTTTCTAACCCAAGTTCTTCCTTCCCAGTTCTTCCTTTCAAGTTCGTTTTCTCATCTCTCACCCCTTTTCTCATCCGAAACTCCCGTTCACTTGGAGCTGACTATGGAGAAGAAAGGAATATCTCCCTTTTCAATTGTTCTTCCAGACGGAGGGGTGGCAACAAGCCCTCGAGTATTGTTTTCAACTTGTGGGTTCAGGCTTTATTATTTCTATAAATAAACTGGGGATTCATGAGAAAACCTAAGGCTGTAAGCAAGCTACTGTAAGATCTTCAGCAAGAGGATTCCAATTCCATCTTGGTTTAAATTGATGAAATGTAGAAGTCAGGATTTGGTGGAAACCATGAAAGAAAGTATTAATGCAATTCAACCAGGCCAAAAACTCGAACAGGATTGTCGTTCTTCACGAAGAATCGTCTGTTACGATCCCCTCCTCCAACCGAGCTGAAAGAGCACCATACTTCTTCTTCTAAGTCGCCTTTTGGCTTCAGATCTATGATATTCGAGTTTGGCCATTCCCTAATCAAACCCAGAAAAATGATGGAATTTCAAGCAAGTGGCTTCAATAAACCATAAACAATTGATACAGGGTTCCGCAGGAAGGTATGGATGATTTGAAATAATAGCTACACACTCATTTTCAAATGAAACTAAAATTTTTATTATTTCAGTGTGTACCTTGGATGATGCCATTATGAAAATTAAAGAGGAAAAAAATAAAACATTGATTATGTACGAAAATAACATTTCGTTGCGTTGAGATGTGGAGTGGCCTCCTCGGTCACCAGACCTGACACCTTGTGACTATTTTTTATGGGGCTACCTCAAATCACGTGTATACATACACAAACCACGTACACTTGAAGCCCTGAATGAAGCAATAACTCAAGAAATTCGAGCAATACCACGTCCAATGCTACAGAAGAGTATGGACAACTTCTCACAACGTCTACAGGAGTGTGTGGACAAAAACGGACACCAATCAGATGTTATTGTTCGTACATAATCAATGTTTTATTTTTTCCTCTTTAATTTTCATAATGGCATCATCCAAGGTACACACTGAAATAATAAATTTTAGTTTCATTCGAAAATGAGTGTGTAGCTATTATTTCAAATCATCCATACCTCCCTGCCGAACCTGTAGTACAGCACTGTAAAAAGAAAATCCTTCTCCTACGAACATCGAGTTATAATTCGTCTCCGTGACACACGAAACTGAGAGACCTTCTTCTCCGATATTTGGAGTTTTCAAGTCGGTCAAGAATAAATAACTTATTCCTAATAATAACTTAAGAATAAATAAAACACTGTCATGCAAATAAGCATAGGAAGCTTCATTTAGGAAGGAAATCTCTTTCCTCCTGCCATCTTCTTTTCATATACCCCGGAGAAATTTCTGATCAGCTTGAAATTTTCTATTAGGAACAATTTTTCGTCTAGCCAATATTATCTCACTTGATTCGCTTTAATGGAGAGTGTTAACTTGGATGTACGGAAGAGCTGGAGTAAGACAGGTTGGGTAGGTCGATGAAAATTAAATTTGATATATTTTTTGGTTTGTTATTTTCAATAATAAACCTTTGAAACTGGGGCATTTTTTTTTAACCCTCCCTCCCTTAGAATTTGACGGTTTTACGTTTCAAATATGTAGAATCCAAAAATTGAATGCAATTTTTTCTCCGTCCGCCGTACTCCTAGATCTAATGGACCAAGTTTTTCATTTACCTTCCAACTTCTACAATTTTTCAAGAATTTAATGACACCATCAAGGGCTCTGTGGGACCAAACCGATAATTATAATAATTAATCACCTAATTAATGAATGTTCCATGACTTTTTCCATAAATTTAAGATGGTGTTCAGTTTTTGTAAACTAATGAAATCACCCAGACGATCAACTATCGTTAAATGAGCAATCATTGTGAAATTTATCAGAATGCTAACACCCACGTGTTGGTATCTCTTGTAAACCAGCCCAAGAGGTTCAACGCCCTTCCTAACCAAACTCAGGTCCCAAGAAGGGTCGGGAGAAGCCGTGTTCTTCGCAGATGGGTGATCTTTGCGAAAAAGCAATGAACCGTTGTGTAATAATTTGTAACTGTTTAGCCTGTTCTGATTGGCAGGCTGGCTTCTTCATAATATATAGAAACATGGATCGTACTAAAGAGTCAGAATTTTTGGAAACATTATACTTGAAATCATATTGATTGTTATCTGAATCGGCAAAAGTCGAAATCATGTTCGAAAATTTTCCGCAAATCGTAAAATGAATGATATTTTTATTTTGATTTTTCACAGGTACTTTGGCTTTAATTGATCTCAAAACGATCTAATTCATACTGTACCACATTGGTGCTAGTACCCAACCACTATCCAAATTTTAGGTCGTGAAAAATCGATCCATTGAAATTGGTATCGGTACCTGGGAAATCATGATGCTTGCACACGCTGCTATTGTTCTGACTGATATTAATCTGCACAAAACCTCGAGGAATTTCATTCCCCGAACGCTGAAAGAAAATCAGACTCACAAAATTGTTCAGAAAACCGAAAAATGCTCGCAAAAATTCAGAAAAGATATTTGAGGGTCCTCATGCTTTGATCTTCTTTGCAAATACATACCTAGCATCTTCGGAATTGAACAAGTAGTCGGAAGAATACCAACCAGTTTATGAGAAAGAAAGCACGAGAGGTTTAACCCATGGAAAGTGGGTTTAGTAGATTGAAGAGGAAGGGAGCCGGTTCAAACAACTAAAAACAAACAAGAGGTGAATTGGTGGGGGGGGGGGGGTGGATTAGCCAGGAGTGGAGCAGAAGATACGATGCTCAACTAACTCTATTTAATTACCGTAAATTCAATATTGAAACAACACCCTCTGGCGCAACGGTTACCCCCCCTTGAATCTTTCAGAGGTCTTCGTGTCTCGAGCCGAAGGTGGGATGAGGGACGTGAAAAATTGACTATGTAGTTCTACCGGAAGAGCAAAGTGGCTGATCACCTAGTTGTGTTAGTAAATAATACAGGCAATTGCTAGTCGAAGCTTTCACTGACTCGGACTCACAACAATCAGCAGATAAAAGATTCGGGATTACAATATTGCAATGAGAACAAAGCGAATTGAAGGGAAGCACTGTGAGAAAAAAAATGCCTATAGGTGTACGTGTCTTACACATATCGCACGCATCGAGGAATACAGTAAAGGTTTATTATTTTCTGTATAGATCACCCTTTTGTATAGATCCTACCCTACCAACCATGGTTACCTACTACCTACTAAGGAATTTTGAACCACCAACCAATGGAAATGAAGGGTTTGAAATTTCAAAAATTCCTAGTTACTAGAGAAACCTACTGTAGGTAGTAGGTACCTATGGTTGGTAGGGAGGGATCTATACAGAAAATAATAAACCTTTGGGCAATGATTGGCAGCGTTTTTATTTTACCTACCAACCATTGGTAGGTACTACCTTCCACACCACACTGCCTTCACACCTTCACAATAAAGTTTATTTAGCCAGTTTTTACCACGTTTTGGTTAGCTAAAATTCAATGGAGATTAGACCTCTTTTGTGATTCACACTCGTGATTTTGTTTTATCGAAGGAAAATAGTATAATATACTATATTATTATATAGGAAAATAGTATCTACCAACTATATTATCGCGCAAGGTTAATAATCAAATCTATTTTGAAAGAATGTACCTTAACAGCAAACATTGTTATCCCAAAATTGTTGAAACCTCTATTACGAAATTTGGTTTTTGGTTTTTATATGTAGAAGCACAATTGAATGAATTAAAAATTCTATTCCAAAAAAATCCAGAAACGAAAAAGGTCGTATTTTCAGCTCATTTCATACGTACTTTGGCGAGTCCTAAAGGAAGGAGTGGAGGGATCCCCGGTTAGTAGAGTCGTAGGCAGTCTCGTGTGATCCTGATTAATTTCGCAATCAACTCTCATTTAGCAGAGCACCAACTGTTCATGCTTCGGATAGTCTCATTCGTTTCTAAAACTAGAACACTATCGTAAATTTATGGAAAAACTTCAGTAATTATTTATCCATTAATTAGATAATTGCTCATCCTCTTAGGAAGCGAACGGTTGGTCCCACTTGTTGGTGGGTGGTGTCAAACAATTCATATAAATCGTTGCCATGTTGAATTAATCAAAAAAACAATACTTGTATATATATTGAAAGTTTTCAGCTAGGGAGTTTTGTAAATGTTTTGCTTCCGAGTCTACCAAGGTAGCGGAAGCTTTGTTTTCACTTTTCAAGGACGAAAAAAAAATTTCTCCAAAATCAAAATTTCCACTCGCGTTTTGCGTTTTAGACCTTTCTGAACAATTTTGGTTCCGTGTCTGTGTGTCTGTGTGTCTGTCTGTCTGTGTGTCTGTCTGGTCTGTGTGTCTGTCTGTCTGTGTGTCTGTCCGTCTGTCATGATTTCCTTGTAACGCGCATAACTATACGAAGTTATTGTCCGATTTCTATGAAATTTTCAGGGATTGTGCGGGTTGGTGTGTAGACGGTCCCCTATGAAAATCATCATCCCCGGACTGATAGAAGCGACTGCGCATGCGCAAACGTGAATTCCTTGTAACGGCCATAACTTCTACATTTTCCATCCGATTTCAATGAAATTTTCAGGGATTATGTGGATTAGGTTGTAGATAGTCCCCTATGAAAATCATTGTCCCCGGACTGTTAGAAGGCACTGCGCATGCGCAAACGTGAATTTCCTTGTAACGGCCATAACTTCCACATTTTCCACTCGATTTCGATGAAATTCTCAGGGATTATGTGGATTAGGGTGTAGGTGGTCCCCTATGAAAACTCATTGCCCCCGGACTGATAGAAGCGACTGCGCATGCGCAAACGTGAATTCCTTGTAACGGCCATAACTTCCACATTTCCAATCCAATTTCAATGAAATTTTCAGGGATGTTACCAGAGTAATGTTCAGATGGTCCCCTATGAAAATCATCGCCTTCGAACTGATAGTAGCCATTGCGCATGCGCAAACGTGAATTTCCTTGTAACGGCCATAATTTCTACATTTTCATCCGATTTCAATGAAATTTTCAGGGATGTTACAGAGTAGTGTTCAGATGGTCCCCTATGAAAATCACAGAGAATTGTATTTCATAGAGGATTCTTTCATAGAGCAATGGTGTCCTGTGAGAATCTCAAATCCCATTAATTGCAGGTCATCGGTAGCTCAGAGGATAGAGTCTTGATTAGAGTTCCTAAGGTCGCGGGTTCGAAACCCAGCCGAGGCTATGTATTTTTTGATCCAATCACATACACCTACTCACTTAATTTTTCATCCGAATTTGATGAAATTTTCTAGGATGTCCAGATTAGCGTGTTGATGGTCCCCATATGAGGGTAGTGCAAGGTACTTAGAGATTGGTGTTTTGAGATTAATACTATGCATCGGATCATCTATACAATCGGGGTTATGGATACGAGGAAGAAGCTATGTGCCACACCCACTTGGCAGACGTTTCCTCCATGTTTTACCCCATGGACGTGAATGACGGATAACCAAAAGCTCGGGGCACTCCAAATGGAGCCGATGATGGAATTTTCAACAAAAATGTTCCATGGGTTTTCTTTTCTATCTAAAGTTTATTAATATTGAAATGTTAAAATAAACCAAATCAACGATGGAAACACTGTAACAAGCACGGAGGTTGGAGTGACCCCCTCTGAATTCTGGAATTTCCCCTCAATAGAAAACAGATAAATCTGCTCCATGAAAGCGTAAAGCTGATTCTTAGGACTTCAAATCAATACTATCAAACTTACCCAACATTGAGTTGATGGAGTATTCTAGATAAGTACGATTTACTATGAAACGATCACCAAAAAAAGCTTCTGCCAAGTGGGTGTAGCACATAGCCTCCTCGTAGTACCGTTGCACCTACCCTCGTAGGGGACCATCTACACCTCAACCAGCAACATCTCTGAATATTGTTGGAAAACGTACAAGTTATGGCTTGTTACAAGGATTTTTAACGTTTGCGTATGCGAACAAAATACTTTCAATTGGTGGGCTTGATTTTCATAGGGGATCATCTCCACCCCAACTCGCATTATTCCAAAAATTTCGCCGAAAATGCCATTGAAATCGGGTGGAGAAATGAAGAAGTTGTAACTGTGGCAAGGATTTCACCGTTTGCGAATGAACAGCGGCTAATATCAGTCGGGGGGTGATGATTTTCAAAAGGGACCATCTACACGTCCATCCGCACAATCCCTGAAAATGTCATCAAATCGGATGAGAAATGTAAGAAGTCTATGGCTGTGGCACGGATTTCATGACAGAACACACAGACCAGACAAACCACGGAACCAAAATCTATCAGAATGGTACCATACTGATTATTACTATCGTTTGCACAAGCATTATTTGCTTCTTCACAACCGTAGATTGATAAGCCTGTGATCGTTCTAGCAACAAGAACAGGTCTGAGTCAACAAATTTGACGTTCAAAGCTTTCTTAAAATTTTGACTTCTCGAAGGCGAAGAACCTGTTATTAGAGAATCCGTACGAGTTGTTATGAGATACATACCTATCTTCGAGATCTGGACTTAGGTCAGACTTAGGACAGCTCCCATGCCTCCTGGAAGTTCTCAACATCCCCGGAGGAAATACCTGAAAAACAGCGTGAAAGAGGTCGTGGGGGACCGACGCGGTCACCCTCAGCGCTACGTCAGAAAACCTCTGCGTTTTTTCGACGAGCAGACAAGCGGCGGTGTTGACGCCCCCACGGGATCATCTACACCGGAAAACCATTAGCTTCTACCTGTTAACCCAACCTGCCTGTCTACCCCCATAGCTTTTTATACCGCTGTCTACTCAATAACGTCTACGTCCTCTCACTCCATTGTTTCTGAATTACTCCGCCTTTGATTACTCATAATTGAATTCCCCTGTTTTTGCACGCTCTTTTTCCCGAATTTCTGATTTTTTTCTCAGCCCTCACTCAACTTTCTCGCGATACTTCCTCTTGCGTTTTTCGACATTAATCATCACCTTTTTCCATTCATTCTCCTCCTCTCTTTTCCATGACTAATTCAAAAATTCGGAGTCAACTAATGAATAACGATAGGAAGAATCCGCCATTTTCCCTTTTTTTTATAATGCCTCGAGGTTTCACAAGTCGAATTTAACGAGTCAAGATGTTCGTTAGGTAGACGCTTTTTGTTGGAATTACAACGAACTCCACTTTCATTGATCATTAAATATTCACAACGTCCAACTCATTTCTGGTTGTATGAATTTGAATTGTTCACAAACGTACCCATGTTACGAGTTTTTAAAGTCTGCCATTGGGTGTGTTTACTCGAGTGTACAGATGATCTGATGTATAGCAGATTCATGTCATAAACTTAAATCTCCATACATATCAGATTATCTCATACCTAACTTAAATCTCCATACATAGCAGATTATCTCATAACTCGAATCTCCAATCACCTACCCTGTTTACCATCCAGATTTGATGATCATATGACGATGACATTAATTTATAGGGAACCATCCAGAGTCTCAACCACACAACCCATTGAAATCTATTGAAATCGAATGAAATTATGCTTATAAGGATTTCACGATAATATATTATATTCTATGAGTCTAAAATAACACATGCTTACGACCTGAATGATAACTACCTTGAGTGTACATATGATACTTCCTGCAGATTCTCTTCGTTGGGGATGCATCTCCAGACATCTAACTGTACTACACAAACCTGAGTCGAGCCCTCTACCACTGAGCAAGGGAAGTGAATGAACAGAAATGCGAAGAAGTATCTGATGTGGAACACCATATTTCCTACCAAGATAAATGTAATCAATACACAAACACTAATATCTAAACGCTGCAAATCATTGCCCAAAGGTTTATTATTTTCTGTATAGATCACCCTTCTGTATAGATACCCTACTAACTATAACTACCTACTACCTACTAGGGCATTTTTGAAAATTTCAACCCCAACCACCAACCAAATGGAAATGAAGGGTTGAAATTTTCAAAAATGCCCTAGTAGGTAGTAGATACTTATACTTACTCGTAGTGGTAATAATAATAAAAAAACTAAATAATAAAATCTTAAAAATAAACTAATAAAAAAAACGTCTGCCAAGTGGGTGTGGCACATAGCTTCCTCGTATCCATAACCCGATTGTATAGATGATCCGATGCCATATGCATAGTAGTTAATCTCAAAACACCAATCTCTAAGTACCTTGCACTACCCTCATATGGACCATCAACACGCTAATCTGGACAATCCTAGAAAATTTCATCAAATTCGGATGAAAAATTAAGTGAGTAGGTTGTATGTGATTGGATCAAAAAATACATAGCCTCGGCTGGGTTTCGAACCCGCGACCTTAGGAACTCTAATCAAGACTCTATCCTCTGAGCTACCGATGACCTGCAATTAATGGGATTTGAGATTCTCACAGGACACCATTGCTCTATGAAAGAATCCCTCTATGAAATACAATTCTCTGTGATTTTCATAGGGGACCATCTGAACACTACTCTGTAACATCCCTGAAAATTTCATTGAAATCGGATGGAAAATGTAGAAATTATGGCCGTTACAAGGAAATTCACGTTTGCGCATGCGCAATGGCTACTATCAGTTCGAAGGCAATGATTTTCATAGGGGACCATATGAACAGTACTCTGTAACATCCCTGAAAATTCATTGAAATTGGATTGGAAATGTGGAAGTTATGGCCGTTACAAGGAATTCACGTTTGCGCATGCGCAGTCGCTTCTATCAGTCCGGGGGCAATGATTTTCATAGGGGACCACCTACACCCTAATCCACATAATCCCTGAGAATTTCATCGAAATCGAGTGGAAAATGTGGAAGTTATGGCCCGTTACAAGGAAATTCACGTTTTGCGCATGCGCAGTGCCTTCTAACAGTCCGGGGACAATGATTTTCATAGGGGGACCATCTACAACCTAATCCACATAATCCCTGAAAATTTCATTGAAATCGGAATGGAGAAATGTAGAAGTATGGTACGATGGCCGTTACAGGAATTCACGTTTGCGCATGCGCAGTCGCTTCTATCAGTCGGGGATGATGATTTTCATAGGGGACCGTCTACACACCAACCCGCACAATCCCTGAAAATTTCATAGAAATCGAGACAATAACTTCGTATAGTTATGCGCGTTACAAGGAAATCATGACAGACGGACAGACACACAGACAGACAGACACACAGACAGACAGACACACAGACA